>CM030359.1:320716867-321916867 GCA_017893485.1 Hemerocallis citrina
AGGCGACTTGGGGGCTCTGCAGTTGGCATACTACATAGGGTCCGGCTATGAGCTCATGCTGCCGAACTCTACTCTTCGACCGACCGATCCCCTGCCGGATAGGTATTGTATCTTCCCTGTGGACGCCTTTATCTCCGGCCTGAGGCTGCCCATCCATCCCTTTGTTCGGGAGGTGCTAAATTGGTCGTCCCTGGCGCCGATGCAGTTTGGGCCGAACTCCTGGAAGCAGATCATCTGCTTCGTGCTGTTGTGCGAGGAGCAGAAGGTACCCCTGCGGCTGAGCGTGTTCCGAGCGATGTTGATGATCGGCTCATCGGCAGAGGGAGTATACTATATCTCGCCTCGAGGTAAGGCGAAGGTTGTCCACGGTCATCCGGATTCCATCAAGTTTTGGAAGAAGAAATATTTGGTGATCCGGAGTGAGGATCCTTGGGGTATCCCCACTCGGTGGAACCATTCTAAGCCGAGTTACGAAGCACCGGGACCGGGGGACCTGACGGCAGAGGAGTGGAGATTCGTTGAGCGCCTCCGTCTGTCGTATAGTATCAATTGGGGGAAGGTGACGGAGGCCCATCTGGCGAGCGTCGGACTGAGCCCGAGCCCGGCCGTGCCTCGTACGTGGTTGTTTCTTTCCTCTCGCTCTTCTTGTACTTTCTTGCTCATTGTTCTTAATGGATCTTTTTGCAGATATGGATGAAGATTCGATTAAGGCGCTGAGGCTCGCTATGAAGAAGACGAAGGCCGAGAAGAAGGGGGACGTGGCGAAGACGACCGAGTTGTCCCAGGTGGTCTCCGAGGCCCCAATTCAGCCGAGGGTGAAAAGGACCCGCTCAGAGACAGGCGGGGACGCGGTGGTCCAGGGGGGCTTGGATCAGGGTAGGGCCGCCGACCTTGATAAGGGGAAGGGTCCCCTGGTGGATCCCGGACTAGAGGAGAGACTTCGGCGACGGTGGGCACTGGATTGGTCGATCCGCGAGGGTGATTGCCTGGTCCGGGGGCGCCAGGCCGTGGAGGTTGCAGATAAGCTGGCGACCCCTCGGGACCGTTCGGATATGAAGGCCCAGACTGTAACACCCGGTAAATATATAATATTATATAGCGATATATAATAATATATATATATATAGTATACATATATATACTAAGTATAAGAAAAGGTGGTGGATTGGAAGTGACGTGGCATTGGAAAGAAAAGGAAGTAAGTTGGCATTAATGATGATGGCCTATAGGAGATCCTATGGGATTTGAGAGTGTGATGAGTCCATAAGATGGTCTATGGACCATAGAAAGAATTAAATGAATGGAAGAAATCATGCATGCTGATTTGGTTGGGTTGCTTTGACCGGGATTGACTAGAGGAATAGTCCCATATCGGATGGGGATTAGGAGGAATATAAGTATATATTAGGAAGCCAATGATTAAGGGTTACCAAATGGTTAACCACCCTTTTGAGGCAGCCTGTGGTGGGCGTGGCTAGAGTTTTGTGTCCGTTCTTTCTCGTGTGCGCACGTGTAGCCGCGTGCGTAGCTGAGCTGGGCTCGGGGCGTTACAAATGGTATCAGAGCCGACTTTCGACACCGAGTGTGTGCAAGATTTACGCCTGAGAAGGAGCTAGGTTGGGACAGGTTGCCCGGGTAGGGGACTTTACAACTAGCAGAATCAGGGTAATCCTCTCCACATCGGCTAGAAAGGGATCCTGAATCAAGTTGTAAGTCCGTCCTCAGCGAGGACGCTGAGTTCTTAAGGAGGGGTGTGTGTAACACCCGGTAAATATATAATATTATATAGCGATATATAATAATATATATATATATATAGTATACATATATATACTAAGTATAAGAAAAGGTGTGGATTGGAAGTGACGTGGCATTGGAAAGAAAAGGAAGTAAGTTGGCATTAATGATGATGGCCTATAGGAGATCCTATGGGATTTGAGAGTGTGATGAGTCCATAAGATGGTCTATGGACCATAGAAAGAATTAAATGAATGGAAGAAATCATGCATGCTGATTTGGTTGGGTTGCTTTGACCGGGATTGACTAGAGGAATAGTCCCATATCGGATGGGGATTAGGAGGAATATAAGTATATATTAGGAAGCCAATGATTAAGGGTTACCAAATGGTTAACCACCCTTTTGAGGCAGCCTGTGGTGGGCGTGGCTAGAGTTTTGTGTCCGTTCTTTCGCGTGTGCGCACGTGTAGCCGCGTGCGCAGCTGAGCTGGGCTCGGGGCGTTACACAGACCCTGGACGAGGCGTACGTGCGTCTTGCGCAGGCCACTGTGCTGGTAAGTCAATCGAGCCCCCTTGCTTTCAGATTATGTTGCTAAGAAGGATTTCTTAGTAGTGTCCGGCTGTGGCAGGCGACCGTGCAGGGGGCCCATGTGAGGGGCCTCTATGAGGCGGCGTTGCAGCGAGAGCGAGACCGGACTGACAAGGCCGAGCAGGAGGTGACGGAATTGAAGGGAGAGCTCGAAGGCTCTCGTAAGAAGGAGGCGGAGATGAAGGTGGCCTTCGACAAGGAGAAGGAGGAATGGGCGAAGGCGAGGGTGGCTGAGGAGAAGAGGTCGGAGAAGGAGAAGAAAGAGGTGACAGAGTCGTGTCAGCTCCTGGTGATCAAAGCCCAGGATAGCAGTTATGCGAAGGCCCTCAGCCATGTGAGGCACTTCCATCCGACTATCGACCTGTCCAACTTTGAGTATGATATGGAGATTGAGGGGACACCGAAGACCCCTGGCGAACAAGGGTCCGATGATAATCCGGTCGCCGACCCCCCTGCGGATCCAACTGACGTTGAGGTGGGAAAATAAGCTGTATACTTTTGTACTTCTTTTTCCTTCTCTCGATTGTATTTGCCTTCCGCGGACTGGCCACCGCATTTTTTTGTATGGGGAAATTGAATTTATAAAAAGAGGGTTTTTTGGCTGGCCAAGTGTTCCAACTTCGAAGAATTCCCGAACCTCCTTGCTTATATGTTTTGAGCGGGCTGGTTCTCTTGTAGGTTACGACTCCCCCTCCTGAGGCGGACCCCCTTCGTTCCGACGTGGCGTGGCTTCGGGGTAAGGTCGAGGCCCTAGAGGCCACTTTGGTCCGGTATCGAAAGAGGGCTCGTGACACTGATGCGGCCTTCCATTATTACAGGAACAAGTCTGAAGCCCTAAGTGAGGAGGCAAGCCGGCTGAGGAGGGCGATGGCGGATCGGGAGCTCAGGGGCATTGGTCTTGGATATACCATGTCGAGTTCCTCGGTGCAGAGGCCCTCCTCTGAGAAGCTGCTCCGTGATGTGATAGTGGAGAAGGAGATGGAGATACACCGCTACAGGACTATGCTGGGTGTCTCGATATCTTCCTCGGGGGGTCGGCGAGCGGAGGGGGCTCCCTCTGCGTTGCTACTGATGGAACGCATGCGATCCGTTGATGCCCAGAGCTCTGTGGTCGGCGCGTCGACTGTGGCAGAACCGAAGGGTCGTCAGGACGAAGAGAGAGCTCCAAGTCGTCCGGTCGGGGTGATTCCTTCTTTCGCCGGACCCGAGGGGCCCTAAGTCGGCGGTTTTCTTTAGTTAGAGATGAGTGGAGTGGTCCTGTAACGGTCTTTGCTTGTTTTCCCAGAACAAAATAAAAGAGTATGAATAAAGAAATCTTTTCCTTTTTTGCTCTGGCTAGCGGTGTGGTGAAGGGCGGTGGAGGCGAGGTTGGGCTCCGCCGATTCGTGAGGGATCGACGCGGGGCGATAGAAAGACCCCCCGGTCCGGAGCTGGGTCACTGATGCTTGGCTTTAGGAGGACCTCGACGAGCACCGTTCGATCGAGACCCTCGAAGGACGAAGAGGCAAGTTTGGATAAGCGTCTGCTTGGGCGTTCTGTTCCCTGGGGACTCTGATAACCGTGGCGCCGTCGAAGGACGCCAAGAGTCGTTTGACTGCCGCCAAATACCTCATCATTCGTTCGTCGCGGGCTTCGTATTCTCCGGTGATCTGATTGATCACGAGCTGAGAGTCGCTAAAGGCCCGGATTTGCTTGGCACCGGCTCGGTGGGCGAGGGTCAATCCGGCGATCATGGCCTCGTATTCTGCCTCGTTGTTGGAGGCCGGAAAGTTGAGGCGGAGGGAGTATTGAAGTAGGAATTGGTCGGGGCCATGGAGGATGATGCCAGCTCCACTCCCCGTTTCGCATGACGAGCCGTCGACAAAGACCTCCCAGGTCGGATCCGACCTTTCGAAGTCAGGCTGCTCGGAGACGGTGCACTTAGTTATGAACTCGGCGAGGGCCTGTCCTTTAATGGCCGCCCTCGGATGGTAGCTGATGTCGAACTGGCTCAGCTCGATCGACCATTTGACTAACCGGCCGGAGTTTTCGGGTTTGTGGAGGAACGTCTTCAGTGGCTGGTCGGTCAGTACTTGGACGGAGTGGGCCTGGAAGTAAGGTCGAAGTTTTCGGGCTGCCATGACCAGGGCATAGGCCACCTTCTCTATCTTTGCGTATCTCGTCTCGGCTGAGAGTAGTACTTTGCTCACATAGTACAGTGGTTTTTGAACTCCCTCCTCCTCTCGGACGAGGACGGCGCTGAGGGCGCAGTCCGAGGCGGACAGGTAGAGCCAAAGCGGCTCGCCTGGCTCGGGCTTGCTGAGGAGAGGCGGGTTGGCGAGGTATTGTTTCAGCTGTTCGAAGGCTTCTTGTTGATGGGTACCCCACTCGAAGTCCCCTTTCCCGCGTAAGGCTTTGAAGAAGGGGAGAGACTTCTCCCCTGACTTGGAGAGAAAACGGCCGATTGCCGCCAGCCGACCTGTGAGCCTCTGAACCTCTTTGACATTCCGGGGTGGGGTCATGTCAATGATGGCTTGTATCTTTTCGGGGTATGCCTCAATGCCGCGTTGGCTGACGATGAATCCTAAGAACTTCCCCGTGGAGACGCCGAAGGCGCATTTAGCCGGGTTGAGCCTCATGTTGTGGCGTCGGAGGACACCGAAGGCTTCCTCGAGGTCGGCGACGTGGTCCGGCCCAGCCCGGCTCTTGACAAGCATGTCTTCGACGTAAACTTCTACGTTGCGGCCGATCAGGTCTTTGAAGATTCTATTGACGAGTCGCTGGTACGTGGCTCCGGTGTTTTTCAGCCCGAAGGGCATAACGCGGTAACAATATAGACCCTGGTCGGTGACGAACGAGGTCTTGGAGACGTCTGGTGGAAACATCCGGATCTGATTGTACCCCGAGAACGCGTCCATGAAGGACAGTAGCTCATGCCCTGAGGTTGCGTCTATTAAAGCGTCGATGCGGGGGAGGGGGAAAGGATCTTTCGGACATGCTTTGTTAAGGTCCGTGAAGTCGATGCAGATCCGCCAACCCCCTGTTGCTTTCTTCACCATGACGACATTAGCCAACCACTCGGGGTAGCTGACTTTCTGGATGAATCGGGCGGACAAGAGTTTGTCCACCTCTGTCTTTACAATTTGTTGCCTCTCCGGGGCGACTTTGCGCCTCTTTTGGACGATCGGTTTAGAGTCAGGGAGGACGCTCAGTCGGTGCATGATCAAGTCTTCGGAGATCCCGGGCATATCGGAGGGCTTCCAAGCGAAGAGATCAACGTTGCGGCGGACGCAGGCGATGATGCCTGTCTTCAAGTCTTCGGTGAGTGAGCGGCTTACCCGGAACCATTTTGATTCATCCTCGGCGTTGAATAGGACTTCCTCTAGTTCATCAACCGGCTCGGGAGCTGGGCCGTCTCTCTTAGGTTCGAGTTCAATGGCGTCGAGGGGGAGTACGCCCCCGCCCACGGCGGTTACGCAGCACGACCGCGCTGCTTTGTGGCTACTTCGGACGATGCTGACCCCTTGGGGGGTGGGAAATTTGAGTTCCCGATGGTAGGCCGAGGGTATCGTCTGGAGGGAGTTTAGTCCGGACCGGCCAAGGATGGCGTTGTAGGCCGCCTTGGCGTTGATGACCCTGAAATCCATGGACTCGGTCCTCTTGACAGGGGCCGATCCAGCGGTGACGTCGAGGGTAATAATCCCCTCTACTACGACCGGGGCGCCCGAAAATTTGAGCACCGTGTGTCCGGCTGGTTTGAGTTTCCCTCTGGATAGTCTGAGGCTCTCGAAGGCTTTGAGGAAGAGAATATTTACCGAGCTGCCGTTGTCGACAAGGATTCGGCGAACCTCACAATTGGCCATGTGGAGGCTAACGACGAGGGCATCGCAGTGGGGTAGGTGAACTCCTTCGAGGTCCTCTCCTGAGAAGGAGACTGGCGGCAGTTGTAGCTCGGGAGAGGGGCTGTACTGAACGGCGTTCACCTCTTGGATGAAAGTTCTTTGGGAAGTATTGGACTCTCCCCCCATTGGCCCCCCGTGGATGTGGTGTAGGGTAAATGGCGTATCCATGGCTCCCTCGGATTCGGGATCCTGACCCTGGATGCGGCTCGGATTAGGGTTCGGGGTTGAGAATCCCCGGTTCCTATTACCTCGCCGACCCCGTGGGCCTTCATCCCCGGGGATCTGTCTTGGACGGTTCGGAGCCGGGTTGGAAGCGGCCCTTCCCCAGCTGCGGGTGATCTGGGGGTTGACGGTTATTCCTCGTAGGTCGGGGCGGACTGGCTGGGTGACGCTCCTTTGGGACTCCTGAGGGGGAGCCCTGTGTTTTGAAGTGCGTGGCCCGGCGTTAGCATTTGGTGGGGGCGAGTCCCGTCGGTTGACGGAGGAAGCAGCCCCCTTGCCTTTGGAGGCCATGAGGATTCGGTTGTCGAGGCCCCTTGAGGGTCTGGCTCGGATCGGCTTCTGAAGCAGTTTTTCCACAGACGGCGTCAACCTGATGCGGTTTATTTCTGGGAGACGTGTGGATGCACCAGGTGTGAGTTCGGACTCGATTTGTATTTGAAAGAGAATGCTGCTCGTCTGCCGATCTTCGGTTGACCTTCTGGAACCTACGATGAGCTCGGAATGATGTTGAAGTCTGGGCTCGGATCTGAGGGGTCGGATCCGAGGTCTTGTGTACCTGCAGACGGTCCTGAAACACCGGGGTTTATCCCGGTGGCGGACCCTCCGACGATCTAGTCAGTCTCTGTGAGAGAGTAGCAATAACTAGGTATATTTAGGTGGCAAAAGATTGATTACCTCAAAAGGTGGGTGTGGGTCTAGTATTTATAGAGGATCCCAACCGGGTTTGGTTCCCTTTGGGGGCCGGGTCTGGATCCGAAGGCCCGTGGGCCTGACGTGGCAGAAGGCCCAGGGGGTTTAGGGTAGACGTGGCAATACCAGGAGTGGTATAGGGCTGACGTGGCAAAACCCTTGGTGGTATTTGGAGCCGACGTGGCTGATCGTGGGTCTCCTGTTCTTCTGGGGGGATCGGAGGGCCTAGGCTGCGCCAGGTCATCCTTCTGCTTCGCCAGAGAGGGGGGGCGGCCTGTGGCACTGTCACGGGTCGGACTCCGAGGACTACCGAGGCTCGTCGGCACGAGGAGGCCAGTACTGTGAGGGCAAACATGAGGATCGGCGCCGACCCTGAAGTGGTTCGGGGCCGAGCTAGATAGCTATTTTTACCTTTTCGAGTGAGAATTGTATTGGGCCCTGGTTGGACCTCAGGCCATTTTTACCCTATCACATATATATATATATATATATATATATATATATATATATATATATATATATATATATATATATATATATATATATATATATATATATATTAAGGGCACATGTTAGCGTGACCCTTATTTTATTCTCTCTCTCTCTCTCTCTCTCTCTCTCTCTCTCTCTCTCTCTCTCTCTTTATATATATATATATATATATATATATATATATATATATATATATATATAAAGAGAGAGAGAGAGAGATAATTAAATAAGGGTCACGCTAACATGTGCCCTAAGGGCACATGATAAGGAGCATTAAATATCTATTGAAATAGCAAAAGTAATGAATTAAATGCAACATTGAATCGATTTAGAAGAGTCATTACCAATGTAATTATATTTTATGCAAATGATAAATTTACCCATTGCTTCATTAATAATGCTGGACATTTTCTTTTTTATTTATTTTTGCTTCAATATATCGAAAACTTTAAAATAAATTAGTCACTTAAAAGATAAAATAATAAAATATAACAAGGTCAACATGCAATTTATTTTAAATACCCTCAAGGGCACATATTAGCATTACCCTTAAAATTATAATAAATAAATTGTATATATACCTATTGCTTCACATTCCTTTAAGGGTAATGCTAAACTAATTTATTTTATTTGTAATGACCCTTCTAAAATTGATTTAATGTTGCATTTAATTATTTACTTTTGCTATTTTCAATAGACATTTAATGCTTCTTATCATGTACCCTTAGGGCACATGTTAGCATGACCCATAAAATAAATAAATGTGTTGTTTTTTTTTTGGGTGGGGGATTTGAATTTGAGTTTTGGGGGGAAAAACTTGTGGAGGAAAAATGTGTTTTGTGAGGTTAGATCTGGGTCTTTGATTTTAGGATGATTGAAGGGGAGCCACTTGATAGCTTTCTTTGTGTTTTATTATATAGATACTAGATTTGTTCGTGGGCACGTGCCTGTGGCACGTCTTTAGAACGATACAGCGTATGAAAAGTCTTGTAAACAGTAAATCAACAATTATATAGCCCAAGTTTGAATAGTATGACAATAGTTAGTTGTAAATAAAAGTTCATGTTTTCATTAGTATATGTTGAAAATTAATTATAAATTGGAGTATAAAAGTCCATGTTTCCATGTGTGTGTGTGTGTGTGTGTGTGTGTGTGTGTGTGTGCAGTGTGTCTATATATATATATATATATATATATATATATATATATATATATATATATATATATAGGGAAAGGATCCGTTGCACACTACTTTGGTGCTCACCGCGTGAACACTAGGCCTTCGAGCGTTCATATCGAAAATCCGAACCGTTCACATTGATCTACACATCTAAATTAATCTAAATATGTAAAATCAAATCATTTGAAATTTATTTTCCCATCCATCATGTGACTATAAAAATAATAAATTTCAGCCATACAATTCTGTAACACTTCAATGAATGGGCAAATGAATTTTAAATAATTTGATTTTATATATTTAGACTAATTTAGATGTGTAGATCAATGTGAACGATTCGGATTTTCGATATGAACGCCCGAAGGCCTAGTGTTCACGCGGCGAGCACCAAAGTAGTGTGCAACGGATCCTTTCCCTATATATATATATATATATATATATATATAATAATAATAATAATAATAATAATAATAATAATAATAATAACACATTTTCCCACCAAAATTTCGAACCTAAAACTCAAATTCAAACCCCCCCCCCCCCAAAAAAAAAAAAAAACTTTTTTTATTTATGGACTTTAATTTGCAACAAATTATTATCATACTATTTAAACTTGAACTACATAATTGTTGATTTACTGTTTACAAGGCTTTTTAAATGATGTATCATTCTGAAGACGTGCCTACGGCACGTGTCCACGAGCAAATCTAGTACAAAATAAAACACAAAGAAAGCTATCAAGTGGCTCTCCATTAGTAGGGTGGAAATTAATGGTCTTAGATCTAACCTCACAAAACATTTCCCGCCCAAAAGTTTCTCCCCAGAACTCAAATTCAAATCCCCCAAAACAACTCCTTTATTTATTTATTTATTTATTTATTAATTTCTCTCTCTCTCTCTCTCTCTCTCTCTCTCTCTCTATATATATTTATATAATTGTTATTTTACTGTTTACACTTTCATATGTTGTATGGTTCCAAAAGACGTGCCGTAGGCACGTGCTCACGGGCAAATCTAGTGTGTGTGTGTGTGTGTGTGTGTGTGTGTGTGTGTGTGTGTGTGTGTGTGTGTGTGTGTGTGTGTATAATATTATAATGGGAGAAGGCCTGAGTGTCAATTGTCATTTTGTCATTCTACCAACATATGCAATGCACGTACTTAACTAATATAAAGGATGTTTCCGGTTCAAATCCTCCCTACATCAGAATTTTTATTTTTATTTTTTAAAATTATTAAATCGTGCATCGTACGTGTAAATTACTAGTATATATATATACTAGATTTGCCCGTTGGCACGTGCCTACGGCACGTTTTCGGAACGGTGCACCTTGTTTGATCATAAAAAATAGTTTTGGAGGTCCAGCAAATTAATTGAAGTAGCAAACATATTATATGAGAAACTTTTGGGGTCCAGAAAAACATATTGTATGATTTTTTTGATTTTTTTGAATTATTTTAAAATTTTAAAATTTTAAAATTTTAAATTTTAATTTTTTTTTTGGTTCTTTAATTTTTAATTAAATTTTAAAAATTTTATTTTCTTAATTTTTTGAATAGAAGAGGGAGGGAGAGAGAGAGAGACAAAAAAAAATAAAATAAAATATATATAGGAGTTGTTTTGGGTGGGGGATTTGAATTTGAGTTTTGGAAAAAAAACTTTTGTAGGGAAAAAATATGTTTTGTGAGATTAGATCTGGGCTTTTAATTTTTAGGGGATTGAAGGAGAGCCACTTGAAAGCTTTCTTTGTGCTTTATTTATATAGATGAAGTGGTAAAATCTCTTTAACAGTTGGTAAGCTGGTAAGATGTCTGTAGTTCTTATTCTGTTATTAACTATAATAACTAGTATTATACACGTGCGTTGCACGTAGGAAAAATGGGAAGGAGGGAATGAAAAGAACAAAAAAAATCTAGTATTATACACGTGCGTTGCACGTAGAAAAAATGGGGAGGGGAATGAAAAGGACAAAAAAAAAATCTACCAACACGTGCGCTGCACGTGTTGACAAAATGACAAATATTTACAAATGATACTAAGCCCTTCTCCCATTATAATATTAGAAGAGATTAGAGATTATAATTATGGAGTGGGCGCTGCCCAGCTTGCCTAGCCGTCCTCGTTGCTTAAATCAATGTCATCATATAGACTTCGAACACTAATTCAGATGAAAGAAAACAGCTATATTATCTTTTCCTTCACACTTCCCATATGCAGTTTCCAAAATTTATGCTGGCCCTAAAATGTATATATATACATAATGCACATGAAGGTTTTGACTCTAATTTGTTAAATTGCATTTTAAGCCATTACATTTTATATATGTATGTATCTTGAGTTTAACTAAATTAGTTGAGTTTAGAGATCATATTCATATAGATATATAGTTTGGTATGGATACCTTTAGTTTGTAAAAGGTAGACCCACCTTTGTGCATGATATTATATAACCTTCATAACATATATATCTAATAATTTATGTATGCTTTTTTTTTTTTTGGTTAATTACTATAGTGAGTTGTGATCAACCCCCGTGGGGACTTTTTAATTGAAAAGGTTGAAAATTTTATAAGTACTGTAGTGGAATTTTAACCTTTTTGTTTTATTATTATTTCTTTTCTTGATATGTTCTTCTTGCTTATTTTTAATTGATATGTAGGGGTTGTTAGAGTTATCATTCATTTACCTTTTCATTGATTTATTATCTAATAAGTTATATTATAGTTTGTATATGGTCATGGGTTACAAGAATTTTGGTTGGCATTTTTAAGGGTAAAATTTTTACATTCTTAGGGAAATTTTATGTGGAGTTATGGCCAACTCATCTTTTGGACCCTCGTAACAACTGAGTATGCTCAAAAGGTAACACATCTTGTATTTGCAGTTCTTAATTCACATGGTTTTCCTCTTAAATAAACCTTGACATTAACAAATAATTCTACTTCAACTTGGAAGTAGTTAGTTGTTCTCACTTTAAACTACAAGTTGTTAGAGATAAATTCACAAATGAATCCACATAAAATATTATAAAAATACTAAAAATTTTAGTAAGCAAATATTAAAACAACCTTAGGCAAAAACATGCTAAAACTGTTTCATATATATAAAGAGGGTGATCAGGCGCGAACCGTTCGCATTCGATCGTGTGCAAACTCACCGCACAGCCGTCTGATCATGATCATGATCAGACGGCTGTGCAGCGAATTGGCACGCAATCACTGGTTCGCACATGATCTCTCTCTCATGAAGTTGATGGTGAAGTTTTTTTATATAATCATAATTAAAATGGAGACAATCCTTCCCGCATTTTATTTAAACAATTAACGAAATAAAGTACAATAAAATAATATATATAATTAGAAAAATGATATTCATCTGTACCACCATAAGAGAATATGGTGGTCATCTGAAGCCAAAATAATCTGCTAACAACATCATGAAGTTGAGTTTTTCTCAAATTTTTTTTTTTTCGTTTTCCCCCTCAATTATTTGAGTAGAACATATAAAATATATCCCAATAATTAATGACATTCTCACATAATATTTATATAAGTGAAGTGGTAACCTAATGCGTGAACATATTAATATGGGATAGATGACGTGGCCCCATCAGGGCCATCAGATCTCCTCAGATTTCGCTCATTCCAGATCATCAAGTCAACAAATCCAACGGACTTCTGCCAACTCAGGCCCATAGGCAAACGGGTCCGACCCGGCCCGTAGGATCCCAGACCCGTTTACCCCTGCCTATAAATACTAGATCCCCTCCTCCTTGCCCAAGGTAATGAATCTTTTCCGACCTGAACCCTAGCTACTGTTGCTTTCTCAGTGACTGACTAGATCGTCGGAGGGCCTGTCGCCAAGACTTCTCCCGGTGTTTCTAGGCAGTGTGCAGGTACAAAAGACCGAGCCGAGCCTTACAGATCCGAGCCGAGCTACAAGATCCGAGCTGAGAATCCGGTTTCTACCTCCCTCCTGCTACTCCCGAGCCGATCCTACAGCCTAGGATTGGATCAGCGCTAGTACCGCATCTTTCGCTTCACAAATTACAAGAACTCACACATGTTGCCCCCACACCAAAAAAAAGTAGCATCAGGTTGGTGCCGTATGTGGAAAAGCATTAAGTATTGACGTCTGTCTGATCCCAACCAAGGATGCCATCTAGAATCTAGGCTCCTTCATGGCCCCCAAAGCCAGAAGGGCCGTCACCTTTGGACGTCCTCCTGACCCTCCTCCCCTTCATAGCCGCATGGACGCCCAAGACTCCAACCAACTGCGGGTCAATGGCACAGCCGGACCCGGACCGGGCGCTTCTCACTAAGTCACGACTGATTTGCGGCGCGTCATCCAGAATCGGCAGGCCAGTCGAACCAGGGGAGGGGCCGCTTCCAACTCGGTCGGGAATCATGACAGACAGCCGACCCCAGAACAAGAGCCGGGACACAGCCACTCACCCCGAGGACCTCCATCCTCGCTTGACCCGGCAGAGCAATCCCCGATCACGAGGGCCGAGTTCCAAAACTTCAGGGACGAGGTCTTCCAGGCGATCCGAGGCGGTCTTAGGATCGAGGCGCGCAACGACTCCTACCCCCAGTCAGAAGCTAGAGGCGATGAATCCCACAGATCGGCCCGCCCACTTGGATAAGAAGAAGCCATCCTTCGATGCCTCCGGAAGATGGAGAACCGCCTCGCCCATCTCAGCGAGGGCGAGCTGATGCCGGGCCATGGTTACAGTCCGACTCGACCTCCATTCTCCACTCAAATCTTAGAAGCTGAGATCCCCAGAAATTTTAGGCCTCCCCAATTCGAGATGTACAACGGCTAGGGTGATCCCGCTGATCACATGGAAGGGTTCAAAACCCTCATGCTGATTCACAGCGCGTCGGATCCTCTCCTATGCAGCGCCTTCCCTGCCACCCTGCATGGTCTGGCTGAGGAATGGTTCTCGAAGCTCATCCCTGGCTCGGTCTTCTCGTTTGACCAGTTGGAAGAAAACTTTCTAGCCCACTTTGTGACCAGCAGAAAGGTCAAAAAAACGAGCGCGTCCCTTCTGGACCTCAGACAGAAGGAAAGGGATCCACTCCACGAGTTCGTTCGGAGGTTCACCGCTGAGGTGAGGTCGGTTTCCTCTCTCGATGCAGGTGTCGCTTCTGCAGCTTTCTGACACAATGTTCGCCACAACCAGCTCAATGCCTACTTAGACAAAAAACCACTCATCGACTTTCCCGACCTGCTCAACAGGATCGAGAAGTACATTCGGGCGGAAGAGGCCCTACACTCTGAGGGCACCAAAGAAGCCACAGCCAAGGGAAAGTGCAAGGTGGAGGATGCTGAGCCCGCCAAGAAAGCCGCGAAAGAGGCAGCTGACCTAAAAAGGCCTCTTCCGGTCCCCCATTTTGAAAGATATAAGCCGCTGACCCAGAACATGTCGACCATCCTCTTGTATATCGAGGACAAAGGGATCGTCTGACTCCCTTCCAGATCGAGCAACAACAAAAAGCGGGACCAGAGATTCTACTGCCGTTTCTACCGGGACAATAGGCACGAGACGGACAACTGCCGTGCCCTTAAAGAAGAGATCGAGGCCCTCATCTAGAGAGGATACCTAAGGGAGTTCACCCAGGCCAACCCAAGAGACCGGAGGGATCCCAGGAATCTGAGGCCTTCGCCTCCCCCTTGAACGATCAACCGGCGACCCGAGCAGGATCCCGAGCCTGAGGAGACTGGGGGGCAGGCCATCCTACACTGCATCCATGGCGGACCCATGGGAGGGGAATCCAACACTTCCCGTAAGGCCTTCCCGCGAGAAGTTAACTCTGTCCGAGACCATCCCTACCCCCAGGCTCAGCAGTGAGCAGTCTTCTTCTCCGGAGAAGACCTGGAGGGCGTCCGACTCCCACACTGCGACGCCCTCATCATCAACCTCGTCATGGTAAACTTCGAAGTCCGCCGTATTCTCGTGGACAACGGAAGCTCAGTTAACATCCTCTTCTTGGAAGCTTTCGAAAACCTCAAGCTCCCCCGGATAAGCTAAAGTCGACCGGGTACACCCTTCACGGGTTCTCGGGCATTCCCGTACAAATCGAAGGGATCGTGACACTATATGTAACGACCGGTACGACCCCTATCATACGGACCGAATCAATGGACTTCATGGTGGTCAACGTCAAGGCAGCATACAATGCCATTCTTGGTCGACCCGACCTCTGCTCATTTCAGGCGGTCCCCACGGCCTACCACTTGAAGCTGAAGTTCCCCACTGACCTCGGGGTCGGTGTTGTCCGAGGGAATCAAGAGTCCGCACGTTCGTGCTACATGACCACGGTAGGAGGCGGGGTGTTTTCCCTTGACACAGTCGAGCTTCCACCTGAAAGAAACCAGCTCGAGTCGGAACCCACAGACGAATTGGAAGAGGTCTCATTCGAGGCAGAAGATAAGTCTAAGTGGTTCCGTGTGAGCCGCTCTCTTTCCCCCAATTTGAGACCAACTTTAATTGACTGTATTCTCCCCAATATCGACCTCTTCGCTTGGACCCCATCCGACATGCCCGGGATTTCTGATGACCTAATCATGCGCAAGCTAAGCGTCTACCCGGGTTCCAAGCCGATCCATCAGAAGTGACGCAAGTTCACCCCCGAGAGGCAACAAGCTAGGTGGACAAACTGTTATCCGCCCGATTTATTCAAGAGTTCAGCTATCCCGAATGGCTGGCTAACGTCGTGATGGTGAAAAAGGCCAGTAGAAGCTGGAGGATCAGCATAGACTTCACGGACCTTAACAAGGCATGCCCCAAAGATCCTTTTCCCCTCACCAGCATCAACACTCTGATCGACGCAACGTCGTGCCATGAGCTGCTGACCTTAATGGGTGCCTTTTCGGGCTATAACCAAATCTGGATGTTTCCTCCGGACATCACCAAGACGTCCTTCGTTACCGACCAAGGTCTCTACTATTATCGGGGCATGCCCTTCGGGCTTAAAAACACCGGTGCCACCTACCAGAGACTCATCAACCGAATTTTTAAAGAACAGATTGGTCGCAACATGGAGGTATACGTCGACGACATGCTCGTCAAGAGTCGATGAGGGCATGACCATGTGGCCGACCTCGAGGAAGCCTTTGGCATCCTTCGGTCCCACAATATGAAGCTCAATCCCGCCAAGTGTGCATTCGGTGTCTCCTCAGGAAATTCCTCGGATTCGTCGTCAGCCAGTGTGGCATAGAGGCAAATCCCGAGAAGATCCAGGCCATTATCGACATGGCCCCTCCTAGAAATATTAAGAATGTTCAACGGCTCACAGGAAGACTGGCGGTCATCGGCCGCTTCCACTCCGAGTCGGGAGAGAAGTCACTCCCCTTCTTCAAGGCCCTGCGAGAAGCTAAAGGCTTCGAATGGGGCGCCCCCCAGCAACAAGCATTTGACCAGCTAAAGTCCTACCTCGCCAACCCACCACTTCTGAGTAAACCCGAACCGGGCGAATCCCTCTCGCTATACCTTTCAGCCTCGAAAAATGCACTCAGTGCAGTGCTCATCCGAGAAGAAGACGGGGTCCAGAAGCCTCTCTACTACGTCAGCAATGTCCTGCTCTCGGCTGAGACCCGGTACGTAAAGATGGATAAGGTTGCCTACGTCCTAGTCATGGCCACACGAAAACTCCGTCCTTATTTCCAGGCCCACTCAATCCAGGTTCTTACGGACCAATCCCTCAAGGCCGCAAGCCAGAAAATTCTGGCTGCCTAGTCAAGTGGTCGATCGAGCTGAGCCAGTACGATATCAGCTATCAACCTAGGACAGCCATTAGAGGGCAGGCCCTCGCCGAATTCATCACGAAGTGCACCATCTCCGAACCATCCGAAATTCAAGAAGGAGATCCAATTTGGGAAGTCTATGTTGACGGCTTGTCTTGCGAAGTCGAAAGCGGCGCGAGCGTCATCCTCAAGGGTCCCGACAACTTCGTCCTCCAGTATTCCCTATGCCTAAACTTTTTCGCCTCTAACAATGAGACAGAATATGAGGCTATGATTGCAGGACTCACTCTGGCACATAAGGATGGGGCAAGGCAAGTCAGAGCCTTTAGCGACTCCCAGCTTGTGGTCAACTAGATCACCGACGAGTATGAGGCTCGTGATGCTCGGATGGTCCGATACTTGGTGCTAGTCCAGCAACTCCTGACCTCTTTCGATTTCACCTCGGTGGAACGAATTCCTAGGTAGCAAAATGCCCAGGCTGACTCCTTGTCAAAACTCGCCTCATCGTCCTTCGAAGGGCTCGATCGCACCGTCCTAATCAAAGTTCTCCTCAAGCCTAGCATCGACCTCCCCAAGGTCCTCTGCCTTCCCACCGAACCTCAGTCGGACAACTGGATGGCTCCCATCCGGAAGTTTTTGGTGGAGGGCGAGCTCCCTCAAGAACGGGTCGAGGCGAGAAGGACCAGAACCCGTTCAGAAAGGTTCATCATAATCAACGGGACACTCGTCAAGCGCTCGTACACAATGGTAGACGAGAGACCCTACCTCTGCTGCTTGGCCCCCGATGAGGCCAAGTAAGCTCTGAAGGAACTATACGAGGGAATCGGGGGGTGCCACATGGGGAGCCGGTGGCTTGCTAGAAAAGCCCTAAACCATGGGTACTACTAGCCGACCATGTTACAAGACGGACAGGACCTCGTTAAAAGGTACGGCCCATGCCAGAGATTCTCCTCGGTGATGTGACTTCCACAAGCCAACCTCCGCTCTCTGGCCAGTCTGACCCCCTTTGCCATGTGGGGGAGGGACTTGGTCAGCCCTTTTCGAAAAGCGACGAGCCAAAGGAAATTTTAGGTGGTGGCCATCGACTACTTCACCAAGTGGATCGAGGCAGAACCCCTGACCACGATCACGAAGCACCAAACTCAACAATTTCTTTGTAATCACATCATCTATCGGTTCGGGATCCTACAGGTACTCATCATCGATAACGGGACCCAATTTGTGGGCAAGAACTTTCATAAATTCTGTGAAGACATCGGCATCAAGCAGCTCTTCTCATCGATATGTCATCCTCAATCGAACGGTCAGGTCGAAAATGAGAACCGTCAAATTCTAGACGGCTTCAAGAAGTGGTTGGATAATTTATCCAACGGGCTGTGGGTCGATGAGTTACCGAGCGTACTTTGGGCACACCGAACAACTCAGAGAATCCCCACGGGCGAATCACCATTCAACCTAACCTACGGCATTGAGATGGTTATCCCCTTAGAAATCAGGCTCCCTTCGACCAGGATTATGGCCTACAATGAGGAGAACAACTCAACAGACCTCAGAGCCAACTTGGATCTTATCGACGAGGTCAGGAAAATATTCGCCATCAGAAGTAGCATATACCAACAACGGATCGAGAGATTTTATAACAAGAAGGTCCGCCCCACCGATATCAAGCGAGGTGATCTCGTGCTCAGAAAGCTGGTGGTATCCAATCCCAGCAAAAAGAGAAAGTTGGCTCCTAATTGGGAAGGCCCGTAAAAGGTCTCCGAAGTGGTACGCCCTGGCATGTACCGACTCGAAGACATGGGGGACAGGATAGTAAAGAGGCCCTGGAACACGGAACACCTCATCAAGTTCCACGAAGCGGAGGACAACTCCTTTTGTAACCAAACTTATGTAACTGTCCCCCTGTAATCGGCACTATGTGCCCCTCTTTTGTGCAAAGGTAGAATGGTAGGAAAAAAATAAAGTGTAATCTTTTGTTTCTTCCTTTTCCCTTTATTGCTTTTTTCGAAAAACTTCTGTGCATTCTCACAAGCTTTCCGGCTCGACATTCGGCATTGACCCCGAGCCACGCCCTAGCTTTCTCAAGCTTAACGAGCTCGGCGCTCGGAATTGACCTTGAGCCATGCCCTAACTTTCTCACAAGCTGGAGACGCTTGACAATTGGCTCGACTCCTAAGCCAAACGGGGCTACGAGTGAAAAATGGGAGATTCTTTAATCTCCCAAGTCCTCGACAATCGGCTCGGCTCCTGAGCCAAACGGGGCTTCTCAACCACACGTCCTCGCCACTCGGCGGGGACTACTAGTGAAAAATGGGAGATTTTTCAATCTCCCAGATCCTCGACCCTCGGCTCGGCTCCTGAGCTAAATGGGACTTCTCAGCCCCACGTCCTCGCCATTCGGCGGGGACTACTAGCGACAAATGGGAGATTTTTCAATCTCCCAAGTCCTCGACCTTGGCTCGGCTCTCGATCCAAATGGGACTTCTCAGCCCCACGTCCTCGCTACTTGGTGGGAACTACTAGCGACAAATGAGAGATTCTTCAATCTCCCAAGTCCTCGACAATCGGTTCGATTCCTGAGCCAAACGGGGCTTCTCAGCACCACGGAGATTTTTCGGCCTCCCAAGCCCTCGACGCTCGTTCTCAAAAACAAGCTCAGAAAAATTGGAAAGATCATTTTTATTATAACGCCTAGAGGGGCCACAGTACAAAGTTTTATTACAAAGGTTTTCAACCCCAACCTAATTGTTTCTCATAGGGCTTTTTGGGCTTACACGTGCCATCTCGAGCCCAACCGAATTGGTCTGCCCTCCCGGGAGCTCGTCTAGCATCGTTGGCATCACCAGTGTAGACGTTTCGGAAACGGAGCTCTGTGCATCCATTGGCCTCGCCACTTCCAAATATAGGGTAGGGGAGGGACCCACGGCTGAGGGGCCTCCTTCCCCAAAAGAGCAGAATCGGGATCCGGCCAAGTATGACCTTCAACCTCTGAATCTCCAGCTTCTTATCCACCACGACCTCACGGAGAACGAACTCAGAGGTCGGCCACCTGGTGGAAGCATCAGACATCGACCAGGCCGTCTCGGCATTCCTCCAGTCTTGGTCGGCTATAGCCTCTTCTGTCATGCCGCCTCTTTGCTAAGCTCCTTGGACTTGTTCATGAAATAGCTTCCAGTGGCTTCCCGATCACGGGCCTGTTTGCGATAGCGAACCAAGACAGTCTCCTTGGACTCTAGCTTGTTCCAAAGGCGTCTGCCCTCGGCAAAACTGAGTTCGGCTCCTAGGGTCTCGTCCATCTGACAAAAAGGAGAGGAAATAAGATTTAACTCCAAGCTTCTCAAAAACGACAAGTCATGCAGTTCTACCAAAACCATATGTTTATATTGATTTCCCTAAAAAAATGTTACAAAAAGCGGTGGCCAGTCCACGCTCGGCAAATACAAAAAAAAAGGAGAAGAAAAAGTAAACTACATTTCAGGGGGGATCTTCACCTCTTTGTCGGCCATTGCCCCCTGCCTCTCTCTCGAGGGTCGGGTCAGCGTCCACCTCGTCACCCTCTCCCCCGGGAGTCAGCGGAAGCACGGGCGACTCCCAGCCGTAGTGGAGATGGTCGATTTTGGCCTGAGGGTAGAGGAGCATGGAGTGCTCCTTCACCCGATCATAGGCCTCTTCTTGGGCGTTCATCACCTCTGGCCTTGCCGCGACCTGCAGCTCCTCGTATTCCACAGCCGCTTTTGCTTGAACCTCCGCCAAGGCACGGAGGTGCTGGTCTTATTCGGAGGCAAGGACGGCTTGAAGGGCTTGTGCCACCTCCTGAGCTGTCGTCAGCTCGACCTTCAAATCCTTGGCTTCGCACAAGTACCTGTCGGCGTTCCTCTTCGCGATCTTGACCTCCTTCTCGTAGCACCTCTTCAGCTGCGCCCTGGCCTTAGATGCCTGATTGAAGGGTAATAGGCAAAAGTCAGAAAGCAATGCCACTAAGTAAAAAGATTAAATAGGAAAACACTTACCACCACGTGGGCTTGAGCCCACTTCATGTAGCATGTCTCGACCGTCTTGGTCGCCAGGATGGAACGGTTGCGCACTTTGGCGAGGTTATCTACGACCTCGACTAAGATCGGGCCCTCCGCCAGTGTGTCGCCCTCTTTCACCGACCAGTCAGGGGAAAACGGCCTGAGCCCCCTCTTACCCACCATCGCCTGGGCATCAGAGCACAAGGAGGTGGTCCCGACCTTCAAGACCTCAGCAACCTTGCGGCTGCTAGAGCTCGGTTCTGGCTCAGACGCTTCTCTAACAGAGAGGGCCTTCGCCTTCTTATGGGTCCGTTCCGAAGGGCCTTCGGAGCCCCCCTGAGTGGACCCTGCCTTCGACGCTGCCTTCTCGGCCCTCCTCTTCTAGGTCAGGCCTTTCGTGCATCGAGCTTCGCCTGGTCCATCGCTGCAGGGAAAAAGAGGGAATGTTAACACGAAGGTAAAAATCTAAATTAAAATGAAACGAAACATACAAGGGTCGACTGGACTAAGTCCAGTCTGGGCCAAGTGCAATTCTGTCACATTCAGCCAGCCAATACTGTGTCCTTCGACGATCCGATCAACATCAGCCCACTCCGCCTCCGTCAAATCTCTTCGCCTCGGGGGTTTGTGGTTCGGCTTGTAAAAATTTCGAACTGTAGCAATTTCCCAAGGCACCTCGCTTCGGATCACGAAGTACTTAGCCTTCCCCCCTTGATGGAATCCGGATGCTCGTGCATCACCTTCTTGTGGGAGCGAGGCGATATGTAGTATATGCCCTCTTGATCTCTAAGTGAGCTCACCCTTAAGACGGTCCGGAAATACTTCAGCTTCAGGGGCACCTTCTTCTCCGCACACTTCAGAATGAAGCATACCAACTGCTTCCAAGAATTGAGACCATACTACATCGGATAGAGCTCCCTCCACCTTAGCACCCACTTGATAAATGGGTGCAATGGAAGCCTTAACCCCGAAACAAAGGCATCCTCGGGAAACATAAAAAAACTGGGGGCTAACTCGGTGGCAGGCCGAAGACCAGGGTTCGGGATCATCAGCTTATACTCCCTCCCAATGAAATAACTGGCCCTTATCACGGGCAGGTAGTCGACCTTCAGAACGCACTGAACGTTTTCCATTTGTATCTGGGTCCAGCCTGGCGAAGACACCTCCACCCTAAATTGAACCAAGTTCTCAACATCGTCAGGGTACATCCTGATAGAACTCGGACTTTTGTAGTACGGGACGTCGAGTCCGTGCATGGGCTCGAACTCGTCCGGCATCCTCGGACTGTCCGGAAGGCACTACTTCCTCTTTTTTCTTTCGGATACGATGAGCCCTCAGAGGATACGGTGTCGTCAAAGGAAGGAGAACCTCTTCTTCCTCACTAACCCCCTCTGACATGCCTTCCTCGACTCCTTCCCCGACCCCCTTATTCGTCGCTCCTTCCTCAACCTCCTCACCTAGCACTTCCACCTAGCCAGAGGAACCGCTGGACTCCACCACATACGGCTTGCGAGTACAGAGAGGCACCACATCTAAAACTCGGTCGTCAAGATTCCAGGACGTGGAATCCGAATGATGATCCCGCTCATCTCGACCAGAGCTACTCGCTTTAGAACCGGACTAAGATTGCGACATAACAAAAGCAATACTAACCTGGATATCGTGAACGGAGAGGTCAACGGAAAAGTTTTCACCGGTGGCTAGAGAGAGAAGCTCCGATTTTTAGGATGAGAAAGCAAAGTGAGGAAATGGAGAAGGGGGTGGAGGATTTTTAGAGGAACAATCGACGCCTCGAATTCACATTAGAATCCTAACCGTTCAATTTTGATCATCAAGATCTAATGGCTGGTAAGATTTCGACGCCTTGATTCTCCCCCCCTGATGAACACAATATTATTCACTTTCTAGAGCAATAATCTTGTTATAATTAGACATTTAAAAGCTCTATATGTGGTATTTAACTCTTATTTTCTCTTTTCCATAGGAAACAGCTTATAACAGAAAAACGAAGCAGATTTAGGACTTCGAGGATAATACATAGCAAACTGCAGAGGATCAGTCGACTGGTTCCTCAAACACCAGTCGACTTGACCGAGAAATCGTGAAGCCACAGATGCTCAGAGACCAGTCGACTTATATGCAAGGCAGTCGACTGATACGCGGCGGAGTAAACAGATAAGATATTCGAAGATTCACCCAAATCTAATTCCGAATCCATTTGAAACCAGATCTTATGCAACGAATCAAATCTAGAGACTGGGAATTGGCAAGAGCACGTGGTGAACAGATAAGGAAAGGAAGAAGAAAAGAGAAAGACATAAATCGCCAAATAAAATAAAGAAGGATTTTTCCTGAAAAAGGGGAAACCCTAATTCTCAGCCGTGTTCTATAAATATCAGAAACGAAGCATTATTTAGGAGAAATCTATCTCGGGGAAGCAACAAAATCACCAAGTTCCTGAACAAGCAACCAGTGCTTCATTCCATCATCATCGAAGACAGGGAAGAGGAGAACCAGTACTCGAAGGCAGTCGACTGTGTGACAGCCAGTTGACTCTATTGCCGGAATCCATTAGTTTATTTCTTCTCTCTTTATTCTTTGATGTTGATCATGTATTTGAACTTGTTAAGCAATAAAAGTATTATTATGTGGAACTAATTTCATAGTTGGGTAGGTCGAAGCCGTAGTTATGTAGTGCTATGTTCTTTTGAATCCTTCTATTTTACTTATTGATTGAATCTAATTGAATTGATATAGATTGATAACATTCAAACTTGTTCAGGAGTTATAAGTACAGTCGACTGAAGGTGAGAGCCAGTCGACTGCCATACAGAATCTGATATTATCAAGTTTGTGAGTTAGAAATCTGAATCTGTTATATGAGCATATTGAGACGATCCGTATCTCGTGCTCATAATTTGTAACAAGGGAATCTTTAGGATTCTTGGTTCAATCAACTTAAAGGATCTAGATCTGATACCAATTTCTAGAACTTTAAGTGTTTGTTCGTTTCCACTGTTCTTATGCTTTTGTTAAGTATAACTTAGTAGATACCATGCTAAAATACTTAGGGAAAGAAACGAATTAGAGTAGATACCATGCCTAATTCTTGGCTTAGGGAAACAATACTTTAAGGAGTAGATACCATGCCCTTGAAGTGAACAAACATGAGTAATTAGAAGTAAATTCAGAAGGCAACTTAGCATTACTAACTATTGGTGGAGATCAACAACCCAACTATTCAAGAGATATTTGTGATTCAACACCTCTCATCTTAGTTTTAATCTTTTAGTTCTTTTAGAATATTACAACAACCCTTATTCATTCTTATTATTAGTTTTATTGATTAGTAAGTTGAAGTCTACAATCTCTGTGGGATCGACCCTTGCTATTACTACGATTCTATAAACGATTCGTGCACTTGCGAGGTTTTATAATTTGTGTCTAGTTAGTCTATTTATTTAGGTAGCTAGATTAGCACAACAAGTTTTTTGGCGCCGTTGCCGGGGATTGTTTAGTATTTTAACTTACAAGTCAGTAGAATTTTTATTAGTTTTTCTTTTCTTTTATTAATAATTTTTCTTTTAGGTTACAGGACTTCGGTGAATGCACGGTAGACGATCACTTCGTCCAGAGCTACTACCTATTGACGCAGAAACAGAACGAACTTTGCACAGGCTAGGTAAGCTTCTCACAGCCAGCCAGTCGACTGCTGTACGGACCCAGTCGACTGCACAGAGACAAATTTCACAGGAAAGAATGGCTGAAGAAATACAAAATCGAGTGCCAATGCAGGACAAATTCACTCCTAAGAATATTGAGCAACCTTCCTGCATTGCTTTTCAACCTAATGCTACAGGGAACATGCACCTATCTCCTCATTTACTTAGTATGGTTCCCCACTTTAGTGGCAAACCAGATGAAGAGCCTCATCTTCACTTGCAAGACTTTTTCGATCTTTGCAGGACACAAAGCGTCCAAGGGCTTACCGCTGAACAAATCAGGTTAATCTTGTTTCCTTTTTCTTTAAAACTTAATGCTAAGTTGTGGTATAATTCTTTGGAACCAGGATCAATTAATTCATAGGAGCAATTGGCAACGAAAATTTTGAAAGAATTCTTTCCAGCCCAAAAGACCAAACAGCTGAAAAGGGAGATTCAACTCTTCCAACAAAAGGATGGAGATTTATTTTTCGAAGCATGGAAGGATTTCAAGAGCAAGCTTCTCAAGTGTCCCACTCACAATCTGCCTAAGGATGATCAGGTACAAGCTTTTTATGAAGGTTTAAATGACACTAACAAGGCAATTGTTGATGCAGCTTGCAATGGAATTTTGATGAGGAAAAGTGGAGAAGAAGCCATTGAACTTTTTGAAGAACTCAGCGAGAACTCCCAACAATTCTCAACAAGAAGGGGTCCTTCGAAAAAACAGGGAGTTTACGAAATCTCTAATAATAATAACATTCAATTAGAAATGGCAAACATGAATAAGAAAATTGATATGCTTGTTAATGCAATGTCGACGATGGGTGGAGTTAAAAATCAAACAAATGAAATGTGTGCAATTTGTTCTCATTTAGATCACACAACTGATACATGTCCCATGTCTACTTTCACAGATCAGGAGCATGCGAATTATGTGGGTCGAGGAGTTTTTCCACCAAAGAACAATCCATACTCGAACACATATAACCCAGGATGGAGGAATCATCCAAACTTCTCATGGAGCAATAATCAAAATAATCAAGGGAATCAAATCGCACAAGGACATGCACGAAACTTTCAGATGGGAAGTGGATTTGATCGACCAGCCCCAGAACAGAAGAAGTTGGATTTTGAGTCCACCGTTCTTCAATTGCTCCAACAACAACATCAAATAAGCAACCAACAAGGACAAGCAATTCAGAAGTTAGAAACACAAATTGGTCAGATTGCAAAAGAGTTAAGCGAACGAAAGGCAGGAGAACTCCCTTCACAAACCATACCAAACCCTGGAGGTCAAGAACAGTTCCAAGCAGTCACAACCCTAAGAAATGGTAAGATAATTGACAACATGATTGGAACACATACAGACAAACCAGATACACAACCATCAAAAGCTTTGGGTTCAAGTAAGGTAAGTGAAAAAGTAGGGACAGTTCCACCACCATTCCCTCAAAGGTTAGTCAATAAAAAGAAAGAACAACATTTATTTGACGTCTTTGAAACTCTCAAAAAGGTAGAAATTAATATTCCCCTACTTGATGCTATTAAACAAATTCCTTCTTATGCCAAATTTTTGAAAGACTGTTGTACTCACAAAAGAACATTTCAGGTTAAGGAGGATGTGGCTTTGACAGAAGAAGTGAGTGCTGTTTTATTAAGAAAACTACCACCTAAACTGAAAGATCCAGGTAGTTTCACCATTCCTTGCAAAGTTGGTGAGCACTTCTTTGAAAAGGCACTGCTAGACTTGGGGGCAAGCATCAACCTTCTTCCTTATTCTGTTTACGAAAAGCTTGGATTGGGAGAACTCAAGCCAACATCCATCACTTTGCAATTGGCCGATCGCAGTATAAAAAGACCTAGAGGTATATTAGAAGATGTCCTAGTTCAGGTAAATGATTTTATTTTGCCTGCTGATTTTGTTATGTTAGATATGGAGGAATCTTCAATGTCATCATCTCTACCGATCATATTAGGTAGGCCCTTTATGAGTACAGCTGATATCAAAATTTGTGTTAAAAAGGGCATTATAAGTATGAAGATAAACGGAGAAAAAAGTGGAATTTAAAATGTTTGATACACTAAAATTACCACAAGATGATCATGAATGCTATAATATTGATGTGGTGCAGGAGATTGTTGATCAAACATTTCAGGTACATAGCGTTGAACCACTTCAAGCCACAATCTCTGAATCTCTAACTTTATCTCATGTTGAACAGGAATACGATGACTGGAGGATTGCAGAGACAGTACATCACCTTGAAACTCCACAGTCATATTCAGGTAAGCCTGCACCTTTATTTGAAAAATTGGTGTCTGATAAAAATTGTTCTTCTACAGATCAGGCGACTGATGAACAGAGTAAGTCGACTGGTGTTCTAACCAGTCGACCAAACCCAGACACCCAGAACAAGTCGACTGCTGACATGGACCAGTCGACTGTACAGAAGCGTCCAGACATAGAACTCAAGCAGCTGCCGGACCATTTGAAGTATGCATTTTTGGGCGAGAACCAGACGCTACCAGTAATAATTGCTGCGAACTTGAGTGCACAGGAAGAATATAAGTTGCTGAAGGTATTACGAGAACACAAGAGTGCAATAGGATGGACCATTGCAGACATCAAGGGAATAAGTCCATCCAAGTGCATGCATAGAATACTCCTTGAGAACGATGCAAAACCTAGTAGAGAGGCACAGAGAAGGCTCAACCCCAACATGAAGGAAGTGGTAAGAGCAGAAATTTTGAAGCTACTAGATGTTGGCATCATCTATCCTATCTCAGATAGCAAATGGGTAAGTCCTATACATGTAGTTCCTAAGAAAAGTGGAGTTACAGTGGTAACAAATGAAGAGAATGAACTTATCCCAACAAGAGTAACCACAGGATGGAGGGTATGCATTGATTATAGGAAACTGAACAATGAAACCAGGAAAGATCACTTCCCTCTCCCTTTTATTGATCAAATATTAGAAAGATTAGCAGGGTATAGTCATTATTGTTTTCTAGATGGTTATAGTGGCTATAATCAAATTGCTATTGCTCCAGAAGATCAAGAAAATACCACTTTTACATGCCCTTTTGGTACTTTTGCTTACAGGAGGATGCCGTTTGGATTGTGCAACGCACCAGCAACATTTCAAAGATGCATGATGAGCATATTTTCAGATATGGTGGAAAGGTTCATTGAGGTATTTATGGATGATTTTAGTATTTTTGGATCTTGTTTTGATGAATGCCTTAACCATTTGCAGCTTGTGCTTAAAAGATGTGAAGAATGCAATTTAGTGCTGAATTGGAAAAAGTGCCATTTCATGGTACAACAAGGTATTGTGTTGGGACATGTAGTGTCAAAAAGGGGAATAGAGGTAGACAAGGCAAAAATTGATATAATATCGAAACTACCCCCTCCCACTACAGTTAAGGGTGTTAGGAGTTTTCTAGGACATGCGGGGTTTTATAGAAGATTCATAAAAGATTTTTCAAAAATCTCCAAACCCCTTTGTGACTTGTTGGCTAAGGATGTTGAGTTTGTATGGACAGAAGAATGTACAAATGCTTTTAATACATTGAAAAATCTTCTGATTTCTGCACCTATAGTCATGGCACCAGATTGGAGCCATCCTTTCGAGCTTATGTGTGATGCAAGTGATTATGCTTTAGGGGCTGTTCTAGGTCAACAAATCAATAAGAAACCTCATGTTATTTACTATGCTTCTCGAACTTTAAACGATGCACAGCTAAATTATTCCACTACTGAAAAAGAAATGTTAGCTGTTATTTTTGCTGTAGAGAAGTTTAGATCATATTTAATTGGTGCTAAAGTTATTGTTTTTACTGACCATGCTGCCTTGAGATATTTGTTTGCTAAAAAGGATGCTAAGCCTAGATTAATCAGATGGGTGCTGTTGCTTCAAGAATTCGATCTTGAAATTAGAGACAAGAAAGGAAGCGGCAATGTTGTGGCAGATCACATGTCCAGATTACTGCACGAGAAAGAGAGAAATGTGCCCCCGCTGAATGAAAATTTCCCAGATGAACAACTATTTAAAATCAATGTGCAATCTCTCGGGGCAGTCGACTGGTCCCTAAACCAGTCGACTTGTCTCTCTGAACAACTCCCCTGGTTTGCTGATATTGTTAATTTTCTAACTGCTCATGTTTTCCCTCCAGGTATGACACATCAAGAAAGAAAAAGATTGGTGGCGCTGTGTAAACACTTTTATTGAGATGATCCTTATTTATTCAAATTCTGCCCTGATCAAATTATAAGAAGATGTGTGGCAGACGAGGAACAAATGAGTATTCTACAACACTGCCACCAATATGCATGTGGAGGACATTTTGGACCAAAAAGAACAGCACTCAAGGTATTGCAATCTGGTTTTTATTGGCCCAATGTATTCAAAGATGCTTTTTCTTTTTGCAGGACTTGCGACAAATGCCAAAGGACAGGCAACATCTCTTCTAGAAATCAAATGCCACTGCACAACATACAAGTAATCGAGCTTTTTGATGTTTGGGGAATCGACTTCATGGGTCCATTTCCTAACTCATTTGGTTATTTATATATTCTTGTTGGTGTAGATTATGTGTCTAAATGGGTCGAGGCTGTCCCCTCAAAAACTAATGATCACAAAGTTGTTGTCAAGTTTTTGCAGGAGAACATTTTCACTAGGTTTGGTACACCACGAGCGATAATTAGTGATGGAGGGAGCCATTTCAACAACTTTCCATTTGCTTCTTTGATGAAGAAGTACGGTATTACACATAGAGTGGGCACCCCATATCATCATCAAACTAGTGGGCAAGTGGAGATTAGCAACAGAGAAATCAAGAGCATTTTGGAAAAGACAGTCAACACAAGGAGGAAGGATTGGTCGTTGCGCTTGAACGATGCATTATGGGCCTATCGAACCGCATACAAAACGCCCATTGGCATGTCACCATACCGGTTGGTCTTTGGAAAAACCTGTCACTTGCCAGTTGAGTTGGAGCACAAAGCATATTGGGCCATCAAAAGGTTCAATTTTGACATGAAACAAGCAGGTGACAAAAGAAGACTACAACTAAATGAGCTTGAAGAATTGAGTCACGATGCATATGAAAATGCCAAATTATACAAGGAAAGAACCAAGTTATACCATGATAAACAGCTAGCAAGGAAGGAGTTTTATGAAGGACAAAAGGTATTGATCTACAACTCAAGATTAAGACTCTTTCCAGGCAAGCTTAAGTCACGATGGTATGGACCATATATTGTCACAAAAGTCTTTCCACATGGAGCATTGGAAGTTCACAGCGAAGAAAAAAATCAAACATTCAAGGTGAACGGGCATAGGGCGAAGCCATACATAAAGATGAGGCTAGAACCGCAAGAGGAAGATGTGAATCTTCAAACCATTCAATACATAGCATGACTCATCATGTCTAGCTGAAGACAGAAAACACAGCGCTTGTTGGGAGGCAACCCAATTTTTCAGGGGAGTATTTACACTTTCCCTTCAGTTTTTTTTCAGTTATTTATTATTATTTTTTTCTTTGAGTTATTTTTATTTTTAGTATCTCCCTACTAGATGGTGACCCATGCCTATTTTTATATTCGAACATTGAGGACAATGTTCCATCTAAGTTTGGGGGTATTAGGGTTATTTATATTTTAATTTTTTTTTTAGAATACACAATTTCTTATAAAGTAAGAAGAAGGATACTTATTTACTTTAGAATTGTTGATTTTCATAATTCCTTACGAAGTTATAGAAGTCATGCGATTATACATAATAAACAAATATGATGCTTTTTCTGATGATTATTCCCTTTAGATCTAGTCCTAAATCGAGTTTAAGTAAATAGAGTGATAAAATATATATATGTATATATTTAAATAAAGTCAATCTACTCCAATGTTTTGAGTGCTTAGTAACTAGGGGTATTCATCACCAATGTTTACCTTTACGTCAAACGGCAACTTGAAATATGAGTATGCAAAGCACTTTAGAGTTTGTGACTTGTTGAGTAACCGGGTGGATACATCACAAATGTTTCGCATTCGCGTCAAAAGGCAAGTGACACCTTCAGAGAAGAGACTAACTAAAAAAAAAAAAAAAAAAAAAAAAAAAAAAAAAAACTCTAGTTTGCTACTCGGTTTGTAGTAGAGGAAAGGGGTAATCACAGATGAAGTTGTTGCATACTTTAATTAAATTAATTGCATGACAAATATGATTAAGTTTGGGGATTATGACTGAACAATTGCACTAGAGAAAGTGGGTATGTTTAATTTTACTTTGTCTGAAATTGTTTATACCTTTCTATGCTGATGTCCACATAATAAGAAATCTTGGTGGTTGAGTCCATTGTTATTATTATTCTCCTTATTCATAATTCTAGTTTGCTTGAGGACAAGCAAAAATCTAAGTTTGGGGGTATTTGATGAACACAATATTATTCACTTTCTAGAGCAATAATCTTGTTATAATTAGACATTTAAAAGCTCTATATGTGGTATTTAACTCTTATTTTCTCTTTTCCATAGGAAACAGCTTATAACAGAAAAACGAAGCAGATTTAGGACTTCGAGGATAATACACAGCAAACTGCAGAGGATCAGTCGACTGGTTCCTCAAACACCAGTCGACTTGACCGAGAAATCGTGAAGCCACAGATGCTCAGAGACCAGTCGACTTATATGCAAGGCAGTCGACTGATACGCAGCGGAGTAAACAGATAAGATATTCGAAGATTCACCCAAATCTAATTCCGAATCTATTTGAAACCAGATCTTATGCAACGAATCAAATCTAGAGACTGGGAATTGGCAAGAGCATGTGGTGAACAGATAAGGAAAGGAAGAAGAAAAGAGAAAGACATAAATCGCCAAATAAAATAAAGAAGGATTTTTCCTAAAAAAGGGGAAACCCTAATTCTCAGCCGTGTTCTATAAATATCAGAAACGAAGCATTATTTAGGAGAAATCTATCTCGGGGAAGCAACAAAATCACCAAGTTCCTGAACAAGCAACCAGTGCTTCATTCCATCATCATCGAAGACAGGGAAGAGGAGAACCAGTACTCGAAGGCAGTCGACTGTGTGACAGCCAGTTGACTCTATTGCCGGAATCCATTAGTTTATTTCTTCTCTCTTTATTCTTTGATGTTGATCATGTATTTGAACTTGTTAAGCAATAAAAGTATTATTATGTGGAACTAATTTCATAGTTGGGTAGGTCGAAGCCGTTGTTATGTAGTGCTATGTTCTTTTGAATCCTTCTATTTTACTTATTGATTGAATCTAATTGAATTGATATAGATTGATAACATTCAAACTTGTTCAGGAGTTATAAGTACAGTCGACTGAAGGTGAGAGCCAGTCGACTGCCATACAGAATCTGATATTATCAAGTTTGTGAGTTAAAAATCTGAATCTGTTATATGAGCATATTGAGACGATCCGTATCTCGTGCTCGTAATTTGTAACAAGGGAATCTTTAGGATTTTTGGTTCAATCAACTTAAAGGATCTAGATCTGATACCAATTTCTAGAACTTTAAGTGTTTGTTCGTTTCCACTGTTCTTATGCTTTTGTTAAGTATAACTTAGTAGATACCATGCTAAAATACTTAGGGTAAGAAACGAATTAGAGTAGATACCATGCCTAATTCTTGGCTTAGGGAAACAATACTTTAAGGAGTAGATACCATGCCCTTGAAGTGAACAAACATGAGTAATTAGAAGTAAATTCAGAAGGCAACTTAGCATTACTAACTATTGGTGGAGATCAACAACCCAACTATTCAAGAGATATTTGTGATTCAACACCTCTCATCTTAGTTTTAATCTTTTAGTTCTTTTAGAATATTACAACAACCCTTATTCATTCTTATTATTAGTTTTATTGATTAGTAAGTTGAAGTCTACAATCTCTGTGGGATCGACCCTTGCTATTACTACGATTCTATAAACGATTTGTGCACTTGCGAGGTTTTATAATTTGTGTCTAGTTAGTCTATTTATTTAGGTAGCTAGATTAGCACAACACCCCCCCCCCCCAATGACGTCAGCATCACATGTAGCACCCTAGATTTCCAACAAGCTATATGGGCTCGACGCTCGGCAATGATCTCGAGCCACGCCCTAGCTTTCTCACAGGTAGGGGGGCTCGACGCTCGGCATTGACATCGAGCCACACCGTAGCTTTTCCAACAAGCTATATGGACTCGACGCTCGGCAATGACCTCGAGCCATGCCCTAGCTTTCTCACAAGCTGTATGGGCTCGACGCTCAGCATTGACATCGAGCCACACCACAACTTTTCCTACAAGCTGTAGGGGCTCGACGCACGGCAGTGACCTCGAGTCACATCCTGGCTTTCTCACAAGCAGGGGGCTCGACGCTCGGTATTGACCTCGAGCCACGCCCTAGCTTATCCAACAAGGTATAGGGGCTCGACGCTCGGCAATGACCTTGAGCCACGCCCTGGCTTTCTCACAAGCAGGGGGCCCGACGCTCGGCATTGACCTCGAGCCACGCCCTAGCTTTCTCAAGCTATATGGGCTCGATGCTCGACAATGACCTCAAGCCACGCCCTAGCTTTCTAAAGCTATAAAGGCTCGACGATCAGCATTTACCTCGAGTCACGCCCTAGCTTTCTCAAACTATATGGGGTCGACGCTCAGTAATGACCTCGAGCCATGCCTTAGCTTTCTCACAAGCAGGGGACTCGACGCTCGGAAATGACCTTGAGCTACCCCCTAGCTTTCTCACAAGCAAGGATAGGCCCACGCTCGGCATTGACCTCGAGCCACGCCCTAGCTTTCTCAGAAGCAGGGGGACTCGATGCTCGGCATTGACCTTGAGCCACGCCCTAGCTTTATCAAGCTATATGAGCTCGACGCTCGGCAATAATCTCGAGCCATGCTATAGATTTCTTACAAGCAAGGGGCCTCGATGCTCGGCATTGATCTCGAACCACGCCTTGGCTTTCTCAAGCCATATGGGCTCGACGCTCGGCAATGACCTTGAGCCACGCCTTAGCTTTCTCACAAGCAGTGGGGCTCGACGCTCGGCATTGACCTCGAGCCACACCCTACCTTTCTCAAGCTATATGGGCTTGACGCTCGGCAATGATCTCGAGCCATGGCCTATCTTTCTCATAAGCAAGGATGGGTCCGACACTCGGCATTGACCTCGAGCCACTCCCTAGTTTTCTCACAAGTAGGGGGGTTCGACGCTCGGCATTGACCTCGAGCCACGCCCTAGCTTTCTCAAGTTATATGGGCTCGACGCTCGGCAATGACCTCAAGCCATGCCCTAGCTTTCTCACAAGAAAAAGGTTCGACGCTCGGCACTGACCTCAAGCCACGGGTTGGCTTTCTCAAGCTATATGGGCTCGACGCTCGGCAATGACCTCGAGCCACGCCCTAGCTTTCTCACAAGCAGTGGGGGCTCGACACTCGGCATTGACCTCGAGCCACACCCTAGCTTTCTCAAGCTATATAGGCTCGACGCTCGGAATGACCCCGAGCCACGTCTTAGCTTTCTCACAAGCAAGGATGGGCCCGACGCTCGGCATTGACCTCGAGCCATGTTCTAGCTTTCTCACAAGCAGGGGACTCGATGCTCGACATTGACCTCGAGCCACGCCTTGGCTTTCTCAAGCTATATGGGCTTGCCGCTCGGCAATGACCTTGAGCCATGCCCTAGCATTCTCACAAGCAGGGGGTCTCGACGCTCGGCATTGACCTCGAGCCACGCCTTAGCTTTCTCGAGCTATATGGGCTCGACGTTCGGCAATGACCTCAAGTCAAGCCCTAGCTTTCTCAAGCTATATGGACTCAACGTTCGACAATGACCTCGAGCCACACCCTGGCTTTCTCACAAGCAGGGGGACTCGACGCTCGGTATTGACCTCGAGCCACACCTTGTCTTTCTCAAGCTATATGGGCTCGACGCTCGGCATTGACCTCGAGCCACACCTTAGCTTTCTCAAGCTATATGGGATCGACTCTTAGGAATGACGAGCTCGACGCTCGGCAACATCCAGGGGGCTCGATGCTCGGCATTAGCATTGAGCCACGCCCTAGCTTCCAACACGCAGGGGACTCGACAATCGACCATCGACGCTCGACCCTCGACACTCGGCATGAACCCTGAGCTAATTCCTGGCTCTTTCACGGGCTAGGCCTTGACGCTCGGCTCCTGACCCTTGATGCTCGACGCTCAGCGTCTTTACTCTCTAGGGTATTTCCTTTGTCTTACCCCCCTTTTTGCCTCTCTGAGACTACAAGTCATACTCGCTGAATACACCGCTCTACTCTTCCTACAGGGACAGACTACTCCCCCACGGCTGGCATACACAGTCATCCAGGAGTGGGGGCTCCTGATATGGGGTAGATGACGTGGCCCCATCAGGGCCATCAGATCTCAGATTTTGCTCATCCTAGATCATTAAGTTAACAAATCCAACGGGCTTCTGCCAACTCAGGCCCACAGGCAAATGGGTCCGACCCGGCCCGTTAGGTTCCGAAACCCGTTTACCCCTGTCTCTGTCTATAAATACCAGAACCCCTCCTCCTTGCCCAAGGTAATAAATCTTTCCCCACCTGAAATCCTAGCTGCTGTTGCTTTCTCTATGACTGACTAGATCGTCGGAGGGCCTGTCGCTGGGACTTCTCCCGGTGTTTCGAGACAGTGTGCAGGTAAAAAAGACTGAGCTGAGCCTCGCAGATCCGAGCCGAGATACGAGATCCGAGCCGAGAATCCGGCCTCTTACCTCCCTCCTACTCCCGAGCCTGTCCTACAGCCGAGGATTGGATCAGCGTCATACCGCATCTTCCGCTTCACAAATTACAAGAACTCACACATAATGTCCACATCCAAAAATAAACAGCATCACATATATTTTATTTATGTATTAAGAGTGGCTATCATTGCAGTATAAATAGTTAGTAAGATATCAAATATATAATGGAATAATAAGTCTTTAAGAGAGAGCTGATTATAAATAGATTATAAATAAAGTGTTCAACTCTAGCTATGAAAAAATCACAATCTTTAAACCCAAACACACTACATATATTATTATTATTATTATTGGTCTTATTATTATTTTGTTATATAACCTACATATGTGTCCAAGCGTGCGCATAATATGGGTGGTTAGCTACTTTTTTGAGAGAGAGATGATGTGTGTGAGAATAAATAAGATGACAATGATGCTACAACTTATCGTTTTATTTCATTTTCCAACCTTTTTTCTATAGATAAAAGTGACTGTACGGTCACTGATTTTTTTAATGAAATATTAATAAAACATAGAGTAACAAATATTACAAATTAAGTCTAATCTACATCAAAGAAAAAAATAGAACATAATATGCCAGACTTAATACATCATAACTCCAGCCCAAAAGAACATAACCCTCCATCGCAATCTGCACGCAACAATTCGTTGTTAGAGGTACAACCACCATCAAACTCTCAGCTAGTCAGTTCCCTCCAATCTGAGCCTCTTTATCGTTCTTGCTCGACCTGCCCAACCTTTATTATTGGGTCCACTTCGAATACATGTCCAGCTCATTGGTCTATTTGCAATGTAAGATGATGCAACAAATAAATTTTAGGGTTTTTACTTATTTTGCTTATTGCTTGGCAAACATATTTCCTGGAAAATTCAGGTTTGATATACTTTGTCATAACCGGTTAATTAATTTAGTGTTTTTCTCGTTGTATGCTCTTTAGTGAAACAACATGAGAAAACTAAAATACGTCCTTATATCTGCAATTTATAGCTGAATATCAATTTTGCAGATAATACTTCGAAAACAAATATTTATGGGACATTGATATGTCACATTCAGTTTTTTTTTTTTATAAAAAGGTTTAACGTAAATTCTTTTTTTTACAAATAAGCTCATAACAAATACAAGTTCACCAAGAATTGTGACTAAATGATACTTCTGAACCTGAAATTTCTATTTATAATTTTAAACAAGTCCTTAGTACATAGAACTTTTGCTAATCTAGGAAAGCCTCGTTTACAAAAGAACATCTTACAAAACATGTTTTGGAGCAATTGATTATGTGACATGCATATGATACATTGGACAACTAACCATTTTAAGAAATTTTCAATTACATGTATGTCACATCATCAATTGCTCATAAACTAAATGAGCAAGTTGCTCATATCCCTTTTACCCATATATATAAGAAGTTGTACAGAGGTGTACAGATGTGTATATCTTCGATTCTAGTCGTTTTAATAATAAGTATCTTAACATAGTTTATATTCCATCGTACTCTAAATGAGAGAATAAGGTTATATTGCTTTAACCTGGTCTCGAATACCCATCTCAAATTCTTGATCATCTAGCTATATATCTCAATTTTCTGATTTCACGTTTTAGGAGCTAGAGAAGATAAACAAACTATTCGAGCTAGCTAGGTAGTAAAAAATAGTTAACTAATTACCCCCTCATGCATATATATATGCATGAATTTTGCCTTAATTAAGTCAGTTAATTACCTTCAACAAGTTTCACTACGTACCCAAAAAAAAAAAAAAAAAAAAAAAAAAGAATTATATATAATTAACAAAATTGTATATTTTACGTCGCGTGAGATATGAGGTAAGTTACGAGGGGCATTAATGCATAATTTTAGATGTCAAACTTAGCAAAGTCAACACAACTATCGAATATGATTTGAGTCATTGAAGAAGCCACTCTCACGATCGAGCCATTGAATTGGACGGAGCTCAATTAGTTCGATTGTTATGGATGACTAAACTACGACAAGGACTTCAAATTCGTTGACCTTTACCAACTTAAACAGACATTTTAATCATAAAAATTAAACTAACACAGACATTAATTCTTATTTGACTAATTAAAATGAATGTTTTATATATTTTCTTTTCCTCTTTAAAAATAATTATTACGTTACATATTAAAACACATTGATCTTCCCTAATAATTAAACAATTTTCAATACCATTATATAGTTCTCATTATTGATTCGAGATATCTTGGTATATATTTTATTTGTTAACATGTCTGTCAATTCTTTGGAAATAAATGAATAAATAATTAAATTGTTTTGGATTATACTAGTACTTATCCCTTTACTAAATAAATCGCTAATCTAAAAACCGTACAAATCAAGAACCTAAGCCGAATCCCAGAGAATGAATTTATGCTCGATAGCTCTCGTAACGATGAAGTCATGGGAAAATTATGAGTAGTTTTATTTAAATATTAGGTCATTTTATTATTAGAAGGGGAACAAAAAGCTTCGAAAGTACTATATATTCCTTTATCAACTAGAATAGCATAAAAGGAGGGGTTCATTAATCATAATCATGAAATCCCATCACTTTCTTTTCACGAGAAATTAAGAAAGCTTAATTTTAATGATACTTATATCAATTTGTACATGTATCTATCCGTAAGGTTAGGTGTATCTTTCAATTACTTTTTTTTTGATGAATTGTATCTTTCAATTACTAATAAGACTATTAATTTGATTGTGTCATCACTTAAATATGCTTCTATTTTTCTTAAGCGAAAATTCATTAGTAGGCTAAGACTTGAACTCATTATTTCTTTATATGATATTACAATAAATTTTGGCTGAAATTTTAATTTCGTATACCTCCCTAGTTGATGTTGTTTACGTCTTTAGAAGAAAAAAAAGTAATAAAAATAAAATAATGGTTTGTATAAAATTTGAGCGTAAACGACTGCATGACTAGCTACCGTATCATATGTTTTCTACTATCATGTTGCACTATTCAAAAAAATTGTAGAATATATACCTGCAATTTATGTATAAGTGACTACACTCTAATAAATTTTGTTCTCTTGAGCCATTCACTGATTCACTATCACTAGATATAAAAGGAGGTGAAAAATGAAGGAATAAATGATAGAATTTTTGAAAGCTATTTCTGTGCTATTATAATGCAAAGTTGTTATCTATTGATGAAGTGGATTTTTTGTTATAGTTGTATTACAATGTTGGATCACAACCAAACAAAGTCGATCATAACAGACATTCGATTTGTAATAATTCTAATGAATTACTTTTCGCTCAAAACTAATATAGAGAGAAAATATATATAGGGGAAAGGTCATTTCCCCTAATAAATTTCATATTTAACTATTGCATAAATTATAATAGAAATCTTACCAATTTACGCAAATCAAAAATGGCAAAAAAATTCTGGTTCATTAAAGAGACTTGAATTTAGCACGGGTAATGCCTAAGTGAAATTTTTTTTTTGGATACTCTAGTTTAAAAAATGACGTGTTTAATTATAATATAAATTTATATGAACTATGAAGTTTATAACAATTGTGTATATCCTCGTCAATTGAAATGGATGTTCTAGAGTACTTATAGATAACTATGTCGAGAGATTTGTTACGGCTTAATGCAACTAATTAATCCTGCAGGTTGCGATCATTAATTTATGAATGTGTTTTTATGTGGCGGCCATGTTCTATATTTTTTATTTTTTTTTCAGTTAAAAGGTGGAATAACACCACCCTGTTTCATTAATAAGAAATTAATAAACACCCCGCAGAACCGGGAAGAACAAAAGAGCAGTACAGGAAATAAAACATAAACCCCCAACAGAACCCTGGGGGGTAGGTTTCAACAACTAAACCTCAAACAACAGGAAATAAAACATAAACCCCCAACATATCCCTGGGGGGTGGGTTTCAACATTCAGACCAAAGTACAAAGAGATGAAACAACCTATAAAGACTAAGGCTGGTGCACTCCTCAATCCATAGTCGGCCCGAACTCTATCTCCTCATCGTCAAATTCTTCCACCTGGAAGACCCGTGCAATCCTTCCTCTCGCTCCTGAGGCAGCAGCTGTAGCCCAAAAGGAAATAAGATGCATGATGAGTGTAAGGTTACCAGAAATAGAATTACATGAAGCACGGAAATAAAAAATGTTTCTATCTAGCCATAACACCCATGTGGTTGCCGCAATGGCAATATACCACGCATCTTTCATGTCGTGTCTGGTTGATGCAAATTTGGGGCCAACCCATAGTTCCTCATACTCTCTTGGGTAGTCACTTGTACCTAGGGCTCTTAGCACTTCTGTCATGATGGCCTTACTTCTAGTGCAGTGAATAAACAAATGGTTCAGATCTTCCGTGTGAGTGTTGCAGAATCCACAGTTGGTCGCAATTTGAGGTTGTCTCTTGGCTAGGTTCTCTCTGGTGAGTATAGCATTGTTGAGCACCAACCAGAGGAAGACTCTGACTTTAAGGGGTGTTTTTGCCTTCCATAACACCGTTGCCCAGCTGGGTCTGCATCCCCGATAGTGAATTCGGTGGTACAGGAATTTAACCGAAAACACTCCCTTCTTCTCAAGTCCCCATCGCAACTGGTCTGGGCCTTGTGCACACAAAACCCCAGATTGGAAAATTCTCGCCTGTAGTTCACGCAGTTGCTGATGCAAACCTGGTGAAAGCAGTCCTTTGAACGACGGCTTCCAAGTCCCTCTTTTCCATGCTTCTGCCACCGACATATTTGGTCGATTCGATTTTTCATACAGCTCTGGGAAGTTGTCCTTAAGGGCCTGTGGACCACACCATTTGTCCCACCAAAACCTGGTGGACCGCCCATTACCAATAGCAGACGACACTGCTGAGTTGAACGGTCCACTAGCTTTTGTGATGCATTTCCAGAAGCGGGAGGTTTTAGGTCCCACTCTGAAGCCTAAACTTCTCGTCCCTTTATCTCGAAGGTAGGGTTGAACAAACTCCTGCCAACCTTCCCCACAGTGGTGGAACACTTTCCACCACCATTTTCCTAGGAGAGCTAGGTTCATATCTCTAAGGTCAATGATACCTAGTCCTCCATGTTTCTTCTTCATACATGCGATATTCCATTTAATGAGGTGATAGCCTCCCTTGTTAGCATCTGCCCCTTTCATAGAAATCTTTTTCGGATTCGGTCAATCCTTTGGATCACCCACTTTGGAAGTTCAAAAAACGACATGTAGTAAATGGGCAGGTTGGATAGCACTGAGTTGATGAGTATCACTCTTCCCCCGAGCGAGAGCGCCTTGTCTTTCCACCCAGACAGTCTGTCTTCCACCCTGTCTATAATTGGCAGCCAGTCAGCCTTAGTGAGTCTCCCAGGTTTGAGCGGGAGCCCTAAATATTTGATCGGAAACTCCTCCGTCGCGCAGTTCAGAATAGTGGCATGCTTCCTTGCTTCTGCTTCTGATAGAGTAATTGGGACCAACGCGCTTTTGTGGAAGTTAATCCTAAGGTCTGACCAGGCCTCAAAGCAGTAGAGGACCCCTTTAAAGCAAATTGTTTCAGTTGTAGTGCCATTTCCGAAGAGTAGGGTGTCATCAGCATATTGTAGAATCGTGTAACCCTGTTTAGTGTCGCTGCTGGCCACAGGCTTTATCCACCCTTTTCTATGACAGTTTTCCATCATTCCTCTAAGCACGTCCGCAACAATAGTAAATAATAGTGGGGATAGTGGATCTCCCTGTCGGAGTCCCTTCTTGCAAGGGAACGATGGACCAGGTCTCCCACTCACCGAGATTGCCGTTTTGCTAGAGTGCAAACATTGTTTGATCCATCTTATCCATTTATCTCTGAAACCTCTCCCTCCGAGCGCCTCCAACAAACACTCCCAATCCACGGAATCATATGCCTTCTCAAAATCCAGCTTTAGGAGGAAGTTCTTGGAGTTGCTCTTGTGACAGTGGTGGATAACTTGTTCAGCGGTGGCCACACAGTCCAGTATACATCTGCCTTTAATGAAGCTTGTCTGGGTTTTATTGATAAGACTGTCCATCATACTTCCCAAACGGATCGCTAGGACCTTGGTTATGATTTTTGCCGAGCAGTTTATCAGGCTAATTGGTCTAAAATCCCCAACGCATTTGGACTCCTCTCGTTTGGGAATCAGCACCACTTCTGCAAAGTTGAACATTCCCAGTCTCAGATTATTGTGATAAAATTCTTCCATTAGATCCATAAAGTCTCCTTTAATTTCTTCCCAGAACACTTGGTAGAACATCATGGGAAAGCCATCTGGTCCAGGTGATTTGTCTGCTCCCATCTGGTTGACGGCCGTTTTGACTTCTATCTCTGAGAACGGCGCTTCCAGCGAGGATAAGTTTTGACCTGCGTCGTTCTGATACTCCTGCCAGTAGTCCTCGCCCATTGGGATCCTAAAGTCATTCTTCCTCCCGAAGAGGTCCTTATAGAAAGTCTGAAAGGTCGATGCGATCACCTTTTCATCCTGTGAAATTCCTGAGTCTGTCTGAATTGATAGGATAAGATTGGATCTCCTTCTGGCGCAAGCAACCCGATGAAAGTAGGACGTATTCGCATCTCCCTCTTTGAGCCACGTAATCCTGGACCTTTGTTGCCATTTGATCTCTTCTAGTCTATAAAGGTTGGCTATGTTCTCACGGAATTGTAATAGCCTGCTACGCTCTTCCTGGGAGAGGAATCTAGACTCTTCTATCCGCTCTAGCTCATCAATGCCTTCCAAGAAGGAATCCTTTGCGTGCCAGATGGTAGAGAACCGAGATCGATTCCATCTTGCAAGCCTCTTTCTCAGCCTTCGGATTTTTCCACACCAGCGAGATGCCGCGTCCCTGCCAGCCATAGGGAGCGCCCAATTCTCCATAACCAGATGATGGAATCCCCGAATTTCCAACCAGGCCTTTTCAAATCTAAATTTCCTGGGCCTTCGCAGTCCTCGAATTCCCGCATCGAGAAGGATCGGCGTGTGATCTGATGTTGGCCTAGGAATCGCTCTAGCCGAAACTAGAGGAAATTTAGCCTCCCAATCCATAGAGACTAGAATCCTGTCCAACTTGGCCATAACCGGTGCCGCTTGCATATTAGACCAAGTGAAGAGTCTATCATTGATTGGGATATCAATCAGTTCCAGTTCCGTGATTAATTTATTGAACTCCTCTCTGTGCCTGTCACTGGCGCCTTTCCCCTTGTGCTCGAAAGCAAATCTTGTGATGTTGAAGTCCCCCCCCCACCATCCAGGGCCCCGACCAGCGTTGCCGGATGTCGGCCAGTTCTTGCCAGAAGGATTCTCGGTCTGTGGCCACATTCGGCCCGTAGACAACAGTGACCATCTGTGTCCAATCATCGGAACGTCGTTTCAGTCGGGCCATCAAAGAGAACGTTCCGCCATGCACCTCAATGCAGAAAAGGATATCAGAATTGAAACCTATGGCAATCCCCCCTGAGGCACCTACTGACGGCCGTATAAGCCACTCCTTGATTCTATTACCCCTTACTCTTTTGAGTTTGAGCCCGTATTGGAGTTTGGTCTCCTGTAAACCTACAATATCTGCCTTTGAGTTGTTAATGACATCCCTTACCATATCTCTCTTCCCTCTATCCCCCAGTCCCCGAACATTCCAGAAAAGTGTATTCATTGGGGGATATTGTTATCAGAGATCGTAGGTGAAGGTGCGGGGCCGGCTACATCCTCGAGAATGATAGTCGACCCTGCTCCATCGCGGAGGGCATTCTCAGAACTGGTGCGAACCCTATCTGTTTGCCAACCCCTAATTTTGTTGAGAAGTAACGCGTTGCGTTCTAAATCCCAAACTTCTAACCCACAGGTTTCGGCTAGTAAAAAAACCTTATTATCTGACATGAAATTTAAAATGGAAGCTAAAAAACTAGTCGTACCTCCATTATCGAGTTTAGCAGTTTTGGACGCCGCTGCTACCTCAAGGTAGTCATCCAAGGACTCCCCATGAGCCCTCTTGGGCGAGCGTTGCACTCTGAACCCAACTGTCCTCTGAGACACTCCGAATCTGTTCCCGGGTGTAGAATCTGGGATAGTGGATAGAACCATCTCAGGGGAGACATCTCTCTGAGTGTTAGCAATGAACTCTACATCTTCTGAGTCCTCCTCTGAGAATGAGAATTCTTCATCCAAATTGAACCGCCCTTCTCGATCCTCCTCACTATCAGAGAGCAGAGTTTCCTGTTGATGTGATGAAAGCCCCACCCCCGCGGACCCCTCATTGGGCCTGCAAATATTTGATTTACTAACAATAATTGATTGCTCCGTTACGGACCCCTCTTTGGGCCGGTTCTCAAAATTACATACGGCCCCCTCATTGGGCCCAACATCTTCAAAGTTGCTCAAACCAAACCCACCTGTAGCTACCAAACTTGCTTCTTCATTGTACACTACTCCGCGATCCATCATATCGCTGGCTCCTGTTAATCCGCGGTGCACCACACCGCAGTTCTTCTTTAACTCGCGGTGCAGCGCACCGCTCGACCCCGCGTTCGAGGCGACAGGACAGGCGACAAGACAGCTGTCGCCAGCTATGCCCAATGAGCCTTGTCCACGTGTCGAAGGCTTCTGGGCAGGTGAAAGGGCGCTCGCATGCGTCTCTTGACCCCAGGAGTTCAGCTCTTTTACCGCCTTTCTATTTCCTTCACTTTCCCCTATCTTCTCATCGTCTCTGAGAAGTAGAGAGGCTTCATCTCTGAGGTTGTTGTCTTCTTTCCCACTTCTGGAAATCCTCAGATCTGAGGCGGCAATCACCTCTCTCTTCTCACCCACCTCTGAGAACCCCTCTCTGTGAGCGCACAGAGCTCCTGTCGCCTGTTCCCCCAAAAAAGCTTCATCTCTGAAGTTGTCTTCTTTCCCACTTCTGGCAATCCTCAGATCTGAGGCGACAACTACCTCCCTCTTCTCACCAACTTCTGAGATCCCCTCTCTGTGAGCGCTCAGAGCTCCAGTCGCCTTTTTCCCCAAAACAGCCTCTACCCTCTGAGCTTCCGGAGCTATCGATACTTTTTTTTGCCCCTGAGGTGCTTTCCACACTCTTTCTACCCACTCTTTTGTCGATAGCGCCTTCTCTCTTGGCCTGATCTCTGGACTGTGAGCAAGACTACCAGTAGCGTGATCTGCGGTGCCAGGCTCCCTACTTTGTAGAACTTTGCTGCCACAGCCTGGGGAAAGAGATGTGCTTTGGTCCTTAGCTGTCACCTCTTTGACTGGATCTTGGGTAGTAGTCGGACCGTTGGATCCCTTGACGCGGTACCTACGCCGTTCACCGGAGTGCCTCCTCGCCTCCGCCCTCTCAGATCCATCCTCTGTTGCCTCTTTGAGTGCCTCCATTTTTCTGGCCGCCTCGATCACTTCTCGATGGGCCCTCTCGATCTCATGGGAGCCATCAATGGCGATGTCCCACGTCGGGGCAGCCACTTGTTTGTAGCTCCTCCCATCTCTGAGGGCGGAGTGCGGAGTTGAGGCGTTGGTGGCGGCAAGACCCTGCTGCTCGTCTGCGCACTTGTCAAGGACAAATCGTACGAGATACGAGTCCTCGTACGAAACCACCTTCGCAAACCTCGGCATCAAGGTAATATCCCTACTCCTCACCATAACCCTTGCCGAGACGATTTCCGATCTTTTGACTGTCTTCTCATCTAATTCCTCAATTGTTCCGAAATCAGATACCATCTCTTGCAATGCTTCTTTTTTCCAGAAATGTAGAGGTACATTATGGATCCAAATCCAATATCTAGATCCTTGGGGTTTTTCGGCACCAAACCCTGGAGACCATGCTTCAAAATCAAGCTTGAAGTGACCAAAATCGTAGGTAGTGTCACCGGTGACCTCTAACATTTTCTGAGTAGATGGAAAGGAGATCAAGAACCTGCGGGGGCACATTTTCTTCACGACCCAGTCGCGATGCGCCTTCATCGGTCATTTCTCGCTCAAAGCTTTGAGAACGTGTGCCTCCGATGGTTTACCTGCCGTCACACTCGCCACTGCACACCATTGTTTCAGCCAATGCTCCTCCGCCTTAATGGTATTGAGACTGGTAGCCAACTTGATGGTGGCCGGAGTGTCTGGCGAACGACCCCTATATACTCTCCTCGCCTCATCATCATTAGAGGCGGTGGCATTCGTGCAATTGTACGAGATGTGTCCCCATTTCAAACATCGAAGACAACGCATGTCTTTGGTGCACTCCGAGCGAAAGTGGCCCAAATCACCACAATTAAAGCACGGTACTGGCTTTCGCTTCCCCTTTCTTAGAGTTTTTTTGAGTGTCTTTTGTGGTGCCGGTGGTGATTTAGAACTTCTCTTTCTCTTGTGCTCCACCACCTGCCATTGCTCATCACCTGTCCCAACTGGCGGTAGTCGATCGTTACCCCTTAGGTTCTCACTTGGTCCCCTTCTTTGGGCCCAAGTGTCGACGGACCTAGGGGTTTCGGTAGTCGGCCGCCTTGGCGATAGCTGGTCGGCAATGTGTAGGGGGGTTGATCAGAGTGTTGAAGTTGTATGCTGTTAGGGAGTGGAGTCGTCTCTGGTGGTTGAGGTTGGACCTAGTCGATAGCAGACCCAGGTCTAGGGGGGGAGACGGAGAGCCTCTGAGGGCGGGGAGGTCGATGAGACTGGGTTGGAACATTATGTTGTCCTCCCTGTGGTGAACTAAGATGGTTGTGTTTAGTGTGATTCTTGTCACTTCTCTCTCTAAAACTGTAATTTTCTCGAATGTTTCTGTGATAGTTTGATTGGTACCCGTCTCTGACGTAGCGATCGTGGTCGGGACGTCGGCTCGAAGTCGGGGAACTCTTACGCCTTGATTGGCCTGTAGGGGGACCCCTTCTTTGGGCCCTCCCTTCCATCTGACGCTCAGAAGATGAGCGATGATGAGTAGAGCTCTGCCCCTCTCGCCGTGGAAGCGCATCCCGATGTGCCCGCCTAGGGTCAGCAGCCTGTCTGAGCTCAGAGGGTATCCCCTCCGGCCCCAAAGGCAGAGGTCGACTGGACATGTTATGGTTTTGGTTTTGGTAAAGGTTTGTAGGTTGTTCTTTGGGTTTTGGATGAGATGTAAGAGCGGAGGGTTGGGGGTGTGGAGACTGTGGTGGAGGGCTAGTCGGAGTAGGGCGGACCCTCTCTACGGGACCGCAGCCCCTCATCTCCGACTCAGTGAGTACCCAAGACGACGCCATAGAAGGGGGCTGGGAGACAGGTCGTTGGAGAAGAAGGAGAAAGGGAATGAGGTAACAACACAAGGGCACAGGAAGAAGAAGATGGCTGGAAGGGAAGTCAGAGGAGGGGGAAAGGGTAGAGGGGGGGCAGGGTTAAGTTGCAAGTCGGAGATAGAACCTGGGGAGGAGGGAAGGGTGGGGAGAGGGGGGAGTAGGTAGGAGCTTCATTTGGGGTGGGGATGGCCATGTTCTATATTGAAATACTAGATTTGCCTGTGGGCACGTGCCTACGGCACGTCTTCGGAACGATACAGCATATGAAAGTCTTGTAAACAGTAAAATAACAATTATGTAGCTCAAGTTTGAATAGTAAAACAATAATTAGTTGTAAATAAAAGTCCTTGTTTCCATTAGTATATGTTGAAAAATAATTATAAATGGGGGTGTAAAATCCAACTTTTTAGAATTTTGAGTGTAGAAAATGATGAAATTTAACTATTGATGTGATATTTGCTATTTTTAATGTAACATGAGCAATAAAAAATACAAAAAAAAATCTGAAAATTTACAAACCTGAAATCTGAGATCAGTAAATAGAGAGTGAATGAGAGAGAGAAATAAATAAATAAAATGAGTTGTTTTGAGAGGATTTGAATTTGAGTTTTTGGGGAGAATTTTTATACGGAAAAATATATTTTGTGAGGTTATATCTGGACAGTTGATTTCAACCCTATTAAAGAAGAGCCGCTTAATAGTTTTTTTTTGTGTTTTATTATGCAGATGACAAACCAAAAATTAAAAGTACACAAGAATAAATGTTCAATTTAATTTATTTTTCTTGGACTTTCACTTCTCAATCAGTTACCCTTGAAGAAGCAACACAAATTTTTTTATTAAATGAATAAAATGGAGATAGTATTAGCGAAGGAAAATCTAGGAAGCTTCACAGAATCAGTAAAACTCTCTGTACCTTTTTTTTTGTATAAATTACCTAATTTGATTTCTACTATTTTCTTATACTTCTTTTGCCCAACATAACAAATTTTATTTAAAATAGGATCAATTGTTTATGATTTGGAAAATTTTTTCATTGTCCTTTAGTTTGGTTGGAAACTACAGGTTGCTGTGCAGGAGAGCAGGACTGCCGAAAACCAAGAAAATTCAGATTCGTGAAGGCATGGCTGGAAATTTAGGGTTTTCACTACATGGTGATGGAAAGCTAGGCGTTACCTACACGAAGTACAGAAGCTGCATCCTGCTGGTGTGAAAAACTCTGCAGGTTTAGTAATAGATTGCGAAAATGAAACCGCACTAGCTAGATTCTCGACTATTTGGCGTGCAAATGAGTCTTTCTTGGAGGCCATAGACGCTTTAGAGAGATTGGACGAGTCTCGTGTCATTTTCCAAGACGAAAGAAACAGACTGCTTACGCTTGGAGACAACATTGCTAATCTTTACAAACTTGAGGAAATCAAATGGCTACAGAGGTCTAGGATTTCGTAGCTCAAAGAGGGAGACGTGAACACGACCTTCTTTCACCAGGAGGCTAGTGCTAGGCGAAGATCTAACCTTATTCTTTCTATCCAAACTGACTCCGGAATATCTCGGGACGAGACAGAAATCTCGAAGGCCATCCAAGATCATTACAAAGGCCTATTTGGGAAAAAGAATGTTTTTAGGGTCCCGCTTAGGGAGAACTTTTGGCTTAACAATCAACATGAAGCTGCTCATTCCCTGAGTGAGTTGGAAACACGATTCACGGAAGAGAAAGTGAAAAAGGCGATTACTCAAATAGGAGCAGACAAGGTGTTAGGCCCGGACGAATTCCTCATGATGTTTTTCCAAATTTTTTGGGAGGAAATAAAAGGGGACATTATGGCTCTTATGGATGAATTTTTCTACCCCACTCTAAAATTGGGCATGTTCAACTTTGCTGAAGTCATCTTCATCCCTAAACGGGAGGACGCCTTTCGAGTCGGTGATTTTAGGCCTATTAGTCTCCTTAACTTTTCGGGCAAGATTATCACCAAGGTTCAGGCCAATCGGTTGGGGTGAATCATGGAAAACTTAGTCAGCCGCGAGCATTCTGGCTTTATCAGGAGAAGATGCATTATGGACTGTGTGGCTACTGCGGAGCAGGTTACCCATCAGTGTCATATTACCAATAATAAGAATTTCCTACTGAAATTGGACTTTAAAAAAGTATATGACTCAGTAGATTGAGATTTCTTGCTAGAAGCTCTCAAAGACGGAGGTTTTGGTGACATATGGATCAGATGGATCCAGCACTGCTTGTGCACCAATAAAACGTATATCTCGGTTAATGGATGTACTGGTCATCTCTTTTTCTTGTAAAAAAAGATCTTAGACAAGGGGATCCGCTTTCACCTCTTTTTTTACCCTTGTGGTTAATGTGCTTAAGGGTGTGTTAGATAACTGCAGACAAAAAAGGTGGATCACCCCAGTAGCCAGCAGTAGGATGCAACAGGGATGTACGATTTTACAATATGCAGATTCGGTAACAAGACCAGAGCAGAAATAATCTGTTTTAAATGTGCTCTCTACTACTTTGAAGCTTAGTCGGGTTTAAGGATTAACTTCCACAAATGCGCATTGGTTCCTATTGCCCTTTCAGAAGTAGAGGCGGAGTCACACTACCATTCTCAATTGTAAGCAAGAAAGTTTCCCCATTAGGTGCCTAGGTCTGCCACTCAGACCAGAGATACTAAAAAAGTCAGACTGGCTTCCTATCATTGACCGAGTGGAAGACCAGCTGGCAGGTTGGAAAGAAAAATCTTATTCCCTCTGGAGAAGAGTGGTCCTTATCAACTCTGTTATGTCTAACCTCTCTATATACTACATGTCTTTCTTTAAACTAAAAAAGTGGGTGATCCAAAGGATTGACCGCATCCGGAAGCAATTTCTTTGGAAAGGTTCTGACACAGATAAAGGTGGTTACCACTTGATAAAATGGGGGAAAGCATGCATGAATAAGACACATGGCGGGCTAGGCATCATCAATTTGAGAGACATAAACCTCTCTCTCCTAGGCAAATGGTGGTGGAAAGTATTCCACCGTAATGGCGAAGGCTGGTAGGAATTCATTCAACCTTACTTGTAGGGGAAAGGAACGAGAAATCTAGATTTTTGGGTGGGTTCTAAGGTTTCATGGTTCTAGAAAGGGATTGCTAGCGCTAGTGGGCATTTCAACACTGCAGTTATGTCATTTATCGACAATGGCCAGTCAACCAGATTTTGGTGAGAAAAATGATGCGGCGCCCACACTCTTAGAGATAGAGGTTCCCAGACCTGTATGAGCAGGTGACCCATCCTCACACCTCTGTGGCTAAAACATGGAGGAGGGGAACATGAAAACCGTCATTCAGAATCTCAGTCCAAAATCCCACCAGAGGCTAGTAAAACTCCAAGACTACATCGCATAGAACGGGGTGAAATGTTTACACGGCCCGGATCGAAAATCTTGGGGGCTAGAGATCAATGGTTCCTTCACAGTCCGTCTCTGTATAACCGTATCCATTTTCGGGGATGTAAACCTAGTTGGGCACAAATCCTCTGGAAAGCAAAAATGCCTCTTAAAGTTAGGGTTTTCCTCTGATTGGTACTCAATAATGTCATCCAGACCAGAGAAAATTAAGCCAAAAGGCAACTGCATATCGCGACCAACTGTGGGTTTTGCAACTTCCACAAGGAGTTGTTGAACTATCTTTTCATTGATTGCCAACGGAGTAAGACAACACTAGTTGAGGTCTTACGGGCCTTAGATACGAGTGATTACCAAAACACATATGAGGATCTGTGGCCCGGCCCCAAATTTGCATCTAGACGACACGAGATGAAAGAAGCATGGTTCATTGTCATCGCGACCACAACCTAGATTTTATGGTTGGACAAAAATAACTTCTACTTTCATGCAATTTGTAATAGTTTTTCTGGTATTTTAACTCATATCATGTTTCTTATTTTCTTTTGGACTACAGCTGTTGCTATAAGGACAAGAGGAAGGATTGTCAGAGCCTTTCAGGTAGACGAGTACGATGATGAGGAGGTTGAGTTCGGACCGACACTAGACTGAGTGTAGCGATAGTTCCCAGAAACTCACCTTCCAAAGATTGTTGGAAGGACCGCTATGTTTGTTATTGTCTATCTTTGTACTTGTCTTTTGATCCATCTGTAACCCTTTTGGATTGTCCCACTCTCTCGGGCGTTGTTGGAGATTTATGTTTTATTTTTTGTATTGTAGTGTCTTGTACTTTCTCTCGGTATTTTGGAAATATTTCATTAAAATCTTATTAATAAAATAGGGAGACGTTATTCAACATTAATAAAAAATTTTTAAAAAAAATAACAAGTTGCTGTGTGGAAATTACACCAAGGGTTTCTAACTAGAGAAGAATATGCAGCTTGAAAATGACACCAAATGTGTATCTATCATAAGGTTGCATATTTCCATCATAGACATCATACCACAAATTTTCACCAAACCAAAAGTTGATGCTAGCCTTTATTTCCCTCAATGATAATTTGGTAAACTACATGTTTTCTTTACCTCCATAAATTAACAACTTTTTTACCATGATCTCAAATTCTTATTGGAGGCAGTTGTCATTTTTAATGAATGTAGGTTCTCAGAAAATAAAAAGGAGACTACCAGAAGCCTATAATTGTAGTTCCCCTAAATAACTTTCAATTTAAGAATTGTATTGTCTTGTCTTTTTTTCTCACAAAAAAAAACTATCAATTTAAGGAAAAAAAAAATATGACACGTTGATGGTGCATGTGTTTTTCCAAAAGACAAACTACAGTAAAAGATGCTCAAAAAACCTTTTCTTATATAAGCTAACAAATTTCAACAATTTCTCTATGTATTTCACCTTTTCTTTAAAAAACAATTTTTATGTGTGATTGTGATTGTTATTAGTTAAGTGCACTTAATCTACATGCTTATTTGTTGGTTAAAACTGTCAAGCTTACCCTCTTCCTCTTTCTCTCATCTTTCATCTCTCATCTTTCATCTATGAGGTGGTTTGGTTGGATGTAAAAGAAATTAAAAGAGGGAGGAACACTATGGTAAAAGCAAATTCTGAAATTTGATTTCTTAAAATAGTTTTGGTTGGATGTAGATTTACTATAGTAGGAATAGTTTTTCATGAAAAATTATCTTTGGTTGAATTATAAGAACACTGTAGGGAAATTAATTTAAAATAGGATTTAACTTTTTGTTGTATTTGAAATTAATCTAAATTAATTAGGATTTAAACTAAATAATTTAAATTGATCTTAATCAAATTAATTTTTTATTAAAAATCCAAAAAAAAATCGAAACTGAAAAAAAAAAGCAAGACAAAAAAAACTCGAAACCCATTAATAAAAGAATATGTAACGCCCCGATTTCCATACACTGGAAAACCGCGACATAAGCCAGATTCTTTCCTTCAATTAGCCACAATACACAGAAAAACAGAAAAATTTAAAACTTTTTATTCAACAAAAATGTATTACAAGTCCGAATATCATAAGATTACAATACATTACAACAGTGTTACAATAATATCTTTACAATCCCAAGTGTTACAACTTTCAACAATTTACATCAGAGTACAATGAATAAAGAACAACACTTTGTATTCACTTGGATGCTTCCCCAACAATAAACAAATTACAACAATGAATAAATTACAATACTTGTTACAAATGAAATTACAACATATATTTCAGCGGAAACTTAAAATGAAATCGACTCCTTGCTTCTTTTGACTTGAGTCCTCCTGAAACCTGTACCTATACTTCTGCAATCCAAAACCTATTGAAGTGGGGACATCAGTACATATACTGATGCTTTAAGGCTGATAACTAGCAGGAATCTCAACTATAGCAAACATATTGATGAAAAGAGGAACGTGTATATATATTTGATGTGTCAATGTATATTATGACTTAGACTCTAATACAAGATTACAAATGCAATGATGCTCTTATTCTAATGCAAGAGAGTCTCCGGAACAGTATGCATCTCATACTACATATGCCCCATAACAATCCGTTTCTCCATATATAGGGATTTGAACCCTCGTTATGAATTCTACTTTTATACCCATCCTGTTCCTGACACATACTACATGACTGATGAGGTTGCAGGTACGGTCCAGTTCCGCTACTGCAGTACAATAGTGGTGTCTCCGTTTTCCACTATTGCCCGGCAAATCGGACCTCGCTCAAAAACCAACACGAACTACAAGATACTTGTCAACCTTCTTCTGTGCCTTCAACTTATCATGATAAGGCATAGAACCTGATGGAATTGTAGGGTCTATTTTTCTAGGAAAATCTTCCGTTCTTATCATGACAGTTCAGGAATTAACAATCAAGATATGGATCCCGTGTTCCCAATTTGTCATGAAAAAGCACCGCCTGTATCCCTTTGACAGGGGAATACATCCCAATAACACCACCTAGTGTCAGCTTATAGAAGATGTTGGATTATAGGGTATCACCCCTAACACCAACTCTCACCCTTTGGTAATTTATAGATAAAAATGATTAAGTAACTGTTACTACCATAACGATGTCACTAACCCTAACCAAACAAGCGAGACATGTCACTGTGCTTCCAACTTGACATGAAAAAGTACCATACGTGTCCCTCTTCTAACCAAACAAGCAAGACATGCCACTGTACTTCCAACTTGATATGAAAAAGCACCGTACGTATCCCTCTTCTAACCAAACAAGCGAGACATGCCACTGTGCTTCCAACTTGATATGAAAAAGCACCGTACGTGTCCCTCTTCTAAAGTGTGTAACAATTTGTCGAACTAATTAACCAAGTCTTAAACTAGACTTCACAAGATCTCCTCGGATCAACGCATAGCCTACTTATTTAAGATAAAACCTACATACGAGCCCAATGAGCTTCGTATGAGACAATAATATACATAGAGTCAAATAAGCTACGTATGAGACCAACAGCTACATACGGGCCAGGCGAGTCACATATGAGACAACAACCTACATATGAAAATAACCATACATGTAATTAACAACAAAGAGGATCGCTCGAATTCCGAGCAAGTGCCCATCCGACCCGCAAAAGCGGAGAAATTGCTGCCGAGCAACCGTGTTCATCCGATCTTTCCTAGAAGCAACCGAACGTGCTTACTAGTAATTATTGATCTTTTATAATTAGAAACAACAGAAGAATCTATTAACATTCTAAAATAGGTATTCTACCAATGAGAAGACCAAAAGCAACATAAAAACCTTCCGACAGCCTAGAAGTAACCAGTGTTACACTTATGAAATTTAACAGAAATATACTTTTTAGAAAGGTAAGAATATCTACCACAAATCTCTAGTGGAATACTAATTCAGATTCTGTAAGGAATCCAAAATCCGGTCCATCGAACACACGCAAATAGTTTACCCAAACTGCAGATTTTCAACAAAAAGCTGAAACTTTGCAACCTGGTAACTTTTGCTCTACTCATCGGAATCTAACGAAATTGGAAATTTTGAAAAGGTGGAAACATCTACTACAACTCCCTAGTTGACCAGTCGCTCAGATTCCGTAAGGAATTACAAGTTCCTACTTGTCGAACACACGCAACCGGTAAGAAAATGGCAGATTTAACAAAGAAAAACGAAAACTTTCAAAGCCTATAACTTTTGTTTCACTCATTGGAATCTAACCCAAGAGGGCAATTCGGAAAGGTGATAACGTCTACTACAACTCTCTAGTTGGTTGGCTCCTCAGATTCAGCGAGTACGACACTCAAAAATTAAAGGGAATCAAAACAGATACAATTCCAACCCACCAAAATACACAGCCAAGCTGAAAACTTTCAAAGCCCATAACTTCTACTCTGCTTATCGGGATTTAACCCGAGAGGTCAATTCGGAAAGGGGAGAACGTATACTACAACTCCCTAGTTGGTCCGAACCTCAGATTCAACAAGTAAGATACTCTAAAACATTAAAGAGCAAAATAGCAAGACCCAGTTAAGACAGCCAGTTGCTGTAATTTGCAAATGGCATAACTCCTACTCCGCTTATCGGAACTTAACCCGATAGGTCAATTCGGAAAGGGGAGAATGTCTACTACAACTCCCTAGTTGGCCCGAACCTCAGTTTCAACTAGTAAGACACTCTAAAACATCAGAGAAGTAAAACAGCAAACACGCTCAGCTCAAAGCTGGCTGCTGCATCTTCCAAATACCATAACTCCTATTCCGCTAATCGGAATTTAACCCGAGAGGTCAATTCGGAAAGGGTAGAATGTCTACCACAACTCCCTAGTTGGCCCGAACCTCAGTTTCAACCAGTAAGAAACTCTAAAACATCAAAAAAGCAAAACAGCAAACACGCTTAGCTCAAAGCTGGCTGCTTAATCTTTCAAATACCATAACTCCTATTCTGCTTATCGGAATTTAACCCGAGAGGTCAATTCGGAAAGGAGAAGATGTCTACTACAACTCTCTAGTTGGCCCGAACCTCAGATTCAACCAGTAAGATACTCTAAAACATCAAAGAAGCAAAACAGCAAGACCCAATCAAGACAGCCAGTTGTTGTACTTTGCAAACGACATAACTCCCATTCCGATTATCGGAATTTAACCCAAGAGGTTAATTCGGAAAGGGGAGAGTCTCTACTACAACTCCCTAATTGGTCCGAACCATAGAATCATCAAGTAAAATCCTAAAAAATGACAAGGAATCAAAACAGTAAGCATCCTATCAAACGGCCAGTTGCTATATTTTTCCAAGACCATAACTCTTACTTCGCTTATCGGAATTTAATCCGAGAGGTCAATTCGGAAAGGGGAGAGTCCCTATTACAACTCCCTAGTTGGTCCGAACCTCAGATTCAAACAATAAGACACTCAAAACTATCAAGCAACCAAAACAGCAACGTTTAGCCAAACAGCTAGTTGTTGTTTTTGTAACGGTCATAACTTTTGCGTCTCTTATCGGAATTTAACCCGAGAGGTTAATTCGGAAAGCGGAGGACGCCTACTACAACTCCATAGTTGGTCCCCTCTTCAAATTCCGTAAGGAACACCTATTTTTTTCCCCCTGAACCTACTACGACGCTAACCCCAAAACAGTGGGTTCACTGCTTTTGGCGAAATTCTCGCTGTTTTGGGAAAACGGCTCGTTTCACCCATCAAATTACTTTGAAAAATCCACAAAAATTCTAGCATGATAAAAACACATAAAAGAACCCCTAAAATAAATTTCGGGTCAAAACTCCTCTTTTAACCCAGTTAAATAAAATCAACCCTACAACCACCAAAACCGAAACTTGATGGTTCTAATTTGTATTCTACAACTTCAACTTTGTGTGCTCTCTATTCTTGTCCACATGTACAAGAATCTAGTCCAAATTATTCACACAATAGCATATAACAATAATAAACAAACAAAACAATCAGGAGAGTGAGAAACCCCCACCTTGCAAAGTTGTAGGAAGAACTTGCTTGCTCTCCTTGCTCCTTGTTCTTGATCCTCTTCAAGAACTCCATGGAAAAATGGAACCCATGAACCCTAAATCTCTTTTCATTTGATTTTGATTCAATCTCTCTTTCTTTTCCTTTCTTTTCTTCTCAATCTTTTTGTAAAGACAAAATTAGTAGAAGTAGAAGAACTAGAAGGGTTTGTGTGAGATGGGGTGAAAAGAGGATGGAACACACAAGGGTTTCTAACCCTATGGGGATTTGGGGCCGGCCAAAATGGAAAGGGGGAGAGAAGGGGGTGTTTTATAGAAGATGGGATGGAGTTTTGTGGTGAAAATGAAGGCCAAGTGTCATATGTTCTCATGGTTAATCAATTTGTGATATATTTGCAATTTTATATTGCAATCAAGCTCTTCTCTCGCCAATGTCATCCCAGCACACTGGCGAACTGCACTTCCGACCATAGAGTACCTCAAACGGAGCAGCTTTAAAATTGACGTGAAAGCTATTATTATACGATAACTCCACAAGATGCAAGTGGTCCTCCCAAGAACCTCCAAATTGCAGCAGAAAAGACCTCAACATGTGCTCTAGAGTCTGGATGGTTCTCTCTGACTGTCCATCTGTCTGAGGGTAAAAAGTTGTGCTGTATTTCAACTTACTCCCAAGACTACTCTGAATACTCTTCCAAAACTGAGATCTGAACCTCGTATCCCTGTCGAATACAACATTGACTGGAACCCCATGAAGTCTGACGATCTCTTGCATGTACATCTCAGCTAGGCTCTCAGTAGACTGTCCGACTCTGCAAGGAATGAAGTGAGAACTTTTTGTCAACCTGTCCACAATCTGTAACACCCCGAATTCCAAAACAGACTGAATTCGAAGTTCTACAGGATCTTTACACTTCTCTTTGTACAATTTTACAAGGAAATTTAAAATTTCATTACATCAGAGTTACAACTTGAATTATATTTAAACAGCGGAAGTCATTTACAATAATTACATTAATAAAAGTACAACACTTGAAACATTCTTTAAGCAGCTTGCATACTTAATCTTGTCAATCTCTTTATCCTACATAGAAACTGTGGGCTCGTCAGTTCATTCAACTGACGCAATGACATAAAACATCAATTTTCTCCTACTTAGAAAGCACACACTTGTCACAAGCAAAACTACGGAGACTATCCTATAGATGTCGTGTTGTGTTGTGCACTTAGTCCTTAATGCAGTTGTTATGTTATATGACACTAATGCACACTTGTTCGGATTCTATGCATCCCATACTATATAGGTCCGAGGACAAGCCCTTAATCGTACTTCATCTTATAGGGTTCAATCCCTCGTCATGACTTAAACTACTACGGTAACTACGGTAAGTATCCTAGATGTTCTATGATCAACGAGCCCATGTCCAGGTAGTCTGGAGGGAAATCCCACGCACTGACAAGACGCATCAAGCAGGCAGACTATGGACAATTCAACCTCTGCCATAGAACAATGGCACCATCCGTAGTCACCAAACACCCCAGAAGCGTCGCCACCGGGATGATAATTCCAGAGTAGTGCTCACGCCATGTCAAGACGCATCAAGCTGGCAGTCTGTGAATCACTCTCACACCGCCAATCCGATGGCCATCATTCTCGTGTTTTTCTCTCACTTTTGTCACATCACCACTATGTAACTAAATCCTTAGTTTATTTAAATCATGAATAAAATCAACCCCTAGAGTTAGCTTTTTTCTCTATACCTGTCTTAATCAACAACTTGACCATCTTGGTCTTTCATCTCAATAATTTATCTCAATAATTATAACTCATTCAATTGCCGGTAATAGGACTTAGCTACCCTCTAGTTCAAAATCTCATTTCATGTTCATAAATTGAGTATTCATACTCATCAATAATTTCATAAGTTATCATGATTTTTCTTCATTTCAATTTTTGTATTACTTTTCACAATAATGAGACAAGATAGTTTCATTTCACAATTTCTCAAATTACAAACTTAATCCCATAATAATTTCTCTTTGCATTTATAAATCAAAATCTCAATTATATAAACCAAGTGAAGTTATTCACATTTGTATTAAGTCTCGAATTCTCAAAATAATTTTCCATAATTTTCCTTAAAGGGGAAAATGCATATTGCTTAAATTATCACATAAAACACACTTATAATCTATTTAATCTTGATCTATAATTTTATCAATCCATGGAAATTTTCTAGATAAGTCCAAATTAATCTCTGGATAATTAATATAATTTTTACAAATTATTTTCCCAAAAGAAACTATTTAAAAATAATCATTTTTTCCAAAAAATCAAAATATAAAAACCTTGGCCGAAGCTAGGTTTCGAACCCGCACCAACAGCAGCAGCATGCGCTACACTAACATTACTGTGGCACAGCAGCTGACCAAAGAGGACAAAGCGCCCACACGTCATAAAGAGAGTTTAAAATCATTTTATACTCTGTGTCTTGGTAATAGGTTATTTTCAAAAACAAAAATAAAGAGTGTATGCCAAGATTTGAACCCATGACCTCCTACTATAGTAACATTTTTAATTTGCATCCACTGACCAGAATGGACAGAGTGACTCACCCGTAAAGAAATAATTCCAATTGGTTTTGTTCAAGACTGTGGTTGTTCTAGTTTGTTAAAGAAACTATTTTCTTCAAAAATGTAATTTTTTCTTCATTAAAAACTAAATAAATTCCTGATTCCAAATAAACAGTAATTAGGGGTTTTTTTAAACCATTAAATGCTCATTTCCCATATAGAGTACTTCTCTTTTTGTTCCTACAATTGTACATGAAAAATCACATAATGTTCTACTAACAATTTCTTTTTGAGTTCTTTCGATCAATTAACCTACAACTTTAAGATTATTTAATATCAATCACACTAATCATGAATATACATAATTTACTAATCAATCTTATTTTAATAATGTAGGGACTCTCACAATAAGCATTTTCCACATAAACACATTTCTTAAAAGTTGCACTTTTTCCATAAACACAAACATTTCAACATGGAGAAATATTTATTCTAATTTAGCATGCTAGATCAATATCCGAATATCACAACAACAAACATATCATTCAATCAAGTTCACTTATTCATTTCATGCAATTTCACATATGTTCCATTTTCACCTAAATCATGGTATTATCAAAGAGCAATATTTTTACCTATTTATCCTGGCATGATTAGCACACAACCTAGCATGATACTACTTAGAAGTTAGAGAAAATTGTCCACCTTATTGGAGAGAAAACGAAATGAACTCCTAAGAACTCCTAGATTGATCAAAAGAGGCCTTCTCCTCCTAGTTTAAGCCACCACAGGTCGTCTCCTCCTCGCTTTGAAGTAAACCCGAGCCTCCTTGCTCCTTGAAGAAAATAGGCCACCAATGAAGAACACACAACACAACTCTCAATCTTTTGAACTCACCAACTTTCAATCTTTTACTCTCCAATTGTATTTCTTTATCTTTCTCTTTTGATATAGATTAGGTGTGAGTATACTAATGTAGGGGGGTATTCATACATAATTTTGGGTGGATTGAATGGCTAAGATTAGATCAAATAGTTAGGGATTAAGGGCTAGGATTAGTTTGGAAGTTACTATAACCACCCATGAATGAGATAACCACCTCACCACTGCTCCCATTTTCCTTCTCCACTCATGCACAATCCAGCCAACACTCAAGGGTGTGTTTTGCACACTCTTGTGCATGCACGTACTATCCTAGTGTCCCCCAGTCATAAGTTGTACATGTTAGTTTAATTAATTATCTATTATTTGAGCCTACACTACAAGTTAGGCTAAAATAAAGAAGAATTAAATTACATGGGTTCATTAATGGGCCAAGAGACTATGAGCTCTACTAATTTAATTAGTTAATTAACTAATGTGGGCTACAAAGGGACAAATTAGGCTTTCTAAAAAGAGAGTAAATGGGGATTACTAGTTCATGAAATATTTTTAGAGAAATGCATGCATAAATTTGCACGTGCACAACACGTAAAATCAAACAACTCCAAATATAAATAAGATTTGAAAATCCAGGATGTTACACAATCACTCAAATGGCGTTGTGACCCTTAGGACTCCTCGGCAAAGCGGTCACAAAATCCATGGTGATGTGCTCCCACTTCCACTCCGAAATGGGAAGAGGCTGAAGAAGTCCGGCGGTCCTTTGATGCTCTACCTTCACCTGCTGGCAGATCAAGCACATCACTGCGACACAAATCTCGCCACGGCCCTCTTCATACCATGCAACCAAAAGTGAAGTTTCAAGTTCCGGTACATCTTAGTACCACCGGGATGAATAAAGTATGACGAATGGTGGGCTTCCTCAAGCAACTTCTGACGAACCTTACCCTTTGGAACACACAGTCTGGACCCAAAATGAAGTGATCCATCTGAGTGAACAACCATATCAGTCCTCGTACCTGCTTTAACTTTGGCTCTGAACCCTTACAATTTCTCATCACCTACCTGAGCTTCTTTAATCTGCTCAACAAGAGACGACTGCAACTGAAGCATCATACAACTCCGATCAGAACCTGGCAAGATCACATCCAAATCCAACCTCCTTATATGCTCAATAAGTTCTCTGCTTAGTCAAGAACATGGCGACTGGTCTCCTACTCAAAGCATCTGGCACCAAGTTCACTTACCAGGATGGTATTGCAAACTGATGTCATAGTTAGCCATTAACTCCAACTAGCGCCTGTGCCTCATGTTCAGTTCATTCTGAGTGGAGACATACTTAAGACTTTTGTGGTCAATAAAGATTTCCACTCGATCTCCAAGTAGATAGTGTCTCCACAGCTTCAAAGCAAAGATCACTGCAGCCAACTCCAAATCATGGATATGGTAGTTCTTCTCGTGCGGCCTCAACTATCTGGACGCATAAGAAACAACTCAACCTTTCTGCATCAACACTACACCTAGGCCCTTGCTAGAAGCATCAAAGTGAACCACAAAACCACCTGAACCATCCGGAATAGTCAACACAGGTACTGACGTCAACCGGCTCTTCAACTCTGCAAAAGCTCCACTGTAAGATCCATCCAGACGAACTTCTGATCCTTCCCTGTCAGCTTAGTCAATGGCCTAGCTATCTTCGAAAAGTCTTGGACAAACTTCCGATAGTACCCGGCGAAACCAAGGAAACTTCTCACCTCTGAAACTGACTTAGGAACAGGCCAATCCTTCACCGCAGCAACCTTGGACGGATTAACTGAGATACCATCTCCTGAGATAATGTGCCCCAAGAAGGTTACTAGATCAAGCCAGAACTCACACTTGTTGAGTTTTCCATAGAGCTGATTCTCCCTCAGAGTCTGCAGAACCAATCTCAAATGATCAGCATGGTCCTTCCGGTTCTGAGAATACACCAGAATATCGTCTATGAAGACCACCATGAATCTGTCCAGAAATGGAGAGAAAAGTCTGCTCATCAGACTCATGAATATAGCTGGCGCATTCGTGACTCCAAAAGGCATCACTATGAACTCGTAGTGCTCATATCTGGTCCTGAACGCAATCTTATGCACATCAGTTGTCTTCACCTTCACCTGATGATAACCCGAGCGAAGGTCCAACTTCGAAAAGATAGCGGCTCCACCTAGCTGATTAAACAAATCATCGATCCTGGGTGGCGGATACCAGTTCTTCACTGTAACACTATTCAGCTCATGGTAATCCACGCACAGTCAACGACTCCCATCCTTCTTGCTGACAAATAAGACTGAAGCGCCCCACGGGGAAACACTGGGCTTGATGAAACCCAAATCCAGCAATCCTTGGACCTGCACCTTCAACTCTGCTAGCTCAACTGGTGTCATTCGGTAGGGACTCTTCGATAACGGCGCAGTACCATGCTGAACCTCAATACCGAATTCCTTTTCCTTATCCGGGGGTAGTCTAGGAAACTCCTCTAGAAACACATCCAGCATTTCCTGCACTAAAAGAGGCGCAGCCTCACAGCCTGAGTGCAACTCTATTGCACAATCTGCATCGACAACCACTTCCTTACCACGCACAAGGGGTAATTCTCAAGCATGGAACTCAAACTCTGCACGGCCTGGCATCCTAAAAACAAATTTCTTCACTCGATAATCAATGATAGCGTGGGACTCACCAAGTCAATCCATGTCGAGAATTACATCAAATCCTGAACTTCTGATCACAATCAGATCTGCTCTAAAATATGCAACTCCAATCACCACGGGACTCTGCTTGCACTCTCGGGAACAGACGACAACACCGCCACCTGTGGTGATGTTCTAAGCTACCAGAAAAGCACTGCACTCCAACTGATGCTGGTCCACAAAGCAGGAGGAGAAGAAGGAATGGGTTGCCCCAGAATAAAAAAGAATGCGAGCAGGAAAGGAATGAACAATAATGACATCTAAGATAGAGTCAAAACAATGGAAAGAGATGAACAGATGAAAGATAACCAAGGAATATGAAAAATGGTGAAGGAAAGACAACATGAATGAAAGATGCAAGAGAAATAAATAAAATAAGGAAAAAATAATTGAACAACAAAAGAAAACACAAAAGAATACCTACAATGACTTCTTCCACGGTCTCAGCTTCCTCCGCTGTCAAGTTGAAAGTCTGACCTCTCCCTGGAGCAGCGGTCCTCTGATCGACGATCTGACTGTCATGCCCCGCTTCCCAAAATATGGAATGCAAATACGTAACGTTGGCCTAGCGAATGACTTGCGTTATTCATATGCTGTTATCGATTCAACTCAACAATATAACGAGGAGCAGTACAACCACGCATGCAATGAAAGGATAATCACATGAATAAAAATACTTGAAATTTGAGCATGAAATAACCAAATTTAATAATAATCCAACACTGGAAACAACAATAACAATATTCAGGTCAAAAAGACCACAATACAAAGAAGTAATAATGTTCAATTATTAAAGTCTTCATAACAAAACAATGATTATTTAGGCGGCGATGCAAATCAATTCTTCACAATTGTAGTCCTCCTAATCCATTAGGCAATTCTCCTTGATTACCTGTAAGTTGTTCATCTAAAAAGATAGAATAATATGTCCTTAGAGCAAGTCGTGGACAGCAAGTGGAGAAAGCAATGAAACAATGGCATTTATGATATAACAATGAATTCAATAAACAATAGAGTCGATGGCAATGAACAACAAAATAATAACGATGCAATTTTCAATTATAATGATGAATAACAATAACAATAAACGATATCAATAATTGATAACACTGTTCAATAATGATGATAATATGCAATGACGATGCGATGACAATCTTAAGTCTATTATTCATTTTAGTCCTAACTAATGTAGATTTTCATGTGTCTCATATATTTACCATATGGTTGCTACATACAAACAAGTTATATTTCGACTTAGTGGTAGATTTTATAGTTCATGTACTCGGCAATAATAATCAATATTCAATAGTTGCAATTCAATAATTACTGCACGATATTATAATTGGCCCCAATATAATACACGATAGATTGGGTTATTGCCGTAAGCCACAATCCATTTAACAATATTTAGGGAAACATGGGCCCCTCCTCCAAGTACAGTTCCTACATTGTCCACTACTTAAGTCACCCTTAAACCACGGCTTGTTAACAATTCTTTATTCAATCAATATGCAATGGTTGTTAACAACATTAATCACAGCAATTACGTCTATATGAACATGGTATTAAAATGTATAATATCCATACTCTTGCTAATCACAGTCAACTAATACCCCAACATCAATCATGTGAACAATCAATACTATCATACAATCTACAATAGTTGTGTAATGTCATGACATAAATTACAATAACAATTCCTATTCATATGTTCAATAATTAACTACATGAATGCATGCAAGATCTCTATCAATCGGAGGCAAAAGACGGCACGAAGTCAATACTACTATTTGATTTGCTCGTGCAAATCCGTAGTATCCCAACGATAGATAACAATAGCAGATATACAATAATCAATATAGATCTACTTGCGGGATTCAATAAATAATCTCGAATATGATACGATACAATACAATTCGAGGGTGAGATGACTTGCCTTTAACAATGACGTTAGATCTAATTATGCGAAGAATAACGGGATCAGAATACTGGCAAAATGGTGACGAGCAAATAATCACGATGATCACGATCCGACATGTATCTTGATGAGGATCAAGATCAGATAATCGGACGGCTGGGATCGAAGATCAAGATCAAGATCAAGATGATGATCACGATCGCGATGATCAAGATGTAGATCGGATGGCAAAGATCAACTATGCTGCTGCTGATAATGATCTGATCAGATGGCTGAAGATCAAAGGATCAAGAAGATGATCATCATGATCGACTGCATCAGATGACCCACGTTCACTTGATCAAACTTCTGATCAAACAGTAAACACCAAGGGGCTTCGGCTCTGGCTTGGCTCCGATGGCGGAAGGCGGTGGTCGCAGGCTGAGGCAACAATGGCAGGGCGAAGCTTGGTGCTGCGACACTGGCAGGAGGTGGCGAGGTCTAGTAGTTGAGCAACGAGGACGATGACGAAGATGAGGGCGGTTGTTGGAGTGGCGGAGCTGCTCGACGGAGAAGACAACGGAGTGATGACTATGGTAGGGCATTTGAAAAGACAGAATGATGAGGAGGAGGATGAGTGACAGGGATCGCGACTAGGGAAGACGATAGGAGGAGGTGAGCTCTGCTTTGTTCGAAGCAGAGGAATAAGAGAGGAACAGAGAGTGGGAGAGAAAAAGAGAGTAGGGAGAGAGAGAATGGGAGGGTGGTTTAATATAATAATAAATATAATATAAATAAAATAATGGGTAGTTATGAGATAGTGGGGTGTAGGGTTACGGGAATGTGAAGAGCGGGTGAATGGAGAAATTAGTATACCGGTAGTTGAATTTGGGTAGGGTAGGATAATGGAATAACGGGTTGGGTATATAAATCTGGGTTTAGGTTTGTAGACTTGGCCTTTATATTTGGGCTTCACAAATAAAATAATAATTATAGAAAGAATATGAGATTGGGCTCTAAAATTATACATTAATAAAAATATAATTATAATGAATATAAAATTGGGCTTCATGACAAAGAATCCGATAATTAAATCACAGGGTGGGCTTTAACATAAAATAAATAATCAACTAGATATTTTATAATGAATTAGGATCTTTGGATTTTTCAAAATAATAATAATAACAATAATAATAATAGTAGTAAAATAATAATCAGTAGTTAAATAATTGAATAATGATAAATATTGTAGGTTGAAATTCGGGGTTCAAAAAAAATAGTCGGGTATTTAAATGAATGCAAAATAATTTTGTGTTCAAAAGAGTAGAAAATTTTATATGGAAAATTTTAAATAAAAGAATACAGGAAAAGAAGTATATACAAATCTGTATAAACGGAAATGGGGGTTACACTGACGCTGAGGGGGAAGTGGCGGCCTAACCTGACTACGGACTGGCGCGACTGGGCCTAGTCGTGCTGTAACTCCTGTTTTCCCGTATTTGTATTTTTATACTATATTTCGCCTCATTGTACTCCTTCATCTATATTGAGATCCTGCATTTTATTTCAGTCTGAATAAAATCATTATTTCGCCTCGACTCAATTTTTTTGGTCCTTTTACCGAATTCATTTGTGTGCACTTTTTGTCATTCTTCATGAAGAAATGGCTATTTCTTCTCATTTATCTCTTTATCCCCATTTTATTGCATTTTGACCAAGTCTCCTGTTGGATCCTATTTGAAGCGGATACCCTAAAACCCACAAACCCGAAACTCTACTATATAAACCCTATCTCCTAACCCTCACCCCTACCCTATATCGTTAAAACCCAACAACCCGCCGCTACCCCCCACGTCTCCTTCGTCCGCGCTTCTCGCATCGCCAAACAACCCAATTCCATCACCTCCGATCTCCATCACCTTCACCTTCGACCACCATAGCACCGTCCACCACCATCAATCGTCAACACCACTACAACCTCCATCACCATCGTTGTCCACCATCAAACCTAACTCCACCCTCTGTTCGAACCCAAAAGCAGAGTCACCGCCGTGCGTTGTGTCGCTTCTCGACATCGCGCTACTGTTCTGCCACCGTCGTCGCTGTTACACCGTCGCCTCGTCACCGTCGCAGGACCCCGCCGTCGCCACTCTCACTCTCGATCTCGCTCGGTGATCGTCGAAGAAGCGAACGAAGAAGAAGAAGAACAACGGATTAGGCGGGAGTGAATCTCGACCATCGGTTCGCATCAAGATCCGTGCAAACGAGCCAGATCTGATCGCTGTTCAGCGTTCATCCACAGTGAATCCCAGATTCGCTATTCGCTGTTCGGGAGGGATCCGCTGCATAGGAGCGATCCCATTGGCTGCGTTCGCAGTTTGGTGTTCTGGGAGCAGCGAATCCTGGTGTGCTGTTTGTTGTTCGGCCGATCTGGTGTGGGGGAATTTCCACTCTACTGTCGATCTTCGCACATGCTTCACACGTGCTTTTGGGAGACTTCTTCCGGGATTTTTCAACCTAATTTTCTACAACAAGTGGATCTAATCGTCGTCAAATTAAGGCAAGTATCCCTTGTACAATTTATTTGTTCTAGTACAAGCATCCCTTGAAAAATACTACAAATAGTTAGAATTGTGACTCATCCTTAACTATCGTTATTGATCAATATTAAACCTCAAAAATTTATAATTCTAAGAGTCACAAAATTTCATTGTGTTAAATTATAACTACTTGGACTCAGTTTATTCCTTGAACACATGAACATATGAATTAAGGAGCCCTAAATTTGTAGACACATGTTATATCTAGTATTTGATAAACTTGCAACCATTTGACTTGAAAAACAATTATTACTTGCTGTTTGACCACCATTATCCTGTATTTTATATCACACAATAACTTAGACGCCTAATGACAAATTTCCATGTAACCTATACAAGTAAGATATTCCCACATGTTGATGTCCTGAATCTTGCTTCGCTGTTTTGACCCCTTTAACATTACAATCTGAACCCGAGCCCTGAATAGAGAATGTAGACCTGGATGTCTAGATGTCGATAGCCTTCGAAAATTTTGAATTTGGAGTTACGGTCTAGGAGTTATTGCAGTTTTACTGCAGCTGTGTCGGTAGATGCAGATTCGTAAAACTGCTGCACACCTTTACCTTACGAATTAATTTAACTATGTAAACAGCAAGTGTTTGACTTGAAATTTTATATGCAGTTGTTGGACACCCTATAGGACATTTCCAATTTTTCTTAGAATTAATTTACATTATTTCAACCATGTTTCACATGTATAAACTCAAATACACAAATTTTGCCTGAACAAATGTAATAAGCCGGGGTTAAGGGAAAGACCATAGTGGTGGACAATATAGGTAAGTGTACTCAGAAGGGGGCCCGTGTTTCTCAGTACTCGGTTCATGAACCTGTTGCATGTGATGTATTCATGGAGTCAGTTACTTGGCTCATGAACCTGTTATATTCATGAACCCACCGTATGGGTCTTGAACCTGTTAGTATTCACGAACTTGCTTCGTGAACTTGATATTTATTTTCTTATTCATGAACCGTGCCTGTCTGATACTTGATACTTGATACCTGAGTACACCGCCCTATAGACTCCATTACTAGGCCTAAACGAAATTTCATTGTCTGTAGCAACCATACAGTAAAAAGATGGATGCATGAAGTGCTACCTAGATAATAATAACTATAAGACTTGAACATGAAACTTGAACATGACACCTGTTACTTGATATATACTTGATGATATGATACATGAAACATGATACATGAGACTTGAAACCTGAAACTTGAACTTGATACGTGTTACCTGATACTTGACAACTTGTTACCTGGTACTTGACAGCTTGATACTTGACACTAGACTTGGCACTTATTACATGACACTAGACTTGAGACTTGTCACTTGATGTTAGTTACCCCTACAGGTTCACCTGTCATATGTTTTACCATTAGTAGTTGTTAACTAGCCTGTTTACTAGGATGTCCCTCTTACTAGCTAGTTCTTAGATTCCCACTACTTGTATCCCTGTTACATTCTTGATTCCAATTCCTGTTTTCCATACTTGTACTTATTTTCACTATTTGTGGCCCTAGCTTGCACTAAGGGCATCTTCTCTTGTTTTTCCCTATTTTTCCTTTTTATATTTATTAAGCAGACTTTGGGACAAGCTACCTACTGGAATTGGCGAGCAGACATTTTAGGTTTTGCTTGGAGCAAGGACTTGTTTAAATAATTGTTTTCCTTAAGTTATTTATTTCTTCTGCTGTATAAGACTTGTGACGGGCTTATGTTCCCGAGTTTTACCTTTTGTTTCAGACTTTAAAACTATTTGGATATTATTATTTGTTTAAATTATTTTCTGTTGCTTAATGAATTATTCATGCATGTTTGGTTATATATATCTCTCTTGTATATTCTTGTTATGATGCTGAGTCGATCCTACAGCTTATGAATGATGTTAATATTATTCGCTGGGCTTCGTCACGCACTAATATTCCATATTTTGGGAAGCGGGGCGTTGATGTTGATATTTGCAAGTGCACAAAATCGCACAAGTAATATAGATAGATGAGTAGAGTGTCGAACCCACAGGGACTAGATATTTTACTGAGTACAGATATCACTAGATTAATCACTATTTGGAAGATCGAATTTTATAAAACAACTAAATTACTCTAATCCAATTAAATCTAACTAAATTGGTGAAGAGGGAGAGAGCTGTGAAACTATGAAGCACTTGTACTTTGTTAAGGGTAAAATTTGTTCTAGGGCTCTTGGTTCACCTCGTTTATCACACACACAAATTATAACTCCTTATGAATTAAAGATATTATCTTTCCAAATTGTCGACCAAAATCCTAAAGATATTAACCACTCTATCCACGTAGTCTAAAAATTATTCTCAACTAATTCTTCGCCTATCCATCAAATCATTAATTGAAAATTTGGATTTCTTAACGGTCACGTCCTCCAATATACGGTGTTAATTTTTATTAATCACAAATGACCTGTTCGGTCTCTTTATGATTTGAAAAATCATACAAATGTCTATCCACCATGTTGTACGCATAAATAATAAAAATTAAAACACAACCAGGAAAAATAGAGTAATAATAAAGAATTAAAATTTGTGTTCTACAAAACTCGGCTACATCTTAGCCTCTAGAACAATAAATTCAGTTCATGTTAAACTTGCAATTAATAGAATTGTTTGGATTGTATCAAAAAAATAATATAGAGAAGAACATGAGATACACAAAATAATAATATAAAAAAAATAAATAATCCAAACCCCTGTAAACAGCCGAACCCCAAAGAAACGTAACCTAGCGTCACGCGTCGAACGTAGAAGCCAGCAGCGTCTGTACGCTGTCACGTCTTGCTGTCGCCGTCAACGCACAGGAGCCAGGTCAGCAGCTGTCTTGTCGACCTGGGAGGCTGCGCCGGTCAGGACCTTGAACGTCGCGCGTGCTGTCTTCGTGTGGGTTCTGTAGTGCGTGGGACCTAACGTCAAACAGAGAGAAAAGAGAGAAGAGTACTCTCGCTCTCTCTGACTTTGTTCTTTAAGTTTTTTTTTATTTGAACAAATGATTAGCCGTCACCTCTTGGTCATCTCTCTCTTCTTTGCTTCTTCTTATAGAGAACGGGAAGGAGAATTAGGGTTGCGCTTTTTGCATAAAAGTCCACACTCTTCCTTTATTTCTTTCCTTTTTAATCCAGAATTTTATTTATTTCCCTTTCTTTCTTTTCTTCCTTTTATTCCCACCACGTGCTGCTGCATACACAAAATAATACCAGAAATTAGGATTTTTAAAAAATAAATTTAATTAGTTTAAAATTAATTAAACCAACTACAAATCATATTAGCGTATAAAAATCCTTTTAAAAATTATTTGTCGTACTTTTAACAAAACAATAAAAATTTATAAATCCATTATTTTACTTTGTTTGTTGATTTTTTTCCACAAATCTTTACTTTTTGCATCAAAAATATTATTTCTTCAAAAATAATTAATTAAATGAAATCATATAGAAATAAGATGAATTATAGACAATATCAGCGAAAACAAGTGATTTTAATAGGTAAATGAGTACAAATATTGTATATAAATTCGATACATCAAATATCCTCAAACTTAAGATTTTGCTTGTCCTCGAGCAAAAAGTAGAATCATGAACAAGGGATTAATAATAATAGACTCAACCCATCACACCAAGAGATCTTATCATGCAAGCATCAAAATTTCAATTAAAAGTATAAACAATTGCAAATAAAGTAAAACTAAGCATACCCACTTTCTCCAGTACAACTATTTATTCATAATTCCCAACCCAACCGCATTTGTCATGCAATTAATGTAATTGTGGTATGCAACAACTCAATCTGTGATTATCCCTTCTCTCTACTACAAACCGAGTAGCAAACTAGAGTTTTTTTTTTCCAGTCCCTTCTTTAAGTTGTCACTTGCCTTTTTACGCGAATGCAAATCATTTGTGATGAATTCACCCGGTTACTCAACAAGTCACAAACTTAAAGTGCTTTGCATACTCATATTTCAAGTTGCCGTTTTACGTAAAAGTAAACATTTGTGATGAATACCCCTAGTTACTAAGCAACTCAAAACATTGGAGTAGATTGACTTTATTATTATTTTTTTTATTATTACTCTATTTACTTAAACTCTGTTTAGGACTAGATCAAAGGGAATAATCACGAGAAAAAGCATCACATTTGTCTTTTATGTATAATAGCATGACCCACACAATTTTGTAAGGAATTTTGAAAGTCAATAATCCTAAATTAAATAAGTATGCTTAATATTGATTTATAAAAAAAATTGTTTATACCGAAAAAAAATTGTTTCAATGCTCATCTCAATGAAGAACTCAAAAGTGTAATTGTGAGCTTAATTGAAATCCTTTTGTTTTGTTTTTCTTTTCAAAAATAATAAAAATGAATTTTGTAAACCTTCCCCCCAAACTTAAATATCACATTGTCCTCAATGGGAAAGAAAAAGAAAAACAAAAAGAATGCAAAAAGTTTAGAATATCTCTCCTGATTCGTCTTTAATTTTCTGCACGCGCAACGTTTAGTATTTTGGAGATATCTGGAGCTGTAGATGTCAAAATGGGCTGATTTTTTTTTTCTGGAAAGCTAAGACAATTTTCTACAACTTCTCTTTGAATCACTTTTCCAGATTCTGACTCCATGCTGCTCAAAAACAGCCATCAATGCAGGTGTTCAAAACAGCTCCGCCCGGCGATTTTCAAAATTTATGCAATCCTACAAAATAAAATCAAAAATTAAAATAAAATAAAATAAAATAAAAGATAAATCAAAACTAAATGCAATAAAATAAAACTTGGGTTGCCTCCCAAGAAGTGCTAAGTTTTAAGTTTTCAGCCAGACATGGGGGTGAGATGGTTAAGTAACGCCAAGATCCAACAACATTAAAACATCCTTTCTAATTTTTCTCTTCTTGTGTGGATCTGGTTCAAGCTCCAGTTTGAGGCATTTTCTTTTAGATGATGATGTCTTTGATTTCCCCACCTCTTTGAATTTATGCTGCAAAAATGAATAAATAGAAGGTTCAGTATCCAAGTACATAACATGTTCAAAAATATTTTCTTTAACGGTTTCAAAAATTACTGAATTTGTTGGACATACTTCTATAGGTGATTTTTCAAATTTAGCCTTATGTACCTCGCCCACAATTAAATCAGTTTTACTTACTTGACTATACGACTGTTCTTCAGGAGGAAAATTTATAGAATTAAAAACATCAAAAGTTACTTGCTCATGCTGAATTTGTTCCTCCACAATTTGTTCAATCTCACTTTGCTTTTCAACCACATTCTGTTCGCAATTTCCTTCTTGTGATTGCTCAATTCTCCTCCCGCTTCCTAATGTTATAGCCTCGACATGCTCCTTGGGATTAACAACTGTATTGTGTGGTAATGTTCCTGCAGTTTTTTCATTTAAAATATTTAAAATTTGATCAATTTGTACCTCAAGATTGTGAATGGAAGCCGAATTTGAATTTGCAACATTTTGAATTGTCGAATCTGTCTTTTGTATGTATTGCATGAACACCTCTTCTAATGTCGGCTTCTTTTCTTGCAGTGAAAAATGTTGAGGTGGTATAACTGCTCCTTGATTGTTGTTCCATGGATAACTGGGGGTGTTTCTCCATCCTGAATTGTATGTGTTTGCATAATGATTGTTTTGTATTTGAAAGTTCGACACAAAATTTTCATGTTCGGCATTTGATGGAGCAAAAGGGTTCCCCACTTGACAATCTGAAATTGCATGATTTCCTGCACAAAGATCACAAATCATATTAGAATGAATAGCATTAAAATTTATATTTTCTACTTGTTTATATAAAATATCATTTTTTGCATTTAAAGTAGAAAAAGGATCAAGTTCAAAAACTCCAGCCACTTTTCTTGGCATTGTTCTCTCTGAAGACCACTGGTAATGATTCGATGCCATCTCCTCTAAAAGATCATAGGCTGCATTATAAGTTTTGCTCATGAGTGCACCACCAGCTGCTGCATCAACCATAGATCTATGTGTAACTCCCAAACCATTATAGAATGTTTGCATTTGCAGCCATTTTGGTAGTTCATGATTAGGACACTTTCTCAATAACTCTTTAAACCTTTTCCATGCATCATACAAAGACTCAGTCTCAAATTGCATAAATGTCACAATATCAATCCTTAGTTTTGCTGTCTTTGCTGGAGGAAAATACTTGGCTAGGAATTTTTGTGCAAGTCCCTCCCAAGTAGTTATACTACTTGGTGGTAGATAATGTAGCCAAGCCTTCGCCTTATCTCGCAGTGAAAAAGGAAAGAGTCTCAATCTAATTGCATCGTTTGATACTCCATTGTGCTTGAAAGTGTCACAAATTTCTAAAAAATTTGCAATGTGAGCGTAAGGATTCTCGTGTGGTAGTCCCCAAAATTGAACAGTCCTATGAATCATTAGAATTATCTCCTGTTCAATCTCAAAATCGTTAGCTTCAATAATCGGCTTCTTTATGCTTGATTCATAAATTGAGGGCATAGCATAGTCTCTCAAAGGCCTATTTTCATCGTTTTGCCATGATAATGTACGTGTATGTCCTGAAAGATAAGTATCAAAAAAAAAATAGAAAAACTAAAAAAAAAAATTAGAAAAACTAAAAAAAAGAAAAATAAATAAAAGTAAAAGTTAGTCAAAAGAAAATCAAAGATGTAAAATAATAAAAATAATTACAAAAAATCCAAACTAGCAATAATCTAGCAATTTTCAATATCAATAAAAGAATAACTAGTCCCCGGCAACGGCGCCAAAAACTTGATGTTGATATTTGCAAGTGCACAAAATCGCACAAGTAATATAGATAGATGAGTAGAGTGTCGAACCCACAGGGACTAGATATTTTACTGAGTACAGATATCACTAGATTAATCACTATTTGGAAGATCGAATTTTATAAAACAACTAAATTACTCTAATCCAATTAAATCTAACTAAATTGGTGAAGAGGGAGAGAGCTGTGAAACTATGAAACACTTGTACTTTGTTAAGGGTAAAATTTGTTCTAGGGCTCTTGGTTCACCTCGTTTATCACACACACAAATTATAACTCCTTATGAATTAAAGATATTATCTTTCCAAATTGTCGACCAAAATCCTAAAGATATTAACCACTCTATCCACGTAGTCTAAAAATTATTCTCAACTAATTCTTCGCCTATCCATCAAATCATTAATTGAAAATTTGGATTTCTTAACGGTCACGTCCTCCAATATACGGTGTTAATTTTTATTAATCACAAATGACCTGTTCGGTCTCTTTATGATTTGAAAAATCATACAAATGTCTATCCACCATGTTGTACGCATAAATAATAAAAATTAAAACACAACCAGGAAAAATAGAGTAATAATAAAGAATTAAAATTTGTATTCTACAAAACTCGGCTACATCTTAACCTCTAGAACAATAAATTCAGTTCATGTTAACTTGCAATTAATAGAATTGTTTGGATTGTATCAAAAAAATAATATAGAGAAGAACATGAGATACACAAAATAATAATATAAAAAAAATAAATAATCCAAACCCCTGTAAACAGCCGAACCCCAAAGAAACGTAACCCAGCGCCACGCGTCGAATGTAGAAGCCAGCAGCGTCTGTACGCTGTCACGTCTTGCTGTCACCGTCAACGCACAGGAGCCAGGTCAGCAGCTGTCTTGTCGACCTGGGAGGCTGCGCCGGTCAGGACCTTGAACGTCGCGCGTGCTGTCTTCGTGTGGGTTCTGTAGTGCGTGGGACCCAACGTCAAACCGAAAGAAAAGAGAGAAGAGTACTCTCGCTCTTTCTGACTTTGTTCTTTAAGTTTTTTTTTTATTTGAACGAATGATTAGCCGTCACCTCTTGGTCATCTCTTTCTTCTTTGCTTCTTCTTATAGAGAACGGGAAGGAGAATTAGGGTTGCGCTTTTTGCATAAAAGTCCACACTCTTCCTTTATTTCCTTCCTTTTTAATCCAGAATTTTATTTATTTCCCTTTCTTTCTTTTGTTCCTTTTATTCCCACCATGTGCTGCTGCATACACAAAATAATACCAGAAATTAGGACTTTTAAAAAATAAATTTAATTAGTTTAAAATTAATTAAACCAACTACAAATCATATTAGCATATAAAAATCCTTTTAAAAATTATTTGTCGCACTTTTAACAAAACAATAAAAATTTATAAATCCATTATTTTAATTTGTTTGTTGATTTTTTTCCACAAATCTTTACTTTTTGCATCAAAAATATTATTTCTTCAAAAATAATTAATTAAATGAAATCATATAGAAATAAGATGAATTATAGACAATATCAGCGAAAACAAGTCATTTTAATAGGTAAATGAGTACAAATATTTGTATATAAATTCGACACATCAGGCGTGACACATGCCTCCTCCAAGGACAATCCTGAACTAAGTGGTCGGTACCACCACAACTGAGACACCGGCGGTTGGCCTTCCAGCAATCCTTGCGCAAGTGCCCAGGGATCGGGCAAAAGTCACAAACAACATCCCTCCATAGAGGAGCAGGATGGTAGGGAGCTGTCCTGAAGGCATGGACCAGAGCTGGCCTCCTGATCAGGCCTCCAGTGGGCCTGGCAGCAACAGCAGCGAGGTACTGAACAACCCACTGAGAAGGGGTCTCCCGAGCTAGAGTCTGCTCTGTTGCTCGAGCTGCCTCCAGGGCATCCACATAAGTAAGGAGACAATGGGCGGCCAAGTGCACCTGAATCCCCTGGTCAAGACCCAAAAGGAACCTCCGAGTACGATCCTCCTCATTCGCCACCAAGGTGGTAGCGAAGCGACTCAGTCTGGTGAACTCCACGGCGTACTCGTCCACGGATCTAGTGCCCTGCTCCAAGAAAATTTGGTGTTACATTACTACATATATAATATGGAACAAAATCTCAAAACACGACACTGATAAATTAACCAGACAACCAACCAACCAACCTGCTTCAGGGCAAGAAACTGATGCTCCATTTCTATCTGGGTGATGCGAGGGAAGAATTTCTCTAGGAAGCTCTGAACGAAAATGGCCCAAGTAATAGGCCGCTCTAGCCTCTTGGATTCCACCATCCACCAGATGTGGGCCAAATCCACCAACTGGACGCACACCACGTCCACACGGTCGACATCAGCGACCCTAGCTACCTATAGCAGACTCTCCATCCGTATCAACCACTGCTCGGCCTCAAGTGGCATCTCAATACCAGCGAACTTATCAGGGTGCAACCTCATGAAGTCCGCAATGGTACCCGTACGAGGGGGCAAGACTACCGGGGCAGGCACAATGGGGGTAGGGACAACAGCGTTCCGGTTAGCAGACTCCAATGCGGCCTTAACCAGTTCACTGTGTTCCTACTGCATCTGAACAATCTGCTGGAGCACCTGAGTAACAGCTGCCAACTCAGGATGGTCACCCTGCAAGCGAGAAGACGAAGCATTCCCACGAGCCATAGTCTGCACAAAACCCAAAATAATTAGCATTCAGATCAAGTTGATTATCAATTTTTCATGCAGTACATGGCCTATTAGCAGTTAAGTAAATCCTGAATGAGTCAAGCCTTTTTAATGTATTAGTCAAACTAACACATTAGCCAAACCTAAGGCTCTGATACCATCGAAAACCTTGTCACGCTCTGCTTTCCAAAAGGAATACGGAATACGATACGCGACTAAGCACAGCGAATGGTTTTCACCATCTATAAGCTGTACGGATCTACTTAACTCAGTCCAACAGTAAATATAGAAATATACTCATCCATACATGCATGAATAATTATAAATCAACAGTATTTATTTACAACAATAATAAATATCTCAAACAAATACAAGATCTGAATTAAAATAAAACTCCGGGACTACAAGCCCAATGCAAGTCTCAGTACAGTAACATGAATGAAATAGTTCAAAACAAAACATTAAGCAAGAATTTTCCAATGTGCAGCTCAAAACTTTTGCTCACCAACTCCAGTAGGCAAATGATCACAAAAATCTGCTCATATAACAATTACAAGAAAATAGGACGATAGGAAAACATGATGCCCGTTAGTTGAAATTTTCAGGTTGCAAGTAGTACAAGCAGGAAAAGGAAAGGGAAAATATGAAACAAGAAAACAGGAAGTACCAACAGGAAGAAAAGCAACAGTAGGTGACAGTGTACAGATAACAAGAAACAGTAGGTAAACAGTAAAGATAACAGTAGCAGTAACAGTAGAGGATAATAGTAACAGTAATAGGTTGTGACAGTGAAACGGTTATTCTTACGTCTAATGTTCATTACTATCTAGGTAGCACTTCATGCGTCCCAAATTTCGTAGTGGAACCTATAGGGTCGTATATTCAGACAAACAGTAACAGTAACAGTAATAGCAAACAGTAATGGTGTCATAGATCATGCCTTCATGCATCCAGAGAAAAAAAGTTGGTACCACAGTAAACAGTTAGGAGAAATGAGTCTCCTTCTGAATACAGATTTCTATATTGTCCACTACTAGATCTTTTTCTTAAACCCCGGCTTGATTATTTTTCATTATTATTAAACAGGTGTGAACAAACACAAATAGGGCTAAAGACATGGCAAGAATAATGGACAAGTCTAAGATGAATAGGGAACATAACGGGTGACAAAAACAATCTATAACAGTTAACACAACGAAACTTCCAGTTCTAGACAGCAAGACACTACTGCACCAAATTTGATATTCCCATTGCTACAGAACTAAAAATCTAGATCCGTCAGAAAATTTGAAAACTAGACTCTCTGTCGAATCCACCACATATATACAAGTCATACATCAGCCACAGTAACAGGGTCTAAAATAGCATTTAATACAGAATTTATGTTCAACCAGAATAAGCAAAATCTTGTTTGTAAGCATGAAAAAGGTTTTAAAACATCATAATTAAATCTGAAAAAAATCTGGAAGATTCACTAGCATATCTAGTCTCAACATATAAAATTTCATGAAATTATACTACAGATAGTATAGTCAATATAATTGGAAAAACAGAGTAGTATAACAAAATTGTAATTCTAAAAGTTCAGACACAACAGTACCAAAACAGAGATAATTCACAAAATAAAATTCGAAATCCAGATCCTTCAAAACGGTGTTAAAATATACAACTCAGGCTACCGTTCATATTCACAAATTTTTCATCAAAAATGAATAAAATCATGTTGAAAACATAATTCTTTACTGAACAGCATGCAGTTTGGAAATTGTGGGATTGGTCTTATAAGCATGAAAGGAGTTATAAAGGTCATTAAATGATTCTTCAAAAATTAGGGGTTAATCCCAGTCATAACTAAACTTACCTAGAAAAATATCAAGTCCAAATTCTACCTTTAATATCAGTTTTAAAATAATAATTCATACAGAAATCATATAATTCAGAATCTGGAATTTACGATATAACTGTAGTAAAATAGCGATAACTCACACATAAAATATCGGAATTGAGATCCGTCGAAAGTTCTAAAAACTAGAAAACAAAGCCTACAAATCATACTCACAAATTCATATATTTTACTGATGTAAACAGAGTCGAAATTACTGTACTAAAATAGGGCAGCAGTAAAACAAAACTTATTTCATGCATTTCATCAAACAATTTAATTACGATAGATCCAACCTAAGATGTCATACAAAGCATGGTATCCAAGTTACTCAAATCAGCATGTCATGTGTATTAACAGTATATAATGAGGTAGTACATATAACAAAGGATCCATGTAACAATTATCTACAACATACGGTGTGCCACAAACAAGCATACAATCAAGATGTCCATCTAAACTAATTTATTTTCGTATAATGTATGACAACTATTGTGAGATTCTCATGATCAAGAGATGAAGGAAATAGATCAACGAACATGATAGAATTTTTAGGGATTATCATGAGAGTACAATGCAAAGATGCATGCAAGACTACTTATGGTATTTAACTTGTATGAAGAACATAATAACATACAAGCTACTTGCCTGATAACGACGACGAAGATGATGAGAGAATAACGGGAACAGATCCCGACACACGAACACAACTACATGTGCACAAGGGACTGCATGTGTTCTCCACAACACGCAGCGATGACGGTAGCAACAGTAGGCGGCGGCGACAGTAAAGGGACGACGGCGATAGGGAAAGGCAACGACGACGGAGCAACGGAGGGTTGAGGGTTGCGGTTTTTGAGCACGACAGCGGCGATAGGGCTGGAGGAGAAGACGGGGACAGCGGTGATGGCGGCGAAGGCACAAGGTGTCGCGGTGCTCGAGTGAGAGGCACGAAGGGAACAGGGGAGGTCGGGGAGCACCGGGCGAGGGGATCGGGAGTGGGGATGCAGCTATTGAGGGCATCGAGGGGAGGAGCGGGGGGGGGGGGGGGGGGGGGGTAGCGGTGATAGGTTGGGGGGTCGACGGGGTGCAGTAGGGCAGTCGGGAGGTAAGGGATGAGGTGACGGCTGAAGTAGAGGAGAGAATAGGATTGGGGTTTAGATAATTAGAGTTAGGGTGAGATTAAATAGGGTTATATAGAGTCAAAGAAGGTTTGGGTTATTGGGTAGTATCCAATAGGAAGAGAAATAGTCAAATATTAATCAAACAGGCCAAGAATTAGGTTTAGTCAACAAACAAGATGAAGAACAAATGTGTAGATCAATCAGATTGAGAAAACAGGCTGAATCAAAGCAAAAAAAATTATAAAGAGAGAAAGAACAGCACACAATTCAGAAGGGACAAAAATAAATACAATCAGAAATAAAATAACCAAGAATTTAGTTAAATGCATACAATAATACAATAATGAGTCACAGGGGTTACAGTAGTGCCACTTTGATGGTAATAGTTTTCCCAAGATCCCCATTCCCAAATAATAAATTATCATCAGCACATTGTAATATAGTACACCATTGGAAGTTTCTCCCATTGACTGCTAGGGAAATCCATCCAGCGTTCTTGCAATTGTCCAATATGGACTTAAGGACATCCGCAACGATTGTGAATAGGAAAGGGGAGAGTGGGAAGTGGGTTCAAAGTTAAGTTAGTTCTTTGTAGCAAATAAAATACACCTTGCGTTAAGATTTGCTTGGTCCAACTGATATCCATTGTCAAAGACAACTTGAGCTCATTCTACTAGAATGATAAACAAAAGGATTTTTTTTTAGATATTAGTTCATTTTGAAACGTCTATTTCTAAACTAATCCTCATTTTCGTATTATTTGCTATCACGTCCCTTAATTGAGCCTCATCAAACTAAATAAATCCATCATCTATAATATATATCAAAATTCATCTTAATCATAATTAATAGGCTAACGAGCTCGACAAAAGACTCAAATATTCTCATATATTGTGTTACTGGACTAAAGGATTAGAGTTTATGGTATTTTGGGGGGAAGAAGAGTAGTGGAGGTAGTGCATTTTTTGGGAGAGTAACTCATCTATAATATGTGTTTTTGTCTAAACTAGATGTTTGTGATAAGACAGTATGAATAAAATGGAGTGTTACGAAAATTAAAAAGTATTTATGTTAAGTATGACGGCAATTTGAGAAGAAATACATGGTTAATCTATCGCAGTGAATAATTTCATAATTATTAGCTCAATTAAGCAACCTAATAGCAAATAAGATGAAAATATGAACTAATTTAGAAATACATATTTTAAAAGAGACTAATATCTAAAAAATCTTAAACAAAAATATACACAATGATGATAAACAAAATCATAGGAAAACTAGTAGTAGGATAAATTCAAAGTATCTAATTTTATTATTTTTTAGGGAAAAGGTGGATGTGGCCACTCTGTTTCATTAATAAGAAATTAATGATACATACCCAGAGAACTGGGTCAGACTACAACCTACAAACAGGAAATAAAATATACATGAAGCAACATGACCCATACAAACAACAAATCCCTCCAACAGCCCTGGAGGGTGGGCCGACAAAACCTCGGTCCAACAAAATTGTATGTACGTCAGTTTACCTTCGTACACTGCCTCCACGGCACATGTACACCCACCTGAAACTAGTTTGGCAGGATTTTAGCACCTGCCGATCCCTACCTACAAACGCGCCAACAACTTCCACAGCCGCAATCAAAGAGATAGTCGTGAAGAGGATACCTTCGCCTCTCTCAAGATTGTGCTATCTCAGACAATTTCTCACCAAACAGCTATCTCGCTCACCCCACCAAAAGAACCACGCTCCAGGAGAGAGCCGTGGAGAGGATACCTTCACCTCTCTCACCCTCTTGCTCTCTCATGCGATCTCTCACTGCACAGACTTAACTTGACTCTTACTCCCAACTAGAAAAGAGGCGACGCTATTACGAGACAGTGGTCTAAGCTAGAGGAAGCTCAATAGCCTGATAGTAGGCACTGTTAAGACTGCCTCTGCTGCATCGATGGACACCTAGACAAGAGTGCACACATCATGATTCATGGGGGGACCCCATCTTCCCAAGCCCCACAATCATGCAATACGACGTGCTACACGGTCCCCACCTCCCACAACAGACAACTACCGGCCTAGCCCCACGGGTCCCATACCAAACCAGCGACCTCACACACTTGAACCCCAGATCCATGGCATTCGCAACAACAGGCACGGGAGGATGCTCTAGCACGACATAGTTGCTCCACATTAGTTGAGACAAGTGAGAACACACCACGGAGGGACCTCATCTTCAGGCCCAAGCTCCACAATCGTGCAAAACATCATAACCCGCTTGTTACCGCTGATTTCGGTGTGGGGGTAAACAGATAGAATTTGTGAGTCCGAGAAAAACCTGAACAGTTGACTCAGCCTTCTTGCTCCCGCCGCAACCTGCAAGGAAGTGCGAGACACCGGGGTTGATTCCGGCGACGCACCCTCCGACGCTCTTGTCAGTAATCAGATAAAGATTAAGAAAGAGCTTAAGTGGTCAAGAAGTGATTAACCTGGTCTTGGTGGTAGAGGGGTTGTATTTATAGTCGCCTTTGGAACGGTTAGGATCCTGATTTCCTGCCTAACAGCAAGGAGAAAAATCCTCCTATTCTGTTTTAGGAAATTAGGTCCTGATTCCCTGGTGAGAGCTAATCAGGCTTATTGATTTGATTTAGTCAAATCAGTGGCCTGATTCTCCTCTTGGTGGACCGGGCTTGTATCGGGTCGGGCCCCGTGCCCAGTTGAAGTGGATCTATTCGCGGGTGGTTGGTTTTGTGAGAAGGAGGCCCAATACCCGTTTTGGATCCATCTGTATGTGAAATTACCTTTTTACCCCCGTGCTTCAAGATTCGTGCTCGATCTGGACGGTTCCGATTTAACCCCATTTTTAGCCATATCACGAGCCCCCCACTCCTAAAGACTGAGTGTGATCAGACTTTGAGGAGTAGTCTAGCTATTTTAGTGGCTGGTGGAGTTGTATCGGAGTCCAAATGTGGGATTTTGAATCTAGAAAGGGGATAGTGCGGTAGCTTTTGACGCCGCTGGCTGTTCTCTGGTCAGATCGGGTATTTAAGGGTTTTTATCTATTTTTTCGGACTATTTATTTAATTTTGCGACGTGTTCACTAATCGTTCGGGGGCCTTTAACGGTACATCTTGGGTAATAATTGTTCGTTTTAGGGGTTTGAAAATGTCCCCCAAATTTTCAATTATTTTCCAGAATTTTTAGTTAATTTTCCCGAATTTTTAGCAATTTTTTCGCAATTTTTAAATAAATAAAACGATTTAAATAAATAAAAAACGATTTAAATTCCGATTAATGGCGTGGCTCGATCTGAGCCGTTGATCATGGACAAGCGCAAATTTCGGAAAGATCTGATGGCTGTTACTACTCGGCAGCATTTTTCTCCGTTTACCAGCTCGGAAAGGCGCCTGCTCGGCTGCCGACCGGAGGTAGGGGGTCCGGCAGGCCGAGCGACGTGGCGCTATCTGAGCTGTCGGATGCTGGTGCGCATCTCGAGACCGGCGCGGTTCCCAAGAAAACACTATCTTGTCGTTTAGCGCACGCGGCGCAATCTGGGCCGTTCATCATTGGGAGCGCGAATTTCTGAGAGATCCAACGGTTTAAGTAGCTCGGCGTCTTTTTTTCCCCATTTACCAGCTCGGGAAGGCACTTGCTCGGATGCCGACCGAGGGGGCGTGGCTTCGGTCGTCCGAGTGCCGTGGCGCTATCTGAGCCGTTGGATGATGGCGCGCATCTCGAGACGGGCGCAGCTCCCAAGAAAACACTATCTTGTCATTTAGTGCTCTCGGCGAGATCTGGGCCGTCTGATCGAGATCAACCACGAACGGGTGGAGGGGAAAGCGGAGCCCGGCAATAAGGGAGTCGACCGGAAAGACACATACGTCCGACGAGGACTTTGTGTTGGCTCGGAACCCCGGCCCAGGAAGGAGCAGTACATACTCAAGAGGGATCTGGAAACCCTCTCGGATCAGACGAAGATCTGTCTCGGTAAGAGTCGAGATCCTGTGGTCAACCTCGGACAGCTCCCTAGGCTCGTTCTCCTCCACCAGCTTAGCCGTACCTTGAGTGACCCTCTCCAAGGTATCCTCGGCGTAATCCCGGATGCCTCCCACGCTCGACACGGTAATGGGCTGCCGATCTGTTACCGCTGATTTCGGTGTGGGGGTAAACAGATAGAATTTGTGAGTCCGAGAAAAACCTGAACAGTTGACTCAGCCTTCTTGCTCCCGCCGCAACCTGCAAGGAAGTGCGAGATACCGGGGTTGATTCCGGCGACGCACCCTCCGACGCTCTTGTCAGTAATCAGATAAAGATTAAGAAAGAGCTTAAGTGGTCAAGAAGTGATTAACCTGGTCTTGGTGGTAGAGGGGTTGTATTTATAGTCGCCTTTGGAACGGTTAGGATCCTGATTTCCTGCCTAACAGCCAGGAGAAAAATCCTCCTATTCTGTTTTAGGAAATTAGGTCCTGATTCCCTGGTGAGAGCTAATCAGGCTTATTGATTTGATTTAGTCAAATCAGTGGCCTGATTCTCCTCTTGGTGGACCGGGCTTGTATCGGGTCGGGCCCCGTGCCCAGTTGAAGTGGATCTATTCGCGGGTGGTTGGTTTTGTGAGAAGGAGGCCCAATACCCGTTTTGGATCCATCTGTATGTGAAATTACCTTTTTACCCCCGTGCTTCAAGATTCGTGCTCAATCTGGACGGTTCCGATTTAACCCCATTTTTAGCCATATCACGAGCCCCCCACTCCTAAAGACTGAGTGTGATCAGACTTTGAGGAGTAGTCTAGCTGTTTTAGTGGCTGGTGGAGTTGTATCGGAGTCCAAATGTGGGATTTTGAATCTAGAAAGGGGGTAGTGCGGTAGCTTTTGACGCCGCTGGCTGTTCTCTGGTCAGATCGGGTATTTAAGGGTTTTTATCTATTTTTTCGGACTATTTATTTAATTTTGCGACGTGTTCATTAATCGTTCGGGGGCCTTTAACGGTACATCTTGGGTAATAATTGTTCGTTTTAGGGGTTTGAAAATGTCCCCCAAATTTCCAATTATTTTTCAGAATTTTTAGTTAATTTTCCCGAATTTTTAGCAATTTTTTCGCAATTTTTAAATAAATAAAACGATTTAAATAAATAAAAAACGATTTAAATTCCGATTAATGGCGTGGCTCGATCTGAGCCGTTGATCATGGACGAGCGCGAATTTCGAAAAGATCTGATGGCTGTTACTGCTCGGCAGCATTTTTCTCCGTTTACCAGCTCGGAAAGGCGCCTGCTCAGCTGCCGACCGGAGGTAGGGGGTCCGGCAGGCCGAGCGACGTGGCGCTATCTGAGCTGTCAGATGCTGGTGCGCATCTCGAGACCGGCGCGGTTCCCAAGAAAACACTATCTTGTCGTTTAGCGCATGCAGCGCAATCTGGGCCGTTCATCATTGGGAGCGCGAATTTCTGAGAGATCCAACGGTTTAAGTAGCTCGGCGTCTTTTTTTCCCCATTTACCAGCTCGGGAAGGCACTTGCTCGGATGCCGACCGAGGGGGCGTGGCTTCGGTCGTCCGAGTGCCGTGGCGCTATCTGAGCCGTTGGATGATGGCGTGCATCTCGAGACGGGCGCAGCTCCCAAGAAAACATTATCTTGTCGTTTAGTGCTCTCGGCGAGATCTGGGCCGTCTGATCGAGATCAGGCACGAAAGTTGAGGGGAAAGTGAGTTTTCCCCGTTTGCACGCTCGGGAAGGCACTTGCTCGGCGGCCGACCGAGGGCCTGTGGCTTTTTGGCAATCCGAGGTGGCTCTGTTCCCAATGGCATTAATGGTGCTTCGGGACTTGTGCGGCGTTCCGCCTTCCCGATGTCATTAAGGATAATTCCTTTAGTTAATGCGCGGCGTTTCAACTTCCGAGGGTCATAATGGCAGGTTCTTGGAGGCAGGCTATAAGTACCCCACTCCCTTTATCATTTCAATCACAATCAGCACAGGGTTTCACACCTCGGAGGTATCTGCCTTGAGTTGCTTCTCTTTTGAGGTCCGGGGTGGTCGCTCTTCTGCCTGGTTTTCCCTTTGTTCCTGACGGCCCCAAAGTGGATGTCAGGAGCGGGGGGGAACGAGGTAGTAGCAGCGACGACCATAGTCCGGACCCGAGGGATGAGTTACTTCAGAAGGATGGGTGGTCGCCCTGTTGTCTTATTCTTCTCCCGTTCCTCACTGCTCCGAAGGGGGTGTCAGGAGCGGGAGGGGATAAGGCAGTAGTGTCGACGACCATAGTCCGGACCCGAGGCGTGAAACACTTCGGTAGGACGGGTTGTCGTTCTTCCACCAAGATCTTCGGCCTTCTTTGGTCGCTCCAAGGCGGGTGCCTAGGTAGGCGGAGATCTTGGTGGAAGAGGTGATGATCCATGTCCGAGGCCGATTTCCGGACCATCCGAGTCCGTTTGTTGCAACTGTGAAGGCGCTGTTGCCAGAGTCCTCTGACAAGCCGAGCCTTCCAGTTGCAACCAACTAGCTCGGGATGGTGCACTTCTCCACCATGAGTCGTGGCTCGGGCTTTCGGACCATCCGAGCCCGTTGTTTGCAACTGTGAAGGCGCTGTTGTCAGAATCCTCTGACAAACCGAGCCTTCCAGTCGCAACCAACTAGCTCGGAATGGTCCGCTTCTCCTGTTCTCTGAGTGTTGATGGGCCCCCTCCCATCTCTGTCTTCCTTCCGGGCTGATGGCTCCTGATGGATGTCAGCCCGGAGGAGTTAGAGATGGGGGGAGCGCCGATCTGTTTTTGACCGGGGCCCGTGGGTCGGCAGAATACCGACTGAGGCACGGGACCCGGGGGGTACCCGCCGAGGGCGGTGCCTTAAAACTTTGAACCAAAATTTTCCTGGTTCCCTTTGATATAGGTGGGGCGTCCGAGGGTTCAATCGTCCGAGCGACGTGGCGCATCCTGAGCCGTTGGATGATGGCACGAATCTCGAGGTGGCTCAGTCCCCAAGAAAACGTTATCTTGTCGTTTAGTACAGGTGGGAAGATCTGAGCCGTCTGATCGAGATCATGCACGAAAGTTGAGGGAAAAATGTGTTTCCCCGTTTACACGCTCGGGAAGTCGCTTGCTCGGATTCCGAGCGGACCCCGTTGCAGACAAGTTCGGTTTGCCTGTGGCTCGGATTCAGATTTCCTGGGGCCGAACTAGCTGACTTGGTGAAGGAGACAGTGGTAATGGGCCTTCGCGACGTTTCGAGAGCAGCCCAAAAGTCGCGAACCTTCGCTTGGAAGTCCAAGGGACGTCCCAATTTTACTATAAATCTTCACCCCCACTTATACCAAGTCTCACTTTTCACTTTTACTCTCTCTCTTCAGTTTTTACTCTGCTTCGAAGTTTTTAGCTCTCTGGTGGTGTTGCTAGCTGTCGCGGTAGCGTTCCTAGTTCCGGCGAACTTTCCGACCGCACCTGTCACTTCAAGGTCAGTCTCTTTCCCTTCTCTTTTTAGGAAAAAATGGTTAAGATTTCGGCTGAGACCCCCGCCTCGGAGCAAGCCGTTGGCCGAGGGGATAAAGGGAAGGAAGTAATGGAGCCGAGCGAGCAAGACGTTGTTCGTCCGGATAGAGAGGGTGAAGTGGCCGAAGTGCCCGAGGAAGTCGCGGCGGAGTCCCGAAAGGGTAAAGCCGTGATCACGATAGTGGAAACGCCGAAGAGAGCGGGGGCGTTTGGTCGGCAGCCCATTACCGTGTCGAGCGTGGGAGGCGTCCGGGATTACGCCGAGGATACCTTGGAGAGGGTCACTCAAGGTACGGCTAAGCTGGTGGAGGAGAACGAGCCTAGGGAGCTGTCCGAGGTTGACCACAAGATCTCGACTCTTACCGAGACAGATCTTCGTCTGATCCGAGAGGGTTTCCAGATCCCTCTTGAGTATGTACTGCTCCTTCCTGGGCCGGGGTTCCGAGCCAACACAAAGTCCTCGTCGGACGTATGTGTCTTTCCGGTCGACTCCCTCATTGCCGGGCTCCGCTTTCCCCTCCACCCATTCGTGGTTGAAGTCCTGGTCTGGTACGGTTTGAGTCCCGCCCAACTGATGCCGAACACATGGAGGCACGTCGTGGCGTTCCTCCTCCAATGCCAAGAGATCGGCGCCAAGCCGACTATGTACCTCTTTCGGAGTCTCTTCCGACCTTGCCAGCCGAGGCGGGACGAGCAGAGGTTTTTCCTTTCTCCTCGAACGGGAGTTAAGTTGATCGAGAACCCGGACTCGATCAAACATTGGAAGGACAAATACTTCCTCGTCCGAACTCTGACGCCATGGGTGATACCGACAGTTTGGGCGAAGGATGGCCTGCCCAAGCGTACTAAGAAGGACGTCCCGCTGAATGCTGAGGAGGCTGAGGTCCAGAGGAAGCTCCTCACTCTGCCGACGCTCAGCTGGAAGGATATTACCGAAGAGCATCTGTTCCGTGGGGGTCTCAGTCCGATCGACCCTCGTATGCTTCTGGTATTTATACTTCTTTGTTTAAAGCTCATGAAAATTTTTCTAAGTTTTTTCATTCGGCTTTTGCAGAGACGATGAAGCTCGATTACAAGGCTCTGGTGGCGAAGGGTAGGACAGAGCAGGAGAAGAAGAAGAGGCCGTCGGCAGCGCCTCAGGACAGCCGAGCTTCGAAGAAGGCCTCGGTGGTGAAGACTGCCGACCAACCGAAGGTTGCGGTCCTCAAGGAGGGGGAGATCGAGGTCCTTGTCTCTCCGACGAAGGTCGCGATCCCCGAGCAGGGGGGGTCGTGGTCCCCGATCCCCTCGCCTCGGATGCGCCTGTACAGACCCCGAAGGCGGATGCTCTCTGTTCGTCGAACAGCGTGTTCGGGGTGAAGGATGCGATGTCCCTCCCAGTTTCGCCCCTTACTGCCGACGCGGAGAAGATCTTGACCGAGCGTCATAAGCAGATCTTCGTCCCCAACTGGCAGGTGATGAACGCCGACGGATTTTTGGGCGATGGGAACATCTGCATGGAGGCGGTGAGGCACCTTCCGACCCCGAAGGACCGGGCGACCCTGAAGGCCGGGATGGCAGGGGACGCCGTGATGCAGATTGCCCGGAACACCATGTCGGTAAGTAGGCTGAGCTCTTCTTTATCCAAATTTCTTCCTTAGAATTTTTCTAAGTTCTTGGACTCGAAATTTAACGTGTTGTTCTCTTCCAGGCCCTCTGCCACTTCAATTTCTTGATCGAGGAGTTGGCGAACAAGGATCAGGAGAAGGAGAAGGAGAGGGCGGAGCGCGTCAAGGTGGCGGAGCGCGTCAAGGTCGCGAAGCAGCTTGATTCCGAGCTGCTTCTTTCGATGAAGAGGGCCGCCGAAGTGGAGGGGTTGGAGAAGCAGCTGGCCGACGCCGTTCAGCTGTTAAAGGACACGGCGGCCAAGCTTGAGGCCTCGGAGAAGGAGGTGGCCGAGCTGAAGGATACTGCGGCCAAGCTCGAGGCGTCGGTGAAGGAGGCCGCCGAGCTGAGGGAGGAGCTAGCCAAGGCTCGGTCGGAAGCGGAGGACGCTCGGAAGAGCGCCGAGAAGGCCAAGGCCAAACACCTCAAGAAGGTGAAGAGGGTGAAGAAGGCCGTGCAGGAGGAGGCCGCGCTGCACATGCTCCAGAATATGGTGGATGCCTACGGTCGAGCCTTGCAACATGTGGTCGCCAAGAACCCGGGCTTCGATACGTCCTCCTACAACTTCTACGACCTCGTGGAAGGGGAGGAGGTTGTCCCCGAGGGGTTGATCGGCCCCGAGGGGGAGACAGAACCCGTCGAGGACCCGTGGAAGGCCGAGGCCGAGGAGGAAGAGGAGGACGACTCCGAGGAGGAGAGCAGGAGCGAAGGCGGAGGCGGGGGCGAGGGCGAGGACAAGGCCGAGGGGTCGACGGACCCGAACGACAAAAAGGTCGACCCCTGACTCGGTTGTCTTTTTTCTTTTTTGTTTTTGTAAGCCTAACTGCGGACTGGCCACCGCTGTTGTAGAACTCTTTGAATCTTGAATGAAAAAATGTTTTGTTTGGCCAAAGTTTGTCCAAGTGTTGAGTCTCGGACTTAGTGTCTGATTTGGCGTAAATTTCTTCAAGTGTTGGGCCTCGGATTTAAATCTGCTTTTCAGGTGAGATTCGGTCCGATCATGGAGGTTGAATACCTTCGGAAGGAGCTGGCGAAAACGAAGGACGAGCTCTTTCAGAGTCAGTATAATCGATATCTCCTGCTTGGCAAGCTGGAGGATACGAAGGCAGCTCTGCAGAGGTATGGTCGCGAACTGTACCAGCATCGGAAGCGCTCTTCAGCTCCTTATCCCGAAGGCGAAGTCGAAGGTCTCCGTAGAGAGCTTATTGCCGCCGAGCAGAAGAATGACGACCTTTTGGCCGAGGTCCAATACTTGGAGCTAGCGGAGAAAGAACGTTCGGCGGAGGGGGAGAAGCTGGCTTCCGAACTGGAGAAAGCGTCAACCGAGCGCAAGAGGCTATCGGCGGAAGTCGACAGGCTCAGAAGGATCACCATAGATAGGGGGATCGAGGTCACCCATTACCGACGGCTTGCGACTGATAGTGCCAATGCCTCGGGCTCGTTGAGGGCCCCTCGACCGAAGAAGTTGGCGAAGGACGACGTCTTGAGGGATAGAATTGTCGAACTGGAGGAGGAGATCGCGTCGCTCAAGCCCGCGCCGGAGAGAGCTAACGTTCGCAGCACGTCGTGCACTCGCGAGGAGAGCGAGAGGGGGATTACATTTTACGAACTCGCGACGCGCTCGCCTATGACCAGGCAGAGTCCGGCCGATGCTCAGAGCAGCGCGGCTGTTTCGTCGAGCGGGGCTTCGGTCGGCGTCGCTGTTAGGACTAGCAGGTAAGGGGGATCACGCTTCGTTGGTTTAGGGTCGAGCTCGGAGGGCAGGCCTCGTCGTCCTCGCGTTTCCCTAAACCGAAGCATTCTCCTTCCGAAGAGGCCCTGATCATGTCGTTTTCCCTTTTTGTTTGTTGTTGTAAAAACTTAATTATAGGGTCGGTTCGGCTGTCTGTAACACTATTATGTCTGAATGCGAATCTTTTTGGAAAATTTTAAGGTGTTAGACATCGGCAATGTATTGAAGTTGAGTTATTCGTTTTTCCTTTCTTTCAGCTCGTGGTGACGATCCATGACTCGGACTCCGAACGTTTGAATGATGACTCCGAATCCGAGGCCACCTCTGGGACGGTGGTTCTGAGCCCTAGGAGTGCCGACCTGAAGTTACGCCGAGCCGAGAGTGAGTGGGTCCATCTTTCGTCTGTCCTCAGTCTCCGGGAAGCCGAGATCCAACGCTTGGAGAATAGGATCGTCGAGCTGAGCCCCGCAGGAGAGGACGAAGACTCGCAAACCGCATTCAGCAACGCTCTTCGGGCCAAATGCATTCGGCACAACCAGTCGAAGATTATTGCCGAGCGGGATGACTTGCTCTCGGAGATGCGGCACTTGCAGGCTGTGATGGCGAAACACCGGGGGGAGGCAGAGGAGTTGCTAGCCGAGGGGGATGATCAGTCTAGTGAGGATGTTTCTATATGAGAGACAAGTGTAGTGGGTCGGGCATTGTGTGTTTTGTTTACCAACACTTTGTAAAGGAATGTTTTGTATTATGCGCCGACAATTAATAAAATTTCCTTTCGTTGCTTTGCATATTCGTTTTCGCCTGTAACTGTGTTGGTTGCGCCAAGATTTTTGAACCGAGCGTGTCTGTTTAACCGAACGGGTCTCCATGGGTAAGGTACTTTGTCGTTTAGCAGCTCTGACGCGGTACGGCACAAATTCCTAGGCAGCTCCGCGCTCTAGAAAGTGCTATTTTGTCGTTTTGAGCAGGTGGCGAGATCTGAGCCGTCGAGTGTAGGCACGAATCTCGAGGTGGCTCGGTCTCCAAGAAAACGTTATCTTGTCGTTTAGCGCAGGTGGCAAGATCTGAGCCGTCTGATCGAGATCACGCACGAAAGTTGAGGGGAAAGTGTGTTTTCCCCGTTTACACGCTCGGGAAGGCACTTGCTCGGGAACCGACCGAAGGTATGGGTCTTCGAGCTTCGGCTAATTGCTAGAAGAGTTCAGATTATTTTGTTCCGGACCTTGGGTGTAGTTCGACGGTTGTGGGAGCAGTTCCGGACGGCGATCTACCCCTGGTTCGTTCGGAGACGAACCGAGGAGGTAAAGTCGAGCCGAGTATTGGACTCCGAACCATCGGTATAGTTCAACGGCTGTGGGAGCGATTCCGAAGGGCGATCTACCCCTGGTTCGTCCGGAGACGAGCCGAGGAGGTAAAGTCGAGCCGAGTGTTGGACTCCGAACCATCGGTATAGTTCAACGGCTGTGGGAGCAATTCTGAACGGCGATCTACCCCTGGTTCGTCCGGAGACGAGCCGAGGAGGTAAAGTCGAGCCGAGGGTTGGACTCCGAACCATCGGTATAGTTCAACGGCTGTGGGAGCAATTCCGAACGGCGATTTACCCCTGGTTCGTCCGGAGACGAGCCGAGGAGGTAAAGTCGAGCCGAGTGTTGGACTCCGAACCATCGGTATAGTTCAACGGCTGTGGGAGCAATTCCGAACGGCGATTTACCCCTGGTTCGTCCGGAGACGAGCTAAGGAGGTAAAGTCGAGCCGAGTGTTGGACTCCGAACCATCGGTATAGTTCAACGGCTGTGGGAGCAGTTCGGAACGGCGGTTCGCCTCTGGTCCGTCCGGAGACGAACCGAGGGAATGAGGCCGAGCTGAACGTGGACTCCGAACCATTGGTTGAAATCACAAAAAGGCAGGTGATAAGGGGGGAGAAAAACATGCAGATTCACAAACAGAGCTTTCTTTATTGATATTCGACGGCGAACCGTTTTACATAGTACAATTTATGAAAAAATGGGTTACAAGTCGGAGGATTGGAATAGCCCGATACCCCTTGTTACTTAGAGTGGCGTCGGAACGCTCTCTTGGTATTTTAGGAGGTGGTCGGCATTCCAAGTCCTCGGAAGCTCTCTGCCTTCCATGTCTTCGAGACGGTATGCCCCAGGCCGAACAACTTTTGTGATCCGGTACGGACCTTCCCAGTTCGGAGCTAGCTTGCTCTTCTGACCGGGGAAGGATATGGCTAGCTTCCTCAGGACTAAATCTCCTTGCTTAAGGTTGGCGGGTCGGACCTTCTTGTTGTAGGCCAACTCGACTCTTCTTCTGTAATTCTGCTGCCGAATTGACGCTCTCTCCCCCAGCTCGTCCACCAAATCTAAACTTGCTCTGAGGTCTCGAGCGTTCTGCTCCTCGCTGTAGGCAACGAGGCGAGGAGAAGGTATCCCGACCTCGAGGGGAATCACGGCCTCGGCCCCGTATGTAAGATTGAAAGGGGACTCCCCGGTGGGGGTCCGCTTGCTTGTGCGGTAATTCCACAAGACATTGGGGAGTTGGTCGACCCACAAACCTTTGGAGCATTTGCCCAACCTTTTCTTGATGCCTGCAAGGATCTGCCGATTAGCATTCTCAGCCTGTCCGTTCGACTAAGGGTGGGAGACGGACGAGAAGCGCTGTTGGATGACGAGGTCATCACACAGAGCTCGGAACGCCGCACCAGTGAACTGAGTACCGTTGTCCGTCACGAGGACGCGGGGAACTCCGAACCTGCAGATGATACTTTTCCAGAAGAACTGCACCACCTTGTTCTCGGTTATAGTGGCGAGGGGCTCGGCCTCGACCCACTTTGAGAAGTAGTCGATGGCTACGACCAAGAACTTGAACTGACCCAGAGCCGGAGGGAAAGGCCCTAGCAAGTCCATTCCCCACATTGCGAAGGGGATAGGGCTCGACAGGGAGGCGAGGTTGGCCTGAGGGAGGCGTCGGATGCTGGAGTGTCTCTGGCAAGTGCTGCATTGCCGAACATGTCGCTCGGCGTCTTGGAGAAGGGTCGGCCAGAAGTACCCATAGTTCAATGCTTTCCGGGCCAAAGACCTAAATCTGGAGTGTGCCCCTCCGATGCCTTCATGAAGCTCCTGTAGGGCATATTCGGCCTGATCCGGAGAGAGGCACCTCAGATATGGTCGGCCATCTATTTGAGAGAAGGAGCGCTTGTATAGGATGCCCTTGATCAAGACGTAGCGCTCGGCCCGAGTTCTGACTCGGCGTGCTTCCTTGGGATCCGAGGGCAGAACTCCGTCCCTTAGGAATTCTACCAGTGGCTTCATCCAATTGTCCTGTAGCATGACCGGCAATGACTCCACCGAGCTAGGTGGCTCATCTTCGATGCTTGGCTTTGAGAGGACTTCAATCAGCACGGTCTGTTCAAGTCCTTGAAGGGAGGACGAAGCCAATTTGGAGAGGGCATCGGCCTGTGAATTTTCTTCCCGAGGGACTCGTTCGATGGTGGCCTCTTCGAACCGGTTCAGGAGGTCCCGGACCTTGGCGAGGTACTTCGCCATTCGCTCGTCTCGGGCCTCATATTCCCCCGAGACCTGGTTCACGACTAGTTGGGAATCGCTGTGAATCTGGAGGCGCTGGGCTCCAGCATTTCGGGCGAGTCCAAGTCCGGCGATGAGCGCTTCGTACTCCGCCTCGTTGTTCGAGGCTTTGAAGTTCATGCGGATGGCGTACTGGAGGACGAAGTTGTCCGGCGTCGCTTCCTTCATTACAAGAGGATCCGTCCACAAAAACTGTCCAAATGGGGGGCCCATTCGGGACGTGGCCGACCTCGGGGATAGTGGACTCTACGATGAAGTCGGCGAGAGCTTGTGCCTTAATTGCCGTTCGAGGCTGATAGGAGATGTCATGCTGACTTAGCTCTATGGACCACTTCATCAGCCGGCCCGAGGTCTCCGGCTTGTGGAGGATCTGCTTGAGGGGTTGATCGGTGAGGACAACGACCGAGTGGGATTGAAAGTACGGCCGAAGCTTTCTCGCAGCCATGACCAGAGCGTAGGCTATCTTCTCTATCCTCGGATAGCGGAGCTCGGCGTCTCGGAGCACCTTGCTCACGTAGTAGATAGGCCTTTGGGTCCGGTCCTCCTCCCTCACTAAGACAGCACTTAGGGTCTGCTCGGAGGCTGCCAAGTAGACGAAGAGGGTCTCGCCCGGGACCGGTTTGCTGAGCAGCGGGGGGTTCACCAAATAAGCCTTCAGCTGGTCGAATGATTCCTGTTGTGATTGGCCCCATTCAAAACCTTTGGCCCCCCTGAGGGCTTTGAAGAAGGGAAGGCACTTTTCTCCCGACTTGGAAAGGAACCGGCCGATAGCAGCGAGCCGGCCAGTGAGCTTTTGCACCTCCTTGACGTTCCGAGACGGGGCCATGTCTAATATGGCCTTAATCTTTTCGGGATTAGCTTCGATTCCTCGCTGGCTTACCATGAAGCCGAGGAATTTTCCCGAGGAGACCCCGAACGCACACTTGTTCGAGTTCAGCCGCATGTTGTGCTTCCTCAACACGCCGAAGGCCTCTTAGAGGTCGGCAACATGGTCGGTGCCGTGAATGCTCTTGACAAGCATGTCATCAACGTACACCTCCATGTTTCAGCCGATTTGGTTCTGGAAGACCTTGTTGACGAGGCGTTGGTAGGTGGCGCCTGCGTTCTTCAGGCCGAACGGCATTACCCGGTAGCAGTAGAGGCCTTGGTCGGTGACGAAGGAGGTCTTCGGAATGTCCGGAGGGAACATTCGGATTTGATTGTACCCCGAGAAGGCATCCATGAAGCTGAGGAGCTCATGGCCCGAGGTGGCGTCGATAAGGGTGTCGATGTTCGGGAGCGGAAAGGGATCCTTCGGACACGCCTTGTTCAGGTCAGTGAAGTCAATGCATATCCTCCATGAGCCATTGGACTTCTTGACCATCACAACGTTCGACAGCCACTCGGGATAATTTACCTCCTGTATGAATTTGGCCTTCAGCAGCTTATCCACTTCCTCCTTGATTGCCTGCTGTCGCTCGGGAGCGAACTTTCGCCTCTTCTGCTGAACCGGTTTGCACCCCGGTTCGACGCTTAGACGATGGACGAGCAAGTCCTCGGAGATGCCGGGCATGTCCGCGGCCGACCAAGCAAATAGGTCGCGGTTATGCCGGATGCACCTCACCAAGTCGGAGAACAGTACGGTCGGCAAGGACTTGCTGACGAGGAATTTTCGGCTCGGATCCTCGTCCGAGAAGAGTACTTCTTCTAACTCGTCCGCCGGCTCGGACGTTGGGCGGGCCTTCGGCTCGGGGATTTCTAGTGTCTCGAGTGAGAGCACTGGTCTCCCGGTGGAAGTCATGTAGCACTTCCGAGCTGTTTCCTGGCTTCCCCTGACTTCCCTTACTCCCGACCGAGTGGGGAACTTCATTTTCAAATGGTATGCCGAGGGGACAGCCTCCAGGGCGGCTAGGCCGGGGCGGCCTAGGATGACATTATATGCTGCAGGGACGTCGACGACCATGAAGTCCATCGGCTCGGTCCGGGTAGTAGGGGTGCTTCCGACAGTAACGTCCAGGGTTATCACCCCTTCGAAGGTTACCGGGACCCCCGTGAACCCGTGGAGAGTGTAACCGGCCGGCTTGAGACGGTCTCGGGACAGCTGCAGGCCTCGGAAGGCCGAGAGGAAAAGGATATGGACCGAACTCCCGTTGTCCACCAAAATCCTCTGCACCTTGAAGTTGGCCATGCGGAGGTCGATGACGAGGGCATCGCAGTGGGGGGTTCGGACTCCTTCGAGGTCGGCATCGGAGAAAGACACGGGGACGCCGAGACCTTTCGGGGGAGGGGCACTATGGACCGAGTTGACCTCTCGGACGAAGGCCTTCCGGGAGGAATTAGAGGAGCCCCCCATGGGGCCTCCGTGGATCAAGTGCAGAACCCGTTCCTCCTCGAACTCGGGTGTCTCTTCGCGCCGCTCGGAGCGCTTGTTAGCCCCCCGAGGCGGAGGGGAGTGGCGATCTGTCCGATCGTTAGCCTTCACGAACTTGGCCAACTGCCCCCTTCGAATGAGGGCTTCGATCTCATCTCTCAAAGCCCGGCAGTCATTCGTATCGTGGCCGTGGTCTCGGTGGTACCGGCACCACTTATCTTTGTCCATCCTCCTCGTCGGGGTGTGCATCCTCGGGGCTGGAGGGATGACCCCCTCCTTCTCCACCTCCATGAGGATAGTGGAGACATTAGTGGTGAGGAGAGTGAACTTCTCGAACCTGGGGGGAGCGCGGCGCTGACCGCCCATGTCCTTCTGAGCTTTCTTGGACCCTTCTTCCCCTGTCGCCTTCCTTTTCGACCCTGCGGAGGGCCCCCCAAAGCTGGGAAAGGCTTCGGCCTCTTCTGCTCGGATGTACTTCTCGCACCTCAGGAGGAGGTCGGCGAAGTCATGCGGGGGCTTCTTGGCCAGGGATGATCGGAGGTTGGCGTTAAGGACGTTCGACTGGAACGCCACGGTGGCCACAGATTGGTCTAAGGAGGCAATTGACCTGACTTCTGCGGTAAACCTTTTCACATAATCCCGCAACTTTTCTTCCTTCTCCTGCCGCAGGTTCAGTAGGGAAAGACTTGTCTTCTCGGCTCGTCGGCTACTCACGAAGTGAGTAATGAACAGCGTCTCGAATTGCTCGAATGAGAAGATGGATGAGGGGGCGAGCCTGGAATACCATTCCCGAGCCGACCCCCTGAGGGTGGCAGGGAAGGTCCTGCAGAGCACCGCGTCGGAAGCTTGATGGATCAGCATCAGGGTCTTGAAGCTTTCGACGTGGTCGACCGGGTCGGATTCCCCTGAGTATGTTTCAAACTGCGGCGGTTTGAAACTCCTCGGTATGTGGGCCTCCATGATCGACCGTGAGAAGGGGGGTCGGCTGGGACGGAAGGTTCCTGCTCGGGACTCTTCCTCCCTGTCCATGCGGCCGATGCGCCTTTCCACTTCATGGAGACGGCGGATGAGGGCGTCGTCCCTCCGCTGGTAATCGTATGACCCCCCGGACTCCTCTTCGTAGGAAGGGGAGCGTGGATTGCGGCGCCGGTAGTCCTGGGACCGGCGAGGGCTTTGTTCCCGCTGCTGGCGGCTGGGAGCCGGGGAGGGGCTCCTCGTTCGGCGCCGAGGACTGGGATCCCTGGGAGGCGTCAGAACCCTCTGAGCGTTCTGGACGTTCTGCCGAAGATTGAGGGCCTGCAGTACGGTCTTCTGAAACTGGAGGAATTTGGCTCGGCTGATGGGTACGTCTCGGTCCCTCGGATGACGCCGATCCCTGGGGGAGCGGGACCTCCTCCTTCGGCGATCGGGAGATGCCGCTCGGCCTCTGCGGTCCGGAGACCTTCTGCCGTCCCGGCGACGTGGGGACCGCTCACCTTGACGCTGGCGGGAGGCTCCCTCTCGGGCCCGCCTATCGTCAAGATGGGTACGGAGGTCTTCGTCTTTCTGGCGGTTCAGAAGTGTGATGCGGAGGTCGGGGTGATGAGAAGCCATCGAGTCCGAGGACCCATTATGGACCGAGACATGGCCCGGATTTAGGGGCTGCTTCTCCTTCCGACCGTTATGACCGGACGGACCATTGTTGGGCTGCTGCTTTAGAGGAGGAGGTGGGACCTGCTGGGTCAGCGGAGGGAGGTCGGACTGAGGGATAGGATTGACCGGAGCTTCATTTACGGGGTCGGTGAGGTTGCCCCCACGGTTCGACCCTCTGGATCTGTTCTTCTTCGGCGGCATGACTGCAGAGGACGACGGAGAATGGGCTGAGGCTGTTCGTGCGGTTTTCCCACAGACGGCGCCAATCTGTTACCGCTGATTTCGGTGTGGGGGTAAACAGATAGAATTTGTGAGTTCGAGAAAAACCTGAACAGTTGACTCAGTCTTCTTGCTCCCGCCGCAACCTGCAAGGAAGTGCGAGACACCGGGGTTGATTCCGGCGACGCACCCTCCGACGCTCTTGTCAGTAATCAGATAAAGATTAAGAAAGAGCTTAAGTGGTCAAGAAGTGATTAACCTGGTCTTGGTGGTAGAGGGGTTGTATTTATAGTCGCCTTTGGAACGGTTAGGATCCTGATTTCCTGCCTAACAGCCAGGAGAAAAATCCTCTTATTCTGTTTTAGGAAATTAGGTCCTGATTCCCTGGTGAGAGCTAATCAGGCTTATTGATTTGATTTAGTCAAATCAGTGGCCTGATTCTCCTCTTGGTGGACCGGGCTTGTATCGGGTCGGGCCCCGTGCCCAGTTGAAGTGGATCTATTCGCGGGTGGTTGGTTTTGTGAGAAGGAGGCCCAATACCCGTTTTGGATCCATCTGTATGTGAAATTACCTTTTTACCCCCGTGCTTCAAGATTCGTGCTCGATCTGGACGGTTCCGATTTAACCCCATTTTTAGCCATATCACCGCTCATCATAGCAACTCGCAGATAGAGAAGCACACCCGGCTTCTTCACACGCACTATCAACCCTCACAAAAACCAAATCATAGCCGCAGATCGCCGTGATTGGTCCCGAGAGTGTGCACATGGTGGCAAGCGCGAAGAACATCCGAGCAAATATCTAGCAAAGCCATCAAACCCCAATCTAACCCAAACCCCAACCCCAATCAACTCACCCCCAAACCCCCAACTCCAAAGCAACCCAGATCTAGAAGCAAAGTTGCGGATTCTGAGCTCCTCGCCGCCGCAAGGTTGGACGCATCGCACGTCGCTTCCTCGCCGCCGCACGTCGCACGCGTCGCACGACGGCGTCACATATCTGAAGCTCCATGACAGCTGGACGCGTCGCATGACGGGGAGCCCAGGTGGCGCGCCGGAGGTACGGAAGGAAGGGGAAGGGGACGGAGGTGAGTGGGTTGCGATCACAGTCGCGGCGGGAGAGGGGGTGGAGAGAGGTTGAGCCGCTGCGGGTCGCGGCGGGGGAGGAGGATAGGTGGGTGAAGGGCGAGAATTCTGGGCGTTGCGTATCTTGGCGTCGATCGGCGATCGGGGAGGGGGCAGCGAGATCCCGGCCGCCACCCCCTCCAGACAGTCTCTACATCTAGGATTTTTATTTTTTTGAGTTTTTTTGGAGAGCTTTTCTCTCTAGAAAATCTAGAGAGAGAAACTCTTTTTGTGTTTTAAGTAAATTAGAGAAACTCTTTTTGTTTTTTAAGTAAATTAAATTCCAAAGTATCTAAATTTCAAGACTCTAATCTTTCAAAAGAATAATAATATTAAAAAAGGATTTCCAAGTTAGATTTATAGCCAAAAAAAAACCTAATGCTTAAAAATAGCGTATCTCCTGTTTCCAAAATTTAAATTATACCCCCTTTAATTTAGTGAAAATTACACTGCGCTTTATAGCACAACTAAATCCCGTACTACAAAAAAAAAATGCGTTTATTCCATTCTTTCCATAAAAATAAGTTTTTTTGCACCAGATATTACAAGAGAATCATTTTGTACTTTCAGCATAAAATTCCAAAATTTACCCCCATTTCTGTCCTTATTTATCACGTTTAGAACAGTAGTAGTAACTGAAACCAAAGTTGACCGTTATCGTCAAGCCGTTAACTTCTCAACGGCTCGCTTCTTACGCTCCTTCACCAGTCAGCTAACAGCGTCTACTGACACTCAGCGAAGCCGGATGCAAGATCATGGAGTCTTGTAAAATCCTCGCCGCCCAATCTCAGCCGTCCATCAAATCAACCCTTCCAGATCCTGTCGGCATCCAGACCACAAAAGCACGCGTGCCAACCATCAAAATTCCACTGGGCCCCACCGCCTGCGCGTCGAGCTGGCGGTGATTAATTGGTCAATCACCAAACGAAAAATCCGACGGTCAAGATCTATTCAGGGGCATTTCGGTAAATTCCAGATCAAATCGCTGGTCGGACGGTCACATCGCTTGGTATAATACGCCACCGACGTCTCAAACCTTTCCTCCCTGATTCACAATCGAGAAAATCCCAACATTGGGGGCCAAAAAAAAAAAAAAAAAAAACAGAAATTGTAGGTATTCAACGATTTCCAAATTGCGACAGAAATTTGAATCCAGATCCCCAAATCAACCTCAACCATCTCGAATTCGAGAAGAAAAGCTACGATCTGTGTACATTTTCCCCCAATTTTTTTGTTCCCCCGGTTCGAAAGCTGTTGAGATTCTGAAGTGTCTCAAGTTTGTTGCTCGAATAACAAAGACAACGTTATTTTTTCACTCTAGATTTCAGGGTTCGTGTCGGTGAAGTAACCCAAGTCAGAAAGACATTAGAGATTTTAATTCGAGTTTTTTTTTTTTTTTGCTGAATCTCTTTGATCTATCGTACCACCTACATTGATACGGATCGAAGAGGGGGTGTCGAGTTTGTTGGTTTTTGTATGATATGAATGGGGGTTTGGGGAAGATGTGCAGAGTGGAGAGGAAGGCGTGCTTCGACAACCAGAACCACAACGTGGGCGGCATGGGACTGTTGAAGAGCAAGGCGGCGACGATTCCGAGGTCGAAGATGAAGCTTTGGATGATTAGGGCGACGACGACGGTGCTTCTGTGGACCTGCGTTGTGCAGTTGACGGCGCTGGGGGAGATGTGGGGCCCGCGAGTGTTGAAAGGCTGGCCTTCTTGCTTCACTCCGTCTGATTCTCCCAAATCCGAAATGAGTGGAGGATTGATGATTCAGGAACATGTTAAGCAGTCTGCGTTCCTGGGGAATACGTTACCGGTCAAGAACTCTCCGGTGGTTGACAGGGTTGCACTTCCACCAAAAAGTGAGTTTCTTTTTTTTTTTTTCTTTTTTTGTTTTTGGTGATTGATTTGGGTGTGGAAGAGGAATAGGATTAAGTAAGGAATCGACTAATCGTTTGGTATTAGAGTAGTTATTAATGCATCTTAGATTATTGTTAGGGATAAAGAAATTATCATGTGTTAGTTGAAGTGAAGATATGTAGTGACTGAGATATCCCTGTGAAGATTAAAGATGATTAAAATTCCATATTGGCTGGCATCTCACGCATAGGAGCTGATTTGGGTTGTTGAGGCTTTTGATTCACTGATTGATATTCTCTGTCATTAGGTTTGGCACATGAGAACATCTATATATTTGTGCATCTTGTTATGGGAAAATGTAGATATTGAGAATAATTCATTCTTTCATCATTATAGAGAGTACTGTTTTAGGTGAAGTTCGATACTCGTTTTTGTCGGGGTTGCCACATTATTGGTGGTCTCTATGGAATTTTTCTTTTGTTGGATTATTAGTTTGATTCTTGTCGATATTTCGGATAGGTTGATTTATTCAGTGCTGGTAGTGTGAATTATTTTAGCTGGAGCATTTTACTGTTTGGAAGGGTTTTGATCATTTGGTATGAGTGATCCATTTGGCTGTTTATAATGCCCTTGTACTTAAGGACCTAAAACCCAGCACATGTTTGTCACCAAGTGAAGCTGTCTTGTTGGGAAAGCCCAGTCAGGCCTTGTGCAATCTTTGAGCAATCCTTTCTTATTATGGCTTGGTTGATACGGATTATTCTTTTCTCCTCCATTTGTTTCCTTTCAAAATGTTTGTTTTCTTGCTTAAATAGCATTTGCCTTTGTCCAATTGATACCCATCTTGGAATAAGTCGTCTGGTATTAAAGAATCGTTGAACTAGAACTGTTTGAATGATATTCATATGTACATATAAAGTTATTGAATCTAAGACGAACTTAACTATTTGTAATATTTTTCTTTAATTGTTTCTAAGCATGTCTCCGTTGCAACTATTTTTCACTTCATCTGAAATGTTATCGTTTCTCCCCACATAATTGTAGGAATCTACAAGAACAATGGTTATCTCATGGTTTCATGCAATGGAGGGCTCAATCAAATGCGAGCAGCGGTAAGCATCATTAGCCTCTACATGATTTTTTTTTAATTAATTAATTTTTTTTTTTTTGTACCTAGACATCTCATGTTGTCTTGTATAATATTGGCAGATTTGTGATATGGTAGTCATTGCAAGATATCTGAATGTGACACTCATAGTTCCCGCGTTGGATAAAACCTCGTTCTGGAATGACCCTAGGTTTGTTGAGTATAATTGAAAATTTCCTTGATTTATTGTCTTTTTTTTGTCATCCATTGTATTTAATTTGAAAATACGTAATTTATGTGCAGTGAGTTTCAAGATATATTTGATGTGGATCACTTTATCATGTCTTTAAGAGATGAGGTTCGGATACTGAAAGAACTTCCCCCTAGGCTAAAAGGAAAGGTAGAGCGTGGACTAGTCTACTCCATGCCTCCTGTTAGTTGGTCTGACATCGCTTACTACAAGCACCATGTAAAATTTCCTCTACCTCAAGTGTTGCAACTGGAGATATTGTTTTTGTACTTGGCACATTTTAATGAAGAAACTAAAGTAATCCTCCCTATTTGACAGATCCTTCCTTTGATAAAGAAGCATAAGGTTTTGCATTTGAATAGGACTGATGCTAGGCTGGCTAATAATGGCCTGCCATTGGAAATTCAGAAGCTGCGATGTCGAGTGAACTATGCCGCCCTTAGATTTACTACTCAAATTGAAGAGTTGGGCAGAAGAGTAATCAGCTTGTTGCGAAAAAATGGCCCGTTTCTGGTTCTCCACCTCCGCTATGAAATGGACATGTTGGCTTTCTCTGGTTGCACTCAAGGTTGCTCCGACGAGGAGGCGGAGGACTTGACGAGAATGAGGTAAAACCCTTTATTTCCTTCCTTCGTTACTTTGTGAGGTGTGTTTTTCTAAATTCCTTGTGCTGTATAGGTATGCATATCCATGGTGGAAAGAAAAGGTCATTAATTCAGAGCTAAAGAGGAAGGACGGTCTCTGTCCTTTGACACCAGAAGAGACTGCTCTTATTTTGAAGGCACTGGACATTGATCGCAGTATGTCCATTTATATTGCAGCTGGAGAAATATATGGAGGAGCAAGGAGAATGGCCAGCCTTACTGCAGCTTATCCAAATGTGGTTAGTAGTTTGATCTTTGCTCTAATTTGATAATTGGTTTACTAGGATTCTTATGTTGTGCTAAATGAACATCATCGCTTGTGTAGATGAGAAAGGAGACACTTTTGGGACCCTCAGATCTGACAGTTTTCCTGAACCATTCATCGCAAATGGCAGCGTTGGATTATTTGGTCTCCTTGGAGAGTGATATCTTTGTGCCGACGTACGATGGTAACATGGCCAAAGTGGTGGAAGGCCATCGCAGGTACTTCTATCCTTATTTTCTACCATTATAATTTTTTGGTGATGATTTATCTTATTGTTTGGGACTAGTTTTTTTTATTTTAATGTTTTCACAATCATAATTAGCTCCAATTGGTTTAAAATTGTGTAAGCACTGATTAAGAAGGTTTGGCCCTAAGAAGTAGAGTCGAAATATACACCAGTTGGTAAGGGCTAGACAGCCTTTGTTTTATTTAAGTAAAGACCTGAACCGACTTTGTTTACTGTAAAGACCTAAACAGAGTAAATTGATTTGGTAAAGTGGCTGATCCTCAAGAGAGTTGAATGGAGGAAGAAGATTCATGTAAGAAGGATATCATAGTCGCATCTCTTTCTTCATTTTGATAATTGGAACATAAATTGCATTTCCGCAAGATATTTTTCAAAACCTAGAAGTTGCAAAAATCTTAGACCTACAATGTCACGAGATTGGCCGGATTTATAACTTATCCACATTCTTTTACATGTTTTCATTTCTCTCTTTATTGTTCCAGGTACTTGGGCTTCAGGAGAACATTCCTATTGGATCGGAAACTCCTAGTCGAGCTGATTGATCAATACACATCTGGTTCTATGAGTTGGGATAGCTTCTCATCATCGGTGAAGGCAGCCCATGCAAATCGCATGGGGAAGCCTTCAAAGAGAGTCGTAATCCCGGACAGACCTAAAGAAGAAGATTACTTCTATTCCAATCCTCAGGAATGCTTAGTATCACACACAGCTGATGATGACCAATCATGGAGCTCTTCATCTGAGTCTGTCTAGGGTTTCTCGTCTAATCTCATAGATGCAGTTAGTCAGTGGTTCTGTATACTCTTAGCGGAAAAAAAAACAAAGGTCCGACTGAGATCCAACTGATCCGAACTGAAAAGCAAACTAAAATTATTAGATGGATTAGAAGGAGAGGATGGAAGTCGAGCGCATCATCGGAGGCAGCTGCTGGTATATACATAATTTATAATATAAGGGGATAGGTTTATTTATTTTTTCTCAATAAAGATTTGATTCATGTATAGAGAGTGAGAAGGGATGAAAGTAAGAGGGAAAAGAGTGAAGGGCATATTCATCCCGTCTTCCTACTACTGCCAATTGGCAGGCGAAAAATGAAAAAAGACGCTGTTTCAATGTACAACTATACAGATTGAAAACAGAGAGAACGTCGCATTGTATCAGTCATGTTTTTCTTCTGTGATTTCTTCTTCTTCTTTTTGTGCACTGGAGACCCTTGCCTCTGATTCTCGATTGTTGTCATAGTATCAAATTATACGTGTTCCTTATGTGTCACTGTATCAAGAAACCTTACTATTTTAGTACTTGTTATGGTCACAACCTGAATATCTTTTGGCACCAGTCACATCAAATACGTTATTGATGTTGGCCACAGCTGGTTTTGCTATGAACAAGGGAATTTAGGGTTATGTGCTTACTTGCATCACAAGCTTATTTGAATGAGAATGAGAACAAGTGAATGTTTTTTAATCAATTTTGTTCCATAGATGAGTTGGCTGACAATGATGTAAACTAAGCTTCCAAAGCAATCAAACCATATCTTAAAATTCTTTTGATACATGCGTACATATATAACTTGATTGACTTGATTAAATGTATACATTGGAATCAAGGTATTGGGATCCTTGACACGGCTCTCTGCTTTCAAGACAGACTATTGCTTCTACTGTCAATTCCATAAATTATAAGTTCTTCCATAAATTAAATTCAATTTAGGGTTTTTCCTCACATAACTCACTAACAAATGTTCCAATTCTAACAAATCACTATTTTCATATTACTATTTCGACCAACTCTGAAAGTGATTTGTCATTATCACAATTGCAACATCATAAAAATTCTGATCTATTAAAGCATTTGTAATTGAGAAATAGGAATATTGGGTTCTAGTTGTAGTCGTTTGAACCCAAAATATGAGTTTTTTTATTTAATATCGACGGACGATAGATGATATATCGCCACATCTAAAAAAAAAAAAATCTAAAAAAATCACGGGCAAGGGATCAAAATCTATCCATCATAAAAAGTAAATAAATAAATGCACGAAAGAAAGATCAATTCATGTCCGATTTTTTTTTTTAAAAAAAAAATTTAAATAAAACATTCATGTCCGATTTTTTTTTTAAAAAAAATTTAAATAAAACATGCACGGACAAAACTCCATTCAACGTCCGTGAGCTCTTTCAAAAAAATTGGGCACGGACAGGAGATGAATACCCTTCCGATATATTTATAAAAAAAATTGGGACAAGATTTCAATTCTCGTTCGATAACATTTACGAGTAAAATTTTGAACGGACGAAGATTCAAGTTTCGGATGCTATATTTTCCAAATTCCTATATCTTTTTCCAAATATGATAGACTATTGTTCCTCACAAATCTAAAATATGGGTATATAACCAATCGACTGCGGGACTTTTTTGGCCGAAGTTTACAAATTTGGGTATATAGTCGACCAAAATTTTAAAAAATTGGGTATATAGCCAACGACTACAAGTGCTCTTAAACCAATTTATGAGGAAAAAATAGGAGGACTAAAAGGTTTTCATTTTCTCAAAAGTCTTTTTGTCCATACGATCATAATCTGTTCTAAATCATTCTATTTAAGATTCTTTCTCAAAAATTAGTTTAGTTGCTGACAGAGGCTGTAGGGGCAAATGCTCCCGGCAAAAACCTTCCTCCAGCTTGAATTTCTACCCCTTTAGCCCTCTTAAAATTTTGTAAAAGAGTCCCTTTAGTTACATTTGATACTTATACACAACCTTCCCTCTAAATTTGAATATAAAACTTTTTTTTCATATTAAATTGTATTTTAAACCTTACATATATATACTTAGAGCATCTGTAGTCGTTTACTGTCAAAATATCCATATATGGATAAATAGAAATAGGATTCTCAATTTTGCTGCACTCGTGCAAAGCTATTTTATAGCAGTTTATAATAAAATATTAAGCATAGCAATTTATAATAAAATATTAAGCGACGGCACTTGAAGTGCCGTCGGAGTGGAAAAAAATTAAAAAAATAATAAATTTTTGATTTTCAAGAACGGACGGCATATGAAGTGCCGTCGGAGAATCGGAGAAGAAAAAAAAAAAAAAAAAATTCAAAGCATGTGGGATGGACGGCACATGAAGTGCCGTCCAAGAGCCCACTTGCCATCTTTTTTTGTCGTCTTCCTTCCTTTTTTCGGAAATTAAAAAAACAATTCATTAATTACAAAAAAATTTCAAAAAATTACGAAAACATTTTAGAAATTGCAAAAAAAATTAAAAAATTGCAAAAATATTTTCAAAAATTGCAAAAAAAAATTAAAAAATACAAAAACCTCCGGACGGCACTTCAAGTGCCGTCCGAGGATTTCGGGATGAACAAGACTTTTTGGCGCGAAAAATTGATTATTTTTCAAACGGACGGCACTTGAAGTGCTGTCCAGTGCCGTCCGACGAATAAAAAATTATTTTTTTTCGTGGGACGGCACTTCGAATGCCGTCCCTCACATATCGATAAAAGCTATATCGATTCTCATTTATAGAAATCGACTGTAGCGATTTATCGATAAAATGGATATTTGGCAAACGAGTGCAGCACGTTCGTTTGCCAAATATCCATTTTATCAATATTTGACAAACGACTACAGATGCTCTTATCTAACATCTATGTGTAAAAAAAAATGTTTTGAGCCCTTGGTTGCCAAAAAGAATTCAGCCATCAGAACTTAAAAATAACAAATTCAGCTTGTTCCACAAATTTGGCAACTATCTTATAATCACTCAATTTTTATCAGTTGGTTATTCTAATTTTAATTAATAATTTTCAGAATTAGAATATCCCACAAATAAACTAATTCATGATGAAGGAAAAAAAATACACCAACATAATATATCAAAATCTTTATACTATTTTAATGGGAGAATTTATCACCAAACAAACTTCATTTATCAGCAAACAAACACGTATATTATAACTCAAATGCACATGCATAACTAATATAAAGGAGGTTTTGGGTTCAATGTCAAACAACGCCAAATTTATATATATATATATATATATATATATGCATCATACGTGTAAGTTACTTAAAATGTAAAGAGAGAATTTGAATCCAATCTATATATGGAGAGCAAAAATTGAGAGAGTAAAAAAAATAAAAAATTGAATGTGTTTTTTTTCCTTTTCTTGTGGAATGTTTTTTGATGGTTGTATGTTAGCCAGCCCCTCCTGTAAAAAAAATTTCTGGCTTCACCTCTATTAGCTCAGAATTTTCATGATGCTGTCAATGAAGCACAAACATATCACTTTGAAGTGAGTTGAGGTGGTATGGATATTGATATGTGAATGAGTAATATGAAATTAAAGCATTTGTTATTGAGTTACATGGGGGGAAACCCCCTTCAATTTAATCACAAAATATTGAAAGGTGGCATTTTAATTATTTATTTTTGGAGATAATGGAGATCATGATTAATTAACACATATTAGATTATTATTATTATTATTTTTTTTATTGCTAATGTTAACTTTCCAACTCTGCATAATATGTGTATCAACTCAACTCAACTCAACTCAACCCAACTCTGGCAAATTTGGTGTATAGTGTTTATGTGATTAAATTAAGTTAATTGATATGCTAAGATGAGCATTAGATTAAGATAATCGATGTGTTGGTGAGCGTGCGTGTAATGATAACAAAATCATGTCACGAGTGGAAAATCAACTGCAACATTTGCAAGTGGTCCATCTCATCGAACTGTTGTTCGCTAAATGTAAATATATTATTAACATCTATTAATTTATTAATTAACTAAGAAATTAATTGATGTTTCTACGAGGAAACAACTTTATTTTTAAAATTAAAATTTCCTTGTGATCAGAACCGATTCTTGCCCCCCCACATAGACCAGGCAAACGGGCCGGATCAGGTACCCATGAATACGGGTCGCCTAAGCCTAACCAGCAGGTCCGATGGATCGCAAAAATTTTTGTATATTTTTTCAACCCGGACCCGTCCCTTGTTATCTGTAAAATTTGATTTTTTTTTTTAAATAGTTAATTTTTAAGTAAAGAAAACTAAAAATTTAACATTTTTCTACAATCTAAAAAATAAAAGAAGAAAAAGATTAAATTAGTACTACAAATGGATTTGGTTATTAATATGTAAGTTATATATGTATCCGGTTTGAGTTGATGGGTGTAGCGGAGAAGTGAGTTGGATGTGGGTTTTTATGTGTATTTAATTAAATTTTATCTCTACTACTATTATGGGAGAAGGCCTTTGTCCATAACCCAACCCGTGTAGCGCACGTGCAGATATTTTTTTTTTTCCTTTTCATTCTCCCAATTTTTTCCCACGTGCACAGCACGTGTATAATACTAGTTTATTTAAATACATAGGTCCCGTGGATATAACAGACTCAACTCGCAAATTTATGGGCCTAGTCGAAAAAATAACTGTTCTTTTTTTTTTTCAAACTTTTCCTACTCCGTACTCGGTCGGTATGAATACACTTGCGGGTACCCATGTGTCATAGACCGAGATTGCCAGGTCTACCCACACAGGTGCAAAGTAAAGATTATGTAATCTTGATGTAATAAGAAGAAAAAAATTAGACTGGAATATGCAATCGCATGTCCAGCTAGAAATTTGTAGTTACAGTTGTAACCGTTTTTTTTTTTTTTTAAAGCAAAGCAAAGGCATGCAAGTTGCTGCTTGCTCCAGAATAAATATTAGAAATATCTCAAAACACTTTTGTCACTATACAAAAGACTGAAACAGACTAAAAAGGAGGACATAATTAATCAATAATTACTTATTTTCGTCATCCTCCCCGTGAGCAATACCCAACCGAAAGCGGCATAATAAGAAGCCACAAAATCGATCTACAGGGCTTGGATTCAAAGATGGGATCCCCCAGCGAGGTGAAGACAGGAATCGGCTGGGGATAAAATCCTGCCAGACTTGTTTCAGATGGGTATACATGTACCGTGGAGGCACTGTACGAAGCTAAACTGACGTACTTATAATTTTGCTGGACAGAGCTTGTTTGTCGGCCCACCCTCCAGAATTGTTGGAGGAATTTGTTGTTTGTACGCGTCATGTTGCTTCATGTATGTTTTATTTTCTGTCTGTAGTTTGTACTTTAGTACAGTACTTTTGGTTTGTTTTATTAAACTCTTATTAATGAAGCAGGGTGGCCACATTCCACCTTTTCCTTCCAAAAAAAAAAGAAAAAGAAAAAAGAAGCCACACAATCAATAATAGCAATTGAAGGGTGGAAAAAAATATTCAACCTTTATTTTATTTCTTTGGCAAAATTGCAGAAAAATATCATAATTTTTGAACGTTTTTAATAAACACAATTCTAGTGAAAGTTTTTGTTCCTAAATATTTAACTGTTAAAAGGAAACCAATGTATTTGTTTGGAATAAAGTTGCTGATATTCTTTTGAAAAGAATAAATATTTTGATATTTAATTAAAAACAGTGAAAGGTTATAACTTGGAACAAATCTTTTTTCGAAAAATACTAGAATAACATTTTAATTTTTTTAGAACGGGATGGAGTGTCATTTTACATGCTGAAAAAAATAAGAAAGGAGTACCATTTTAGAGCATCTGTAGTCGTTGTTGCCAAATTTTGGGTATATAGCAATTTGGAAATAGGAAAAAAAGAATGTTGCTGCAGTCGTTCAATGCTATATTCGATCTGTCGTTTGTTTTTCTTTGAAGGACGGAAGATTATACACCGTTAATTTGATCGCACGATTCATTATTCTCCGTCCCTTTTAATTTTATTTTTTTTTAAAAACTCACAGACGGATCAATATACACCGTTATTTTCATCGCACGATTCATTATATTCCGTCCCTTCTTAAATTTTTTTTTTTTTTAAAAACTCACAGACGGTTCAATATGAACCGTTAATCCCATCGCACGCTTAATTATATACCGTCCCTGTTTAAAAATTTTGTTTTTTTTAAAATAAATCACAGACGGTTAAATATGCACCGTTATTTTGATCGGACGGTTCATTATGACCCGTCTGTTGAATTTTTTTTTTTCATGAAACAGACGCAGTATAATGCTTCGTCTGACTTCAAATTCGTACGTCTAACCTAAGAGACGAAGGTTAATCCTTCGTCATTTTTAACAGACGAAGTATAATCGATCGTTAGCTATATTTTGGTTATTCTCAAATCTTCTCCTATATTTAGCCAGCTACTGTACCTCGTACACCCAAATTTTGAGTTTTTAGACGACGACTACAGCATGTTTTTTAAAAAATTTTCCAAATTTTGGGTTTTTAGCCCACGACTACAGATGCTCTTAGAGCATCTGTAGTCGTTTATCTTAAAATTATCCATATATGGATAAATAGAAATAAGAATTTCGATTTCGCTGAACTCGTCGAAAGCTATTTTATAGCAATCAATTATATAATATTAAGCGACGACACTCGATGTGCCGTCGGAGGGAAAAAAGCAAAATTTGGGACGGAATCGTCGGACGGCACATGAAGTGCCGTCCGATTAAAAAAAAAACAAAAAAAAATTCGGCTGTGTGTCTAGGACGGCACATGAAGTGCCGTCCGACACACTCTTAAGCACATACTTAACCAAAATACTTAAGCACATATGAGTCTCTGACACACTGACACACACAATTAGCACTTCATGTGTCAATTAGCATACTCTGAGTCTCTGACACACACAATTAGCACATATGAAGCAACTCTGAGTCTCTGACACACAATTAGCATACTCTTAAAGTTTTTTTTATTAAAACTTGACGGACGGCACTTCATGTGCCGTCCGGGATATGTGGCTTCTACCGATTAAAATATAATTTTTTCAAACGGACGGCACTTCAAGTGCCGTCCGACGCTTATTATAATAATTTTTTTAGTGGGACGGCTCTTCGAACGTCGTCCCTCAGATATCGATAAATGCTATATCGATTCTCATTTATAGCAATCTACTGTAGCGATTTATCGATAATATCGATATATAGCAAACGACTACAGCTGCTTTTAAACCCAAATATCGATATTATCGATATATAGCAAACGACTATAGATGCTCTTACATGGTGAAAATAAAAATAAAAAATAGATAACTTCAAGAAGGCACAAAGTAGTAAAGTAAAGTATCTCTAGTCTCAATGCACACATAATATGGGGCGGAGCGGAGCGGAGTTGAGTCCAATGGTGTCAGATCCAATGAGATGAATAAATACTAGCACTTATTAATTACTGTCTCAAATCGAATTGGTGGACGAAGTTGATCTCATTTTCTCATTAATGAGGGAGGGGTTCGAGTGCAATTAATTCATGACCTTGATTAGCTAGCGTATTACTCCAAATATGTAGCTGTAAAAAACTACTGAAGCAAAATAACAATGTGGGGCCCCACCCCTTTATCTTACTAATAAATTCCAGATCTTGCAAATGGTGAATTTTTTCCTCACTGACCCACTTTTTGAATATATTAACCAAACTGGTCCACTTTCGTAAATATTTATCGCATCTATTATTAGATGCGATCTATTATTAGATGCGATAAATATTTATCGCATAATAGATGCTATTGATAATAACAACATCTATTATTTTGATGTTGTTGTTGCCAATAGCGAAACCTGTAAAAAAAAATTCCGTTTTCTGTTGCCGCTATTAGAAGTGACATCATCAATATATATCGCATTCACTTACGAGCTCTATAACTTGAGAAAAAAATGTAAGTGAAATCGCTTATAACTGATACTGCTATTCTCAATAACGGAATACAATCCACAGTATACTTCAGATTTCGTGCAGGTGCATCAACTTCAAACCTATTTTCGATCTTGATGCAGTCAGTATCTCTAAAAACTCAAAACATAAAAGTTGTAGATCTTTGTTTTGGTGTTCCATAGCATTTTGAATCATCTTAATCGGAGTTCGGATGATAAAGTTATACTCATATTACGTAGCAATGTCGAAACAAATTTGGAGTACACTGTGGATTATACTGGTGCCATTATTGCTAATAGCGGCATCAGGTTAATTATGCCCTAATTGGGAATAGCGGCAATTATATGCGATTTTCACTTACAATTTTTTCTGGACAGTTTCAACATTGCTACGTAATACAGGTGATGCGGTTTGTTTTTGGGGAGAGTGTGGATGCACCAGGTGTGAGCTCGGACTCGATTTGTAATGGTGGAAGGATGCGGTGCTGGACGGTGAGCGAGAGGCTCGCTTCGGTACTGGAGGATCGGCCCGGATTGGGATGCCTCGCCTCGCGTACCTGCAGACGGTCTTGGAACACCGGGATTGATCCCGGTGGCAGACCCTCCGACGATCTAGTTAGTCTCTGAGAGAGAGTAACAGTAACTAGGGTTCTTAAGTGGCAAAAGATTGATTACCTGTAAAGGTGGGAGAGGGCCTGGTATTTATATATAACCCCAACCGGGTTTGGATCCGTTTGGGGACCGGGTCTGGACCCGAAAGCCCATGGGCCTGACGTGGCAGGAGGCCCAGGGGGTTTAGGGCAGACGTGGCAGTACCATGGGTGGTTTAGGGCTGACGTGGCAAGGCCCTAGGTGGTTTTGGAGCTGACGTGGCGGATCGTGGGGTCCCTGTGCCTCTGGGAGGATTGGATGGCCTAGGTAGCGCCAGGTCATCCTTATCCCTTACTAGGCTGATGGGGGGACCACGGGACTGTCGAGGATCGGAGGCCGAAGGTCGTGGCGGATCGTCGGAACGAGGAGGCCGGTTTCGTGGGGGCGAGTTATCGGCTCGGCTCCGAGGGCGTGAAGGTCCGGTGCCGAGCTGGCGTGCTATTGAGTGAAAGCAATCCTGGGTCCTTGCTGGGCCTTGGGTCATTTTTATCCTACCTCACAAACCCCCCACTCCTGCGGGGATGCGAGAGTTAGCCATGGAGGAGTATTTTTAGTCGTGGAGAAGAATGGGAGAGGTTTTCCGGGGGCCTCTGGGGCCGGTGCTGGACGGTGAGTCCTGGTGCTCGGCCTGACCTCGGACCGACGAGGGTTTGCGGGTCGGTATGGACGATGGCGAGCCGTTGGGCCTTTCGCGAGAAAGCTGCCCTGGTGTTCGGTATGACCTCGGATTGACGAGGGTTTATGGGTCGGCAAGGACGATGGCGAGCCGTTGTGCCTTGGTGAGAAGGCTGCCCTTGTGCTCGGCCTGACCTCGGACTAGCGAGGGTTTACGGGTCGGTAAGGCCGATGGCGAGCCGTTGTGTCTTCGTGAGAAGGTTACCCTTGTGTTCGGTATGACCTCGGATTGACTAGGGTTTACGGGTCGACAAGGACGATGGCGAGCCATTGTGCCTTTGTGAGAAGGCTGCCCTTGTGCTCGGCCTGACCTCGGACTGGCGAGGGTTTACAGGTCGGTAAGGACGATGGCGAGCAGTTGTGCCTTCGTGAGAAGGCTGCCCTTGTGCTCGGCCCGACCTCGGACTGGCGAGGGTTTACGGGTCGGCAAGGACGATGGCGAGCAGTTGTGCCTTCGTGAGAAGGCTGCCCTTGTGCTCGGCCTGACCTCGGACTGGCGAGGTGTAGTGCCCCGAATTTCTAATGTAATAACTTAGAAAATACGTGGCACAATCCCAGCATCAACTTCAATGTAACAGTACACATAGCCCAAAAACATAAATAATTTTATTCCAAATTCTTATTACAATAATCTTTTACCAACAGAATACAAAACACCTTGAATTACAACATTCTTTTTACAACACTTCTTTTACTAAAATTTTACACAAAGCTCTATTACATTAGTTTGTCTCCAAAACTATCTCAAGCATCCAACCTCCAAACTCTAAGCAACAACCTGTAACATATGAGGCTAGAGATGATCTCTAACCCCCAAAACTAAAGGGACCAGCCATAAATGGTGTGAGTGACATAAAAACAAACTACATAATTCAATCGTAAAACATAAAGTCATCAACAACATGTATTAACCACAATGATAAATGACTGAGGAATAACAAAGATGTAAAGCATGAAAACATCATAGAATGAAAACAACAAGTGCATCTAGTCTAAGTGTCAAGTGTAGGAAAACTGGAAAACACATGCATAAATCCAAGTCAAGGAAACACAAATTCTATATGCGGACTCTCTAATGCGTACTTGTCGAAGTCTATGCATCCCATTCTACATAGGTTCGGTGCAAGCCCTTAACGTCTTCACATTATAGGGTTCAATCCCCGCTATGCAACTATTCCTAACACGATGACTACTACGAGATAAAGATAAACTGTGAGTACTAGCCCTTGCCCCGATAATTCCGGAGATCAATCCCACACCGCAAGTAATTTACTTGGATAATTCCGGAGATATATCTCACATCGCAGGTAATTTACCTGGATAATTCCGGAGATAAATCTCACACCGCAAGTAAGTTACTTGGATAATTCCGGAGATTAAATCCCACACCGAAACAATAACCCTCATTACATGAATACCCCATGTGCGTCGCCTCGACTCCGATAATTCCGGAGATCAATCCCACACCGCAAGTAACTACCTGGATAATTCCGGAGATATATCTCACATCACAGGTAATTTACCTGGATAATTCCGGAGATAAATCTCACACCGCAAGTAAGTTACTTGGATAATTCCGGAGATTAAATCCCACATCTAAAGCCATACTGAGGTGCATAACCCATGTTTCCGTTCATCATATCATCACTAGTGCCTATCCTTATCATTTTTGAGTTATTTAATTACTTAACGAATCTCCTAGAGTTGGTGTACCCTACCGGCCTAAATTCAAAACTGACTAACTGAAATGCCTCACCGGCTTCAACAAAATAACTCAACACCGGTATACTAGGGTCACTCACCTCTAGAAACTCAAACTCAAAAGTCTTAATCAACTTTTCACTAAACAAAATTAGCTCAACTGAATATCTCAAATCAAATGCTTAACTGAAGACAAAGTATAGACTGAATTATCTGAAAGCCAATCATTCGAAAGAACACTCAAGTTACAAAAATCCATCAGTACCAGTCGACTCATACTGTGGTAAGTCGACTGTCCAGAGGACAATATCAAAGATTTTTAAGAAAATTAACTAAGTCATATAAGTCGACTTGAAAAGCTACCAGTCGACTTACCCGAGACAAGTTCCAATAATTTTCACTAAAATATTTTAAGTACATAAGTCGACTTAAAAAGGTCATGGTCGACTGTCCAGAAAGGACTGAAATAATTTTACAAAAATAAAGATCTCAGGACACCACTCGACTGCATAAGAGTCTAGTCGACTGTCCAGAGGGGATTTCAAAAGAACTGAAGAAACAATAGCAGGGTCGTACCAGTCGACTGAATAGCAGACCAGTCGACTGTCGGCCTACAATTTTCATAATTTAGGTCTGAATACAAAGATCAAAGCTGGAGTTTTCTAAAAATTCTTTGTTCATGAAATAATTCATATTCAGGAAAAATGACAAATCTCAACAATTCCTCATTATGGATACATTACTCAAAACATCAAATATGTCCAAACTCAAGTTCTCACGTTCTAAATTACTAATTCTTCCATTAGGGTTACTCAAAACTAAATTTCTTTCACAACTCTTAATCAAAATCTGATTTATAAACTCAATGTCCAGATGTTCAACCATCCGTTCATAACCATACTCAAACCTTAACATGCCTTTCAGCAATACAATTTTATAAATCAAGATCTACTAGTCATTCATAGATTTCACATACATGGTCCAAACAACAACAATTGTCCACATGAATCATACCACAATATAAGATCCATATCATTCTCAACATCAAATCAAAATAACATTGTCACTCGCATACATAGATCAAAACAACAAAACAATTTTATATCACTCACAAAATCAAAACAAAACAAAAACAATGTCACTCACCTTAGGAACGAAGAGATCCAACAAGAAAGCCTCTCCTCTTGCGAGATCCAAAAATCCTCCTCTTGATCACCAAGAAAATAATAATATAATAAATCTTGAGTTGTGCAGCGAATGACGGCTGCACGTCCTCTTTTATACTTCTACACAACCTCTACACAACCTCCCCTCTAAATTTGAATATAAAACTTTTTTTTCATATTAAATTGTATTTTAAACCTTACATATATATAGTTATCTAACATCTCTGTGTAAAAAAAAAATGTTTTGAGCCCTTAGTTGCCAAAAAGAATTCAGCCCATCAGAACTTAAAAATAAAAAATTCAGCTAGTTCCACAAATTTGACAACTATCTTATAATCACTCAATTTTTTATCAGTTGGTTATTCTAATTTTAATTAATAATTTTCAAAATTAGAATATCTCAAAAATAAACTAATTCATGATGAAGGGGAAAAAATACACCAACATAATATATCAAAATCTTTACTATTTTAATGGGAGAGTTTGTCACCAAACAAACTTCATTTGTCAGCAAACAAACACGTGTATTGTAACTCAAATGCACATGCACCACTAATATAAAGGAGGTCTTAGGTTCAATGTCAAACAACGCCAAATTATATATATATATATATATATATATATATATATATATATATATATATATATATATATATATATATATATAAAGGAGGTCTTAGGTTCAATGTCAAACAACGCCAAATATATATATATATATATATATATATATATATATATATATATATATATATATAAAACTATTATAATGGGAGAGATGGGGTTGGTAATTAATTAACAATTTTTTGTATGTGTGCAAACACGTGCAGCGCACGTGTTTGTGGTTTTTTTGTCTTTTCCCTTCCTCCTCCACGTGCATCGCACGTGCACGTGTTGGTTGGTTTTTTTTTGTCTTTTTCCTTCTTCCTCCACGTGCATCGCACGTGCATGATACTAGTCTATCTTCTATATTATAATGGGAGAGATGGGGTTGGTAAACAAACAAACCCTAATTTGTTTGTGAGCAAATCCGTGCATCGCACGTGCTTTTTTTTGTCCTTTTTCATTTCCCTCCACGTGCATCGCACACGTGCTTTTTTTTGTCCTTTTTCATTCTCCCTCCACGTGCATCGCACGTGCATTATACTAGATTTTTTTCTTTCTTGTAGATATATATATAAAGACATGCATCACATGTGTAAATTACTTAAAATGTAAAGAGAGAATTTGAATCCACTCTAAATATGGAGAGCAAAAATTGAGAGAGTAAAAAAAAATAATAAATTGAATGAATTTTTTTTTTTCCTTTTCTTGTGGAATGTTTTTTGATAGTTGTATGTTTGTTAGCCAGCCCCTCCGGTAAAATAACTTCTGGCTTCACCTCTATTAGCTCAGAATTTTCATGATGCTGTCAATGAAGTACAAACATATCACTTTCGAAGTGAGTTGAGGTAGTATGGATATTGATATGTGAATGAGTAATATGAAATTAAAGCATTTGTTATTGAGATTACATTGGGGGAAACCCCTTCAATTTAATCACAAAATATTGAAAGGTGGCATTTTAAATATTTATTTTTGGAGATAATGGAGATCATGATTAATTAACACATATTAGATTTTTTTTTTTTTTTTTTTTTTTTATTGCTAATGTTAACTTTCCAACTCTGCACAGTATGTGTATCAACTCAACTCAACTCAACTCAACTCAATTCTGGCAAATTTGGTGTTCAGTGTTTATGTGATTAAGTTAATTGATATGCTAAGATGAGCATTAGATTAAGATAATCGATGTGTTGGTGAGCGTGCGTGTAATGATAACAAAATCATGTCACGAGTGGAAAATCAACTGCAACATTTGCAAGTGGTCCATCTCATCGAACTGTTGTTCGCTGAATGTAAATATATTATTAACATCTATTCATTTATTAATTAACTAAGAAATTAATTGATGTTTCTACGAGGAAACAACTTTTTTTAAAAAAATAAAATTTCCATGTGATCAGAACCGATTCTTGCTCACCAGTCACCCCCACATAGACCAGGCAAACGATCCGGATCAGGTACCCATGAATACGGGTCGCCTAAGCCTAACCAGCAGGTCCGATGGATTGCAAAATTTTTTGTAAATTTTTTCAACCCGGACCCGGCCCGTGTTATCTGTAAAATTTGATTTTTTTTTTTAATAGTTAATTTTTAAGTAAAGAAAACTAAAAAGCTAACATTTTTCTGCAATCTAAAAAATAAAAGAAGAAAAAGATTAAATTAGTACTACAAATGGATTTGGTTATTAATATGTAAGTTATATATGTATCCGGTTTGGTTTGAGTTGAGAGTAATGCTAGAGCCACTACCGATTTCACTACCATTTTCTTCACTACCTTAGGTGGCATACTCCTATTGGGTGTAGTGGAGAAATGAGTTGGATGTGGGTTTTTGTGTATTTAATTAAATTTTATTTATTTAAATACATTGGTACTGTGGGTATAACAGACCTGACCCGCAAATTCATGGGCCTAGTCGAAAAAATAACCGTTCATTTTTTTTCTTCTAACTTTTTCCTCCCTGTGAGCAATACCCAACCGTAAGCGGCATAATAAGAAGCCACAAAATCGATCTGCGGGGCTTTGGCCCAAAGATGGGGTCCCCCCAGCGAGGTGAAGGCAGGAATCGGCGGGGGATAAAATCCTGCCAGACTTGTTTCAGGTGGGTGTACATGTGCCGTGGAGGCACTGTACGAAGCTAAACTGACGTACTTATAATTTTGCTGGACCGAGCTTGTTTGTCGGCCCACCGATTTGTTGTTTGTACGCGTCATGTTGTTTCATGTATGTTTTATTTTCTGTCTGTCGTTTGTACTTTGACCCGATATTTTGGGTTTGTTTCGTTAAACTCTTATTAATGACACAGGATGGCCAGATTCTATATTTTTCTTAAAAAAAAAAGAAGAAGAAGAAGCAGCAGCAGCAGCCACAAAATCAATAACAGCAATTGAAGGGTGGAAAAAAAATATTCAACCTTTATTTCTTTCTTTGGCAAAATTGCAGAAAAATATCACAACTTTTGAACGTTTTTAATAAACACAATTCTAGTGAAAGTTTTTGTTCCTAAATATTTAACTGTTAAAAGGAAACCAATGTATTTGTTTGGAATAAAGTTTCTGATATTCTTTTGAAAAGAATAAATATTTTGATATTTAATTAAAAACAGTGAAAGGTTATAACTTGGAACAAATCTTTTTTTTTAAAAATACTAGAATAACATTTTTATTTTTTTAGAACGGGAAGGAGTGTCATTTTACATGTTGAAAAAACATAAGAAAGGAGTACCATTTTACATGGTGAAAAAAAAATAAAAAATAAAGAATAGATAACTTCAAGATGGCACAAAGTAGTAAAGTATCGCTAGTCTCAATGCACACATAATATGGGGCGGAGCGGAGCGGAGTCGAGTCCAATGGTGTCAGATCCAATGAGATGAATAAATACTAGCACTTATTAATTACTGTCTCAAATCGAATTGGTGGACGAAGTTGATCTCATTTTCTCATTAATGAGGGAGGGGTTCGAGTGCAATTAATTCATGACCTTGATTAGCTAGCGTATTACTCCAAATATGTAGCTGTAAAAAACTAAGCAAAATAACAATGTGGGGCCCCACCCCTTTATCTTACTAATTAATTCCAGATCTGGCAAATGGTGAATTTTTTCCTTACTAACCCACTTTTTGAATATATTGACTAAACTGGTCCACTTTCAAAAATATTTATCCAACTAAATTAGTTTTGAACACGTTGGCATAAAATGCTATTGATAATAACAGCATCTATTATTTTGATGTTGTTGTTGCCAATAGCGGAACCTGTAAAAAAAAATTCCGTTTTCTGTTGCCGCTATTAGAAGTAACATCATCAACATATATCGCATTCACTTACGAGCTCTATGACTTGAGAAAAAAATGTAAGTGAAATCGCTTATAACTGATACCGCTATTCTCAATAACGGAATACAATCCACAGTATACTTCAGATTTCGTGCAGGTGCATCAACTTCAAACCTATTTTCGATCTTGATGCAGTCAGTATCTTTAAAAACTCAAAACATAAAAGTTGTAGATCTTTGTTTTGGTGTTCCATAGCATTTTGAATCATCTTAATCGGAGTTCGGATGATAAAGTTATACTCATATTACGTAGCGATGTCGAAACAAATTTGGAGTACACTGTGGATTATACTGGTGCCATTATTGCTAATAGCGGCATCAGGTTAATTATGCCCTAATTGGGAATAGCGGCACCAATTATATGCGATTTTTACTTACAATTTTTTCTGGACAGTTTCAACATTGCTACGTAATACAGGTGATGCGGTTTGTTTTTGGGGAGAGTGTGGATGCACCAGATGTGAGTTCGGACTCGATTTGTAATGGTGGAAGGATGCGGTGCTGGACGGTGAGCGAGAGGCTCGCTTTGGTACTGGAGGATCGGCCCGGATTGGGATGCCTCGCCTCGCGTACCTGCAGACGGTCTTGGAACACCGGGATTGATCCCGGTGGCAGACCCTCCGACGATCTAGTTAGTCTCTGAGAGAGAGTAACAGTAACTAGGGTTCTTAAGTGGCAAAAGATTGATTACCTGTAAAGGTGGGAGAGGGCCTGGTATTTATAGATAACCCCAACCGGGTTTGGATCCGTTTGGAAACCGGGTCTGGACCCGAAAGCCCATGGGCCTGACGTGGCAGGAGGCCCAGGGGGTTTAGGGCAGACGTGGCAGTACCATGGGTGGTTTAGGGCTGACGTGGCAAGGCCCTAGGTGGTTTTGGAGCTGACGTGGCGGATCGTGGGGTCCCTGTGCCTCTGGGAGGATTGGATGGCCTAGGTAGCGCCAGGTCATCCTTATCCCTTACTAGGCTGATGGGGGGACCACGGGACTGTCGAGGATCGGAGGCCGAAGGTCGTGGCGGATCGTCGAAACGAGGAGGCCGGTTTCGGTGGGGCGAGTTATCGGCTCGGCTCCGAGGGCGTGAAGGTCCGGTGCCGAGCTGGCGTGCTATTGAGTGAAAGCAATCCTGGGCCCTGACTGGGCCTTGGGTCATTTTTATCCTACCTCACAAACCCCCCACTCCTGCGGGGATGTGAGAGTTAGCCATGGAGGAGTATTTTTAGTCGTGGAGAAGAATGGGAGAGGTTTTCCGGGGGCCTCTGGGGCCGGTGCTGGATGGTGAGTCCTGGTGCTCGGCCTGACCTCGGATCGATGAGGGTTTGCGGGTCGGTATGGACGATGGTGAGCTGTTGGGCCTTTCGCGAGAAAGCTGCCCTGGTGTTCGGTATGACCTCGGATTGACGAGGGTTTATGGGTCGGCAAGGACGATGGAGAGCCGTTGTGCCTTGGTGAGAAGGCTGCCCTTGTGCTCGGCCTGACCTCGGACTGGCGAGGGTTTACGGGTCGGTAAGGACGATGGCGAGCCGTTGTGTCTTCGTGAGAAGGCTACCCTTGTGTTCGGTATGACCTCGGATTGACTAGGGTTTACGGGTCGGCAAGGACGATGGCGAGCCGTTGTGCCTTTGTGAGAAGGCTGCCCTTGTGCTCGGCCTGACCTCGGACTGGCGAGGGTTTACGGGTCGGTAAGGACGATGGCGAGCAGTTGTGCCTTCGTGAGAAGGCTGCCCTTGTGCTCGGCCCGACCTCGGACTGGCGAGGGTTTACGGGTCGGCAAGGACGATGGCGAGCAGTTGTGCCTTCGTGAGAAGGCTGCCCTTGTGCTCGACCTGACCTCGGACTGGCGAGGTGTAGCGCCCCGAATTTCTAATGTAATAACTTAGAAAATACGTGGCACAATCCCAGCATCAACTTCAATGTAACAGTACACATAGCCCAAAAACATAAATAATTTTATTCCAAATTCTTATTACAATAATCTTTTACCAACACAGCGGAATACAAAACACCTTGAATTACAACATTCTTTTTACAACACTTCTTTTACTAAAATTTTACACAAAGCTCTATTACATTAGTTTGTCTCCAAAACTATCTCAAGCATCCAACCTCCAAACTCTAAGCAACAACCTGTAACATATGAGGCTAGAGATGATCCCTAACCCCCAAAACTAAAGGGGCCAGCCATAAATGGTGTGAGTGACATAAAAACAAACTACATAATTCAATCGTAAAACATAAAGTCATCAACAATATGTATTAACCACAATGATAAATGACTGAGGAATAACAAAGATGTAAAGCATTAAAACATCATAGAATGAAAACAACAAGTGCATCTAGTCTAAGTGTCAAGTGTAGGAAAACTGGAAAACACATGCATAAATCCAAGTCAAGGAAACACAAATTCTATATGCGGACTCTCTAATGCGTACTTGTCGAAGTCTATGCATCCCATTCTACATAGGTTCGGTGCAAGCCCTTAACGTCTTCACATTATAGGGTTCAATCCCCGCTATGCAACTATTCCTAACACGATGACTACTACGAGATAAAGATAAACTGTGAGTACTAGCCCTTGTCCTGATAATTCCGGAGATCAATCCCATACCGCAAGTAATTTACTTGGATAATTCCGGAGATATATCTCACATCGCAGGTAATTTATCTGGATAATTCCGGAGATAAATCCCACACCGCAAGTAAGTTACTTGGATAATTCTGGAGATTAAATCCCATACCGAAACAATGACCCTCATCACATGAATACTCCATGTGCGTCGCCTCGACTCCGATAATTCCGGAGATCAATCCCACACCGCAAGTAACTTCCTGGATAATTCCGGAGATATATCTCACATCGCAGGTAATTTACCTGGATAATTCCGGAGATAATTCCCACACCGCAAGTAAGTTACTTGGATAATTCCGGAGATTAAATCCCACATCTAAAGCCATACTGAGGTGCATAACCCATGTTCCCGTTCATCATATCACCACTAGTGCCTATCCTTATCATTTTTGGGTTATTTAATTACTTAACGAATCTCCTAGAGTTGGTGTACCCTACCGGCCTAAATTCAAATCTGACTAACTAAAATGCCTCACCGGCTTCAACAAAATAACTCAACACCGGTATACTAGGGTCACTCACCTCTAGAGACTCAAACTCAAAAGTCTTAATCAACTTTCCACTAAACAAAATTAGCTCAACTGAATATCTCAAATCAAATGCTTAACTGAAGACAAAGTATAGACTGAATTATCTGAAAGCCAATCATTCAAAAGAACACTCAAGTTACAAAAATCCATCAGTATCAGTCGACTCATACTGTGGTAAGTCGACTGTCCAGAGGACAATATCAAAGATTTTTAAGAAAATTAACTAAGTCATATAAGTCGACTTGAAAAGCTACCAGTCGACTTACCCGAGACAAGTTCCAATAATTTTCACTAAAATATTTTAAGTACATAAGTCGACTTAAAGAGGTCATGGTCGATTGTCCAGAAAGGACTGAAATAATTTTACAAAAATAAAGATCTCAGGACACCAGTCGACTGCATAAGAGTCTAGTCGACTGTCCAGAGGGGATTTCAAAAGAACTGAAGAAACAACAGCAGGGTCGTACCAGTCGACTGAATAGTAGACCAGTCGACTGTCGGCCTACAGTTTTCATAATTTAGGTCTGAATACAAAGATCAAAACTGGAGTTTTCTAAAGATTATTTGTTCATGAAATAATTCATATTCAGGAAAAATGACAAATCTCAACAATTCCTCATTATGGATACATTACTCAAAACATCAAATATGTCCAAACTCAAGTTCTCATGTTCTAAATTACTAATTCTTCCATTAGGGTTACTCAAAACTAAATTTCTTCCACAACTCTTAATCAAAATCTGATTTATAAACTCAATGTCCAGATGTTCAACCATCCGTTCATAACCATACTCAAACCTTAACATGCCTTTCAGCAATACAATTTTATAAATCAAGATCTACTAGTCATTCATAGATTTCACATACATGGTCCAAACAACAACAATTGTCCACATGAATCATACCACAATATAAGATCCATATCATTCTCAACATCAAATCAAAATAACATTGTCACTCGCATACATAGATCAAAACAACAAAACAATTTTATATCACTCGCAAAATCAAAACAAAACAAAAACAATGTCACTCACCTTAGGAACGAAGAGATCCAACAAGAAAGCCTCTCCTCTTGCGAGATCCAAAAATCCTCTTCTTGATCACCAAGAAAATAATAATATAATAAATCTTGAGTTGTGCAGCGAATGACGGCTGCACGTCCTCTTTTATACAGGCCGGGATTGAAAGGAATTAGGGTTTTGAAGTACTTTTGCAAAATAGTCCTTTTTCAATTTATTACTTCACATATATAACCTTCCTTAGTTAAAATAAGTTAAATAAATAACTAAGTTTTCCAACAACCCAGCACTGCCCAGAGATAAGAAAATTCCAGATTTACACTCAGGGTGGCAATTTTGCACAAAAGCCCTCCCTTTTGTAATATTTGCAATTACATCATAAAATATTCGTAAAAATTCAGAAAAATCCGAAATAATATCTAATAATACATATTATATTTTCCAATCAAAATATCTGACTTTTACCTTCCAGAAAAACATTTGCACGGAGATCCAACATGAATTCTGATATGGCTAAAAATGGGGTTAAATCGGAACCGTCCAGATCGGGCACGAATCTTGAAGCTCGGGGGTAAAAAGGTAATTTCACATACAAGCAGATCCAAAGCGGGTACTGGATCTTCTTCTCACAGATCCAATAACCCACGAATGGGTCCGCTCCAATTGGGTACGGGTCCCGACCCAAAGCGAACCCAGACCAGCAAGAAACAAATCAGGGCCACTAATTTGACCAAGTCAACGGGCCTGATTTGCTCTCACCGGGAATTAAGGGGTTAGTTTCCTAAACAGACTGTGAGGATTTTTCTCCTAGCAGTTACACAGGGAACCAGGCCTCTAATCACTCCTCTGGCGACTATAAATACCTCCCCAACAATAGCCCTTCCGGCCATAACGGTCGGAAGCAGAAGCAGCCCGTCAACCCGGACCATGTCTCGGTCCATAATGGGTCCTCGGACTCAATGGCTTCTCATCACCCCGACCTCCGCCACACGATGCTGAACCGCCAGAAAGATGAGGACCTTCGCACTCACCTTGATGAGAGGCAGGCCCGAGAGGGAGCCTCCCGCCAGCATCGTGGTGAGCGCTCGCCTCACTGCCGAGACGGCGGACGGTCTCCGGACCGAAGGGGCCGAGCGGCATCGCCCGAGCGTCGAAGGAGGAGACCACAGTCCCCCGCGGATCGGCATCATCGCAGGAACAATGACGCACCCATCACCCGTGCCGAGTTCCTACAATTCCAAGACACCGTGCTGCAGGCTCTTAACCTTCGGCAGAACATCCAAAATGCCCCGAGGGCTCCAACGCCCCCGAGGGATCCCAGTCCTCGTCGCCGAACCCGAAGTCCTTCCCCGGCTCCCAGCCGCCAGCAGCAGCACTACAGTCCTCGCCGACCCCAGGACTACCGGCGCCGCAGTCCGCGCTCCCCTTCCTATGAAGAAGAGTCCGGGGGGTCGTATGATTACCAGCAGAGGGACGACGCCCTCATCCGCCGTCTCCCTGAGGTGGAGAGGCGCATTGGTCGCATGGACAGAGAGGAGGAGTCCCGAGCAGGAACAGTCCGTCCCAGCAGACCCCCTTTCTCCCGGTCGATCATGGAGGCCCACATACCGAGGGGTTTCAAACCTCCGCAGTTTGAAACGTACTCAGGGGAATCCGACCCAGTTGATCACGTCGAAAGCTTCAAGACCCTGATGCTGATCCATCAAGCTTCCGATGCCGTGCTCTGCAGGACCTTCCCCGCCACCCTCAGGGGGTCGGCTCGGGAATGGTATTCCAGACTCGCTCCCTCCTCCATCTTCTCGTTCGAGCAGTTTGAGACATTGTTCATAACTCACTTCGTGAGTAGCAGGCGAGCTGAGAAGACAAGCCTCTCCCTACTGAACCTGCGGCAGGAAAGGGAAGAGAAGCTGCGGGACTATGTGAAGAGATTCACCGTAGAGGTCAGGTCTATCGCCTCCATAGACCAGTCAGTGGCGACCGTGGCGTTCCAGTCGAACGTCCTCAACGCCAACCTCCGATCGTCCCTAGCCAAGAAGCCCCCGCATAACTTCGCCGACCTCCTCCTGAGGTGCGAGAAGTATATCCGAGCAGAGGAGGCTGAAGCCCTCCCGAGCTTCGGGGGGTCCTCCTCAGGGTCGAAGAGGAAGGCGACGGGAGAAGAGGGGTCCAAGAAAGCGCAGAAGGACAATGGCGGTCAGCGCCGCCCTCCCCCCAGGTTCGAGAAGTTCACTCCCCTCACCACTAACGTCTCCACCATCCTAATGGAAGTGGAGAAGGAGGGAGTCATCCCTCCAGCTCCGAGGATGCACACCCCGGCAAAGAGGAGGAACAAAGATAAATGGTGTCGTTACCATCGGGATCAAGGCCACGACACGAACGACTGCCGGGCATTGAGAGATGAGATAGAAGCCCTCATCCGGAGGGGGCAGTTGGCCAAATTCGTGAAGGCTAACGATCGGGCGGATCGCAACACTCCTCCGCCTCGGGGGGCTAACAAATGCTCCGAACGACGCGAGGAGACACCCGAGTTCGAGGAAGAACGGATTCTGCACCTGATCCACGGAGGCCCCATGGGAGGCTCCTCTAATTCCTCTCGGAAGGCCTTCGTCCGAGAGGTCAACTCGGTTCACAGCGCCCCTCCGCCCAAAGGTCTCGGCGTCCCTATGTCTTTCTCCGACGCAGACCTCAAAGGGGTCCGAACCCCACACTGTGACGCCCTCGTCATCGACCTCCGCATGGCCAACTTCAAGGTGCAGAGGATCTTAGTAGACAATAGGAGTTCGGTCAATATTCTCTTCCTCTCGGCCTTCCGAGGCTTGCAGCTGTCCCGAGACCGTCTCAAACCGGCCGGTTACACACTTTACGGGTTCACGGGGGTCCCGGTAACTGTCGAGGGGGGTGATAACCCTGGACGTAACCGCCGGAAGCACCCCTACTACCCGGACCGAGCCGATGGACTTCATGGTCGTCGACGTCCCGGCAGCGTATAATGTCATTCTGGGCCAACCCGGCCTAGCCGCCTTGGAAGCTGTCCCCTCGGCGTACCATTTGAAAATGAAGTTTCCCACTCGGTCGGGAGTAGGGGAAGTCCGGGGAAGCCAAGAAACAGCCCGGAAGTGCTACATGACTTCCACTGGGGGACCAGTGCTCTCGCTCGAGACACTAGAAATCCCCGAGCCGAAAGCTCGGCCAACGTCCGAGCCGGCGGACGAGTTAGAAGAAGTGCTCTTCTCGGACGAGGACCCGAGCCGGAAGTTCCTCATCAGCAAGTCCTTGCCGACCGCACTATGCTCGGACCTGATTAAATGTATCCGGGATAACCGTGACTTATTTGCATGGTCGGCCACAGACATGCCCGGCATATCCGAAGAGTTGCTCGTCCACCGCCTAAGTGTCGAACCGGGGTGCAAACCGGTTCAGCAGAAGAGGCGAAAGTTCGCTCCCGAGCGACAGCAGACCATCAAGGAGGAGGTGGATAAACTGCTGAAGGCCAAGTTCATACAGGAGGTAAACTATCCCGAGTGGCTCTCCAATGTTGTAATGGTCAAGAAGTCGAACGGCTCCTGGAGAATATGCATTGACTTCACCGACCTGAATAAGGCGTGTCCGAAGGACCCATTCCCTCTGCCAAACATCGACACCCTCATTGACGCCACCTCGGGCCATGAGCTCCTCAGCTTCATGGATGCCTTCTCAGGCTATAATCAAATCCGAATGTTCCCTCCGGATATTCCGAAGACCTCCTTCATCACCGATCAAGACCTCTACTGCTACCGGGTCATGCCGTTCGGTTTGAAGAACGCGGGCGCCACCTACCAGCGCCTCGTCAACAAGGTCTTTCAGAACCAAATAGGTCGGAATATGGAGGTGTACGTTGACGACATGCTCGTCAAAAGCGTCCGAGGCACTGATCACGTGGCTGACCTCCAGGAGGCCTTTGGTGTGTTGAGAAGGCACAGCATGCGGCTGAACCCGAACAAGTGTGCATTCGGGGTCTCCTCGGGAAAATTCCTCGGCTTCATGGTAAGCCAACGAGGAATCGAAGCTAATCTCGAGAAGATTAAGGCCATATTAGACATGGCCCCGCCTCGGAACATCAAGGAGGTGCAGAAGCTTACTGGTCGGCTCACCGCTATCGGTCGGTTCCTCTCGAAGTCGGGGGAAAAGTGCCTCCCCTTCTTCAAAGCACTCAGGGGGGCTAAGGGTTTTGAATGGGGCCAACCACAACAGGAATCGTTCGACCAACTGAAGGCATACTTGGTGAACCCCCCTCTGCTCAGCAAACCGGTCCCAGGCGAGACTCTCTTCGTCTACTTGGCTGCTTCCGAGCAGACCCTAAGTGCTGTCTTGGTAAGAGAGGAGGACCGGTCCCAAAGGCCCATCTACTACGTGAGCAAGGTGCTTCGGGACGCCGAGCTCCGCTATCCGAAGATAGAGAAGATGGCCTACGCCCTAGTCACGGCGGCGAGGAAACTTCGGCCATACTTTCAGTCCCACTCGATCGTTGTCCTCACTGACCAACCCCTAAAGCAGATCCTCTACAAGCCTGAGACCTCGGGTCGGCTGATGAAGTGGTCCATAGAGCTGAGCCAGCATGACATCTCTTACCAGCCTCGGACAGCGATTAAGGCACAGGCACTCGCCGACTTCATCGTAGAGTCCACTATCCCTGAGGTCGGCCACATTCCGAATGGACCCCCCATTTGGACAGTCTTCGTGGACGGATCCTCCTGTAATGAAGGAAGCGGTGCCGGCATCATCCTGAACGGCCCTGACGACTTCGTCCTCCAGTATGCAATCCGCATGAACTTCAAGGCCTCGAACAATGAGGCAGAGTACGAGGCACCCATTGCTGGTCTCGGACATGCGCGAAGCGCTGGGGCGCAGCGCCTCCGAATCCACAGCGATTCCCAGCTCGTCGTGAACCAAGTCTTGGGCGAGTACGAGGCCCGAGACGAGCGGATGGCGAAGTACCTCGCCAAGGTTCGGGCCCTCATGAGCCGGTTCGAGGAGGCACTCATCCAGCGGGTCCCTCGTGAAGAGAACTCACAGGCCGATGCCCTCTCCAAATTGGCCTCGTCCTCCCTGCAAGGTCTCGAACAGACCGTACTGATCGAAGTCCTCTCTAAGCCGAGCATCGAAGACGAGACACCTGGCTCGGCGGAATCGTTTCCGATCATGTTACAAGATAATTGAATGAAGCCTTTAGTGGAGTTCTTAAGGGACGGGCTCCTACCCGAAGACTCCAAAGAGGCGCGCCGAGTCAGGACCCGGGCCGAGCGGTATGTCTTGATCGAGGGCATCTTATACAAACGCTCTTTCTCTCAAATAGACGGCCGACCATACCTAAGGTGTCTCTCTCCGGAGCAGGCCGAATATGCCCTACAAGAGCTCCACGAACGCATCGGCGGGGCACACTCAGGATTTAGGTCCTTGGCCCGAAAAGCTTTGAATTATGGATACTTCTGGCCGACCCTCCTTCAAGACGCCGAGCGACATGTTCGGCAATGCAGCTCTTGTCAGAGACACTCCAGCATCCGTTGCCTCCCTCAGGCCAACCTCGCCTCCCTATCAAGTCCCATCCCCTTTGCAATGTGGGGGATGGATTTACTAGGGCCTTTCCCTCCGGCTCCAGGCCAGTTCAAGTTCTTGGTCGTAGCCATCGACTACTTCTCGAAGTGGGTCGAGGCCGAGCCCCTCGCCACTATAACCGAGAACAAGGTGGTACAGTTCTTCTGGAAGAGCATCATCTGTAGGTTCGGCGTCCCCGTGTCCTCGTGACGGACAACGGGACTCAGTTCACTAGCACAGCATTCCGAGCTCTATGCGACGACCTGGCCATCCAGCAGCGCTTCTCGTCCGTCTCCCACCCTCAGTCGAACGGACAAGCAGAAAATGCTAATCGGCAGATCCTCGCGGGCATCAAGAAAAGGTTGGACAAAAGTTCCAAGGGCTTATGGGTCGACCAACTCCCCAACGTCCTATGGAACTATCGCACGAGCAAGCGGACCCCCACAGGCGAGTCCCCTTTCAACCTCACCTATGGGTCCGAGGCCGTGGTACCTCTCGAGGTCGGAATACCTTCCCCTCGGCTCACAGCCTATGACGAAGCACAGAATGCCAGGGATCTCAGAGCAGACTTAGACCTGATAGATGAACTGAGGGAAAGGGCGTCGATTCGGCAGCAGAAGTACCGAAGAAGGGTTGAACTAGCGTACAACAAAAAGGTCCGACCCGCCAACCTTAAGCAAGGAGATTTGGTCTTGAGAAAGCTAGCCATATCCTTCCCCAGTCAGAAGAGCAAGCTGGCTCCGAACTGGGAAGGGCCGTACAGGATCACAAGGGTAGTTCGGCTCGGAACATATCGTCTTGAAGACCTAGAGGGCAGAGAGCTTCCGAGGACCTAGAATGCCGACCACCTCCTAAAATACCAAGAAAGCGCTCCGGCGCCACTCTAAGTATCATAGGATATTGAGCCATTCCAGTCCTCCGACTTGTAACCTATTTTCATAAATTGTACTATGTAAAACGGTTCGCCGTCGATTATCAATAAAGAAAGCTCTTTCGTGTTTGTGAATTCGCATGCTTCTCTCCCCTCTTATCATCTGCTTTTTAAATTTTGATTTCAACCAATGGTTCGGAGTCCACGTCCGGCTCAACCTCACCTCCTCGGCTTGTCCCCGGACGAACCAGGGGTAGACCATCGTTCGGAACTGCTCCCACAACCGTTGAACTCCACCGATGGTTCGGAGTCCAACACTCGGCTCGACTTTACCTCCTCGGCTCGCCTCCGGACGAGCCAGGGATAGATCGCCATTCGGAATTGCTCCCACAACCGTTGAACTACACCGATGGTTCGGAGTCCAACACTCGGCTCGACTTTACCTCCTCGGCTCGCCTCCGGACGAGCCAGGGGTAGATCGCCGTTCGGAATTGCTCCCACAACCGTTGAACTACACCGATGGTTCGGAGGGCAACACTCGGCTCGACTTTACCTCCTCGGCTCGCCTCCGGACGAGCCAGGAGTAGACCGCCGTTCGGAATTGCTCCCACAACCGTTGAACTTCGCCGATGGTTCGGAGTCCAACACTCGGCTCGACTTTACCTCCTTGGCTCGCCTCTGGACGAGCCAGGGGTAGATCGCCGTTCAGGATTGCTCCTACAACCGTCGAGCTACACCGATGGTCCCGGAGTCCAACACTTGGCTCCCAGTCCCCCCAAACTTACGTCGCGATAAAATAGGAGTGGTCCACCCCCCAGCCTCTCCAGTGGATTGATGCCGGAGCTACGCTCGGCCACCTAATCCGAGCAATCTTGCCCAGCAGCCGAAGCCCGAAGCCCTACGCCTCCGGTCGGCTACCGAGCAAGTGCCTTCCCGAGCCCGCAAACGGGGAAAACTCACTTTCTCCTCAACTTTCGTGCATGATCTCGATCAGATGGCTCAGATCTTGCCACCGACGCTAAACGACAAGATAGCGTTTTCTTGAGAACTGAGCCGCCTCGAGATTCGTGCCTACGTTCAACGGCTCAGATCTTGCCACCTACGCTAAACGACAAGATAGCGCTTTCTTGGGGACAGAGCCGCCTCGGAATTCGTGCCGTACCTTGTCAGAGTCGCTAAACGACAAAATACTGTACTCATAGGAACCCGTTCGGTTCAACATTCTCGCCGACGGGACTAACGCGCTCGGTTCGAGGATCTCGGTGTGACCAACACAGTTATAAGCAAGACAAATATGCAGAGCAATGAAAGATATTTTATTAAACAACCAGGCCATAATACAAACCAGGGCCTTTCCATGGTTACAAAGTGTTTACAAACAAAATACACGACGCCGACCCACTATACTTGGCCCTCATATGGAAATATCTTCACTAGACTGTTCGGTCGACTGTCCATCCTCCTCGGCTGATGGCTCCCCTGCATCTTTCCGGAGCTTCGCTACCACAGTCTGCAAGTGTCGAACCTCCGAGAGCAAATCGTCCCGCTCGGCTATGATCTTCGACTGGTTGTGCCGAATACACTTGACCCGAAGAGCGTTGCTGAAAGCGGTTTGCGAATCTTCGTCCCCTCCTGCAGGGCTCAACTCGGCGATCCTATTCTCCAGGCGTTGGATCTCCGCTTCCCGAAGGTCGAGGACGGACGAAAGGTGGGCCCGCTCACTCTCAGCTCGGTGTAACTCCAACTCGACGCTCCTGGGACTCAGAGCCGCCGTCCCAGAAGTGGCCTCGGATTCAGAGTCATCATCCGAACCGTGGGAATCAGCATATGGGTCGGCCGCCTCGAGCTAAAAAGAAAGGAGAATGAATTGCAAGTTTTCAATACACTTCCGAGGCACAAGACTTGAAGAATTATCCAATCAAACTTACAAACTCATATATAGTGTCTTCACATACATCAAGACCAACTCTACTACAAAGTTTTACAACAAATCAGAAGGAGCATAAAACGACATGATCAGGGCCTCTTCGGAAGGGGAACGCTTCGGTTTAAGGAAACGCGAGGACGACGAGGCCTGCCCTCCGAACTCGACCCTAAACCAACGAAGCGTGAACCCCCTTCGCTGCCGACCCTAATTGTGGCGCCGGCCGAGGCACCGCTCGACGAGACGGCTGCGCTACTCTGAGCGTCGGCAGGGCTCCGCCTAGCCGCAGGTAAATGTGTCGCGAGTTCGTAAAAAGAAATCCCTCTCTCGCTCTCTTCGCGAGTGCACGACGTACTGCGGACGTTAGCCCTCTCCGGCACAGGCTTGAGAGACGCGATCTCTTCCTCCAGTTCAATGATTCTGTCTCTCAAAGCGTCGTCCTTCGCCAACTTCTTCGGACGAGAAGGCCTTGACGAGCCAGAGACGTTGGCACCATCGGTCGCGAGCCGTCGGAAGTGGGTGACCTCGATCCCCCTATCTATCGTAATCCTTCTGAGCCTGTCGACTTCGGCCAATAACCTCTTACGCTCGGCCGACGCCTTCTCCAGCTCGGAAGTCAGCTTCTCTTCAGCCACCGAGCGTTCTTTCTCCGCTAATTCCAAGTGTTGGACCTCAGCCAAAAGATCGTCATTCTTCTGCTCGGCGGCAGTGAGCTCTCTACGGAGCCACTCGACTTCGCCTTCGGGACAAGGAGCCTGGGGGTACTTCCGCAGTTGCCACAGCTCGCGACAATACCTCCGCACAGCCGCCTTCGTCTTCTCCAGCTTTCCGAGCAGGAGAAACCGATTCTGTTGGCTGTTCAAGAGCTCACCCTTCGTTTTTGCCAGCTCCTTCCGAAGGTATACAACCTCCGTGATCGGACCGAACTTCACCTGAAAAGCGGAGATAAATCCGATGGGACAATACACGGAAACATCTACAACTAGTCACACGCAAATCCGAGGCTCAACACTTGGATAAATTTTGGCCAAACAAAATGTTTCCATTCAAAACCGAGGAGAAAGTTTTACAAAAGCGGTGGCCAGTCCGCAGTTAGGCTTACAAAAAAAAAACTAAAAAAGAGAGACAACCGAGTCAGGGGTCGACCTTTTTGCCGCTCGGGTCCGTCGACCCCCCGGTCTTGTCCTCGCCATCGCCCTCGCCTCCGCCTTCGCTCCCGCTCTCCTCCTTGGAGTCGTCTCCTCCTCGCCCTCGACTTCGGTCTCCCCTGGGCCTTCGACACCTTCTGTCTCTCCCTCAGGGTCGAGCAACCCCTCGGGAACCCCCTCCTCCCCTTCCACGGGGTCGTAAAAATGGTAGGAGGACGTGTCGAAGCCCGGGTTCTTGGCGGCCACGTGGAGCAGGGCTCGACCATAGGCATCCTCCATGTTCTGGAGCATGTGCTGCGCGGCCTCCTCCTACACGGCCTTCCTCACCTTCTTCACCTTCTTCTGGTTTTTGGCCATGATCTTCTCGGCCCTCTTCCGAGCCTTCTCCGCTTCCGATCGAGCGTTGGCCAGCGCCTCCTTCAGCTCGGCAGCTTCCTTCTCCGAGGCCTCAAGTTTGGCCGCCGCGTCCTTCGACAGCTGAATGGCATCGGCCAGCTGCTGCTACAGCCCCTTCACTTCAGCACCCCTCTTCACCGAGAGGAGCTGCTCGGCATCAAGCAGCTGCGTGGCCTTGACGCGCTCCGCCCTCTCCCGTTCGTTCTCCTGTTCCTTGTTCGCAAACTCCTCGAGCAGGAAATTGAAGTGGCAGAGGGTCTGAAAAAGAACAGCACATTAAAATTCGAACCCAAAGACTTAGAAACATTCTAAGAAAGAAATTTTGATGAGGGAGAGCTCGGCCTACTTACCGACATAGTATTCCGAGCAATCTGCATCACGGCGTCTCCTGCTAGCCCGGCCTTCAGGGTCGCTCAATCCTTTGGGGTCGGCAGGTGCCTCACCGCCTCCATGCAGATGTTGCCGTCGCCCAAGAAGCCGTCGACGTTCATCACCTGCCAGTCAGGGACGAAGATCTGCTTATGACGCTCGGTCAAGATCTTCTCCGCCTCGGCAGTGAGGGACGGAACTTGGAGGGACAACACCTCCTTCACGCCGAATGCACCGCTCGACGAACCGGGAGCATCCCCCTTCGGGGTCGATGTCGGCGTGCCCGAAGCAGGAGGGTCGAGGACCATGACCTCCCCCTGCTCGAGGACCATGACCTTCGGCTGGTCGGCAGCCTTCGCGACCGAAGGCTTCTTCGAAGCTCGGCCTTCCTGAGGCCCTGCCGAAGGCCTCTTCTTCTTTGCCTCCTGCTCCGACCTGCTCTTCGCCACTAGAGCTTTGTAATCCAGCTTCATCGTCTCTGCACAAGCCGAATGAAAAAACTTAGAAAAATTTTCATGAACTTTAAGCAGAGAGTATAAATACCAGAAGCATACTAGGGTCGATCGGACTGAGACCCCCTAGGAACAGATCCTCTTCGGTAATTTCTTTCCAGCTTAGCGCTGGCAGGGCGAGGAGCTTCTTCTGGACCTCCGCCTCCTCATCACTCAGCGCCGCCTCTTTCTTGGTCCGCTTGGGCAAACCATCCTTTGCCCAAACCGTCGGTATCACCCACGGCGCAGGGGCTCGGATGAGGAAGTACTTCTCCTTCCAGTGTTTGATCGAGTCTGGATTCTCAATCAGCTTCACGCCCGTCCGGGGCGAAAGATAGAACCTTTGTTCGTCTCGCCTTGGCTGACAGGGTCGGTAGAGACTCCGAAAAAGGAACATACTCGGCTTGGCACCAACCTCTTGGCATCGGAGGACGAATGCCATGATGTGCCTCCATGTGTTCGGCATCAGCTGGGCGGGGCTCAAACCGTACCATGTCAGGACATCAACAACGAACGGGTGGAGGGGAAAGCGGAGTCCGGCAATAAGAGAGTCGACCGGAAAAATGCATATGTCCGACGAGGACTTTGTATTGGCTCGGAAACCCGGCCGGGGGAGGAGCAGTCCGTAGTCGGCAGGGATCCGGAAACCCTCTCGGATCAGATGAAGGTCGGTCTCGGTGAGAGACGAGATGGTATGGTCCACCTCGGACAGCTCCCTCGGCTCATTCTCCTCTACCAACTTAGCCGTGCCTTGGGTCACTCTCTCCAAGGTGTCCTCGGCATAGTCCCGTACACCACCCACGCTCGACAGGGAAATGGGCTGCCGACCGAACGCTCCCGCCGTCTTCGGCGTTTCCACGATCGTGACCACAGCCTTACCCTTCTGGGACACCGCCGCGACCTCCTTAGGCAGCTCGGCCACTTCGCCCTCTCTATCCGGACGAACGACATTCTGATCGCTCGGTTCCACCACCTCCTTCCCTTTGCCCCCTCGGACTACTGCTTGCTCCGAGGCGGAGGTCTCATCCGAGGACATAACCTTAACCATTTTCAAAGAGAGAAGGGAGAGAGACTGACCTTGAAGTGATAGATGCGGTCGGAAAGTTCGCCGGAAACAAGAAACGCCTTGCCGCGTCAGCTAGCACCACCACCAAAGAGCTAAAAACTTCGAAGGCGAAAAGTAAAAACTGAAGAGAGAGAGTAAAAGTAAAATATGAGACTTGGTCTGAGGGGGGGTGAAGATTTATAGTAAAAAAGAACATCCCTTGGACTTCCAAACGAAAAAGTGTGACTCTTGGGCCGCTCTCGAAACGTCGCGAAGGCCCAACACAACTACCTTCTTCGCCAAGACAACTAGCTCGGCACTTCGGGACTAGGAGCCGAACCATGCGCCATCCGACCATGTCAGCAAAGAGACCGGTCGGCTACCGAGCAAGTACCAATCCGAGCTAGCAAACGGAGAAAACCCCCTTTCTCCTCAAGCCTCGCATAAAGTCTCAATCAGACGGCCCAGATCTCGCCGAGAACACTAGACGACAAGATAGTGTTTTCTCGAGAGATGTGCCCGTCTCGAGATGAGCAATGCCATCCAACGGTACAAATTGCGTCAAGTCGCTCAGATGCCCTACGCTTCCTCCATACCCCACCTCTGTCTGAAGAAACCAGAAAAATTTTAATTCAAAGTTTTAAGGCACCGCCTTCGGCGTGCCCCCCAGGCCCCATGTCTCGGTCGGTATTCCGCCAACCCACGGGGCCCGGTCAAAACAGATCGGCACACCCCCCATCTCTAAATCCTTCGGGCCGACGTCCATTGGACGACCTCGGCCCGGAAGGAAGACAGAGATAGGAAGAGGCCCATCATTCCGAAGATGCTGCAGTCCCTCAGTTCCGGACTAGGGTCATCACCTCTTCTACCATGACCTTCCCCGACCCTGACACCCACGGAGGGGCCCTCAGAATCGGGTGAAGATCTTGGTGGAAGAACGACCACCCGTCCTACCGAAACAGATCGTCCCCTTCAGATCCGGACTTTGGTAGTCTACCCTTCGGCCCAAATCTCCCCTGACCCTGACACATCCATCCGAACCATCAGAGTCAGGAGAAGATTTGGGCGGGAGAACAACCACCAGTCGTCCCGAAGCAAGCCCTCCCCTCGGACCGGACTTGGGTCATCACCTCTCCTACCATGACCCTCCGATTCTAACACCCACGCCGAGGCCGTCAGAATCGGGAGAAGATCATGGTAGGAGAACGACCACCCGTCCAACCGAGGCTCATCCCACAAATCCAGACTCTGGTAATCACCCCTTCTACCAGGATCACCCCCGATCTTGACACCCGAATCGGGCCGGTCAAAATCGGGTGATGATCATGGCGGAAGGGTAACCACCCGTCCTTCCGATGTAGCTCACCCCTCGGACTCAGACATGGATCATCACCTCTTCCACCATGATCCCCGCCGACCCCGACACCCACCGAGGGGCAACCAGAGTCGGTAGAAGATCTTGGTGGAAGAACGACCACCCGTCCTCCCGAGGCACCTCGCCTCTCGGGTCCGGACTATGGTCGTCACCTCTACTGCCTTATTCTCTCCCGCTCCTGACATCCCCTTTCGAGTCGTGAGGAACGGGAGAAGAACAAGGCAACAGAGGGACCACCCGTCCCTCCGAAGTAACTCATCCCTCGGGTCCGAACTACGGTCGTCACCACTGCTGCCTCATTCCCCCCCTCCCCCCCCGCTCCCGACATCCACTTTGGGACCGTCCGGAACGGGAGAAGAAAAAGGCAAAAGAGCAACCACCCCTTCGGACCTCGAAAGATAAGTTACCCAAGGCCAATGCCTCCGAAGTTTGAAACTCTTTATTGTTGCGATTGAAATAACAAAGGGAGTGGAGTACTTATAAGCTCCCCTCCAAGGCCTGACCATTATGACCCTCGGAAGTTGAAACGCCACGCATTAATTGAAGGAGTTATCCTTGATGACCTGGGGAAGGTGGAACGCCGCACAAACCCCGGGGCACCATTAATGTCCTTGGGAACAGAATCGTCTCGAGTCAGATCGCGCCACGTCACTCAACTTGCCGAGACCCCCTATCTTCAGTCGGCATCCGAGCAAGTGCCTTTCCGAGCTCGCAAACGGAGAAAACTCACTTTCTCCTAAAAAATCGCGCATGATCTCGATCAGACGGCCCAGATCTCGCCGAGGACACTAAACGACAAGATAGTGTTTTCTTGAGAAATGTGCCCATCTTGAGATGCGCGTCGTCATCCAATGGCCCAGATCACGCCACGTCACTCAACTTGCCGAGACCCACGGTCTTCGGTCAGCGTCCGAGCAAGTGCCTTTCCGAGCTCGCAAACGGGAAAAACTCACTTTCTCCTCAAAAATCGCACCTGATCTCGATCAGACGGCCCGGATCTCGCCGAGGACACTAAACGACAAGAGAGTGTTTTCTTGAGAAATGTGCCCGTCTTGAGATGCGCGTCGTCATCTAATGGCCCAGATCGCGCCACGTCACTCAACTTGCCGAGACCCCCGGTCTTCGGTCGGCATCCGAGCAAGTGCCTTTCCGAGCTAGCAAACGGAGAAAACTCACTTTCTCCTCAAAAATCGCGCCTGATCTCGATCAGACGGCCCAGATCTCGCCGAGGACACTAAACGACAAGATAGTGTTTTCTTGAGAAATGTGCCCGTCTCGAGATGCGCGTCGCCATCCGACGGCTCAGATTGCGCCACGTCGCTCGGCCTGCCGAGACCCCCTCTCTCCGGTCGGCGGCTGAGCAAGTGCCTTTCCGAGCTCGCAAACGGAGAAAAAAGACACCGAGTTCCTACAACCGCTGGATCTCTCAAAAATTCGCGCCCGTCTATGATCAACGGCCCGGATCGACCCACGTCATAAATCGGTATTTAAAATCATTTTTTATCTATTTTAATCGATTTATTTATTTAAAAAATCGCGAAAAATTGCTAAAAATTCGGGAAAATTAACTAAAAATTCTAGAAAATAATTGAAAATTCGGGGGTATATTTTTGGGCCCCTGAACGAACAATTATTGCCCAGAATGCACTGTTAAGGCCGCCGAACGATTAGCAAACACATCGCAAAATTAAGTAAATAATCCGAAAAAATAGATAAAAGCCGTCAAATACTCGATATGGCTAGGAAACAGGACATGGCATCAAAAAGTTACCTCACTACCCCCTTCGAGATTCTAAGTCCTCTATTTGGACTCCGATACAACTCCGCTAGCCACCAAAACAGTCAAACTACTCCTCAAAGGCTGATCACGCTCAATCTTTAGGAGTGGGGGGCTCGTGATATGGCTAAAAATGGGGTTAAATCGGAACCGTCCAGATCGGACACGAATCTTGAAGCTCGGGGGTAAAAAGGTAATTTCACATACAAGCGGATCCAAGCGGGTACTGGATCTTCTTCTCACAGATCCAATAACCCACGAATGGGTCCGCTCCAATTGGGTACGGGTCCCGACCCAAAGCGAACCCAGACCAGCAAGAAACAAATCAGGGCCACTAATTTGACCAAGTCAACGGGCCTGATTTGCTCTCACCGAGAATCAAGGGATTAGTTTCCTAAACAGACTGTGAGGATTTTTCTCCTAGCAGTTACACAGGGAACCAGGCCTCTAATCACTCCCCTGGCGACTATAAATACCTCCCCTCTGCCACTGTGACCAGGTTAATCACTTTTTCACCACTTTTAAGCTCTTTCTTAATCCCTTCTGATTACTGACAAGAGCGTCGGAGGGTGCGTCGCCGGAATAAACCCCGGTGTCTCGCACTTCTTTGCAGGTTGCGGCAGGAGCAAGGAGGCTTGAATCAGCTGTTCAGGTTTTTCTCGAACTCACAAATTCTATCTGTTTACCCCCACACCGAAATCAGCGGTAACAAATTCTATATTTGCAAAAACACTCTGTTGGTTTAAATCTTCACCAAATCGATTTTAAATAAAATATAAATGTATTTAAATTTAAATGCTAGCCATGGGAAACCAAAATATCAGTAAAAACGAATTTCATAGTTTATTTAAGATCCAAACGACTTTTTACATAAAAGCCCATCTCTTTCGAGATATTTGTAAAAATAGTTTCTTTATTCAGAAAAACCCCAAAATTTAGAATACACTCCATAATAAGTATGAGAACTTATTAAAAATATCAAATTGTACATTTACACCAAAATTATTTGCACGTGTTTCGCACGTGTAAAAAAGATAAATCTTTTAGAAAATATTTATTAAATTTCCAATAAATCATTTTAATTCATTTTCAAATATTAAAATAATATTTGAAAATACGGGGTTCTACACGAGGGTTTACGGGTCGGTAAGGACGATGGCGAGCCATTGGGCCTTCGTGAGAGGGCTGCCCTGAGTTGATTACTGTTTCACGGGCTGTTAATGGCGCTCCGGGGTGTGTGTGCGGCGTTCCAACTTCCCAGGGGCATTAATGATGTCCCCTAATAAATGCGCGGCGCTCCAATTCTCCAGGCGTGACGGTTGGGCTTCCGTCGCTTGGCTTCCTAAGGGCCATAATGGCAGGTTTGGGGGAGGCTATAAGTACCCCACGCCCCCACTGCCTTTTTGATCACATCAGGAGTGGTCCATCGACCATCAAAGGTGTCTGCCTTGGGTGGACGCCTGATATTTGAAAAATTTCAACTCTGGGAGCCTCGGATTGGTGGTTACTCTGCCGTCCGGATCTTCTCTTGGGTCGACGGCCCCGATGGGGTTGTTTGCTCAAGAGAGATCGGGACGGGAGGGGTATTGACCGAAATCTGGGCTCGGGGGATAAGGAGCCTCGGATGGATGGCTCTTCTGTAATCTCTGTCTTCCTTTCGGGCGATGGTTTCTGAGGGCTGTCTGCCCGAAGGAGATAGGGATGGGAGGCGGGCCGATCCGTTTTCCGATAAGGTCCCAGGCGATGGTGGTTTTTCTTCCACCCTCGAACAGTTCGGGGTTTCGGCTTTCGAGGCCGTAAGCCCCGAGTTGCTCGCAGGTGAGAGGGGATCCGACCGAGTTTTGGAGCCCGAGGCGCTCGTCCAATGGGAGCGCCTTAAAACTTTAAACAAAAACCTTTTCTCTGTTGACAAGAACAAGTGGTGGCACTGGGGTGCCAGGGCCTTCTTTCCGGGCCGACCCCTGTATCCGGCTGCGTTTGAGCGGGAACCGAGGGGTTGCCAACTGCCCAACTGGGTGACGTCATGGGATAGTAATGCAAAAATCGAGGAGTGGTGTGATTTTCTAGGAACAGTCTCACGCGAATCAAGGAACAGTAATGTGAGAATCGAGGAGTCAACCTTTCCTCTATAAATACCCCCCACTCTTCTCCTGTTTTCACCTATTTCTCTCTCGCTGCCTTCCTCAAAAGAAAAACAAAAGCACCTCGGTACTCGCCCTCTTGATTAGCAGTACCGGCTCGTCTTTCCGAGACAACACAGGTTAGTTTTAGCTTTATTCCGTTAGCATGTCTAGGGCTCAGTCTGGCTCGTCAGCTTCGACCTCGAGGGGGGAAGACAACCCTGGCACGGGGCTCTCAGACTCGACGTCGTGGTCAGAGGACACCAGGGTGTATGATGTGAAGCCCTTCCGTGTCCGGAAGCCGTACATTGTGCAGAGCAGCGACTCCGAAGAGGAGGACAGTAGTGATAGCTCGGACGAGGTGCAGATATTGGATCCGGTGTCGGAGGAGGGCAGTAGTGCTAGTGAAGGCGATGGAGGGGCCGAAGTGGCTGAGGCTCTGAGGAAAGGTATTGGGGGAAAATTCTTGGCTCGGAGGCAGAATCGGGGTGCAGACTCCTCTTCCACGGTGACTGTCCTCGAGCCCCTAGCTACCCCTTTGCTGGAGAGGGCCAAGAAGAAGAGGATGCCAAGGCAGAAGGGGGCGAAGGCCAGCCGTGCGAGGGAGACGTCCCCTGCTCGAAATATAATGACAGGGTCACTGGTGCGGCCGAAGCCGATTAGGCAGTACCCAGACGACCTCTCCGACAAGGAGCTGTACGGGGTGTAGCCTTCATCGCCGAGTCGGAAGAAGGTGAGGATGGATGCACTGCCGACGATCCTGGAGGCAGGTGATCTGGATGTTGTTCAGTCGGCCTTCCACATTGGGTCCGGTTACGAGCTGATGTTACCGAGCCCGGATCTCCGTCCCACCGACCCACTACCGGAGTGGTACTGCATCTTCCCCATGGACACATTCGGTTCCGGGCTGAGGCTGCCGATCCATCCGTTTATCCGGAAGGTGCTCAATTGGGCGTCCCTGGCCCCGATGCAGTATGGACCGAACTCATGGACGCAGATGGTATGCTTCGTGTTGCTCTGTGAGGAGAGGAAGGTGCCGCTTTGGTTGGATGTGTTCCGCGCGATGCTGGGGATCAGCTCGTCGGGGGAGTCCGAGGGGATCTTTTACATCTCTCCTCAGAGCCGGGGGAAGACAATCCACGGCCATCCGGACTCCATTAAGGAGTGGAAGCGGAAATACTTCGTGATCCGGAGCGCGGAACCTTGGGACATCCCCACCCGATGGAACTTTTACAAACCAAACTTCAAAGCGCCCAGGCCGAAGGATCTGTCTACCGAGGAGTGGAGACATGTCGAGCATCTCCGTCTGGGGCATAACATCAGCTGGCCGAGGGTGACGGAGGGTCATCTGATCAGCGTCGGACTGAGCCCGGCCGAGTCTAGTATGTAGTCATTTCTTTTTTCTTGTTTTGTCGTTCTATCGAGCTCATTGTCCTTAATGGATCTTCTTGCAGGTATGGATCCAGAATCGATTAAGGCTAGGAGGCTCGCCCTGAAGAAGCAGAAGGCCGGGGAGGGGGGCCAAGCGAAGAGGACGAGGGAGTCGTCCCAGGTCGTCTCCGAGGCCCCGGGCGACCAAAGGACTAAGAGGACGCGCTCGGAGGCGGGCAAGGAGGTGGTCGCTCTGATGAGCCCGGTCCAGGCTAAGGTGGTCGATCGCAGCAAGGGGAAGGCCCCTCTGGTCAGAGCCGAGGGAGTGGACGTTGTGGTGGAGGAGGTGCAGCGGCCGTGGGTGCTGTCTTGGTCGATACGAGAGGGGGACAGCCTAACCTATGGGCCCAACGCCATCGAGGTGGTGGAGAAGCTGGAGACTCCCCGGGACTGGGAGAACATGAGCGGCGAGACTGTGGAGGAGGCATTCACGCGCTTATCGCAGGAGAGCGTGCTGGTAAGTCCGCCGACCCCCTTTCCTTGTAATTTTTTGTGCCGTGAGTTTTTCCTGAGCCGTTCTTGGTCGCCGCAGGTTTGTCTGTAGGCAGCTAAGGTGAAGAGCCTTTACGAGTATCAGCAGGAGATGAAGGAGATGAAGATCGAGCTCGAAGGCTCGCACAAGAGGGAGCAGCAACTGAAGGTCAAGCTCGATGCCAAGGAGGCCGAGTGGGTTAAGAAGGTGGCCGTCCTGAAGAAGAAGTTTGCGAAGGAGAAGGAGGTGTTGACGACGACGGGCCAGGACATGGTAATTGCGGCCCAGAATGAGGTCTATGAGAAGGCCCTCAGCCACGTGAGGCACTTCTATCCGACCATCGACCTGTCCGGCCTCAATTATGACTTGGAGGTCGAGCCAAAGTCGAAGACTCCCGAAGGGAACGCGCGTGAAGAACCGGTCGTCGGATCGGCTGCCGACCCTCCTGTGAACCCGACCGACGCAGAGGTGGGGAACTAGGCTGCTTACCTCCCTGTTTTTGTCTTCTTTCTCTTCTTTATTGTATTTGCCGACCGCGGACTGGCCACCACATTTTTGTACGGAATTTTATTTTATATAAAAAGGATTTTTTGATTGGTCAAGTGTTTTGACCCCGGATCTTTCCGGACCCTTTTGCCGATGTGTTTTGAGTGGTGGTTGGTTTCCTTTTAGGTAACGGCAATCCTTCCCGAGGCAGATCCCCATCGCTCCGACGTGGTGTGGCTCCAGAGTAAAATCAAGGTCCTGGAGGCCACGTTGGTCTGCTACCACGAGGGGGTTCGCGATCAGGATGCCCCCTTCAACTATTATCGGCATAAGTCCGAGGCTCTGAGCGCGGAGGCGACCCGACTGAAGAGGACAATGGTGGATCGGGACCTTGGAAGCGGCAGCCTCGAGTACACCATGTCGAGTGCATTGGTGCAGCGGCCCTCGTCTGAGAGGCTCTTTCGTGACGTCATAGTGGAGAAAGAGATGGAGATACACCGTTATAAGACGATGCTGGGTATGTCTGGGACGAGGATGAGATCCTCCTCGGGAGGCCGGCGAACGGAGGGGGTTCCCTCGGCGCTGCTGTTGCTGGAGCGTGTTCGACTGGTTAATGCCTAGAGCTCCGTGATCGGCGTGTCGACCTTGGCAGAGTCCAAGGACCACCGTGACGAGGAGAGGGCTCCTAGCCATTCGGTCGGAGTGGGATTACCCTCTGTCGGACCCGAGGGGCCCTAAGAGGTCCCTTAGCCAGTAATTTCTTTCTGTTTAGATGAGTGGAGTGGTCCTGTAACGGTCTTTGTTCATTTTCAGAAGTAATAAGAGAGTATGAATAAGGGGTTTCTTTCCACTCTTTGCTCTGATGAATTTGTTAATTGATTGTCTTGTGGAGTTGAGGGTCGGACCCGTCGATCTGTGGGGGATCGGTACCGGGTTTTGGCCTTTTGGGCGCCATGGGGCGTTAAGGCGACTCCTTGGCTCGAAGCCGGTTCTGACCGACCGAGACCTCGGTGGCCGGCACCGGGGTGATGACTCGAGTGCCGTAGCTTTGAGAAAGCGATCCCTTTGTCCGGCGTTGGGTCGGGCCTACCGAGGGGTTTGGAGTTAACAAAAAGGGATCTCTTTCATACATATAGAGAGGAACGCTAACGGCCTTTTACATAAGAAAGTTTTCAAAAATCATTATTTACATTAGCCAAGCAGAAAACCTATATCCGCTCTTCTAGGAACTTCATTAGGTGCTCGGCGTTCCAGGATCGCTTGATCGCCCGACCTTCTATATCCATCAGTCAGTACGTGCCGGGGCGTATAGCCTCGGCTACCCGTATGGGCATTCCCAGTTGGGGGCCAGCTTCCTCTTCTTGGTCGGGTCGGAGACGGACAACTTGCGTAGCACGAGGTCCCCGGCCTTGATGTCCGTTGGGCGGACCTTCTTGTTGTAAAATCTCTCGATCCGCTGTTGATAGATGCTCCTTCGGACGGAAGACTTCTCCCTGACCTTGGCAACGAGGTCCAGGTTGGCCCTTAGGCCGGATGAGTTGTCTGCTTCGTCGAAGGCCATGATCCGGGGAGAAGGTAGACCGACCTCGACGGGGATCACCGCCTCCATCCCGTAGGTCAAGCTAAATGGCATCTCTCCCGTAGGGATCCTCTTGGTGGTTCGGTGTGCCCACAGCACGCTGGGTAGCTCTTCTACCCACTGCCCCTTGGGGGAACTGTCGAGGCGTTTCTTAAGTCCGTCGAGGATTTGCCTGTTCGCGTTCTCCGCTTGGCCGTTGGACTGAGGGTGGCATATAGCGGAGAAGCGTTGCTGGATGCCGATGTCCTCGCAGAATTTTCGGAAGTTTTGACCTCGCAGAATGATGTTTTTCCAGAAAAATTGCTGGGTTTGGCGCTCGGTGATGCTGAACAGTGGCTCGACCTCGAGCCATTTGGTGAAATAGTTGATGGAGACTATCAGAAACTTTCTCTGTCCGGTGGCTATGGGAAAGTGGCCCACCAGGTCCATCCCCCACATGGCGAATGGCGTGGGACTAGCCAGGGATCGAAGGTTGGCTTGAGGGAGCCTCTTGATAGGGGAGAACCTCTGGCACGGGCCGCACCTCTTGACCAGCTCTTGGGAGTCTTGCAGCATGATTGGCCAATAGTACCCCTGATTCAGGGCCTTTCGAGCGAGTGATCTGCTCCCCATATGGCATCTGCCGATCCCCTCATGAAGCTTTCACAGGGCGTAACTAGCTTTGTCACTGGCGAGGCAACGGAGGTACGGCTTCCCATCTGCCAGTGTGTACGAGCGTTTGAAGAGGACGTCGTCGATCATGACGAACCTTTCAGCTCGGATCCTGACCCTTCTTGCCTCGGCCCGGTCTCCAGGAAGCTCAGCCTTTTTTAAGAATTTTCGAATGGGGGTGGTCCAGTCGTCCAGGCTGGCGCCGTCTTGTACACACATCGCCTCTTGATCTTGGTCACTGATGCTGGGCCTCAAGAGGATTTCGATGAGCACTGTTTGGTCGAGACCCTCGAAGGAGGAAGAGGCGAGTTTTGACAATGCATCTGCCTGGGCATTCTGCTCCCTGGGGACCCTAACGACCGTGGAGCAGCAGAAGGATGCTAGGAGTCATCGGATCACAGCCAAATATTATGCCATCTGGTTGTCACGGGCCTCGTAATCTCCGGTGATCTGATTGACCACGACTGAGAATCGCTGAAGGCCCGAATTTGCTTGGCTCCGGCTCGGTGGGCTAGGGTCAGTCCGGCGATCATGGCCTCGTATTCCGCCTCGTTGTTAGAGGCCGAAAAGTTGAGACGGAGGGAGTATTGAAGGAGGAATTGGTCGGCGCCTCGGAGGATGATCCCAGCGCCACTCCCGGTTTCACAGGAGGATCCGTCGACATAGACTTCCCAGGTCGGATCTGGCCCTTCGATATCGGGCGGCTCGGAAATGGTGCATTCGGTGATGAACTCGGCGAGGGCCTGACCTTTGATCGCAGTCCTCGGCTGATAGCCGATGTCGTATTGACTCAGCTCAATTGACCACTTGACCAAGCGGCCGGAGTTCTCGGGCTTGTGGAGGACGGTGTTTAATGGCTGGTCGGTCAGTACTTGGATGGAGTGAGCTTGGAAGTAAGGGCGGAGTTTCCGGGCCGCTATGATCAGAGCATAGGCCATTTTTTCTATCTTTGCGTATCTCGTCTCGGCAGGGAGTAGGACTTTGCTTACATAGTATAACGGCCTCTGAACCCCGTCTTCTTCTCGGACGAGAACGGTGCTGAGGGCGCTATCCGAGGCGGACAGGTAGAGCCACAGCGGTTCGCCCGGCTCGGGTTTGCTGAGGAGAGGAGGGTTGGCGAGGTACTGCTTCAGCTGTTCGAATGCCTCTTGTTGATGGGTGCCCCATTCAAAGCCTCCTTTCCCGCACAGAGCTTTGAAGAAGGGGAGAGACTTCTCCCTCGGCTTGGAGAGGAAATGACCGATGGCCGCCAATCTGCCCGTGAGCCTCTGAACCTCCTTGACATTCCGAGGTGGGGCCATATCTATTATGGCCTGGATCTTCTCTGGGTTCGCCTCGATGCCGTGCTGGCTGACGATGAACCCCAGAAATTTTCCTGAGGAGACGCCGAAGGCGCACTTGGCCGGGTTGAGCCTCATGTTGTGACGTCGGAGGATTCCGAAGGCTTCCTCGAGATCGGCGACATGGTTTGGCCCTTCCGGCTCTTGACGAGCATGTCGTCAACATAGACCTCCATGTTGCGGCCGATCAGGTCTTTAAAAATCTGGTTCACGAGCCGTTGGTAAGTGGCTCCGGCATTTTTCAGCCCGAAGGGCATAACGCAGTAACAAAAAAGACCCTGGTCGGTGACGAACGAGGTCTTCGCAATGTCTGGCGAGAACATCCGGATCTGATTGTACCCCGAGAAGGCATCCATGAAGGACAGTAGCTCGTGTCCCGAGGTCGCGTCGATCAAGGCATCGATGATGGGGAGGGGGAAAGGATCTTTTGGGCACGCCTTGTTCAGGTCCGTGAAGTCTATACAGATCCGCCATCCCCCGGTCACCTTCTTAACCATAACGACGTTCGCCAACCACTCGGAGTAGCTGACCTCCTGAATAAACCGAGCGGTCAAGAGTTTGTCCACCTCCTCCTTCACAGCTTGCTGCCTCTCCGGGGCGAATTTGCGCCTCTTCTGGGCGACTGGCTTAGAGCCCGGGACGACGCTCAGCCAATGCATGATCAGGTCTTCGGATATCCCGGGCATGTCGGAGGGCTTCCAGGCGAATAGATCGACGTTGCGGCAGATGCAGTCGATTATGCCTGACTTCAAGTCTGCGGAGAGCGAGCGGCTCACCCGGAACCATTTCGACTTGTCTGCAGTCCCGAACGGGACCTCCTCCAGCTCGTCGGCCGGCTCAGGATTGGAACCGCGTCCTTCTCGGACCCGAGCTCGACGGCGTCGAGGGGGAAGATGCCCCCTCTGACAGCGGTCATGTAGCAAGACCGCGCTGCCTCTTGGTTGCAGCGGACAACACCGACCCCTCACTTGGTGGGGAATTTTAACTTCAGGTGGTAAGCCGAAAGTACTGCTTGAAGGGAGCACAGCCCGGGCTAGCCAAGTATGGCATTGTACGCCGCCTTGACGTTCACCACCATGAAGTCCATGGATTCGGTCTGCCTGATCGGAGCCGAGCCTGCTGTGACATCAAGAGTCACAATCCCTTCTATGACGACAGGGACGCCGGAGAACCTGTACAAGGTGTATCTGGCTGGCTTGAGTTTGTCTCTGGGCAGCTTGAGATTCTCGAAGGATTCGAGGAAAAAGGATGTTGACCGAGCTGCCGTTGTCGACGAGGATCCGGCGAACCTCAAAATTTGCCATGTGGAGGCAAATGACGAGGGCGTCGCAATGAGGAAGGTAGACGCCTTCGAGGTCCTCGTTGGAGAACGAGACAGGTAGCGGTTGAACACGGGGCGAGGGGAAGTTTTGGACAGTGTTCACCTCTCGGATGAATGCTTTCCGCGAAATATTCGACTCTCCCCCCATCGGCCCTCCATGGATGCAATGTAAAATGGCATGTCCTTCTACTTCCTCGGGATCGGGATCCCGCTCCTAGCGGTGGTTCGAAATAGGGGTCAGAGGCGAAGGCCTCCGTTCCTCGTATCCCTCCGATCCCGTTGGCTTTCTCTGGTGAACTCGCGGAGGTACCCTCGGGAGATGAGGGCTTCGATCTCGTCTTTCAGGGCCCGACACTGGTCGGTTTCGTGCCCATGATCCCTATGGAAGCAGCAGTAGAAGCGTTGGTCTCGCTTCTTGTTGTTGCTTGGTCGGGGAAGTAGTCGGACGAGGCCCTTATCCTCGATTTCTAAGAGGATGGCGGACACATTCTGTGTCAAGGGAGTGTACCTTTCGAAGCGAGGGACCGGAGGTACCCTCTTCATGCCGACTCCTTCCTTTGCCGCTTTTCTGGTAGGTTCGACCTCGTCGACCTTGCGTTTGCCCTTCCGTACGACTTCTTTGCTGCCCTCTGGGTTCAGAGCTTCTTCAGCTCGTATGTACTTCTCGACTCGGCTAAGAAGGTCGGGAAAGTCCAGGGGTGGCTTCTTTGCCAAGGAGACCTTCAGCTGGTTGTGCCGAACATTGTGTCGGAAGGCGGCCGAGGTGACCCCGGCGTCGAGGGCAGAGACGGATCTTACCTTGGTTGTGATCCTCTTGACGAAGTCACAGAGCGACTCCCCCTCCCTCTGCCGGAGGTCGAGCAGGGACGCGCTCGTCTTCTCGGCCTTCCTGCTGGTGACGAAGTGGGCCAAGAAGTTGGCTTCCATCTGATCGTACGAGAAGATTGAGCCGGGGGAGTTTGGAGAACCACTCCCTGGCCGGACCCCGGAGGGTGGCCAGGAACGCTCGGCACAGCAGGGGATCCGAAGTGCTGTGAATCATTATGAGGATCTTGAAGCCCTCCATGTGATCAGCTGGATCACCCCCACCGTTGTAAGTTTCGAACTGTGGAGGCCGGAAGTTCCGGGGGACCTCCGCTTCTAAGATGTTGACAGAGAATGGCGGTCGGGAAGGCCTTCGGCCTAGGACAGGGTTCGGATTCCCGTCGCCGATGTGTTCGAGGCGATTCTCCATCTCTTGGAGGCATCGGAGTACCACGTCGGTGCGCTCAGGGGGAGGAGTCGGGTCACGAGTGTAGCTCCTTCCCTCACTTATTTGATGGGGTCGGTCGAGCGTCGCGGCCCTTGGCGCCCCGTGAAGGGCCTCCATGATCTCATCCCGAAAGCTCCTGAACTCAGCCCTAGTGACCGCGCCATGGTCAGTAGGGTCGGTTTGTGGCGTCGGAATTTGGCCGATGCGGCTGAGTACCGATGGCCTTTCCCCGGGCACAGGCCTGGAATGGTTCGGGGCCGAGTTGGAAGCGGTCCCTCCCCTAGCCTGGTTGGCCCTTCGGTTCTGGATGACCCGTCGAAGGTCAGGTTCGGCGGCGTGAGGTGCGCTCCGTTGGGGTCCGGGGTTTGCCCTCAGATTGTTTGATCCGTGATTCCCGTCGAGGTAGTCCTGAAGAGGAGGCCCGTCTCTCCGGGCCCTGGGAGCCATGGTTGAGCGGATCGAAGGGAGACCGTTGGTGGCGAGGCTCGGGCTGTCGTCCGCACCGAACTATTAATGCTTCCCACAGACGGCGCCAACCTGATGCAGTTTGTTTTTGGGGAGAGTGTGGATGCACCAGGTGTGAGTTCGGACTCGATTTGTAATGGTGAAAGGATGCGGTGCTGGACGGTGAGCGAGATGCTCGCTTCTGTACTGGAGGATCGGCTCGGATTGGGATGCCTTGCCTCGCGTACTTGCAGACGGTCTTGGAACACCGGGGTTGATCCCGGTGGCAGACCCTCCGACGATCTAGTTAGTCTCTGAGAGAGAGTAACAGTAACTAGGGTTCTTAAGTGGCAAAAGATTAATTACCTGTAAAGGTGGGAGAGGGCCTAGTATTTATAGATAACCCCAACCGGGTTTGAATCCGTTTGGGGACCGGGTCTGGACCCGAAAGCCCATGGGCCTGACGTGGCAGGAGGCCCAGGGAGTTTAGGGCAGACGTGGCAGTACCATGGATGGTTTAGGGCTGACGTGGCAAGGTCCTAGGTGGTTTTGGAGCTGGCGTGGCGGATCGTGGGGTCCCTGTGCCTCTGGGAGGATTGGATGGCCTAGGTAGCGCCAAGTCATCCTTAACCCTTACTAGGCTGATGGTGGGACCACGGAACTGTCGAGGATCGGAGGCCGAAGGTCGTGGCGGATCGTCGGAACGAGGAGGCCGGTTTCGTGGGGGCGAGTTATCGGCTCGGCTCCGAGGGCGTGAAGGTCCGGTGCCGAGCTGGCGTGCTATTGAGTGGAAGCAATCCTGGGCCCTGGCTGGGCCTTGGGTCATTTTTATCCTACCTCAACAGGCATAATTTTATTATCCGAATTCCGATTGAGATGATTCAAAATGCTATGGAACGCCAAGAAAAGGATCTACAACTTTTATGTTTTAAGTTTTGAGAGATACTAGATACATCAAGGTTGAAATCGGACTTGAAGTTAATGCATCTGCACAAAATTTGGAGTACACTGTGGATTGTATCAATGCCGTTATTTCCAATAGCGGCATCAGGCTAATTATACTGTTATTAGGAATAGCGGCATCAGTTATAAGTAATTTTTCATTACAATTTTTTTCTCAAGTCATGAAAATCATAATTGAATATGAGATATAATGTTGTCGTTACTCCCAATAGCTGCAACGAATTTTTTTTGTAGGTGTTGGCAACAACGGTATCAAAATAACAGATGTCGTTATTACCAATAGCGTTTTATGCTGACATGTCCAAAACTAAGTTAGTTGGGTAAATATTTTCAAAAGTGGATTCAAAAAGAGGGTCACTATGGAAAAGAATTAGCAAATGGTAGCATGTGAATAATAAGGACAGTATAAAACTATTTATTAGTTTTTGTTTTGTTCTTTTTAGTACCAGTAGTTTTTACAACGATGTTTGTGGTTGGTAATCAAGAAAGGACTCGGCAGACTCTCCGGTCAACCTGCAGTTTGGTCTTGTGATTTTTAGGGAATTCTCGGTAGCAAGCAAGCTGACCATGCAGTATGTTAACTAGAGTCCTGTGACCTAGTCCACTTGCAAAGCGCCATTATGATTACTCTCTCCAATCAGTATCTTTTCTCATTGCAAGTTTGCAAGTTGCAACTGCAATCACAACTTCCATCAACATATTGTTTTAATTTGCATGCAGACTTTATATGGTTATGGTTGCAAGGTTACCAAACAATTTTTTTTTGCTTGTGCCTTCTGAACGCAAATATCATCTTCCTTCTTGACTCAATTTCAAATATAATCTTACAACAAAATTTCCACTTTTAAAAGTGTGGTAAAGGATAACAAACTTTATTCTTTTGTAACACACTCAAAATTTCAATGAACCAAACACACTCAAAATTTCATAGAACATCCATAAAGTTCATCAACCTCGAAACAAAATCATGACTTTCAGGACTGAGGAACTTCACCAATTCATTCACTGAAAGACTCATGAAATTAATGCTCTTTAAACCTCATGTCCTGCACAAGTTTCATTTTAAAAGTATTGATCACTCACTTGCCCACTTGTATATTGAAGCCAACTTAATTTAAGACCACCTAGAGCTGGGGTTCTATCGTATCGGATCCTCCACGATTCTGATCCTGATCTAGTACATGATGGGTCCAAAAATTGAACCCGGATCTGGATCTGGAATTGCGAGAACCGGGTCCATATCTGGCTTCTAGTTAAAGAAATCTATCCGTTTAGTCCGATAGCGAAAAATAAATATTTGTACCCAACACCCTACGGTTCCAACAATTGTTGTACTTAGAATATCTGTAGTCGTTAGCTATTTTTTCAAAATTTGCAAAATTTGGCAAAATTTGTGTTGCGGCCAAATACCCATTTTTTTGGGTTTGAGGGGAATTGTACCCGACCATATTTGGGAACAGATATAGCAATTGCCAAAATATGAAAATCGAAAGACCATATTCCGTCCAATACAATTTTTCTCTCAAAAAGTTCTCGGACGAGAAATGATCTTGTGTCCCAAAATACTTTTTTTATATTAAAAATATAACGGACGGGAAATCAAATTCGAATCATTTTTTTTATAAACAGAACGGACAGAAAATGATATCCCGTCCGCAAACTTTTCTTTCCAATTGTGAGAAAAAATTCTATGGAATTAGGCCTATAGAATTATTATGCATATATATTATGATTTAATTAATATTTAATTAGGATTAAATTAAGGTTCATAATTTATCTCGGACGGGATTTGATCTCCCATCCGTGATTTTTTTTAATTAAAAAATTATTTATTTTTTTAAAATTTAATCGGACGGGAATTGATCACCCGTCCAATGCTTTATTATTATTTTTTTAATTTTTTAAAATGGGATGAAAAATATTCTCTCGTCCGTCACTATTTTTAAAATTAAAACTCATATTTTGGGTTCAAACAACTACAACTCTCACTTAAATTTTCTATTTCAAAAGTCAAATACCCAAATTTTAATACTGAACGACTACAAATGCTCTAAGTACATAAATAAGGTGGCCCTTCAGTTGAGAACTAATTTGGTGAGAACTCCGTGAGAACTCAAAGAGTATACCCCCCATGAAAAATCCGAACCGTCCATCTCGTTCTACACGCCTTAGATAGCATAACATAAAGAAATTACGTAATTTGAAGTTCATTTTTCCATGATTTACATCATCGCAAAATTGTATGGCTGAAAATTCTACTCCATTTGATGGATGAGCAAACGAACTTCAAATTATTCGAATTCTTTATGTTATGCTATCTAAGGCATGTAGAACGAGATGGTCGGTTCGGATTTTTCATGGGGGGTCTACTTCGTGAGTTCTCATGGAGTTCTCACCAAAATTAGTTCTCAACCGAAGGGCTCCCACATAAATAAATATTATATTTACACATCTATCTTTAATAATCACTATTTACATATATATCCCTATAACCCTATTCAAATTTCATATTTTGTGGGGGGTATTTTTAACGGATCCATGTCCGGATTTGTTCTATTTTGAGCGGACTCAGGTCCGGACCATATAGATCGGGTCGGTTCCGGTCCAATGCCGCCTCCGGGTTGGGTTTGGGCATCGGATATTTATACCAATGCTAAGACCGGCCACCTACTGAAATCAGCAATCAACAAATTAAATTAGAATTGCCATGACATGTATGTACTTGGACCTTGGTGATTGTCGAGTCTCCATCCTCTTTCCTCCTTTGCACTGGCTGCAAATGGAGGAAAGATCTAAACCTGCTGCAAATGGAGTAAGAGTTGACATCACTATAAATTTATCATACTTTTCGGATAGCAAACTATTCTGGACACAAATGCTATACAGCTCTAGTTGGATGTGGTTATATGGCAACTGTTGACATCATGAGTTCCTCCACTCTCTACCTTCCCTTATCGCTCAACCAAGAATGTATACAACTTGTTTGTTGTGATGCTTAGGCTTAATTTGGCTATTTGGTTCTGTCAAGGGTAATGCTACATATATATTTTTTCCCTCCTTGTTCTTAAATATATATTTTTTTTGATAAGGACAAGAAACTATAGCAGTTTTTTGTTCCAAATTCGAATAGGGCCTGATTGATTGGTCTGGCAGTGGCGTATAAGGGTTTGATTACCTCAGGATAGAAGACAACTTTGAACGTTCAAAGTAATCATTTTATTGAGAGGTGATAACAAGTTAACATTGGGGAAACATCAAGAAATTTTCTATGGTTATTTTCTGATCAGGAATTCTAGTAGTCTTTTAAAACGGGGGTTTCTTGATTATGAGTACACCTGGTAGGAAATTTCTTGATTAAAAATACAAAAATATAAATGTGACAATTTGTGCACCTGCTTGCCACCCATAGAGGTCTGCCTATAGGGTTGAAGTTTGAGACAGGCATAGTCACCAATTGCCAAACACTAATCTCTCCTGTATCTATCAGCCAATGATTTCATTCAAGCTTGAGCCCTGAACATATTGTCTTTTGAGTATCTACAAAGTGTTGTCCCTCTCAATCAAGCAATCGTCAACCTCTTGTGATCTCACAGTGTGAGGTGTGTATATCAACAGGGTTAGGGGAGGCTTACCATAAGCACCCGGTAGGGTGAGAGCTTGGTGGCACTGCTGATACTAGTATTGTGCCAATATTCCGCCGATGGCAGCATGCAAAACCAGCTAGTTGGCTTATATGCGCAAAAGCACATGAGGTAAGTTTCCAAAATTCTATTGGTGAAACGAAGTACTCAAGCATAATTGGGTGCCCTGCATAAGAAAGATCTCTCTCCAAAAGATGCTGATGAATATTGCATCTCCATCACTGACAATGGATCTTGGGACCCCATACAACTTGATGATGTGACTCACAAATACCTCTACTATTTGCCTTGCTGTATAAGGGTGACTAACCACAATAAAGTGGATGTACTCAGAGAGCCTATCGACCACAACAAGTACAGTTGTCTTACTAGAGTTTTTGGGAAGGCCATCAATAAAATCCATGATAATTTCCTCCCAAACTGCAGTAGGGATTGGAAGAGGTTGAAGCAGGCCAGCGGGTGATTGATTAATGTACTTACTTCGTTGGCATGTATCACACTTTGGTATGTATTGTTTACCCTCTTCTTCATACCCTTCCAATGAGCTACTTGCCCGAGCCTCTGCCATGTTTTCTCAAACCCTGAATGACCACCATGTAGAGTGTCATGATGCAAATTCAAAAGCTACTGAGTCACTGGAGATGAGGAGCTAATGTGTACTCTTCCCTTGTAGTATATTAGGCCATGCTGAGTAGAATACTTGGTAGTGGGAAGCTCCCCCATAGTTATCTTATTTGCAATTCCTTGGTAATATGGATCTTGCTCCACTTCCACTTTGAGATCTTCTAGCCATTTAGCCTGCACAAATGATACTGCATGTAGCTAAGAGTCTTCAAACACTCGAGATTAGTTATTTGCACCCACGTTATCCACTCCTTTTTTGTATTCTACTACATATTGATATCCATGGAGCTACCACAACCAAGTAATCTTTGATCCAAAAGATGCGTAAGTGGCATATGGTCTGTCTTTATAACAAACTCCCTTCCTAAAAGATAATGTCGCCATCTCTTCATTGCTAATAGAATTGCTAGCATCACCTTCTCGTATGCTAATAGGTGTTTGTTCTTCCCCTTGAGCCGCCATGCTGAGATAGGTTATAGGATGTTTCTGCTGTATGACCATTGCCTAAATTCATGATCCCACAGCCTCACACTCCAACACAAATGTTTCATTGAAATTGGGCATCATGAGCACTGAAGGAGTTTTCAGGGCCTTCTTCAAACTTTCAAAAGATTTTTTAGCTTCTTCGGAACATTTTAATGTCCTTATCTTGGTTAGAGCCACCATGGGTGTAGCAATTGATGCATATTTGGGGATGAATTTGTGATGGTACTCCATAAGACCCAGAAATCCCACAATTCCTTGAGAGACTTAGGAGTGGCCAAGCTTGAACTGCCACCCCATTCGATGATACTGCATGACTCAAATAAGCCACTTTCTGCACCCCAAATACACACTTACTCATCTTCGCAGATAGAGAGTGATCCTTCAGTAGTTGCAAGACAAATCTCAAATGCGTGAGATGCTCATCCCATGTCTTACTATAGACGAGTATGTCATCAAAAAACACAAGCACAAACCTTCTCATATGTGCCTTAAAAACTTCATTCATAAGAGATTGGAAGGTGGAGGGAGCGTTAGTTAAACCAAAAGGCATAACCATGTACTCATAGTGCCCTTCGTGAGTCTTGAAAGTAGTTTTAGGAATGTCAGCTTCAACCATTCGTATTTGATGATACTCGCTTCTCAAGTCTAGCTTGTTGTAGAACATGGCTCCATGCAACTTATCTAATGCCTCATCGATGACTGGGATTGGGAATTTATCCTTTATAGTCATCTTATTCAAAGCACGATAGTCGACACACATTCTCCAAGTGCCATCTTGTTTCTTCACCATCACTACTGGAGATGCAAATGAGCTTGTGCTTGGCCTGATAATACTCGAGTGTAGAATTTCCTTCACCAGTCTTTCTATTTCATTCTTTTGGTGCCTTGGATGATTGTATGGTCTCAAACTCACTGGTTTAGCATTGTTATGGAGGGTGATCTTATGATCATGATCCCTGGTCGAAGGGAGGGAGGTCGTCTCTTGGAAAACTTCATCAAACTCACCCAACAAGCGAGACAAATCACTTGGATATTCAGGTCTAGGTGAAGCACCAATTGGTGTAGCTGTAACTTGGAGTAGCATATCCTTCTTCAAATACTGCATAGTCTTTATCATAGCCTTGGTTGTAGAAACTTCAACTCCCTTACTGTTCAAACCTGCTACTTTGATCTCTCCATTCAACTCAAAGTGTTTGGAATAGTCCTTAAAACTAATCCATAATCCCTCTAATGTTCTTATCCATTGCGCTCCTAATATCAACTAACTAGTTCCCAAAGAGAGAACATGGAATTCAGTGACAATTCTCACTCCTTGACATATAAACTCCACATGCTCAGACACCCCCTCACACTATAGTTTCTCTCTTCCAGCTATAGTTACTTCAAAAGACTCTCCTCTAATGATGGGTAGCTTCATTCTCTTAACCAATTAAGAATCAACAAAATTATGAGTAAACTCAGTGTCTAAGAGACCATATACCTCATGTTTAGCAATGGTTCCCTTCAGTTTGAGCATTTGTAGGGTTGAAGACCCTATAATGGCTGTGAAGGATATGGTAGGGTGGGAGTTTTCCGTAGCTTCAATGTGCATGAGATTAAGCTCCTTGCCAGTCATGACTTCACCCTTTGGAGCCTCTTCACTAGTGCTGCCATTCTCCTCATCTTCATCTAACCCCCTTTCAATTAACATCAGAGACCTGCCTTGCATTTGTGTCCCTTCACCCATTTCTCATTGCACCTAAAGCATAGCCCTCTAGCTTTCTGATCAGCAATCATTTTATCAGACTGGGTTTCATGAGGTGCATTATTTGGTCTACCTTCACTTGTTAGGGATTTAGCACTTGGCGTCGAAGGGCTCTTTTCAACTGGAATTGATGGAGAATAATTGTGTTTAATGATAGTGCCATAATACCTTGCTGCCTTCCGCTGACACATGAGTATAGTTTCATAAGATTGAGCCTCCCTATATGCATTAGTCACTGTAACGCATTTCAGATATACTTCATGTTGAATCTCTTCCTTGAGACCCGAAATGAAGCAGTTTACCAAAATGGGCATAGCCATTGATTTGATAAGATGATTGTACTTGATAAACTCACGATAGTAGACTTGCACAGTACCTGTTTGTTGGAGCTTCAAAAGGGTGGCAGTAGGGTTTTGGATTTCGGCGGGGCCAAACTGTAATAGCATCTCCCTCCAACTAATATCTATGCTGTATTACCTCTTGAACCATCGCCACCACATCAGGGCATCATCTCTGAGATAGTAAACACAAAAATCCATTTGATGCCGCTCATCGGTCCTTTGAGTCTCAAAGTGGTGCTCTAAGTGGAAGAACCAATTACTGATGTTGTCGGTGCCATCGAAAGTGGGGATCTCTAGCTTAGTGTGTTTTGGGTAGATGTAGTTGGATCAGCTATACTCATCATCATTCATAGTCCATTGCCGTTCTCCACCACGATCCCACTGTCCTGGGGGGCTTTGAGCTCTTCGAGGGTGTTGAGGAGGTGAGGGTACTCGATGGTACCCTCTAAAGTTATCGTCATCTGTCCTCTCCATCAACCTCCCCATCATCCCTCGCATCTCATCATTCTGAATTATCATTCTGGCAAGTTAGGTCTGAATATCTCTGATCGATATCTCCACCTATTCCATTCTCTACTCGAGATCGGATAACTTGTGGGGATGAACACCTCCATGGATGGATTCCTAGGCTATATAGCTTGGTGACCTGATTTCGGACTAAGGTCCATATTCAATGATCGGTGAGCGCCCGATCACGTTTTGCTCTGATACCACTGTTACAAACCCAAATAGAGGGCGCCCTGGCAGTAGAGGATGCCCCAGTGGCTCACACCTCGAATGTGTATCCACCATTGCCACCTACGATTGATTGTAAGAATCGAACAAGGAAATCAAAAGAACAGTAAGAAGAAAAAAATCACTTTAATTCTAATTCGTAAATAACATTTTCGTTACTGAATTTGGTTTTAAAGATGGAGCGCGCGCTCTCTCTCTCAACTCCACCCTATCGGGTATTACCATGTGACACGTGAAGTACCCGTGCTTATAAAAAGATTCCCTAATCCCTGACAAAAGAAAAACGGCCTTGATATGGGTTAGGAACGACGTGGCCCATCCTGGGCCACAGGATCCCCTCAGGATGCGCGCACCTCCTGATCCTCCAGATCCGCCACGTCAGCGTTTGGAAACTGCCCGGACCGCTGCCACGTCAGCCCGGGAACCGCCCGGACATCTGCCATGTCAGCCCCAAACCGCCTGGGTTCCCACCGCTTCAGCCACACGGGCAACCGGGTCCAGACCCGACCCCAAACGGGTACAGACCCGGTTGGCATCTTTTATAAATACCAGACCCCTACTCCTTGTCCAGGTAATCAACTTTTGCCCACTCAAACTCTAGTTACTGTTACTCTCCCTTAGTGACTGACTAGATTGTCGGAGGGTCTGCCACCAGGACCAATCCCAGTGTTCTGATACCGTCTGCAGGTACACGAGACCCTCGGATCCGAGCCTCAAAGATCCGAGCCGAGCATCAGCCTCCACCTCAATACCATCTACCTCAGTACCGTTCGTCCAGCCAAGGGTCGTCTGCATAGGTGTCTCCTCCTTTAATACAAATCGAGTAAGAACTCACGCCTGGTGCATCCACACGTTCTCCAAAAACAAACCGCATCAGGATGGCGCCGTCTGTGGGAAACTGCATATCATAGACGCCAATCCGAGCCTCGCTTCCAACGGTACCCTCGTAGACGCCGACCCGAGCTCCGCCCCCGTCGGCATTCCCGTCGACCCGAGCTCACATGGCGCCCAAAGCCGCAAAAGCTGTTACCTCCGCATGCCGACACGACGTGCCTCCGCAAGGCATCGATGCCGATGCTCAGGGACCAAACAACAAACGGGTCAGTCACGGGCCCCAGCCGAACGCCTCCCGCCCGGTCCAGAGCGATCTACGGGGGGTAATCTCGAACCGTCAGGCCAGTCGTGGCAGGGGAGGAGCCGCTTCCAACTCGGCTCCGAACTATCCCAGACCCCCGTCCCAAGGGCGAGAGCCTGCGCTCAGCCGGTTCGGTCGGCAACAGTCTGCCCAACCAAACCGGGCCGAAGGAGCCCCGGTTACCCACCAGGAGTTCCAGGACTTCCAAAGGAAAATCTTGGGTGCCATCCGAGGGGTCCCCGTCAACGAGAACGCCCGCCGTTCCCACACACGGTCACAGGCTGAGGCTAGCGTGTCTCGCCACTCAACAATCCCCCCAGAGTATGATGGCGACATTTTGAAGCGCCTCCAAGAAATAGAGGAGCGCCTTGACCACGTTGGTAACGGCGACCCAAGAGCAGCTCAGGGGTACAGGCCGGTTCGTCCTCCTTTCTCCGCCCTCATCCTGCAGGCGGAGATACCCCGCAGTTTCTGTCTACCTCAGTTCGAGATATATGACGACGAGGGCGATCCTGCTGATCACTTGGAGGGCTTCAAAACCCTCATGATGATTCACAGCGCATCGGATCCCCTCCTGTGCCGAGCCTTCCCCGCAACACTCTGGGGTCCGGCTCGGGAATGGTTCTCCAAGCTCACCCCCGGCTCCATCTATTCTTTCGACCAGCTAGAGGGCAGCTTCCTCGCCCACTTCGTAACCAGCCGAAAGGCCGAAAAAACGAGTGCATCACTACTTGGACTCCGGCAAAAGGAGGGGGAGCCTCTCCGAGTATTTGTCCGAAGGTTCACCGCCGAGGCGAGGTCCGTCTCATCCCTCGACCCCGGCATTGCCTCGGCAGCCTTCCGCCACAACGTCCAACATGGACAGCTGAAGGCCTCCCTGGTAAAGAAGTCGCCGATAGACTTCCCCGACCTCCTCAACCGGGTCGAAAAATATATCCGAGCCGAGGAGGCCCTCAATTCCAAGGACCAGAAGGAAGCTCCCGGGAAGGGGAAGCGCAAGGCCGACGAGGTTGAGCCGGCAAAAAAAGCTCCAAGAGATGGGGGCTCCGCAAAGAAGGTTCTGCCGATCCCCCGCTTCGAGAGGCACACCCCACTGACGCAGAATGTGTCGACAATCCTCTTAGCGATTGAAGACAGTGACCTCGTCCAGTACCCCCCTCGACCGTCCAACAACACCAGCAAGAACAGGGATCAGCGGTTCTATTACCATTTTCACCGGGACAACGGACACGACACAGATCACTGCGGCGCCCTGAAGGACGAAATTGAGGCCCTCATCCAACGAGGTTACCTCCGAGAGTTCAAACGAGAAGGCATCCGGGAACAGAGGGACAACAGAAATAGGAGGGATTCCTCTCCTCCTCGAGGGCACCGACAGCGTCCCGAGCGGGATCCGGATCCCGAGGAGCCTGAGGGTCAAGCAATCCTGCATTGCGTCCACGGAGGGCCTATGGGAGGCGAATCCAACACTTCCCGCAAGGCCTTCATCCGGGATGTCAATACCGTCCAGGGCCCTCTCTCCCCCCCGGTCCAGCAACTCCCTGTCTCCTTCTTAGGAGAGGATCTAGAAGGGGTCCGGCTCCCTCACTGTGACGCCATCGTCATCAACCTCAGCATGGCGAATTTCGACGCCCGGAGAATCCTCGTAGACAATGGGAGCTCGGTCAACATTCTGTTCCTCGAAGCATTTGAGAACCTAAAGCTCTCCCATGAGAAACTAAAGCCAGCCGGGTATACCCTACACGGATTCTCTGGCATCCCCGTGACTATAGAGGGGATCGTCACCCTGGACGTCACGGCAGGCACAAAGCCCAACAGAAGGATCGAGTCCATAGATTTCATGGTTGTGAATGTAAAGGCAGCTTACAATGCCATCCTCGGCCGCCCGGGACTCTGCTCCCTCCAGGCGGTTCCCTCGGCCTATCACCAGAAAATGAAATTCCCTACCAATACTGGCGTCGGAGTTGTCCGCGGGAATCAAGAAGCAGCACGTTCGTGCTACATGACGGCAATCGAAAGCGGTGTGTTTCCCCTCGATGTCGTCGAGCTGGAGCCCGAAAGGACCCAGCCAGAGCCAGAGCCGGCGGACGAGCTGCAAGATGTCTCGTTCAAGACAGGGGATGCGTCGAAGCACTTTTGTGTAAGCTGCTCCCTCGCCCCCGACATCAAGTCAGCCTTAATCGCCTGCATTCGGCGCAATGTTGACCTCTTTGCCTGGAAGCCCTCTGACATGCCCGGTATCTCCGAAGATCTCATCATGCACAAACTAAGCGTGATTCCCGAGTCGAAGCCAGTCATCCAAAAGCGGCACAAGTTTGCTCCTGAGCGACAACAGGCAGTAAACGCAGAAGTGGACAAGCTCTTGTCCGCACGTTTTGTACAAGAGGTCAGCTACCCAGAGTGGCTGGCGAACGTCGTCATGGTGAAGAAGGCGAGCGAGAGTTGGAGGATCTGCATAGATTTTACCGACCTCAACAAAGCATGCCCCAAGGATCCGTTCCCTCTCCCCAGCATTGATGCCCTGATCGATGCTACCTCGGGTCATGAGCTCCTCTCCTTCATGGTGCCTTCTCAGGCTATAACCAAATCCGGATGTTTCCTCTGGACATCGTCAAGACGTCCTTCGTCACAGACCAGGGACTATTTTGCTACCGGGTCATGCCCTTCGGGCTGAAGAACGCCGACACCACCTACCAGAGGCTCATCAACCGAGTCTTTAAAGATCAAATCGGGCGTAACATGGAGGTATACGTCGACGACATGCTCATCAAAAGTCAACAAGGACAGCACCACGTTTCCGACCTGAAAGAAGCCTTTGGGGTCCTTCGAACCCACAACATGAGGCTCAATCCGACGAAGTGCGCCTTCGGCGTCTCCTCGGGGAAGTTCTTAGGGTTCATCGTCAGCCAGCGCGGCATCGAGGCGAACCCCGAAAAAATCCAGGCCATAATAGACATGGCCCCTCCCAGGAATGTCAAAGAAGTCCAGAGGCTAACGGGGCGACTGGCGGCCATAGGCCGTTTCCTCTCCAAATTCGGAGAGAAGTCCCTCCCGTTCTTCAAGGCACTGCGCGGCACTGGAAGGTTCGAGTGTGGTACTCAACAGCAAGAGGCCTTCGCACAGTTGAAGGAGTACCTCGCCAACCCTTGAAAAGAATAAATATTTTGATATTTAATTAAAAACAGTGAAAGGTTATAACTCGGAACAAATTTCTTTTTAAAAATACTAGAATAACATTTTTATTTTTTTAGAACGGGAAGGAGTGTCATTTTACATGTTGAAAAAAATAAGAAAGGAGTACCATTTTACATGGTGAAAATAAAAATAAAAATAAAGAACCGATAACTTCAAGATGGCACAAAGTAGTAAAGTATCTCTAGTCTCAATGCACCCATAATATGGGGCGGAGCGGAGCGGAGTTGAGTCCAATGGTGTCAGATCCAATGAAACGAATAAATACTAGCACTTATTAATTACTGTCTCAAATCGAATTGGCGGACGAAGTTGATCTCATTTTCTCATTAATGAGGGAGGGGTTCGAGTGCAATTAATTCATGACCTTGATTAGCTAGCGTATTACTCCAAATATGTAGCTGTAAATATTGAGTAATGCTACATCCACTACCAAGTTCACTACATTTCTCTTCACTATCTTAGGTGGCACACTCCAATAGGTAGGGAAAGATAGAGTAGGTGGAAGAATCTTCCAATAGAAGTATGCCACCTAAGGTAGTAAAGAAAATGGTAGTGAAATTGGTAGTGGCTAAAGCATTACTCAAAAACTAATATGTAGCTGTAAAAAACTACTGAAGCAAAAGAGTAATGCTTTAGTCACTACCAATTTCACTACCATTTTCTTCACTACCTTAGGTGGCATACTCCTATTGGAGAGTTCTCCCACCTACTCTATCATTCCCTACCTATTGGAGTGTGCCACCTAAGGTAGTGAAGAGAAATGTAGTGAAATTGGTAGTGGCTCTAGCATTACTCGAAGCAAAATAACAATGTGGGGCCCCACCCCTTTATCTTACTAATTAATTCCAGATCTGGCAAATGGTGAATTTTTTCCTTACTGACCCACTATTTGAATATATTGACCAAACTGGTCCACTTTCAAAAATATTTATCCAACTAATCTAGTTTTGAACACGTTGGCATAAAACGCTATTGATAATAATAGCATCTATTATTTTGATGTTGTTGTTACCAATAGCGGAACCTGTAAAACCTGTAAAGGGCTCTTTGCAACTAGAATTGATGGTGAATAATTGTGTTTAATGTCAGTGCCATGATACCTTGCTACCTTCCGTTGACATATGAGTATAGTTTCATGAGATTGGGCCTCCCTATATGCGTTAGTCACTGTAATTGAGCGTTTCAGATACACTTCATGTTGAATCTCTTCCTTGAGACCCGAAATGAAGCAGTTTACCAAAACGGGCATAGCCATTGATTTGCTAAGATGACTGTACTTGATAAACTCACGATAGTAGACTTGAACAGTACCTGTTTGTTGGAGCTTCAAAAGGGTGGCAGTAGGGTTTTGAATTTCGGCGGGGCCAAACTGTAATAGCATCTCCCTCCAACTAATATCCATGCCGTATTACCTCTTGAACCATCGCCACCACATCAGGACATCATCTCTGAGATAGTAAACACAAAAATCCATCTGATGCCGCTCATCGGTCCTTTGAGTCTCAAAGTAGTGCTCTAAGTTGAAGAACCAATTACTGATGTTGTCGGTGCCATCGAAAGTGGGGATCTCTAGCTTAGTGTGTTTTGGGTAGATGTAGTTGGATCTGCTATACTCATCATCATTCATAGTCCACTGTCGTTCTCCACCACGATCCCACTGTCTTGGGGGGCTTTGATCTCTTTGATGGTGTTGAGGAGGTGAGGGTACTCGATGGTACCCTCTAAAGTTATCGTCATCTGTCCTCTCCATCAACCTCCCCATCATCCCTCGCATCTCATCATTCTGTATTTTCATTCTGGCAAGTTATGTCTGAATATCTCCAATCGATATCTCCACCTATTCCATTCTCTACTCGAGATCAGATAGCTTGTAGGGATCAACACCCCCATGGATGCATTCCTAGGCTATATGGCTTGGTGACCCGATTTCGGACTAAGGTCCAGATTCAAGGATCGGTGAGCGCTCGATCTCGTTTTGCTCTGAAACCACTGTTACAGACCCAAATAGAGGGCGCCTTGGCAGCGGAGGATGCCCCGGTGGCTCGTGCCTCAAATGCGTATCCACCATTGCCACCTGCGATTGATTGCAAGAATCGAACAAGGAAATCAAAACAACAGTAAGAAGAAAAAAAAATCACTTTAATTCTAATTCGTAAATAACATTTTCATTACTGAGTTTGGTTTTAATGATGGAGCTCTCTATCTCTCTCTCTCTCAACTCCACCCTATCGGGTATTACCATGTGACACGTGCAGTACCCGTGCTTATAGAAAGATTCCCTAATCCCTGACAAAAGAAAAACGGCCTCAACTGTCTGCACAGTAAAATGGGCCCCACCTCCTTTACGTCTTCCACTCATAGGCGGCCAGCTATGCATGTGCTTGGCCCGTGAAGAGAAAAGTAGGGGTCTTATTACAAAGATCATGCTATTTATTAAAAAACAACGCTGAAATAAAGAAAATCTTCCCTGGACTGATACGCTAAGATCTTCCCAGCCTGCAATTTTCAGATACAGTCAATTGAGGAGTGTATCATAGACCCATACAGGGCCCAAGTTTCTACTTACCAGGCCCTTAAATCCAATTGGGCCATAAATCAAACAGTGCAGGACCTGCCAAAGAAGTAGGCAACAAGGCTGTCTTTTCTTGGCCCACGCTCAGAGAACCTGTCTCAAACCTTGTCTCTATTCATTAAGAACCAAAGTTATAATAATTTTTTATATCAATCAAGTATTGTTGCATTATTAGGAACTAGTATCATGCACGTGCGATGCACGTGGAGAAAGAAGGAAAAAGATAAAAAAAAAACCTACCAACACGTGCGCTGCACATGTTGACTAACATACAAAAAACAATAAAAAATTGTTTATTTGTTTGGAACCCATCTCTCCCATTATAATAGTTATAGATTTGCAAGCTTTAACGGAATACCTCCAGAAAAAACCAGAAGCAAAACATTACTACGACATATACCATCATCAGTTATTCTGGCCTACAGAGCGAAACTCCACTGTTGTTGATGATTAAAGATGTGCTTAGAAGAACAGAGGTTTTTTTTCTTGGACATTCAGCCGCAGTATCTCACACTATGAAAAGAGAAATTTCTCAACATCCCTAAATAATTATATAAATAATTATATCTAAGACCGAAATCAAACATGTAACTGTTATATAAATTACCCACGAATCTTTGATTTTCTGCAACCCAAGATAACAAATTAAAATAAATAAGAACAGAGTTACCGGCCTATGGGGAAGTCGCGCGGAGCGCACTGCCCTAAGAGTTGATCCGCGGTCTTATGTGCAGACTTTTCGCAGATGCTCCTAGTGGTAAAACCCTCGAGAGATTGACCCAAACTTAGCCTTGCCCAGATGAAGGAGAGGAAGAGTTATGTGGGAAAACAATTTTCAGTTGTATTAAGGGAAGAGAAGATTAGAGTATATATGGACTGATCCCACACACAAGGCACATCTCCCAACCGATGTGGGACTAAAAGCAAGGAAAGGAGGAGCTTGGTTTTGACCAAAAAAGCCAACAATCCCCCCCCAAAACCAAGATCCGAAAAACAGAGATAACAAAAGAATAATGATGGGAAAGTTCTAGGCAAGAGTATACTATGCATAAATGAGATGGACTACAGCCTTGAATCTCACGTAGTGACTATTGTCTTTGTCTGAAGAAGTGCTCAATGGACTATGCCTTGAATCAGACTTCTTGACTCAGATTCAGAAAATAGCACACATAGTACGCTAGAGGTTCTTGGGTCTATCGGGTGGCGCTTTTGAATGGCAATGCGCTCTTTTTCCATATTCATGAGAGTTGTCTGGGATCGCCCTATCCCATAGTCGCGGCCTTCACGACCTCTCATATAGGTAGGTCCTCAAAGGATTGGTGATCGGAGTCAACCCTACATAATAATGTTTGGACCTATTAAGAGTTTAGAACTCATCCTAACCAGATCACACAGGAACACTGTCACCATAGGGATGGGATATCATTGTACAACCTCGTACAGCCACCTGGGCATTAATTTATGAGAATTTAATCTCTGAGTCAGTGTTCCATAATAGTCACCTAAGTCCAGCTTGTTTCTACCCATTGAACCGGCTTCTTGGGATCTCCAGTCAGACTCGGTTGGGTTGCCACTGCTGGTGACTCACTTATGGGCTTAACCCCATCCCCCTCGATGATTCTAGGATCAACGTCCTAGACAGACCCTTTGTTAAGTGGTCTGCAAGGTTCTTTTCTGACTTTATATAGTCAAGAACCACATGTTTGCCTAATAGGCTCTTGATTGACTTGAAGCGCAGCTGCAGGTGCCTGTTCATCTTAGCATTCACAGAATCATGCTTTAGTAGTTCTATAACAAATTTATTATCACAGTTTATGGAAATAGCAGGAACAGGAATATTAGTAACAGGTATATGCATAATCAAATTTCTTAGCCATTCAGCTTCTGTACAGGTAGTGTCCAAAGCTATCATTTCAGAATCCATAGCGCTGATCAGGATTCAGATCAGTTGCTGTTAATCACGCTCTGATCAAAGAATTTTATTCCTGAGAACGTTCCTAGTAAATTGGGTATCCCATTTCTCTTTGGTAATGACAAGTAGGGTATCAATTAGTGGAGCACATGTGGAACATTAATATTATCAACAACAGGAGCCAGGTTACACCCATTATAATTGCTAGTTACCCTTTGTATTTCATAACAAAAGGAGAGTACACCCAACACTAAACTGCCTGTACACGTGCATAGATGTCAAGCGGAAAATATGTGGTACGAAGAAAACTAAAGAGCAAATAAGTAATTCATCACTGCACTGCTGCTACCAGATAATAATCAAGAGATGGGAAGGTTATGCTTTAAGCTACAATGTTAGGAAGTTTTAAACTTCTTAACAAAGAAGTATCCCGCTCTAATAGAGAGCGGGTCAAGTCACCGCCATTGGTGACTATGTTAACCATTAACATTATCTGTTTCCTTAATATCTATGTGCAATACATGCAATAGTGCTGCAGCAGGTGAAGAAATATCACTCCTGTTAACCAACTACAACAAGCTAACATTTGGGTTTCTCGGTTTTCCTATCACCCCTAAAAAAAAAAAAAATGCATCGCTTCTATAACCCCCAAAACACTTTTGCATTTCGCCACTTCCCCAGTTCTATAGTGTCTAGTGTGATTGAATAAAGGAATATTTTTATCCTCTTTCTTTGCATTTGAATTTTTTTTTTTTTTTTTGTTTCAGATTGAGCAAGAGGTGGTCATTGGAGTCCCAATGAAATTAATGTGGTGAATCTAGGCAAGGGAATTGAAACACTTAAAACTGAGTATATCTGTGTTTGCTCCACTATCTTGTCACCTCCTCACCATAAACTTATTAGTACAGTCAAATGCTAATTGCCAATTAGTGCATATAATTTTTGTGTTCTCCATCTACTTTAGAAGGGAAGGTTTTGAATCTTTTGATTTGGCAATGACTTCTTTACTGGCCCTATTCACCCTCTCTCTTGTGCCTCTTCAAGGTCACAAAAAGAAACTATCGTGCCAAATTTTATGATTTATGATTAATAACTTGCTGAAACATAAGTTTCTTTGTTCACCTCCATGTTGTTTAAAAGCAAGAAGTAATCACATAATCATAAGAGGATTCTCACCTGTCAACTATTGCCACTAATTGGTGTTAAAGACAATAGCAATGTGTACAGACAAGGTCAGTTACATACTTCCATTCTCTCTCATAGTGCAAATTCTCTACTGCATGCTAGTATTTTGAAAGAAATCCCATGCACATGGTTTACCATAAATCATGGTGCACAGCCATTGGATCCTGGTCCAAGACTTGGGGCATCCGACAATTATGAGACATAGTTTACCATAAACCATGATTCATAGGATTTAAATTAGTGTCTCAAGGCCTAAATGTGCACTATCATCTATCTGATATTACCTTTTATTAGTCAACAATCTTCAAACATGCAGCATCAGAAATAGCTCCCCTTGATTTTGTTCCATAATGGCAGTAACAATTTTCACCACCAATATTTTAACAATATTCATCTTCTTGGCATGGAACTGTCATCGTAGATGTAATAATAAGAATTTTTAGATTGTTTAGACTGTCATCGTAATGTCAGGGTTTAGCATACAAGTTTTACTAAAGTAATAAAAATGGCTTGAAACAGCCTACTACAATCACAAAAATATAACACATAAAGATGTAATCTACCAAACATTATGAAATTATTGAAAGAAATTCAGTTATAGACAGATGCATGACACTATTGTCTAGAGGATCCTTATGGTACAAAATATAAAATCAAATTTTCATGATAATTGACATTTACAAGTACTTCAAAAGTTATGCATATAACAAAATTAACTTGAGGTTGTATACAAGTCGGTAGATGCAAAATCTGTCAGAAACTATATCTAAAATAGAAGTAAAATCGGTTCGCTAATATGACAAAGATGGACTAGATGATGCATATGAAACCATTACTACAAAGTTATCAGATGTTGCATCCTATAATTGGAGTTTCCCTTTTTAAAGTTTTTTTTTTTTTTTTGCATGAATAATTTCCATCAAATCAAGAAAAACACAGTCGAATACTGGGAGATTGGTTTAATTGGACTTACTTGACTTCCCTGAATCAAATCATAAGCCAGCACATTGTTAGATGTGGCAACACTTGATTGATGAATCACTCTATCATCTACTAAAGCCATATGAGTTTGAAACCTTGTAAGATCTTTGGAAACCTTCAACCTAGAAGGATTTAGAAATAATCGGCCATTATGATGTTCATAACCCCCATAACTTGGCCTGAGAACTTTAACGCTCCTCCTTCTCAGGTTGAAAGCTGCAACGGGAGCGAGAGACAGCCGGGCGGGTCGGAGGTCGCACCCGCAACCCGAAATTAGATCCGAAACCGCCGCCAATGTTGAAGGAAGGGAGAGAGAGAGCAAAGAATCCGAGGGACCCACCGGGATCGCAGAGGTGGAAGAACTTCTCGACCTCAGTGGTGAGAGCCTTGATCATGGCGGCGCGTCGACCCTTGTAGTCGACGAAGACGTCATCGGGGGTGCGAGGATGGTAGGCGCCATCACCGCCTTCCATATCGGATTTCGAAATTAGGGTTTGGGATTTGGGGATTTGGTTTGGCTTTTGGAAGAGAGAGAAAAGGGAGATTGGAGGGAATGGAGTTTTAGAGAGAGAAAAAGAATGAGAGAGTACGAAGTTTTTTGTGGGTTTTGAGTAATGCATTCTTTGTATAATCTAAATTCAGAATCAACTCTTAGATTGTTATATAAATTACCCACGAATCTTTGATTTTCTGCAACCCAAGATAACAAATTAAAATAAATAAGAACAGAGTTACCGGCCTATGGGGAAGTCGCGCGGAGCGCACTGCCCTAAGAGTTGATCCGCGGTCTTATGTGCAGACTTTTCGCAGATGCTCCTAGTGGTAAAACCCTCGAGAGATTGACCCAAACTTAGCCTTGCCCAGATGAAGGAGAGGAAGAGTTATGTGGGAAAACAATTTTCAGTTGTATTAAGGGAAGAGAAGATTAGAGTATATATGGACTGATCCCACACACAAGGCACATCTCCCAACCGATGTGGGACTAAAAGCAAGGAAAGGAGGAGCTTGGTTTTGACCAAAAAAGCCAACAGTAACCCCATCTCTTTTAAGACTGAGTAGTCTAGAAAACTGCATTACAAATACGCTTAGGGGAAGAATGAAGTTATTTTTTCATTATGCATATAAGAGGAAGCAACCAAATGAAGGAATGATGAATTCACAGAAGTAGCACAAGGCAAGAAAGGTATTTTACTCAAACAATTAGCTGTCGCATTACAAATACATAATCAATAACTACCACAACAATTCTGGAACAAAGAGACTTCTCATATGAATGGAAGCCTGAAACAATAGCAGCTTCTCTATTAGTAATGGAAGCCTCCTCTTTCACAAGAGAAACTGAGAAAAACAAAACCACAAAAATAAAAACAACAACAACAACAACAACAACAACAAAAGAATGGATGCCCCCGAATGTGTCTGGAAAAGGGGTACATAAGAATCATGTACATTCATCCTTTAGGACGAGATGACAAAAAAGACAAACAAGGAACGATCAACTGTTTTGTGATTTATGCCTCTTTGGGGCTTGCTCTAAATCTTCGCCGTTGCTCCCTACTCTTGAGTGTCTGATCACTGGTTGGTTTCTAGACGAAGGATCATCAGGATCCTAAAATACAAGCAAAAGAAATGAAAGCTATTAATGGATTTAAGGTAATTCATGATATTGCAAAAGCTTTATAATCAGCAAGTCTATAGTCTATAATACAAATTTTCTTTTCCACAATGCAATAAATGTGAGTCTATAACGCTCAATAGAGAAGCTTGATTTTATTCCCTAGGTGTTCTAAAAAAATTATATAGCCGGTCAACTGGGTTGCGTAGATCAGAACCCAATTTCTACCTCAAACTCAGGTAGGGTATATCCATATATGTCTAAAATCAAGAACCTGTATCTCAGACCTGATCATATATCCATCTTACAAATTGGTACGAAGAAATGCCAAAAACGGATAAATTGAAAAGTAACATACAACCAACAGTCCAAGCCAAAAACTGGATTCAAATAAAACAGACAGGGTTCACATAAGCTTGAAGTGTCGGATGGGTTCTGAATGCGTGCCTCAAAGCCTTTCAGGCGTGGAAATGGACAAAGACGGTTTTTCAACCTGAAACCCTCCATTGGAAACTCAGCTTGGGACCTCTAATTTATGGGATAAAAGGATCTTTAAAATTATTTTTTGCTAGTGAAAGACATTGTATTTTGCTAAGGTGTAATGTTATTAAGCAACAAAGGAAACATTACACCACAGAGTCAATTTTCCTGGTAATAGTACAGAGAGATTGATCTTACAGGGTTTTGGCAGGTACCAGGTTTGGGTACGGACAGAGTAGGTACCTGCCCTAACCCGATCAAGTCAAACCCACTTAGAGCTCTAATGTATTGGAACTTATGAGAGCCTTCCACATGTTGAAGATGGAGATTGTTTTTTTACTGGTCAGGTATATGCAATTTCAATAGCAGCTTGAACTTCAACTATGCTAACAAACAAATGAATGAATCTAATCTGATGAAACCCTGAAACTATAACACAGACTACTCTTGTATCAAAGGTGCAATATCTAATGACAGCAAAGTGTAAGTTGACCAGATGTCTAAAAGACTAGATGAAATGAAAACAATGACATAATTCTCAAAAGATTATACATGTACAAAGGACAAGTAACAATTCTATACAGTTATTAAAGGGAGACGTGCCAGTAATGCACATAGTTTTTTAACATGATACAAATGATCTGTCATCATTAGGTTTAAGTACAATGCCAGCCATAATAAATTTTGTCAGCTAGCAAAAAAATATAAGCAGCGTGGCTTAACCAAAACTATATTTTTAATGAAATATTTCTTCCCAACCAGTATCAACCCCACATGAAGAGCAAGCGAAGCACGCCCTTTTGTATGCCATAAATTAGACGTGCAATGGCAACACTTACCAGTCTCTTGGCTCTTGCACAAAGTAAGTGAAAGTAGAGTGGCTGTGTGTGTTATAGCTAATTGATACAAGAGTAAAAAGTAGAATGAGTACTCCTTTATCTAAAAACTTAGGTAAATGAAAATAAATTGAGAACTTCCAAAAAGAACCATAAACCTATACCTTAGCACTAGACATGGTATTAGTAGCTCTCTGAGTTGCTCGTTTGCCAAGATTAATCTGCACAGAGATGCTGGCTTGAGATAGATCTATACCGGAGCTTTCAAGTGCCTGATTTAGGGTATTTAGCACACTGCACCGAAGAAGAGAAACAATATCACTTAGACGTGGAGACTTGGAGATAATTACAAGATAATGAAAAACAGAAAATCAAAATCATTGAGTGAAATAAAAACTTTTTTTTTTGGGTGTGTATGTGTGTGTGTGTGTACTCAATCAACTAGCTCGATAATATCAACTCTGTTTAAGAAAATGTAAAAGAAAAATAATACATAAATACAAATTATAATCTGATAGCACATACTTTTGAGAGTAGGCAGTAGATATGCTTATTGTGCCTTTGTCAATAGTTAGCTCTTCTTCTTCACTCATCAAATCACAGCTACCACCGCAATTGGAGGGCCTCAACCATTGAGATTGAGTCTGGGAGGCCGAGTTATCGATATTTGATATCAACCTCTGTGAAGATTGACCAATACCAATCTTGCTTGTAAAACCAACAGGGTTTTCCAAAGGTTTGTACAAGACGCCGGCATTCATATCAGACTCTAGTGGATCCTGAGCAGCTGAGAGGACTCCCTGTGCAGCTGGCATGCTGTTATCATCAATAGGATATACGAATCCTGTAGAGGGGATATTTTTTATAGTTTGAGAAACGTCAGGTGGGCCATCTCCAGGAACTAGACTGTTATTCTGATGCAAAGAAGGAAATATGGTTGGTTTTCTCAAAGACATTAAACAAGAAAAAAACAATAGAAAGTACTACCGCGCACAGTAACATATTCAGTTTTCCAGTCATGTTAAATGTTTAAGTTTTTTAAAAAATTTAAAATGGCAGATACCCGTGCATTTTTCCATAATGATCTAAAATAGACCTTTACCTGTGAAGAAAAAAAAAATTGAAAATCGATTACAAAAAAATATTTTTTAGTGGAAAGGACCAAGACATCCAATATTTGGTGGGACCAGCTGTCCAGCTCAATAAACATCAAGAATATTCGAGGCTAATATAGTACAATCTTAAGCTAAATGAGTATCCAAATTCTGATGGTGGTTGGGCCAAACAACTCTTTTTATGTTTTATACATAATTGGCTGATGAATAGGTTCCTTATTTGATGATAACCAGTTTGCAAGTTCCTGTAATCTTCAGGCCAACAGAAGTTTGAAAACAAGCAGGATAGGAATGTTCTCCAATAATTACCTAGAAAGTGGAGAACACAAGAGCGACATAGAAAAATGACAGGAAGAGGAACTAGAACAAACATAATTCTAATAAAGTTTTTAAAAAATATTACAAGTGAAGACAAACAATTCAGATGGTTGCACTATGGGAAAACCCAACCCAGTAGGAATGTACAAGCTAATGCAAATAGGTTTAGTTCATTCTCAGTAACATTCACACATATCATGCATACATGAAGCTATTAACATTAACACAATGCTGAAAAGTTACCCATGGCATCAGTTTGGCATTTTCTTCGCTAAACCCTGGGTATGAAGACTCATTCTTCTGCACATTCTCTTGTAAGAAATGAATATATTCGATAACCTGAATTATAACAGAATGAAGTCAACTAATTGTCACCACTAACAAAATAAAACCTAGTGTGGAGGAAATACAAAGTTTAGATATTAGTACGACGTACTGCACCTCTAAAAGGAACGATGCTTTATCCCTCTTCTGTTCACTATGTGGTATGATTTCTCTAAGTATCTGAAACCTGCAATAAGTATAAAGAAGGAAACACGTTAAAATTGCTATCACATAAGAATAATGCAATTTAAAAGTAGGAAATCTTCCCATATCTACAAATAACTTTTTGAAATTGATACAACGTCCACTGGTACTAATCATGTCTGCTCCATAACCCATTGTTCTTTCACAATTTAACATGATACTCTCTTGATTAGCAAAAAACCACAAACCAATGTAATATGATTATACATATCCACGAGCTAATACTTTAGATCACTAACGGCATCTCATCTATCTATCTAAGAAAGAGCAGATCAAATGTCAACACAAAAAGGGGATGCAAACTTCGTTGTTATTATTGCTACAATAAACCTAACATATTAACATGCTCCCTAAAATGTAACACTCTTAAATTTAGGCAAGATAATAATGTTGGATATTTTGTAATTTATATTTTAAGGAAAACCCAATTTCAAAAGTATTAAATGACTTCAAATATTTTATGCAGCACGTATATTGCATGGGTGGAGGTTTCTAATTTTTTGGGCGCTATTAAGAGGATTTTACGGAGTTCATTATGTCACTTAAGGGATTGAGATTATTAAGGCTTTCGGTTACATTCTTGTAACAAATTAGTTGATTGGAGCCTAAGTTTTAGGAGTGCATTTGATGGTCAAATTGCATGTGACCTACTCTTTAGGAATTAGTTAGATTATAGTGGCTAATTACATGGTTAGCTAGTTTTGTGTTACATATCTATATATACGAGGTTTTAACCCTTTGTTTTAATTCTAATCCAAAACCCAATCTTGCTGGATATCTTTCTTCATCTCAATTCCTTTTCAAAAAGTTTTATAAAAGTTCAATATTTCATCTATCCAAACTATAATCCTACTCCCACTTTATTTATCAAATCTATTATAATTATATTATATTTTAATGAGCTAGGTGTCATTGAATGAGATCTCTCGCCATGCCCGTGTGTGACAAGGTGCCGAGAGTTTGGGGTTCTTGAACCGCTATGAGAGATGATCACCAAAAGCTGCGTGCACGGAGGCGGTATCTCTCTCTTAGGAAAGAGAGTGCCTTGCAATAATCCTAAGCTCAATGATATCAATTTACTTTCTTATTATTTATATTACATGCGTTATTGAGTTTTATCAATAGTTAGAATTAGGGTTGTGCAACGGGTTAGAATCGACCCGAACCCAATCTGAATGGGTGGAGTATTTTGCCTTGAAAACCCACCAAAATCCGAACGGGTGGGTTTCCAAAGAGCCATTTAAAATCTGGGTCGGGCTTGGTTTATGTAACAAACCTGTCCGACCCGGACCCATTTTTACCCGAACCGAACCAAAACCCAGAGCTGACTCATACTAGAGGTATTATATACGTACATATACATTAATTCTAAGCCATCCATCATGGTTGATGGAAGGATAGAACATTATAACCTTCACATATATATTTGTGTCTTTGTATGCAGCCTTAGTTCCCATAAAACCCAAACACATTTATATTCACTGTGTTTCAATTTGTTTGTTTTGTAACTTTTTGACATGTTTATTAATTCATTATGTATACCTATATAATGTATAGTTGGTACATAGACTTATTTGTTTTATGACATAAAATTGTCACGATAAAATTATATTTGTATATTATATATTTGCGTTTATTTTGTACCTCTAATTGTCTTCTATAAAATATTTTTTTATTCAATTACTTGAAAAAATGGCGAAAAAATAATTAAAGGTGAAAACCTGACTTACCCATTAACCCAACCCGGCCCGTCAAAATCTGATACCTTGCCCAAACCAAACCGAATCGAACAGAAACCGTTCGGTGCAGGTTTGCGTTTGTAAATAAAATATCAAATGGGTTTCGGTGGGTATTGGGTTTGGAAAAAAAAAGCGGGTCAGATATAAAAATAGTTGAAAACCAGCCCGACCCGACCCAAAACATGCACACCACTAGTTAGAATGTTCAAGTTTATATGTTTCGTTATTCCGTGAAAATGCTTTTATACCAATTTTGTCTTATAAATACTTGTACCTAAAGGAAAATATAAAAACCCAATTGCTAAGTTCTGTTGCAGTCTTGCAGAACAATATACCCAAAATCTTCATAATCAAAGAGAAATTTAATATAATGGAAAAAATAACATCTCTCACTAACTATCGTAGTCCTTGTGTTGAGAAATTTAAAAACAAAATCCCAACCATCCTAAACTTCAAACAGCTGACTGCATGAAGGAAACTTGGCTAGAAAATCTCAGTTTCCGACACCAAAAATCATATGCTAATTATAAAGTTCAACATGAAGTATAATTCAACTTTCCGACACCAATCTCAAAAACCCTTTTGAGATTGTTATCCAACCATCCATATATTCACAGCAGCACTCAAAAGTATCTAAACAATATATGTACTAGCAAAACAATGAGCATGATAATTAGCTCCAACTATCATCAACTAATTCCGAATTCCACATTGACCCATCTCATTTTTCCAACTAAAAAACCCAATTTCCACAAGTAATAGCAACTGCAATTCCAAACAAATTAAACAGTAATCCAAGACTTGCCTGTCATTGATTTTGCTCCTCCTCCTCTGCTCCGTCGCAGAATGCTTCGACCGCGGAGTCGTAGCCCCTCTCTGCTCTCCACTACTCCTCCCATCAACTCTCACACTCAACTCTCCTGCAAAATTCACAAATTCACATTCAATTCAATCCAAAATAAAGGAATAAAATGAGAATTTTAAAACCCCAAAAAAGGAGCTAACTTTTCTTGGAAGTCCCTTCTCTCTTTCCGAACTCATCATCCTCATCGTCTTCGTCGAAACCCCGACTGGACCTCGAACCCGATTCCATGACTATCCGCTTCTTATCCGGAGCAGGGGGGTTTCTGCAAAAAATAAGAATTTGGAGATGATGGAAATGAAAATTTTGCAGAAAAGTCCAAGAAGAAAGGAAATTTGCGGGGTGGGGACCTCGAGGATGAGAGAGAGGGGAGGCAGGTGGTAGTGCGAGCGGTGAGAGGCGGCGCCGGCGACGGCCACTGAGCTGCGGGATTTGAGAAGAGGACAAAAGAGGGTGAGAATTTCGACCTAGAATTTTAAAAGTGTAATTTGAAATTTTAATTTAGATTTGACTATTAAATAGGCGGCTATTGACATATTAGTCCCTTAATAACAAGTATTTGTAAACTCAGAGTATTTTCAAATTTTGAGGTAAAAAAATTAATTAAGAGCATTTGTAGTCGTTGGCTATTTAGCCATTTTTTTGCATATTTTTGAACAGTAGCCAGCCATATCTGGCAATCGATTTGGCTATTTGGAAAATATAGCCCGACGATACATTTTTTTTTGTTTGAAGATCGGACGGTATATTATACACCGTCCTAAAAAAAAAATTATTAATAAAATAATCGGACGAAAGATTATACACCGACCCCAAAAAAAAATTTATTAATAAAATAATCGGACGATAGATTATACACCGTCCCAAAAAGTCATTTCATTTTTTTTATAAATTTAATCGGACGGTAGATAATCTACCGTCCTATACTAAAAAACAAAAACAAATAATTAACAGTCGGGACATTATACTTCGTCCAAGCATCAGCTAGTCCATTTCATTTTTTATATATATTAAATGTCACTATCGGAGATTATAATAACCAATTTTTTAATATTTTTTATAAAAACGAATGACGGGAGATAATTTACCGTTTGGCCAATTTTTAGCTAACAACGACTACAGCGAAAACTATTTTTTTTTATTTGCTATAAACCAAATGGCTAAAATTTGGCAATAACGACTACAGATGCTCTAATCCATCAAGAGCCAGTATTTTCAAATTAGACTATTCAAAATATCACGATTATATATTCCGTTGTAAATAGTAAAATGTACTATAATCTTTCACAATATAGGGAGCTATAGTTAATGGATTTTTTTTTATTTTATGTTTTTTTCGAATTTATTTACGAAAAAAAATAGTTGTCAAACTAATTGCGCTCGAGGACTTAAACTAAACTCGTCATTGGAAACAACAAGTTTAGTTATTTCGAACTCGCCGTTGGGAATGGCGAGTGTAGCTCTAACTTTTTTGAGAAACTCATTGTTCCCAATGGCGAGGTTAGTTCAAAATTTTTAAACAAGCTACGACTCGATTTTGAGTGTTCCAACACAGATAGTTTGACAACTATTATTATTTTACAAATAGTTTCAAAAAAAATGTATTAAAAAAAACAATTCTAGTTAATGAGCATCGAAGAGGCAGGGAGTGATATATGTAAATCACAATTTAAGGGAGATTTATGGATAAATACAGAAATTATGGAGGCTAAACTTAATTCATTTAAAGGGGTGTATTGGATTTGAATTTGAAAAGAACTTAAAAGAATTGAGAATCCCAGTATTTAAGGAATTTATGGGGAATTCACCAAAACTTTGACTGGAATTTATAAGGATTTTAAAATAGTTTGATGGAAATCTTATTATGAATTTGATGGCAATCACACGTGCAATATACGTGCAATAAAATCTCAAAAGCAATACCAGCAAGAGTACACAGCAATCACAGCAAGAGAGAGGCAGAGCTCGACAGCAACAATGGCAAGGGCGACAACTTGGTGGTCGCCGGCGTCGCAGGTGGCGGGGCTCGTCAGTGGCGTCAAGGCGGCGACCCAGGGCAGGCGGCGGCGGCGCTCGCGCTGCCGTCGACGGAAAGGGGTAGCAGCGCCGGGGGTTTTTCTGTGTTCTGGCACCGTCAATGTCGAGGACAGAGAAAAGGAGGAGGCATGGGTGTTTCGGGGAGGTGCGCTGGCGCCGTGGAGAGGAGGCGCCGACGAGGGGAGGCGGCGACGGGGAAGAGGTCGCCGGAGGGGGGTGAGCGCCGGGGAAGAAGACGCTACAGCGGTTGGAGGATTTGGGCGGGAAAATCACAGCGGAAGAGAAAGAACGGGAGGAAAGAGGAGAAAAAACGTCCACATAGAATCATAAATGTCTTGAAAGTTTCTATGGAGAATGTGAGAATTGTAAAGGCCTTTGGTATTTATACCTCAAATCCTAGATTTCATCTAAATTCTCCAAATTCTCAATTCTATCAAAATCAATAACTTTTTAAATACACCAAGAATTGAATGGGGTCATTTAAAATCTCCATTGAATACACCGAGAATTGAACAGAATCACTTAAAGTCTCAATTGAATACACTGTGACTTTTATAAACTCCTTTAAAATCCTAAGTGAATACACTAGGATTTTCATATTCTTTTAAATTCTTTTCAAAATCCAATCGAATACACTCCTGTTAGTTTTAGCAGAGCATGTGCATTTTACACATAACTCTAAATCCAAAAATAATACGGTAGTAATTTTGTAAAGGGTAATGCTACACCTACTATCAAATTTATTACTTTTCTCTTTACTACTAGGTGGCACACTTCTATTTGATATTTCTACCACCTACTCTATAACAACCTCCATTAATAGTGTACTAACTAAGATAGTAAAGAAAAATATAGTAGATTAGTAGGTGTATCATTAGCCTTTGGTTAAAGACTACTGACACATAGATAGTACGTTTTTAAAAAAATACTATTTTCTTTTGTGGGATCACAAGGGTTAAAAATTCTCCAACCATTAAAGAACAAGTAGTCTAGAAATAGCCAAGTAAATGAATAAACTAATTTACACATTTTCATTTACAGATTGTAATTATTTGTCCTTATGTTTCAAAATAGAAGTCATTCTAGATTTCTACACGCCTGTTAAGAAAAATTTAAGATTGAAAAAAAGTACAAGATATTCTTGATCTTCGAAGCTCATAAATGAACTACCAATTATAAAATGTTCTATTTATCATCCGCTATAAATAAGCTATCAATAAGCAATAGGTGAGAGTAGTTGAAAAAATAAGAGTAAAATTGAAAACCATTTAAAAAAAATAATTGGTGGACATTAAGATTGACAAGACATTTGCATTAGAAACCTAAAATCACTTATATTTTGAAACAAAAAAAAAAGCTAGAATAACATATCTCTAATCTCTAATATTATAATGGGAGAAGGCCTTAGTGTCATTTGTCATTTGTCATTTTGTCATTCTACCAACATGTGCAACGTACGTACATAACTAATATAAAAGAAGTTTCAGGTTCAAATTCTTCTTAAGCCAGAGTTTTTATTTTTATTTTTTGAAATGATTAAAACGTGCATCGTAGGTGAAAATTACTAGTGTTTTGAAATGGGTGGAGTAGTAAATAAAAAAAGTGAGCTTCATATTTACATGAGAAAATTTTCTTATTCAAAGTGGTGTATAAAAATAATAATTTTAAAATTATAGGTTTGTTAAATAGTAACATTTTTATTCGTCTTGATTGTTAAAATTGTCTGCTACAATTTACAAATAAGTCATTTGATCAAATTAAATTTGTGATTAGAAAAAATTAAACTTTCAGCACATTGAAAGAATGTCCTCTCAGCCGCATGTTACATACACCAGCTCGGATCTCAACCGACCGACCAAATTAGAGTAAGCTACGAGCAAATGGTTGAGCTCTGTTTTTGTCAACCACAAATGGTACATCATCAAAACATGCAAATAGTTCTAGCTTGTGAAAGTTACTAGTATTTGTTACTGTTCCCGACAGTCAACCCTCCTGGAAAAAGCCTTTCAATTTGGGCTTCCTCTCCTCTTATAAGAGCATCCACAGTCGTTGAAGCCATTTTTTGGGTATATAGCAATTTGGAAATAGGAAAAAGGGAATGTTGCTGCAGTCGTCAAAAGGTAAAATATAGCCGGACGGTAGATTTTTTTCCGTCCAGTAAGAATGACGGGGGATTATCGTCCGTTTCAAATTTTTTATTTTAATTTTTTTTTTTTTTTTTTTTTTTTCACTAGAAGACAAAAAATTAAAAAAAAAAAAAAAAAAAAAAACAAGAATAGATCGGACGGGAGATTAACTCCCGTCATTTTGAAGAATGACGTGGACCAGTCGTTGAAGCCGTTAGTGCTCTTTTAATTTTTTTGGTATTTTTTTTTTTTAAAAAAATCCCACCAACGGTTCATAATGAACCGTTAAAGTTTATAGAAGGGTGATTATGCACCGTCCGTTGACCAGCTTTTAAATTTTTTTTTTTTTTTTTAAAAAAATTTCACCAACGGATCATAATGTTCCGTTAATCTGATTACACGGGTTATAATTCACCGTCGGTTGACCATCTTTTAATTTTTTTTTTTTTTTAATCATTGGGATTGTACGATACGGAACATTATGTTCCGTTAATTAGATCGGACGGGGGATTATCTTCCGAAAGCTATATTTTCCATTTCGCCATATCGCCTGCTATATTTGGCAGCGTACTGTTCCTCGTCAACCCAAATTTTGGGTATTTGGAAGACGACTGCAGATCGTTTTTTTCCAAATTTTCCAAATTTTGGGTATTTAGCCCACGACTGTGGATGCTCTAAGATTGAGATTCTCTCTGACACTGATTACCAAGGGATCCCCTCCCATCCCGAGACCAGACCAGACCACTACCACTCCCCTACTGGTGGACCCCCACCTTCTACAGTGCTACGTTTTGAGCTAATCCTAACCTAGATCTAACACACGTGCCTCTCACGTGATATCCATTGGTCCTCTCCGCACTTGAGTTGAGTTGTCCCCTAAATAATCCATCAAATTTAATTGTTTATTTATTTATTTATTTATTTATTTATTTCGCCCATTGCAAACTTAACGGGTAGGTTAAGAAATTTGTTACCTCTGGCTGCAGACGACCCAATATGATCCTTTTCCCACAAGGTGAATGTCACATCCGCTTGATGCGACCCATACCCGCTGAGTTCGGGTTTCCTATCCATGCTGAGACCGCTACTCGCAGCGCACGTGACTGTCTCCGGCACGTGGCTAATGCTGTACGTCCCGACCCCACCCGGGAGCACGTGCGCTACACGCTCCGTGGGGCCCGCGCGGCTCGCCGGACCCGCCGGTTTGGGATCCTCCCCCGGTGCCGTCTCGAGGGGTTTTAGAAAGTCGTGAGTTCTCAGAAAATAACCTGAAATTTTTTATTTTTTTAAAAATGATTGTGAAAATTCCTGAAATGCCCCTATTAACATGCAGACTGCGCGCAGAGGACGGGGAATTATCTTCCCGGAATGACCCTACTGTTTCTGCAGCAGGAACGTAAATTTGTTTTGGTAAATTCAGTTATGGAATTTGGAGATACCTTGGGCTTGGGATGGGGGTCTCGAATCTTGATGCGTAGGGAAGGAAGGGTCCTTGGTGTACAGGGAAAGGAAATCGTGAGTTTCTTTTTTACCTGTACTAAAAAAAAATATTTACTATTTATTACTAAATTAAATTATATATATATATATATATATATATATATATATATATGTGTGTGTGTGTGTGTGTTACTAAAATTAACTACAGGAGATGTTATGAAAATTGTAATGATAATAAAATTGGAAAATTGAGATCATGCGTTACCTTGAAACTCCATGAACATGAAGTAGAATTGGCTGAATTTCGATAATTCTCAACCCTAGGCCTAGAATTGTCTCATGAAACGAGATCGATCGACGATCGTAAGAATGAGCTTGCAGCTAGAAAATTTAGCGGAACTGAGGGAGAATTCTGACGGATCCGCAACTTTACGGATCAAGGAAGAGAGCTTAGCCGGAATTCGGTAGATTTGGCTCAACTTTTATGCTCAGAATTATGGAAGGTGACGTCAGCGTCGTCCGAGTAAACCCTAGAGGCCTAGACTTAGCGAGAGAAAGTGAAGAGGGGAGGGGGGGAGAGAGAGAGAAAAATGAAATGCAGCAGAATTGGAGAGGAAATCAACACATGAAATTTCTTTTGGAAGCGATATCATCTTTCTCTATTTCTCTCTCTCTCTCTTTATAACTGGAGTGAGTTTGCTTGGCTAGTTTTTTTTTTTAAAAGGCTGTTTTGACACGAGTCCCCCACAAATATTCGAATTACATAACAGTTCCTTACAAGTTGCTATTTTTGTATTGGCTAAATTTGAAGAAAAAAAATCTCTTGAACTATCACGCATGAAACATTACTGAATTTTTTATTTGTACAGAAAATCTCACTCAGGTATGGTTGTAAAAAACTTCCATTAAATATATTTTCAAAAAACCATATCTAACTTTTCTGCTTGTATTAGATAAACTCATTTATCTTTGCAAGTTGGTTCAAAAAACATCATGCATCTTTCTTATTTTTGTCAAAAAATCTTACTCAACTTTAGCAGAAAGCTCTGGCCGTCGGAGTGAATTTTTGCAACTATACTTGAGTGTGGTTTTCTGCGCAAAAAATAGTTTAGTAAGGTTTTCTGATAGTTTAAGGGATTTTTTTAAAATTTAGCCTTTTTGTATTTTGTTCTTGATCAACTTTAAAAGTGATGGACATGAGACATAGTAAAAAAAAACATTATGAAAATTACGATATATTGTTTTTTTTTTATATAAGTTAAAAGGTGGAATAATGCCACCCTGTTTCATTAATAAGAAATTAATAAAATAACCCCGGCGTACCGGGAGAAATACAAAAGTACAGTATAGAAAATAAAGTACAGTATAAGAAATAAAACATAAACACCCAATAAAATCCTGAGGGGTGGGTCTAATCCTCCGTGCATCAAACAACCAAAAGTACAGTAGGCCAAATACAAACTAGTAGAGACTAACGCTATTGAGACACTGATGAGAATGGAAGGGGTTGCAAGAGTAAACATTCCACTAAACATTTTTTCTTGAAAGTTGATTTAATGGATAAAATTCACATTATCTTGCACTAGGTTTCAAACTAGTCATTGCTAGAGTTGATTGAATCTATAAATATAGCGATTTATAGGTGTCTTTTATGCGATTTAATTATTTACATCAGACTTGTATAGATAAAAAACGACTTTTAATTGACTAACTCATCTATTAGTCCATGTAGAATTTCATACTTAATATAAAAAAACCCTAATTTATGAGGAGCCATATGCCTAGAAAAGACTATTCCCCTCTTTTCCTTTTGAGTAATGCTTCATCCACTACTAATTTCATTATCATTTTATTCACTATCTTAGGTGACATGCTTCCATTGGAGAGTTCTCTCGCCTACTCTATCTTCTCTTACCTATTGGAACGTGCCACCTAAGATAATGAACAAAATCGTTGTCAAATTGGTAGTGGATGTAGCATTACTCTTTCTTTTTAAGCATCAATGTGAAATACCTCATTCATTTTCGTACTTCCATTTATTTTTTTAAAATTTAGGGACTATAAGGGTAAATCTCAGGGAACCAACCAATAAAATATTTAATTTTGATTTGGCTACATTTCAATATATCTCTTGGACATTTCTCAACATTTAATTTATCCCTTGCATTTTGTTTTCACAAGTCAACTTCCTAAATTCTAATATTCGAGGCTAGAAAAAAAAATTCCATGATAAGTAAAATTGTTTGTAAATATGAAATCCATGAGGACTAAACTATCAACCCCCTCAACAATCTCTAACAGCTCACTTACCCCAATTCCGTTGGGCACCGTTCAATTTAACGCCGTCAAGAAAAAGCCTAGCCTAGCGGCTGTTTGATGAGACGAAAGAGCAGGACCCTTCCAATCCAACGGCAGACACGGATGGTCCAGGTATCATCAGATCACGTGCATTGCGCGTCATGTTGACCTCGGTTTGGACCTGACAAAACTAAAGTACAGATGTGAGAGAGAGAGAGAGAGCATAATTCAGAACTACTAATCCCTAATTATAGAGAGAGAGAGAGAGCATAATTCAGAACTACTAATCCCTAATTAAAAATCTTTAAGATTAAATGGGGCTGGGGATCACGTGGTGAGCACATGAGCGAGGATGGTGGGAGCCACAAAAAAGGGGGTATCCCTAGTTCCGTTACGGCGTTTTACTAGTGATGGTACTACTAGTAGTGGATGTTGGGGAGCACATGAGCGACGATTTTACGGGCATCTCATCATGTGCGCCTGATTCCTCCACTCATTTTCCACCTCTCTGCACCTTTTCATCAAAATTAACTAGTGTTATCGTGTACAAATTGTACGACCAAAAAATAACTTTGAAATATTCATAAAATTATATAGACTTTCAAAAAATATGAGATAATTGAAAGAAACTTATAAATATCATCCCACCGTCGTTACTGAAATCTTCATTATCATCCTCATATAAGCAGATGATTTAAAGAATCAATGTCAAACTAAAATGTTATCCAATTGAATATTACTAAATCTAAAAAATACATGCAATGAAAAGATCTCGCAAATTCAATTAATTTATATTAATAGGTATATTACAGCATCATTAACATTCAGTAAATTGATTCTACATTATAAACCATGCATTATAGCACAAGATAGGATAAAGATGATAGACTAAGAAAATCATATAAAAATAATTGTATGAATTGTGTTTGCTTAAAAATCTAATTCTAAGCTAGGGATGAGGGTGGGTTTGCGAAGAGACGTGAGATTTTGTGAGATTGAGAAAAAGGGTGGTGAAAGACTGTGTTTTAAGATTAAGGTTTTTATTTTGTTTTGATTTTTTAATATAATCGTGCATAGTGCATGTATTAGTTAAATAGGATTATCTACTTTTTATCTCATTTCTTTATTTTAAAACAGAGAAAAGAGAGAGGGGGTAGACTCTCTCTCTTATTAGTATAAGATATAGATATAAAAAAGTAATAATAACAAACAATAATTATTATAATTAAATATTCACAATTATTCAAACGAAATATATATATATATATATATATATATATATATATATATATATATATATATATACTAGGTTTGCCCGTCGACACGTGCCTACCGCACGTCATCGGAACGGTAAATCTTAATTGATCATATAAAATAGTTTTGGAGGTCCAGCAAATTAATTGAAATAGCAAATATATTATATGAGAAACTTTGGGGGTCTAGCAAAAAACATATTATATGATTTTTTTGAATTATTTTTAAAGATATTAAACTTTTTTTTAAACTTTTTTTAATTTATTATTCTTTTATTTTTTTTAAATTTTTTATTTTCTTACTTTTTGTATAGAAGTGGGAATGAGAAAGAGAGAGAAAAGAAAAAAAAAATACATATAGGAGTTGTTTTGGTTGGTGGATTTGAATTTGAGTTTTGGGGAAAAACTTTTGGGGGGGAAAATGTGTTTTGTGAGGTTATATCTGGGCCTTTGATTTTGGAAGGATTGAAGGAGAGCCACTTGATAGCTTTCTTTGTGTTTTATTATATATATATATATATATATATATATATATATATATATATAAAATACTATAATGAGAGAATGCCTCAGTGTTATTTATAAATCTACCAATTTGTAAATCTACCAATTTGTGCAACACACGTACCTAACTAATATAAAGAATGTTTCAGGTTCAAACTCATACTATATCTGAATTTTGACTTTTAAAAAATTAAATTTATTAAGACGTGCATCGCACGTATAAATTACTAGTGTGTATATATAGAGAGAGAGACAGAGAGAGAGCAAATGCCCCATTGAAAATGCAAATGTTGTGAAACCCCGTGAAAACCACCTAAGCCGTTGTTGGGAACAACGGCCTAGGTTATAATGCATTATAACCGCCTAGGTTGTTTTCACATTTTCAACGCTACAGTAGCGTTTTCAGTGGAACATTGCTCATTACAGTGGCGTTTTCAGTGGAACATTGCTTATATATATATATATGTTAGATGACGTGGCCCTTCCTGGGCCATCAGATCTCCTCAAAACATGCTCTTCCCTGATCATCAAGTCAACAGAAGTCCAACGGGCCGTTACCGCCTCAGGCCCACATGCAAACGGATCCGACCTAGCCCACTTATGTAACGCCCCGAATCCCAAATACAACTGAATTCGAGAGTTCTACAAGATCTTTCCACTTCATTTAGTACAATTTTATAAGGAAATTTGAACTTTTCACTTTACATCAGAGTTTATATAAAACTTTACACTTTTATACTGCACAGCGGAAGTAAAATTACAACATTTAAATAAATGTACAACAACATTGAATAATCGTTAAGCATCTGTTCCTCTTTAACATTTATCATGTCATTACCCTGCATACAAAACTGTGGGTACGTCAGTTTATTCAACCGACGAACATTATACACGGTCATCCTCTCTATGCCGGAAATAGTATAACTCATTTTCCATATTTAACAAACACAAACTTGTCACATATCAAACTAAAGGGGCTACCCTATTGATGTCGTGTTGTGATTGTGCACTTAATCTTTAATGCAGTTGTTTATATTACATGACACTAATGCACACTTGTTCGGATTCTATGCATTCCATACTACATAGGTCCGAGGGCAAGCCCTTAATCGTTCTTCATCTTTGTAGGGTTCAATCCCTCGTTATGGCTTAATCAACTACTGTAACTACGGTAAGTATCCTAGATGTTTTCTGACCTACGAACTCATGTCTAGGCGCCCTGGAGGGAGTCCCAACGCACTGACACATGATTCATCATGCAGGCATCCTGTGGTAACTCAGCTCCTACCATAGACATGACACCACCCGCAGTCGTCCAACACCCCACGAGCGTCGCCACCGGGACGGTACTCTGGAGCAGTATCCACGCCCTATCATGACTCATCATGGGACATCCTGGGATATGCTCTCGCCGCTAATCCAATGACCCTCATACTCAATGTTTTTCTCTTACTTTCATCACATCTTCACTATGTAACTAATCCTTAATTCTAATGAAATCATGACCAAAATCAAAGCTCTAGAGTTAGCCCTCTCACTACTACCGGTCTTATTTCTTTCATTTCACAATGACCCAAAACTGGTCTTTTCAATGTCAATAATCATAATCATCATTTTTCACTTGCCGGTGTGAGTTTTGGCTACACTTTAATTTTCAATGTCAATTCATAAGTTCACATGTTGTGTTGTCATACTCAAAAATATTTCTCTTTTCCAATCATGATTTCTAAATTGTTCAATAGTCCATAACTATACATGGAATTCAATTATTCATCATAAAATTCATGAAATGTTATTTTCACATTAAAAACCACACCACTAGTTATACGATCAAAGATGGATATTTACACTTCATAATTTGTCACACTATTCTCCAATGAGAATAATTCACATCACTCCATATAATTCCTTTCTTATTCATATTTCTTTTCTAACATTCCATTTTAAGTCTTTTACAAAGTACAACTTTTATAAAAATGCAAGTATAGAACGTATAGTTCTAAATTATACTTTTATTCTCTAAACATACTCCACGTCATGCAAATAATCCTCAAACTATTTTTCATAAGTCCCACATAATTTTAGGATAATAATCATATTTTTTCCATATTTTTTTAATCATTTAAAACACCCCAAAATTTTTATTTTCCCACAACATAATCAACAGCCGACACCAAGAGTCGAACCAGCAACCACAGGGAAACCAACCGAAGGCACAGGCCATTAGGCCGAGTGCTGCACGCGTTAGAAGAGAGGCTGAGAGCATTAAGTGCTCTCGGCCGAAACTGATTATTTTAAAAGTTCGAAACAAAATATACGGTGTCAACGGGATTCGATCCCTCAACCTCGGAGAAACCCCCGCATATACTGTAGCAATTAAGAGCGATCCGACCACTCGAGCTATAGGCTCGGGTTGTCATAGTGTAATTCGAATTTCAAAATAAAACGACCCTCTCTGCTTAGTAAAAACATTTCGATGTTCATCAAATTTTCATTTCAAATTGCTCTTACTAACATACTGTAAAAATTTCAGATTAATCATTCCCATCATGAATTATACTCCAGTATATAAAAGTAATCTTCTTAAATGATTAAATATATTTTTCCCAATAATTAACACATATCTACCATACAATTTGGTTAATTTGATATACTACTACTAACACCTTTCTTCTTTTTTTTCAACATTTTAATTTCACTAATCTCTACACCAATTTCCTGCTTTTATTCATTTCACAAACATAATAATTACATTCTAATTCATTCATTACAACGTCATAACGAAATATCTATTTAAGCACATAAAGCGACATTGTCAATTTATTAATCCTTGCATATAATTTTTAATGCTAATAACGAAGTTTTCTTTACACACTCCATAGCCATAATCATTTCGCACACAACTTGAATTTTAATAATAGAACCACATACATTTGCACATCAACATTTCAATCAATTTATAGATCATTTTTCCAATTAAATGTGTACTCTTATTAATCTTTTTCATGCATCATTCTTTCCATTCAAATCTAGCATGCATTCCTACTTAGAAATATGGAAAATTTACCCACCTTATTGAAGAGAAGAATACAACTAGCAACCTCCTAAACGAATGTCCTTGCAACGAACGATCCTCCTCCTAGATGCGCGCACACTAGCCAAACCCGAGCACTCCACAAGCCAAAACCTGAGCACTCCACTTTGATGAAACCGGCCTCTCCTCTTCTTGATTGATGTAAGCACAATCCCCACACAATCTCTCAATCTTTTACTCACTTGTATACTACTAAATAATGTATTTTAGACTATAGGTTTGGAGGAAATAATAAGCACAAGAATAACTAGGCTGGGGGGGGGGGGTATTTATACTAAAAATCTTGGAAAATGGATGGCTAAGATTGAAGTAGGAGTTAGAAGCAAATGGCTAAGATTTAAGGAGGAGTTACACTAACCACCCATGATCAAGTAACCACCACCACCATGACTCCACTTGAAAATTTTGATTTCCCTCCAAAGCTCCAAAACCGGCCATGCTTGGGAAGTGCACTTTGCACGTGTACGTGCAATGCACGCTCAAGCATTTGCCTCCAAAAATTTGTACATTATATTTTATATAAAAATAATCTTTGAAATATATTCTACATTACAAGTTGTATTAAAAAATTAAAATAGCTCATGGGCTTTAGTTTATGGGCCAAAATAATAATTATAAAAAGAAAATAAATGAATTAAATTTTGGGCTTTAAGAAGAAGGCATTTTGTCTAATTGAAAGAGGGCTTTATACAAAAATAATTAAAAACACATATTTAAATATCTATACTCATCATTATGAAAATAATTACTAAAAATATTGCACGTGCACACTACGTGCAAAAATAAATAATTTTTTATTAAATGAAAAATTGGGGCATTACAACACTCCCTCCTTAGAATAGTTCCGTCCCCGGAACTACAGTCAAGAGCGAGAAAACAAACACTCACAACAAGCACAAGAAAATACAAAAATACAAATCAAGCAAAAAGCTCAGGATGGTCCTTCAACATCCTCTCATCAGACTCCCAAGTAGCCTCTTCAACCAAATGGTTTCTCCAGACTACCTTGACCATCGGTATCGTCTTATTCCTCAAGACTTTCTCTCGACGATCAACAATCTCGACAGGAGACTCGATGTAATTCAGATCCAACTGCAAACCTTCCGGCACTTCAGGCAAATGATGACTCGGATCTGGAATATAACCTCTCAGCATAGACACATGAAAGACATTGTGCACCTGAGACAACTCTTCCGGTAATTCAAGCCGGTGAGTCGTTTTTTCGATCCTTTTCAATATCTTATACGAGCCTATAAACCTCGGGGCTAATTTCCCGCCTTTGACAAATCGAATTACACCTTTACTGGACGATACTTTCAGAAAGACGATGTCACCTTCCTCAAACTCAAGGTCCCTTCTCCAGTTGTCTGCATAGCTTATCTGCCTGCTCTGAGCTTCTACCAACCTCTTTCTGATCAGATCAATCTTTTCAGAAGTTTGCTGTACAAGCTCAGGACCAAACAATTGACGCTCCCCAACTTCAAACCAACAAATAGGTGTTCTGCACTTCCTGCCATACAAAGTTTCGTACGGCGCCATCCCAATGCTAGTCTGAAAATTATTGTTATAGGCAAACTCTACCAAGGGTAAATGCCTTTTCCAACTGCCTCTAAAGTCTAGTACACAACACCGAAGCATATCCTCAAGAATACGGCTGACTCTCTCGGTCTGCCCATCGGTTTGCAGATGAAAAGTAGTGCTGAAATCTGTCTTGATACCAAAAGCTGTCTGAAGACTCCTCCAGAAATGCGAAGTAAACCGCGCATCTCGATCAGACACAATAGTTAACGGAACACCATGAAGCCGGACGATCTCTCCAACATACAACTCAGCTAACTTGTCCAACGAAGCAGTGAGTTTCATCGCCAAAAAATAAGCGGACTTGGTTAGTCGATCGACTATAACCCAAATCGCATCATTGCCTTTAGGACTCTTAGGCAATCCCGTGATGAAATCCATACTAATGTTATCTCACTTCCATTCCGGAATAGGTAACGGCTGTAATAGACCTCCGGATCTCTGATTTTCGGCTTTGACTTGCTGACAAACCTCACACTTCGCCACAAATTCAGCCACATCCCACTTCAAACCTGACCACCAGAAATACTGTTTGATGTCCTTGTACATCTTAGTACTCCCAGGATGTACCGACAAAAAAGTAGCATGCGCCTCCTGAAGAATACTCTCTTTCAGGTCCGCCTGATTCGGAACACATAGCCTCTCTCCAAACCACAACACTCCATTCCTGATTTGAAATCCGGGCAACCTGCCAGCACCAACCTGCGCCTTCATCTCCAAAATATCAGCATCAACCTCCTGAATTGCAATGATCCTTGCATTCAAAGTAGGCTGAAGCCTCAGCTGAGCTAAAGATACTCCCAATCCTTGCAAGACAACTTCAATGCCTGCTCGATCCAATTCCTCAATCAGATGCTTCTGAGTTATAATCAAACTGGATAAACAGCTCTTGCGACTAAGTGCATCAGCAACAACATTAGATTTTCCAGGATGATACTTGATCTCAGGTCGCATGTCCTCAAGCACTTCCAACCATCTTCGCTGCCTCAGATTCAGATCCTTCTGCCGATATATGTACTTCAAACTCTTGTGGTCAGTGTACATGTTCAATTTCTCACCGTACCGTAGTGCCTCCATTGCTTTAGGGCAAAGATAATCGCAGCCAACTCCAAATCATGAGTCAGATAATTCTTCTCATGCGGTCGTAGTTGCCTAGACCCATAAGCAATTACTCTTTCCTCTTGCATTAAGACACAACCAAGCCCACGATGTGAAGCATCACTGTAAACATCATACTCAATACCTGCTCTAGGCAAAGCCAAAATAGGTGCAGTAGTCAGCTTCTCTTTCAACTCCTAAAAGCTTGCCTTACATTGCTCAGTCCACTTGAAGTTCACATTCTTCTTGGTTAGACCAGTAAGCGGCACGACTATCTGAGCATAACCTTGAATGAATCTCCTGTAGTATCCAGTCATTCCAAGGAAACTTCTGACTTCCTTCACTGTAGTAGGCCTAGCCCAATCTCTCACTGCCTCTATCTTCTGAGGGTCAGTTGCCACTCCCTCCTTAGAAAGAATGTGACCTAGGAATGCCACTTCAGATTTCCAGAAATCACACTTGGATAGCTTGGCATACAGCTCCTGCTCTTCCAGCTTCTTCAAAACTGCTGCCAGATGCTCGGTGTGCTCCTCTTCTGACTTGGAGTTCACGAGGATATCGTCGATAAACACCACGACGAAAGAATCAATGAACGGCCTCAGAACTCTGTTCATCAAATCCATGAAGATTGCGGGTGCATTCGTCGGTGCATTCGTCACTCCAAATGGCATAACTAAGAATTCGTAATGCCCATGTCGAGTTCTAAATACAGTTTTGTGCACATCTTCAGCTTTCACTCGAACTTGGTGATATCCTGATCGAAGATCTATTTTGGAGAAAACAGCTGCTCCTTGTAGACGATCGAATAAGTTATCAATTCGAGGAATAGGATACTTATTCTGAACAGTGACCTTATTCAGCTCTCGGTAATCGATACACATCCTCATCGATCCATCCTTCTTCTTTACCAAAAGCACTGGTGCTCCCCAAGGTGACATACTAGGTTGAATAAAGCCTTTCTCCAATAGTTCCTCAATCTGCCGTTTCACCTCATCCTGTTCCACTGGAGCCATCCTATACGGTGCCTTAGAAATGGGTGCACTTCCCGGTTGAACAGTGATGCTGAACTCTACATCACGATGTGGGGGTAACCCAGGAAAATCATCCAAGAACACAGTCGGATAGTCTCGAACCACAGGAATCCCTTGCACTTCCACAGGAATCACTTCCTTGCGGATAGCTGCCACCAGCCTAGAACACTTATTCTTCCCTTGGAAAGTGACTTCAGATCCACCTGGAGCCTTCACTGTTACTGTCTTGGTCTTGCACTCGATGCTTGCACTGTACACCGATATCCAATCAATGCTAATGATAACATCGACTCCCAAGATAGTCAGCTTGATCAGATCAATCCCAAAGATTTTATCCCCAACACAATCTCGCAATTCGCATAGTACCGATCAGTGGTTAGAGTTTTCCCTGATGGAGTAGCTACTGCTAAGATCTTGCCTGGAAAAATCTTCGGTTCAACTCCCAACACTTTAGCGAATTTAAGAGACACAAAAGTATGAGAGGATCCAATATCGAACAACACAACAGCTTTCATTCTATTAAGATAAAATTCTTCTGTTACATAATACGCACTCATTACGTAACAGTTCACTAAATAGCAGGAAAAAGAAATGACATAAACCTCTAAACATCCGCCCTCGTACCAGTGATGACATGATCTACTTCATCGGCATCAGCTTCCGTCAAGGCAAATACTCGCCCTGGTTGGTACGATCTCTTTCCAGTCTACTGCATTGGTGCATTGCTATTACCATTTCATGGCTTGGGGCATTGGGATTTGTAATGTCCCGTCTCACCACAGTTGAAGCAAGTTACCACAGGAGGTCTCACCACATTATTCCCAGGTTCCCCAGCCACACTAATAGCGTTCGCCCCTGTCGGTTTGAACCTTTGTGCAGATGGTTGTCCCTTGAAATTCCCAGAATGTGCAGGCCTCTTTCCAGACTGCCAGTTGTTCCTCCGGTTCTGAACAACATGAAACTGCTCCATGTCTGCTTCTGTGGCTGCTGCTCTCTTGACCAACTTGTCAAATCTTCTGATACCAAGAGGTATCATCCGGGACCTCAAGCTCGGCCTCAATCCATGCTCGAACTTGCGAGCCTTCTTTGCCTCATCCATCACTAATTCCGGAGCATACCTAGAGAGCTGAGTAAACTTGGTCTCGTACTCTCTCACTGACATGCCACCTTGCTGTAGTGATAGAAACTCCATAGCCTTCTTCTCTTGGACGTCGGAGGAGAAATAGTGACTGCGGAATTCTTCTAAAAATTCCTCCCAGCCAAGAACTATGCCTCCCATTGTCCGCTTCATCGACTGCCACCACACAGCCACATCCTTCTCAAGTTGCAGAGTCGCCAACTTCACCTTGCTGCCTTCAGGGGTCTCCAGCACTTCGAAGATCGTCTCTACCTGAGGAATCCAGTTGTCAGCTGCATCAGGGTCTGACTTCCCTTCGAACACAGGTGGTTTCATCCGTTTGAACGATTCCACGAGTTTGATCGCTTCGGGCACTGGATTCGCAGGTACCCTTCCTTGGTTCCGGTTCATGGCCACGGTATTGAGCGTCTGATAGACCCTCGCAAGTTCCATTTCCAGATCCAGACCTTTCCCGTTTCTAGCTCCTCTTCTAGCCATATTCTGATACAAAAGATCCATTAAATTCGAAGTATAAGATATGAATTTTAAATCAACTTGCATTTCATTGAATTCCAAACTTTATACATTCGAATTGAAAAATATTTCTTGACATCAGAATGAAAACAGTAGAAGCTACAGCAGTCTAACTCCTACGGTTCCTCTTTGCTTCTTGAAGTTCTCCCCGTAGTTCATCAACTTCTTTCTTCAGCACATCAGTCAGATTCTTCCTCTTCTCGAGTTCCCATACCCGATGACTGAGAACTGCAAAGTCGTCCTTACGCTTTACCAGTTGAGTCTCCAATAATCCGACTCTCTCTCGCAGTGTTTCTACCTGCCTCTAAAGAGATATCACAAGACTATTTGGAACTGGTTCTTCTTCTTCATCAGAAGAGTCATCAGATGAATCTAGAGGTGGGGTGATCTCTCGGGATTCAGGCCATTCTTCTCCGTCAGAATCTGCTTGCCCTGGGTAGTACTCTTCCTCGAAATCTGCTTGTCCAAGATGGTATTCTTCCTCGATGATATGCCAGTCATCATCTCCAGCAGGGTCGAAGTGACCAGCCATCTTAGAAATAGAGAGGAAGAAGCATAAGTCATAGAGCGACACAAATGTAAGTCACTTACATTTAAATCTCTAGACTCAAACACACACTCTAATGTCCACTTCTAGGGTGTCGTTCCTTATAAATTTGTACAAGTGTGAAGCGTGGCTCTGATACCACTCTGTAACGCCCCGAATCCCAAATACAACTGAATTCGAGAGTTCTATAGGATCTTTCCACTTCATTTAGTACAATTTTACAAGGAAATTTGAACTTTTCACTTTACATCAGAGTTTATATAAAACTTTACACTTTTATACTGCACAGCGGAAGTAAAATTACAATATTTGAATAAATGTATAACAACATTGAATAATCTTTAAGCATCTGTTCCTCTTTAACCTTTATCATGTCATTACCCTGCATACAAAACTGTGGGTACGTCAGTTTATTCAACCGACGAACATTATACATGGCCATCCTCTCTATGCCGGAAATAGTATAAATCATTTTCCATATTTAACAAACACAAACTTGTTACATATCAAACTAAAGGGGCTACCCTATTGATGTCGTATTGTGATTGTGCACTTAGTCCTTAATGCAGTTGTTTATATTACATGACACTAATGCACACTTGTTCGGATTCTATGCATCGCATACTACATAGGTTCGAGGGCAAGCCCTTAATCGTTCTTCATCTTTGTAAGGTTCAATCCCTCGTTATGGCTTAATTTACTACTGTAACTACGGTAAGTATCCTAGATATCTTCTGACCTATGAACTCATGTCTAGGCACCCTAGAGGGAGTCCCAACGCACTGACACATGACTCATCATGCAGGCATCCTGTGGTAACTCAGCTCCTACCATAGACATGACACCACCCGCAGTCGTCCAACACCCCACGAGCGTCGCCACCGGTGTAATATCCCGGACGGATATTAACTCATATAAATTATTATTTTATTATTATTTTATTTTAACTCCAAAATCGGACTATTTTGGCGATTTTTCGCCGGGTTGCCCACAAACAGTGCCTACGCACGTCTATCGGTCGGTGCGCATCCAAAGCGCATCGAATTGATAACGCAACTCTCCGAAGTAATAATAAAATTTATTTCACTATTATTTTCTAAATTAAATTATTTTTGGGAATTTTATGAGGATTTTGTAAAAAGATTTGTTTGTATACACATACATGTACACATACACATAATTGTATGACACTTAGTATATTATACCTAGTATATAGTATGTACTTTAGGACAATATACTTATGCTTGTCATGGCTACTCAATTAGAGAATTAGGGTTTGATTAGAAGGTTAAAAGAGAGTTGTATGCACAAGATTAGAACTAAACCCTTCTAGAAACAACCTTCCCTCACATAACACCTCCCTCCACCTCACCACTCTAAAGCTCACCTCCCTACTCCCCTAAGCTTGGCCGGCCACTCTTCTTGGGGTTTATTGTGTGCCATTTTGGTGCACTTACCACTCCCATCTCCTTCTATAAATCCCCCCTCATTCTCCTCATTCTCTCATTTTAGAAAAACAAAGAAAGAAAGAAAGAAGGAAAGGAAAAGAAAGAGAGAACAACTAACTAGAGAGTTTTGTGTTGTAGGTCTTAGAAGAGTTCAAAAAGAAAGCTAGGGGAAGGAGAAGAAATAGCTAGCAAGTTCTTCCACCAAAGTTAGAGAAGGTGGGGGTTTCTTCACTACTTGTTTTCTTTCTTTGTTTGTTTGTTTGTTGTTGGTTGTTGTTGGACTTCTTCTTCTTCTTCTACCTTCTTGTTTTATTTTGTTTTTGGGTTGAGTGTGTGGTATGTTGTAGTAAGTAAAAGAGGAAAAAAGAGAAGTAGTAGTAGTAAGTACTAAAGATCATAACTTTAGTATGATAATCTTTTGTTGTATGTTATTGGACTAAGAACTTCACATATTGCATATTGTTGAACAATACAACCATTGATTGGTTGTAGGACTTGATTGAACTAATGTAATAATAAAAAGATCTTCTTTTTATTTTAACCACTAGTTGTAACCTAATAAAAAGATCTTCTTTTTATTTAACCACTAGTTGTAAATTAACTAAAAAGATCTTTCTTTTATTTTTAATCACTAGTTGTAACTTAATAAAAAGATCTTTCTTTCTTTTTAATCACTAGTTGTAGAAACTAATAAAAAGATCTTTCTTTCTTTTAATCACTAGTTGTAGAAACTTAATAAAAAGATCTTTCTTTCTTTTTAATCACTAGTTGTAGAAACTTAATAAAAAGATTTTTCTTTCTTTTTAATCACTAGTTGTAGAAACTAATAAAAAGATCTTTCTTTCTTTTAATCACTAGTTGTAGAAACTAATAAAAAGATCTTTCTTTCTTTTTAATCACTAGTTGTAGAAACTAATAAAAAGATCTTCTTTCTTTTAATCACTAGTTGTAATTAATTAAAAAGATCTTTTCTTTTGTAAAGTAAAGTAAAATAAAAATGACCTTTCTTTTATCACTAGTAATAAATAGGGTTAGTAGGCATCTAAGTAGTAGTATGCTAAATAATAAGTAGTAGTATGTAATAAATAAAATAGTAGTAGCATGCATGTAATTAGTAGTATGTAATAAATGAAGTGGTAGTAGCATGTATGTAATTAATAAGGTAGTAGTATGTTTATGTCCATAAAGTAGTAGTAGTAATAGATAGTTGTATGTGGTGATTTTTATTGTGAATGAAGTAGTAGTAATAGTAGATAATTGTGTGTATGTGTTGATCAAAATAGAAGTAGTAGTAGTAGTAGAATGTTGTAGGATATTTTCTAAAAATGTTCCTTTATGTTTTGTGCTTAAGACATTGTAGGATTGCTTCTAAAAATATTTAGAAGCCATGTTTTATGCTTCCATTGTTGTAGGATTATTCCTAAAAATAATTAGAAACCATGCTTATGCTTTACATGTTGTAGGCTCATTCCTAAAAATATTTAGAAGCCATGTTTATGCTTCAATTGTTGTAGGATTACTTCTAAAAATAATTAAAAGCCATGTTTATGCTTTACATGTTGTATGATTATTCCTAAAAATATTTAGAAGCCATGTTATGCTTCCATTGTTGTAGGATTATTCCTAAAAATATCCTACCATGTCTACCATGCTTAGTTAGTGGTAGCTTTGCTTCTAGAAATGCTTAGAAGCCATAATCCATGCTTAGCTAGTTGTAGGATTACTTATAAAAATATCCTACCATGATTCTATGCTTAATTAATTGTAGAATGTTTTATAAACTTATCCTACCATGCTTAACGTTTAGAATGTTGTAGGATTCTTTTCCTAGCATGCTTGGTAATGTTGTAGGATTCTTTTCCTATCATGTTTAGTAACTCACTTATACTAGAATTTTGTAGGATTCATTCCTAAAGTTTCCTATTATGTTTAGTGACTTAGTTATGCTTAGAATGTGTAGGATTCAATCCAAAAGTTTCCTACAATGTTTGGATAAATTTTATTGTGCCTAGAGTGTTGTAGGATCCATGATAAAATCATATACCATGCTAGTTTAATTGTTGGAAAGCGATATATGATGCTAGCTTAATTGTAAGTATTTGGCATATCATGCTAGTTTAAATTATATGCAAATTGTATACCATGCTAGATAAATGGTAGAGAAGTGTATACTATGTTAGTGAATGACCATGATTCATGCTAAGTAAGTAGGGATCATGCAAATTATTGATTATATTAAGTTAAGGATACCCATACTAGGATGTTCATGCTTAGGGTAAAGAAACTACCCATGGCTAGTTGTAGTGATTTATGTTGGATTCTATGCCATGCTAGAGTAATACATGATTAGAACATTGTAGGAGTAATGTTAGAATATCTACTATACCTTGGAATGATTGTATGTTATATTAGTTATCTATCCATGCTTGTGTTATGGTGATTAGTCAAGATAAGTAGTAAGTTTTCATGCTCGCTTGACTATAGTAGACTCTATGTCTAGGTCGTAGTGATCTTTATGTTTAAGCTCGATGAAAACACAAGCATTAATCATATTCATACTTAGGAGTGTGATGGTGAGTAGTTCTATTTTGTAATTGGATTACTTTAGGAAGATGCCTACGAGTGTATGTCATGCCTAAGACACTATAGGTCGAAGTAGTAAGATCGGGAAGACCACTAGCGATAGTTAATTCGATAAAGGCGGTTATGTCGCCTTCGGATTCTTCCTTAGTAGAATACCGATCTTAGACTACTAGTAGATCCCTTTGTTGCTTCTAATAGTAGAAGATTAAGTTTGTTAGTAAGCACGCTTGGTTGCTTCTAGGATTGATTACCTGTATGGTTGTTTGCACACGGTCGTGCTCGTACGTGGCTCGACTGGCCCGTATGTAGCGGTGGGTCTCATACGTAGCTTAGTTGGCTCGTATGTAGGTTGTTGTCTCGTACGCAGCCCGACTAGCCCGTACGTAGCTGTTGGTCTCATACGCGGCTTATTTGGCTGGTATGTACGTGGTTATCTCCTACGAGGCCCGCCTGGCTCGTAGGTAGTTATTGTTTCATACGTAGCTTAGTTGGCTCGTATGTGGTTATTACTCGTGTATAGCTTGTTAGCTAGTACACAGTTAGTTGTGCTATCTAGGGTGATGTTACCACCCTAAGGGCTATCGACCATTAAGACATGTGTTTCTACCCTAAGGAACTGTGGAGGAGTCGCTCCTTGTATACCGTCGAATCTTAACCAGGGTAGGTTGATCAAGGACCGGAGTATAGACAGAATCCAAGTCTAGGGTAGCGGCGTGCGTATATATTCGCGACGGCCAAAGTCTTGGATCGATGAGCCACGAACCGGGTCCTGAAGGATTCTGGTAAATCTAGGTTGAGCGGCCTAGTAGAGTTGTTTTGCGAAGCCTAATTTAAGGCCTAGCATGTTGTGTTATAATATCGTCATCCCTAGGATTGTTCGAGTCAGGGACATCACTAGGATAGTGACTTATAAGGATCAGTTTACTTAAACCCTTTTGCCGGGAGAGAGGGGTCAGTTGTAGGGGGCCCCGACACTAACTCGTCTCTTGAGGCAGATCATAGGTGGTGTACCGGGTTGTACCTTCCTGTCAAAGGGATACGTACGGTGCCGTTTCACAAGTTGAGGACACGGGTTGCGTATCTCGCGCTGTTAATTCCTGAAGTACCGTGGCTAGGGGTGCCACAGGATGCATTGTGCAGTCCTGCGCTTGCGATATCCCAGAGAGTGCCACAGGGTAGGCTTCGTGCTACCCTGCGCTTGCGAAACTCTATGGTTTGGTTTTTGGTAATGACACCCGATACGTCGAGATCGTCTAATTTGAGTGAGGTCCGGTTAGCCGGGTCGCGGTGGGAACATAGACACCACGGGCGAAATGCAACAGTGGCACATGACCACATCTGCAGCCTCGCGAGTCACGTGTAGGTGTCAGGAACAGGTTGTGTACAATTAGAATTCATAACGCGGGTTCAAATCCCTATATATGGAGAAACGGCTTGAGATGGAGTCGCATGTATTTATGGGCTGCATGTTACTTTCGGAGACTTGCTGACATTAGAATAGGAAGCATCCTAGTTCTACCTTCCCGTCAAAGGGATACGTACGGTGCCGTCTCACAAGTTGAGGACACGGGTTGCGTATCTCGCGCTGTTAATTCCTGAACTGCCGTGGGTGGGTGTCAGGAACGGGTTGTGTACAGTTAGAATTCATAACGCGGGTTCAAATCCCGGATATTAGAATAGGAGTGTCCTAGTTCTACTTAAGTATCACATTAGAGTCTAGTCATAGCACTCACGTACACTTAAACTACACCGACACCATTGCTATGTTTGTATATTTTGTATATTGTTTGGAAGATTCGCTGCTATATGATCAGCCTTTAAGCGTCAGTGAATACTGACGTCCCCACTTCCATAGGTACTGGATCGCCCAAGTACAAAGGCGATATTCAGGAGGACTCAAGGCGAGGAAAGCAAGGAGTCAGTATTAAGTTTAGTTCCGCTGCAAAATATGTATTGATTCTGTATTAGTTAAGAGGTACTCTGATGTAAGATGTTAAAGGTTGTAATACTTAGAAATGTAAAGGTAATATTGTAACTCTATTGTAAGGTATTACAGTTGTACGATATTCAGACTTGTAACACTTTGTGTATTGAATAAAAAGTTTTAAATTCTCCTGTTTTTTCTGTGTATTGTGGCTAATTGAAGCAAAGATCTTGGCTTGTGTCTCGGTTTTCCAGTAGGGGAAATCGGGGCGCTACAACCGGGACGGTACTCTGGAGCAGTATCCACGCCCTATCATGACTCATAATGGGACATCCTGGGATACGCTCTCGCCGCTAATCCAATGGCCCTCATACTCAATGTTTTTCTCTTACTTTCATCACATCTTCACTATGTAACTAATCCTTAATTCTAATAAAATCATGACCAAAATCAAAGCTCTAGAGTTAGCCTTCTCACTACTACCGGTCTTATTTCTTTCATTTTACAATGACCCAAAACTGATCTTTTCAATGTCAATAATCATAATCATCATTTTTCACTTGCCGGTGTGAGTTTTGGCTACACTCTAATTTTCAATTTCAATTCATAAGTTCACATGTTGTGTTGTCATACTCAAAAATATTTCTCTTTTCCAATCATGATTTCTAAATTGTTCAATAGTCCATAACTATATATGGAATTCAATTATTCATCATAAAATTCATGAAATGTTATTTTCACATTAAAAACCACACCACTAGTTATACGATCAAAGATGGATATTTACACTTCATAATTTGTCACACTATTCTCCAATGAGAATAATTCACATCACTCCATATAATTCCTTTCTTATTCATATTTCTTTTCTAACATTCCATTTTAAGTCTTTTGCAAAGTACAACTTTTATAAAAATGCAAGTATAGAACGTATAGTTCTAAATTATACTTTTATTCTCTAAACATACTCCACATCATGCAAATAATTCTCAAACTATTTTTCACAAGTCCCATATAATTTTAGGATAATAATCATATTTTTTCCATATTTTTTTAATCATTTAAAACACCCAAAAAATTTTATTTTTCCCACAACAAAATCAACAGCCGAGACCAAGAGTCGAACCACCGACCACAGGGAAACCAACCGAAGGCACAGGCCACTAGGCCGAGTGCTGCACGCGTTAGAAGAGAGGCTGAGAGCATTAAGTGCTCTCGACCGAAACTGATTATTTTAAAAGTTCGAAACAAAATATACGGTGTCAACGGGATTCGATCCCTCAACCTCGGAGAAACCCCCGCATATACTGTAGCAATTAAGAGCGATCCGACCACTTGAGTTATAGGCTCGGGTTGTCATAGTGTAATTCGAATTTCAAAATAAAACGACCCTCTCTGTTTAGTAAAAACATTTCGATGTTCATCAAATTTTCATTTCAAATTGCTTTTACTAACATACTATAAAAATTGCAGATTAATCATTCCTATCATGAATTATATTCCAGTATATAAAAGTAATCTTCTTAAATGATTAAATATATTTTTCCCAATAATTAACACATATCTACCATACAATTTGGTTAATTTGATATACTACTACTAACACCTTCTTTTTTTTTTCAACATTTTAATTTCACTAATCTCTACACCAATTTCCTGCTTTTATTCATTTCACAAACATAACAATTACATTCTAATTCATTCATTACAACATCATAACGAAATATCTATTTAAGCACATAAAGCGACATTGTCAATTTATTAATCCTTGCATATAATTTTTAATGCTAATAACGAAGTTTTCTTTACACACTCCATAGCCATAATCATTTCGCACACAACTTGAATTTTAATAATAGAACCACATACATTTGCACATCAACATTTCAATCAATTTATAGATCATTTTTCCAATTAAATGTGTACTCTTATTAATCTTTTTCATGCATCATTCTTTCCATTCAAATCTAGCATGCATTCCTACTTAGAAATATGAAAAATTTACCCACCTTATTGAAGAGAAGAATACAACTAGCAACCTCCTAAACGAATGTCCTTGCAACGAACGATCCTCCTCCTAGATGCACGCACACTAGCCAAACCCGAGCACTCCACAAGCCAAAACCCGAGCACTCCACTTTGATGAAACCGGCCTCTCCTCTTCTTGATTGATGCAAGCACAATCCCCACACAATCTCTCAATCTTTTACTCACTTGTATACTACTAAATAATGTATTTTAGACTATAGGTTTGGAGGAAATAATAAGCACAAGAATAACTAGGCTCGGGGGGGGGGGGGGGGGGGGGGGGGGGGGGGGAGGGGGGTATTTATACTAAAAATCTAGGAAAATGGATGGCTAAGATTGAAGTAGGAGTTAGAAGCAAATAGCTAAGATTTAAGGAGGAGTTACACTAACCACCCATGATCAAGTTACCACCACCACAATGACTCCACTTGAAAATTTTGATTTCCCTCCAAAGCTCCAAAACCGGCCATGCTTGGGAAGTGCACTTTGCACGTGTACGTGCAATGCACGTGCAAGCATTTGCCTCCAAAAATTTGTACATTATATTTTATACAAAAATAATCTTTAAAATGTATTCTACATTACAAGTTGTATTAAAAAATTAAAATAGCTCATGGGCTTTAGTTTATGGGCCAAAATAATAATTATAAAAAGAAAATAAATGAATTAAATTTTGGGCTTTAACAAGAAGGCTTTTTGTCTAATTGAAAGAGGGCTTTATACAAAAATAATTAAAAGCACATATTTAAATATCTATACTCATCATATTGAAAATAATTATTAAAAATATTGCACGTGCACACTATGTGCAAAAATAAATAATTTTTCATTAAATGAAAAATCGGGGCATTACAACTTAGGTCCCAGACTCGTTTGCCTCTACCTATAAATACTAGATCCCCTCCTCACTGCAGAAGGTAATCTCTCTCTCTCCACCTGAACCCTAGCTGCCGAGCACACTTCTGAGTGACTGACTAGATCGTCGGAGGGCCTGTCGCCGGGAACTCCTGATGTCTCTAGGCAGTGTCCATGTACAGAAGACCGAGCCGTACCGAGCTGCAAACCTCCGAGCCGAGCTGCCATATCCGAGCCGAGCGCCCGAGCCTCTACCTCTTGGCTCCTATCCCTACCTATCTTGCTATCCGGGGTCGGACCGACGTCAGTACCAATGGTTTCCATTCCACAAAATTACAAGAACTCACACCTATCGTCCCCACACCCCCAAAACAAACAACTTCAGGTTGGTGCCGTCTGTAGGAACTTCCATTTAAGTACTGTCATCCTTCCGAGCCCAGCCAGAGTCATCACCTCCGGTCCGAGCCCTCCCATGGCTCCCAAAGCCAGAAGGGCCGTCACATCGGCACGACATCTGAACCCCCTACATCATAACCGCGCAAATGACCAGGGTTCCAACCAACCTCGGGTCAACAGCACGGTCCGACCTTCAATTTCGTTTGATTTGCGCCGCGTCATCTCGGATAGGCAGGCCAGCTGGGTGAAGGGAGAGGTCGTTTTTAACTCGGTCTCGAACCATCGTCGACAACCTTCCCAGGTGCGCTATCCCCCACAGGACCCGGCGAGGCAAGCCCCCATCACAAGGGTTGAATTCCATAATTTCTGGGATGAGATTCTCCAAGCCATCCGAGGATGCCAGACCACCAAGGTCCGCAACTGTTCCGACCCCCGGTCAGGAACAGGAGCCAGCGAGTCCTGCAGATCGGCTCATCCCCAGGAACAGGCAGACACCGTCTTTCGTCATTTGGAGGAAATGGAGAACCGCCTTGCCCATCTTGGCGAGGGCAGACCAGTAACGGGCCGCGATCATCGACAGACCGGACCCCCTTTCCCCCCCAAATCCTAGAGGCTGAGATCCCTCTGAATTTCAGGCCTCTCCAATTCGAGACATACAATGGCGAGGGTGATCATGTTGATCACATGGAGGGATTTAAGATCCTCATGTTGATTCACAGCGTTGCGGATCCCCTCCTCTGTCGCCCCTTCCCTGCTACCCTCCATGGACCGGCTCTGGAATTGTTCTCCAAATTTACCCCCGGCTCGGTCTTCTCTTTCGAACAGCTAGAGACTGGTTTCCTAGCCCACTTCATGACCAACAGGAAGGTCGAGAAGAAAAGTTCTTCCCTTCTGGACCTCAAATAGAAGGACGGGGAATCCCTCCGGGAGTTCGTTCGGAGGTTCACCACCGAGCGATGTTAGTTTCCTCCCTCGATGCAGGGGTTGCCTCCGCAGCCTTTCAACACAATGTCCGCCACGGCCAGCTCAAGGCTTCTTTAGCCAAGAAGCCACCCGTGGACTTCTCCGACCTACTCAACAGGGTCGAGAAGTATATCTGAGCCGAGAAGGTCCTCAATCTCGAAGGCATCAAGGAAGCCACTGCTAAGGGGAAGCGTAGGGTCGATGATGTTGAGCCTTTCAAGAGACCCGTGAAAGAAGAAACTGATCTGAAAAGGGTCCCCCTGGTCCCCTGATTCGAGATATATACGCCCCTGGCACAGAACATCTCAGAAATCTTGATGGAAATCTAGGACAAAGAGATCGTCCGCTTCCATCCCCGGCAGATGAACAACGGCAAGAAGCGAGACCAAAGGTTCTGCTGCAACTTCCACCGAGACACCGGGCACGATACAGATCATTGCCGAGCCCATAAAGATGAGATCGAAGCCCTTATCCAATGAGGGTATCTGAGGGAGTTTTCCCGGACCAATCCCAAAGATCAAAGAGAACCAAGGAGCCCGAGGCCTTCGCCTCCTCCTCGAGCAAACAACCGCCACCCCAAGCGGGACCCCGAACCCAGGGAAGCAGGGGGGACCGGCTATTCTCCATTGCATCCATGGCGGACCCATGGGAGGGAACTCCAATACCTCCCGAAAGTCCTTCGTCCGAGAGGTCAATTCTGTTCGGGACCATCCCTCCCCCCGTGTCCAGCAGCTGGCTATCTCCTTTTCGAAAGAAGACCTCAACGGCCTTCGGCTTCCACATTGCGACGCCCTCGTCATCAGCCTCGTCATGGCCAACTTTGAGGTCTGCTGTATCCTGGTGGACAACGGCAGCTTGGTTAATATCCTATTCTTAGAAGCATTTGAGAACCTCAAGCTCTCCCGAGAAAAGCTCAAGCCCACCGACTACACCCTTCACCGGTTTTCGAGTGTCCTCGTACAAATTGAGGGGATTGTGACACTAGATGTAACAGCAGGCACGACCCCCACCCTCCGAACCGAGTCGATGGATTTCATGGGGGTCCACGTCAAGGCAGCATACAACGCCATCCTCGGCCGACCTGGGCTCTGCTTGTTCCAGGCCGTCCCCTCGGCCTACCATTTGAAACTGAAGTTTCCCACTGACCTCGGGGTCGGGGTCGTCCGAGGCAACCAGGAATCGGCACGTTCGTGCTGCATGACAGCAGTTGGGGGCGGGGTATTTCCCCAAAACCGGGTTAAACTCCCTCCCGAGAGAGACCAGCCAGAGTCAGAACCGACAGACGAGCTGGAGGAAGTCTCGTTCGGGGCAGATGACAATCTAAACATTTTCGTGTGAGTTGCACCTTGTCCCCAGACTTGAAGCCAGGCCTGATTGATTGCGTCCGCCGCAACATCGACCTTTTTGTCTGGATCGCATCCGACATGCCTGGGATTTCAGAGGTCCTGATCATGCACTGACTGAGCATCGCCCCGGGCTCCAAACCCATTAATCAGAAGTGGCGCAAGTTCGCTCCGGAGAGGCAACTAGCCTTAAAGATTGAAGTAGACAAAATGTTGTCCGCTCGATTCATTCAGGAGGTCAGCTACCCGGAGTGGCTGGCCAATGCCGTTATGGTGAAGAAGGTCAGTGGATGCTGGAGGATCTACATAGACTTCACAGACCTCAATAGGGCTTGCCCGAAAGACCCATTTTCTCTCCCAAGTATCGATGCCCTAATCGATGCGACATCGGGTCACGGGCTGCTGACGTTCATGGACGCCTTTTCAGGCTATAACCAAATTTGCATGTTCCCTCCTGACATCGCCAAGACGTCTTTCGTGACCGACCAAGGTCTATATTGCTACCAGGTCATGCCCTTCAGGCTCAAGAATGCCGGAGCCACCTACCAGAGACTCATCAACCGGGTCTTCAGAGATCAGATCGGTTGCAACATGGAGATATACGTCGACGACATGCTCGTCAAAAGCCGGCGAGGTCAGGACCATGTGAACGATCTTGAAGAAGCATTTGGCGTCCTCCGTGCACATAACATGAGGCTCAATCCTGCCAAGTGCGCCTTTGACGTCTCCTCAGGGAAATTCCTCAGGTTCGTCGTCAGCCAGCACGGCATCGTGGTGAACCCCGAGAAGATCCCGGCCATTATTGACATGGCCCCTCCTCGAAATATTAAAGAAGTTCAGCGCCTAACGGGGAGGTTGGCGGCCATCGGCCGCTTCCTCTCGATATAAGGGGAGAAGTCACTCCCCTTCTTCAGGGCTCTCCGGGGAGCCAAAGGCTTCGAGTGGGGGAACACCCAGCAGAAGGTGTTTGAACAACTGAAGTCCTTTCTCGCCAACCCTCTACTCCTGAGTAAACCCGAACCGGGCGAACCACTACAACTATATCTCTCAGCCTCGGAGAGCGCCTCTAGTGCCGTCCTCGTTCGGAAAGATGATGGCGTCCAGAAGCCTCTGTACTACGTAAGCAAAGTCTTTCTCTCGGCAGAGACGAGGTCCAACAACGGCCTAGGTAGTAGGCCAAATGTTGCACAATTTGGGATGCTCTCTGACTTGTTGGAGTTAAAAACAGCAACAAGTCAAAGAGAAAGACCCCATATTTTTTATACCTTAGGCCGTTGGTAGTAGGTCAAAAGTTGACCTTTTTGCTTTTTACAATTTTCTCTTCACCCTTTACGAACAATCTCTGTGGAACTTTATACAAAAGATAGATGATCTATGCTTGTATATCGTTTATATATTTTTTTATTTTTCCATTTTTTTACACCTAACTAACCAATATATAATCACGATGTTTAAATATTTACAGAAAATATCAGAAAATTTAACATAATCTTGTCATTTGTAAAAAGCATTTTATTAAATATATTCTTATCACTAAAATGTAAATTCTTCTGCTTAGCGTACACCTATCCGGTTATTGGTTAGGGTTAGTGTATTAAGTTGGGTTAGTGTTAACGGGGATTAAGGGTAGGTTAAGGGTAATTGTAGGGTTAGGGTTATTGCAAGAAACACATTTGTGTTATGACTGGAGCATTAAACTCTTTTCAGTAAGTACCACTTAGACCATTTAGAATTACTGAAAAATAGAGGGAAAATAGAATACCCACATGTAGATCCCCTTTTCCATAACTGCCCGCATTTTCCCGTTCGCAGGAATACTCACCTTCAACCCAAGTAGTAACTTGTAGGTTGTTTAAGGATATGGTTAGGGTAAGGTTAGGGTTAGGGTTATGTTTTTAATGTTTTTTACAACTGTCTCTCCATTCTTTACGAACATTGTCTTCTGAACTTTACAAAATAGACATTCATATGTATATTTTTTTGTTTATATTTTTGATTTATTTCCATTCAAAGCCACCAAACTAACCAATATAAAATCGTTAAGGTCAAACGAATCAAAAAATTAATTTTTTTATTTTGATATTTTGATTCATCAAAATCAATAAAATATGATATGTAGGGTAGGGTTAGGGTTATTGTAGGGTTAGGAGAGTAGGGTTATGGGTTAGGGTTATTGTAGGGTTAGTGTATGGTTAGGAGAGTAGGGTTATGGGTTAGGGTTAGGGTTAGTGGTTATAATGCTCTTTCTGGCCAATATATATGCAAAATCTGTGACAAATATAAAGAGCAGTATATATAAAAATATATAAACCACATGAGGAGAAAAGACGACGACAACGAAGATGATCAACATCAAGATGCGAGCCCAATGTCAGTTGATGTTGAGGACGAAGATGAAAAGCAGAGGTCGAGCACCGAGAAAGAAGGGGAAGGTGCAAAATCCATCGCGGACGTGATTGCTGCGACTGTAAAGGGGAAGCCGTATGGTTCTTTTGAATTGGAAGATACTGTATGGTTCTTTTGAATTTGAAGATAATGTATAACACTTAACCCTGCCATAACCCTAGCTTACCCTAATCCTACCCATAATCCCCTATTAACACTAACCCTAACCTTACACGTGTAACCTTCATCCTTTTATTTTTTGGAATTATTTTTAAGCATATAACCTTGATAATTTTATATTGGTTAGATAGAGGGAAAAAATTGAAAAATAATAAAAAAATATAAACGATATAGAAGCATAAATCATCTATTTTTGGCATATAGTTGCAGAGAGACTGTTCGTAAAGAGTTAAGAGAAAATTATAAAAAACGATAAAACAAAAAATCCATCTAATAGGGATGTTACTATTTGGGTTGAAACCCTAACAGAAAACCCATCTAACAAAAAAACCCCTAACCCTAACCCTAACCTTACACTCACCAATAACCGGAGAGATGTATGTTTTGCAGGAAAATTTACATCTAATAGGGATTAGAATATAGTTAAGGAATTTTTTTTACAAAATAGATGATTATGATTTATTTTATAGTATTTATTGTAAATATTTAACCACCATGATTATATATTGGTTTAAAAGGTGAAAAAATGGGCCAATAAAAAAATATAGCCAAACGATATACAAGTATAGATCATCTGTGTTTGGTATAAATTTCTACAGAGACTGTACGTAAAGAGTGAAGAGAAAATTGTGAAAACCCCAAAAACATCAAACCTAGGCCGTTGTTGGAGACAATGGCCTAAGGTATTCATATAAAGGGGTGCTCCATGACTTTTTGCTCTTTTCAAGTTGGTCAAGTCAAAGAGCAACGCAAAAACTCCAACTTTTAAGCTATAACATAGGCCGTTGTTGGGGACAACGGCCTAGGCTATAAATAAAATTGGGTGTTGCTCTCTGACTTGTTTCTCTATTTATCTTCTGCAAGTCAGAGAGTACCCCAAAAACTTCAACTTTTGTCCTATTACTTAGGCCGTTGTTGGAGACAATGGCCTAAGGTATTTCTAAAATAGTGTGTTGCTCTCTTTTTAACTTGTCCAAGTCAGAGAGCACCCCCAAAAACTTCAACTTTTTTGACTACAACCTAGGCCGTTGTTGGAGATAACGGCATAGGCTATAAAAAAATTATTGTTATGCTCTCTGACTTGTTGCTCTTTTAAACTTCTGCAAGTCAGAGAGCACCCCAAAAACTTCAACTTTTGTCCTATTACTTATGTCATTGTTGGAGGCAACGGCTTAAGGTTAAAAAATTAAGGGTCTTGCTCTCTTTGTTAATGCTCCAAAAACAAAGAGAGTTATTGAAGTCCAAAAAAATTTCAACAAATAACATAGGCCGTTGTCTCCAACAACGGCCTAGGTTTAAAAAAAAAAAAAAATATGTACAACTACAAGTGCAGCTACAGGTGATACAATTGAGTCACAAACCAATAATTATGTACAACAACAATATTAACAAACAACACAAACCAACAATACTTGAGTCTCAAGAACATTTACAGTTACCAATCAAAAGTAATTAACCACACGGGCAATAATCTGTAATATACTGAAACATTACATTAAATAAATTCCAATTCACAGTGGATCATCATATCTCGAGTCAGAACCCTCTTCATCGGATGGAATTACTTCTTGCCTTCATTTAAAGATTAGTTTTAGTTAGTGAGAAACTCATTTACCAAAAATGAAGTCTAATAAATTTAAATGAGGAACAAACAAATAAAGTACGAGTCTTACCCCTTAAATAAAGTTGGACAATTTCTTGAATCATGATTCATTTGCACAATGCCGCATCTTCGGCACCGTCTCAATTTTTTTATGCGGAGTTGCTCTCTTATCGGCCTCAATCTTTTGGCACGAGGAATTCCCTTTGTCGTGCATTACTGTGGGTCACTAATGCGTGTAGGTATGTATACACTCCCTTCATCATGAGGTTGTGCACTACCATGCCGTTGTGAACTACCTCCTGGTTCTACACTGTCATGTGGTTGTGAGGCCTATTCAGGTTGTTCACCTAATTCGGGTTGTAGCCGAGAAACCCCGTTAATGATCTTCTGCAAATTCTCCAACGTGTATTTGTAACTTTCATTGGAGGAACAACTGAGATCGACAATCTGTTTTGCATGGTAGCTCAACTCACAATATCGAGAACCCAAATTCTCGGTATTGGATTCGGTTGGAATGGATGTATAACTTCTTCTCATCACATCCCTGGTCCATCTTCTTTTAATATATACATCTGGGAGGAAAGTGTGGTGGCCGAAACGAAGAGCAGCTAAAATATGCCTACAAGGAATGCCAACGAAGTTGAAGAAGTGACATGCACATGTAATAATTCCATTGATTTTGCATAATTGAAGAAGGCGAGCCGATTCTGATTCTCCACAGAGTATCACATGGAAGGTTGAACTATCCGGTATCTTAAGATCGACAACGAATGTCACATTGTACATGAAGCTTTTTGTAACGTCATCTTGAAATTTGTAAAAGATTTTTAGAGTATATGTTTTTGTCATTTGTGCCTCCAAAGCCCATTCGCTCTTCAGCTTCGGTCTCTTCTCACGGTTACGATGATTTTCTTTCAGTTCATCGTGTCTTCGCCTTCCAAAAAAACGGTCGTAGATGACGGCAAATTCATGCAAGGAATATTTCTTTTCTGTATGATGCTTCAAGGCAGAATGTGCTGACTCAACCCGTTGGCTACTCAACATGCCGGTCCAAAAAGAATCTTTAGCGTAGATGGGTGCCCAACTTTTACGGATATCAAATAGATCGTTCAACCATTTGTTACTCTCTAATCCGTATTGCGAAATCAACAAATTTCATTTTTCTACAAAGTTATGTACATATTCAAAATTGTAAATGACATTCTTCAAAGACTCCCTAAACTTGTCGACATCGTTCGAAATACGCACCGCCTGGGGTAACTTATCCAGAATGTGCCAAATACAAAAACGATGCCGAGTCTGGAAAAAAACTTTCTTAACTGCGGCGGCGATCCCACGGTCTTGATCGGTGATGATACTGGATGGAGCACGATTCATAACCCCTAACCACTTTTCAAAGAACCATTCAAATGAAGAGGCCGTCTCATTTGGAATGAACCCACCTCCTATGAAAGTCGATTGCCAATGTTGATTCACTCCAATTAAGGGAAAAAATAACATTTCATAATGGTTCGTATTGTACGTGGTATCAAAGCAAATTACATCGCCAAATTCTTCATAATTCATCCTACAAATACCATCAACCCACATACAATGTGACAACCGCCCTTCGGGATCTACTTGAATATCATAAAAAAATGATGGATTCGTCTGTTTTTTCGATTCAAAAAATCAATTAGCATTGTAGAATCATGTCCTTTCAATGCTTCTTGCGAATCTCTAAGTAAATTTCTAATATCTTTTTCTGTGAATCCTACTTGATCGTGACCACCATTAGCACTTTCGAAGAAGAGCATTTGTCGACATATCTGGATATTAGCTTGGTTGAATTGCTCTATTATCCTTTTATCCGTATTTGACACGAAACGGTTCCGGGACAAAAGATGCCTTCTACCGGGTGAGGTGAATTAGTGATTGTATTTTTCGTGAAATGAATACACCACCCACGTATTACTTGCTTCATTCAATTTTACACGAACGCAAGCCTTGCAACCCGTTCTACAGGTTATTCTCCGTCTACCATCACTATGTTGACTCGGCGACGACTCGGCTTTATTACAAAGATATGACTTATCTACTTCCACTCCTACCTTTAATTTATTCCCACCCTTATACATTGCCAAATTCTCACAACGGGTATATGAAGAATAAAAATTCTCGGCCTCAACTAAAGTGGATAATGTCATACCTAACTTTGGTTTTAGATGGTCTTCGACTAACGGCATGGAATCAATGTTTGGTTCTACCCGCACAAAATTATCGCCGGAAGCAGAACTCTCCGTATTGTTGTTCATTTGGGAGAAAAATATATTATTGGTCAATTAATATACACATCATATATAAAACAGCTTGTTAACAAATAATTGCGATATATATACATACGAAACAAAATAAGAGACAAAATATCAAAAATGACATCATAAAAATACAAAACTCTGCTATTGGGTCCGGCTTGCCGCACACAAGGTAACAGAACTTGTACAAGCGAGTTCCGATCCACGGTTTGCAAGATAAGGCCGTGTCTCGCTCGCATTCTCCTCACTCTTGGAAATCAGGGAAATGCGATACACAAATGCATATACCAAACTGTGGGTTACAACTTGAAACTACAAGTTGGTATGACTTGTGAGTGGCGAGACCAACCTACTCGCAAAATTACGGTTTTTTTCAAGTGGGTTCTATGTTGAAAACTCCCTCAAAACATAACAAAAATCATGAGAAAACTGCACAATTGATGCCAAAAAAATTAATTAAACTTTGTGATTGGGTAGGGCTCCCTGCACACAAGGCAACACAACTTGTATAAGCAAGTTCCGACCAATGGTTTGCAAGATACGGCTGTGTATCGCATTCATTCATGAAAAATGCCAACAATGCGATACATTCACGTAGGCCCCAAACCGGGGGTCCGAACTCTCAACTACAAATACCGTTTGGTAGCAAGCGGTAAGCCTAATATGCTTTTCAATTTTTTTTTTATAGATGTCGTTTCGTACTGAAAAGTACCTTAGACAGAAATCAACTTAAATTGAGGTTGTTGTTTGATATACGGTACAAATCCGCACAAACGAGATAAAAAAAATTCCTAAACTTTGGGAGTGGGACGGCGGCAAAACATATGAGCCAACAAAATTTATAGAGGTGAGTTTCGACTCACGGTTTGCAAAATACGCCGATGTATCTCTTTCACTCACGGGAATTACTCGAAAGCGATACACGGTCGTACACTTCAAACCGTGAATCCAAACACACTTCTACAAATTGCGTTGGCTTGTGCGTGGCGAACCCGACGTACTCGCAAAGTTGCATAAAAAAATTTGCTTTGTGCACTATTACTAACATCGAATAACAACCAACAACAACTAATACTACATCTACATACCCAATAAAACTAGAAATTGTACACTCAAACTTTGGATAAAAATTTCCAATCAATTAGCCTAGTTAGATCTACTCAAGTAGGAACAAATTAGTACCTTTAACAATGAGGGTGTTCGGAAAGGAGATAGGGGAGGCCGCTGTGCGCTGTTGTAGAGAAAGGAAGGGGAGTATGGTTTACCTAATTTCTTCAGGATTAGGGTTTTAGGGTTGGGGAGATTTCGTATGGGTTAGGATTTTTTCGTAATTGGGATCTTCAAAGGAAGAGGGCAAGAGTGTGAGAATAGGGAGAGATTGGGTGAGAAGCAACGAGCAAGAGAGAACTAGGGTTTTCAGATCGAGAGAGAGAGATAGGGTTTGGGAAATTGGGTTTCTCAAGCTCAGTAGCGAGAGAGAGAGAGAGTTGTGAGGGAGATGGCGATCTGAGTATGTACAAGTGTTTGGAAAAAAACTTTTACATACTTAGGCCGTTGTTCAGAACAACGGCCTAGGATGAAATTTTTGTTAAAAAAAACAACCTAGGTCGTTGGTCCAAACAACGGCCTAAGTAGAATTTTTTTCAAAATAATAATTCAAATAACTTAGGCCGTTGTTCCCAACAATGGCCTAAGTATAGCTAACTGACAAAAAAACCTCCACGCCAAAAAAATGCTAAGTCTGAAACGTTTTTTTGGCATGTAGTTACGAAATTACCCCTCTGCTTTTGAAAGCGTTAGTGGGAGACTTAGTTGGTTTCGATCGCAGCCGCTGATCATGATCTAGCAAAATCCAACGGCTGAGATGGGTATTTTCCAACCCATTGAAAACGGACCCGTTTTCAACTGAGCATATCCCGATATATATATATATATATATATATATATATATATATATATATATATATATATATATATCTGAAATATATATATATATATATATATATATATATTTCAGATATATATATATATATATATATATATATTTCAGATATATATATATATATATATATATATATATATATATATATATATTATTGCTTTTGATACAACTAAAATAGTTGTCCAAGATATATTTGATACAACTAAAATAGTTGTCCAAGATATATATATATATTATTGCTTTTGATACAACTAAAATAGTTGTCCAAGATATATATATATATATATATATATATATATATATATATATATATATATATATATATATATATATATATATATAATAATAATAATAATAATCTTGCTTTTGATACGACTGAAATAGTTGTCCAAGATATGAGGGTTGAAGACTGATATCCTAAACTAAGATAATGATTAACATGTTCGAAAATGGACAGGCAATGAGACTGAACATCTCTATTGCCTAAGCGGTAAGAAAATCATAGGTAAATGTGCATAAGAAAAGTTAGGGACAACAACCGATCTGGGCCACAACCCACCGGGTCCGATCCTGTCGCGGGTAGTCCCGAATGGGGTTGCCACTGGGATCAGCTCGAGCTGGGTCGGTCCCAGTGGTGTGAAACTCCAGCCCGAACCGACCCCCAACCTACAAGCCCCAGTCCTGAGCTGACCCGTGCCAGAAATTTTTATTTTTTTACATTGTTTTTGTTTTTTTTTGTACTTTTTAAAAACTTTTTACTTGTTTTTTTATTTGCAATTTTTTCCCTTGCAATTTTTTTGTTTTTTACTTGTATACTATATTTTTTACTTTTTTTCCCTCTCCCCATATCAATATCAACATATAAAATAGATAAACAGTAAATAATATTTTAGAAAATTTTGAAGTACAAGAATCATATAAAAAATGTACGTATTATTTTTCTCAATTGTTCAAGTCTGGAATCGTTCCTTATAACGATCATACAAAAAAGGGTAATAAACTAATAATAACAAAGTTACAAAATTACATGGTAATGCAATCATATATGGTTCTGCTATTTTTAATGCATCTTGCACAATAAGTTAAGGATGTAACATACACATCTAACATGAAATATTTCAGGCATTTGAGGAGCAAGTTCTTGAATTAATGTGGGAATCGCCGTATTAATGTTGGAGGCATTATCAAAACTAATATAATTTTTTTTTCTGAATAGGATAATTAGTGCATGCTTTTATGATATGTGAAGCGATAGCCACACCATTATGGGATACATAAAATTTCTAAATGATATGATCATATTTTGAAGGATCCAATCACTATCGATCTAATGAAATGTTATACATCATATTTTGAAGGAATTTATAGTTTGAGATAGCCTGGAGTTACAAAATTACAAAATTAGACTACTATCGTGCACCTCAACTTAACTTAAACCTAGGATCTCATCACCCTAAATTCCCTAGTGAGCTTCGGCTTCGGCTTCTGAAGTATTGCTTCCACTGCTTGGGGTGTCATGTAGTATATTCCTTAAGTCTTGTCGTATTCCTTAAGTCATGTCATCTGCTTTCATCCAATCTCCATTGTACACGCACATCTCCAAAGTCTCCGACTTCAAACAATTTCTAGCATCACTCAATATCTTGCCATCCAGAAAAAAGTACTTTTCGATGTAACTGTGGACACAGGGGGGTCAATAGATTTTTTGTCATGTGATAAAGAATATAATAAGAACCTTCATTGTGGTTTCATCATGTTAGTATATCAAACTTCTGTTCACACGATAGTGAATCTTGTGAATTATACCAATATAATTCATTTGGTGCAATAAATCTTAGGTTTTTTAGATCGAATACGACTTAATAAATTAATAGTTGTATTTTCAAATGCAATGTCTTTGCCTTTAGAAGAAGATGATGATGTACTTGTATGTTGTGTTTTAGAAGTAGATGCAAAAGTTATATCATAAATATCATATAAATTATTCATTGCATACTCAAATTTAACTATTAATGCATTATGATCATAAGAATCAACATCCACCATATTATAAAATAGCTCAATCAAGTTCTTGATACCTTCCAACTTTATACGAAGATCCATTATACTAGAAACACAATACAATATAGGAAGATGATGAAATTATTTCAAAATTTTAGTGTAAGCTGAAGAAACAATCATTCCAATGTAAAGATCACGAACCATTTCTTGAAAAAATTATCATCACACTAACTATTGAAAGAAAAATACCAGTAGAAGTGGAATAATAAGATTTTGAAAATTGCAAGGTTAAGTTCTTAAAATATTGCAAATTTTTTAACAACTTTCGGTAAAAATAACCAAGTGTAATAATTCATTTTAATGTTTTACATGCTTTTGACAATATAAAATTCATTTAAAACCGATTTGTATTCAGTAACAACAATAAGTAATAGGTCGTAAGTAAAATTCCAACGGTGTTTAATATTTTTAGGAAATTTTCTAAAATATACTCCCTTAATATTACACTATTCTTTAAACGATTGAAAATTATGACAACTTAATCTATGAAATAAACACAATCTCTTATTGCAATCGTATATGGTTCGGCTATTTTTAATGCATCTTGCACAATAAGTTAAGGATGTAACATACATATCTAACATGAAATATTTCAGGCATTTGAGGAGCAAGTTCTTGAATTAATGTGGGAATCGCCGTATTAATGTTGGAGGCATTATCAAAACTAATATAATTTTTTTTTTCCTGAATAGGATAATTAGTGCATGCTTTTATGATATGTGATGCGATAGCCACACCATTATGGAATACATAAAATTTCTAAATGATATGATCATATTTTGATGGATCCAATCACTATCGATCTAATGAAATGTTACAAATCATTGAAACATCATTACAACATTTCCAACAATCAGCAGTTAATGAAACATTTTAAAGCATAAAATGTAGCAATTAAAAAATATTTAAGATCGTTATACATTTTATAAAAATCGGACTTTACAGTATTTCTAGGAATTCATTTGTAATGTGGTTTAGAGTGATTTGGTTAAAGATCTATAAGTTTCTACTATCGAAATAGGAAAATGATAACTCATCATTAATAACAAGTCTTAGTGATCGTACTATAGCTACCTAATTACCAGTCTTAGGGTTGATCTTTTGTTGGGTTAGATGGTCTTGGAATACGTCTGGGTGTGATTGTAACTCCTATTCCGGTAAATATATATATTTTGAATGATTTTATGTATTTCGATTATTTATAAATCTAGTTGTGTTAAATTCATTTTTTTGGATTTTCTGTTAAAATCTTTTCTAATCGGAAATTATGTTTATTTTCAAATAATGGTATATTTTAACCCGAATTCCTATTTCTACTTGATCCACTACTTGTACTATTTTAATAATCTGTTAAAAACCAAATTTTGCATTTTGATATACATATATTATTATTACTGTTATTAATATTAATATTATTATTACTATTTTTGTTATTACTGTTATCAGCATTATTATTAGAGAAAAAGGGGTATGAGCAATTTGCTCATTTAGTAAATGAGCAAGTGATGAGGTGACATGCATGTGATTGGAAAATCCTAAAAGTGGTTAGATACTCAATGTATCACATGCATGGCACCTCATCAATTGTTCATTTATTAAATGAGCAAGTTGCTTATATCCCTTTTTACTCTTATTATTAATATTTTTACTATTATTATAATTACCAGTATTATTTTATTGGTATTATTATTTTTCAGTATCATTATTTTTATTGTTATTATTATTATTATTATTATTATTATTATTATTATTATTATTATTATTATTATTATTATTATTATTATTATTATTATTATTTTAAACCGATCATACTCTTTTTTATATGTATTCATTTTTTTTGACTTAATGTATATGTATATGTATATTATATAAACCCCTGTAATGATTATTATTTTTCCCTTATTGGATTTAAACCTATTAATTGATTTATAACCCAAAACTCATTACCCATTCTCCTATTGGATCATCTACCCAACAACCCATACCCACTAACCCTATATATATAACCTAACCTATACCCTAACCCTAACCTATAACCCTACCCCCCGTATTCACTGCATAACCCTATAGCCACCAACCCCCCCAATCTCCTGTGCACCTTCTACCTACCATCCCCGTCTCTCTCTCCCTCCTGATCCTTCCTCCATCTTTAGGTGCCGCTCAACCCCACAGCGCCTGCCTCCTCTGCACTCCCCCGTGCTCCTCTTCCGCAGTCAGCAGCAACCGCGGCGCGCAGCTTCACTGCACTGCCCTCCCTGCCTTCTGTCGTCGACAACAGCGTCGATAGTGCTGCTGCCCTCCCTTTGCGACTCCTGCAACACCTAGACAACACAGCTCTGACGACCCCTCAGCCGACTGCAGCCCCCTGGTCCACTCCCTGTGCTGCCCTCACCCTGCCGCCCACAGCCAGTGCACCGCCGGTCCCCCTTGGCTGCCGTCGACTCCCTAGTCGCGACCGCCCCTACCTCCGACCATCATTCCACCAAAGCTCCTCTGTTGCACCATCAAGCTTCAGCAGATCCAATCACAACCATCCAATCCTCCATTTGATCATCATCAAGTGCTTGATCAAATCAGCCACCACCATCCGATCAGATCATCATCATCATCAGCATAGTTGAGCTCCACCGTCCGATCATTAATCACTGCGATCGTGATCGCTTCTTGATCCGTTGATCTTGGCCATTGGATTTGCATTGATCATCATCACCATCATCATCATCATCATCATCAAGATCTTGATCTCGACCGTCGGATCTCTTTTGATCATCGCGATCGTGATCATCATCTTAATATTGATCTTGATCTTGATCTTGATCTTCAATCTCAGCCGTCCGATCATCCGATCTTGATTCCCATCAAGATCCGTACCCGATCGTGATCACCGTGATCGTTGCTCATTGCCGTGTCACCGGCATTCCGATTCCATTATTCTCTGTATATTCGGATTAATCTAACGTCGTCCTAAAGGTAAGCCATCTCACTTTTGAATTATATTGAATCGTATTCGAAATTATTTATTGAATCCCGCAAGTAGATCCATATTTATTATCGTATATTGTTTTTTTTTGAAGAAAAGGTGGAGATTATCGTATGTTGTTATTATTATCTATCGTTGGGATGCTATGGATTTACATGAGCAAATCCAAGTAGTAGTCTTGACTTCGTGTTGCCTTTTTGCCTCCGACTTATTGAGATCTTACATGCATTCACATAGTTAATTATTGAATATAGGAATAAGGATTGCTATTGCATTTCATGTTATGACATCACACAGCAATTATAGATTGTATACTAATATTGACTGTTTGTATGATTGATGATGGTGTGTTAGTTGACTGTGATTAGTAAGATTATGGACATTATACAACTTAATATCATGCTCACATAGAGGTAACTTGCTGTGATTATAATTGTTAACCCCTAACTCATCGTTCATAACATCCTAATCATTTTATGTATGAAAAATATATTGAGATCCTGAAAATTATCGCCAACCTGAACATTACCATGCTGTTTCGACCAAGATAATGTCATTAAAATCAATAACTTTCTGAATATGAAATGTAGCCTCAGATGTCTAGTTTACTACCATCTTAATGGAATTGAATTTCGAGTTACGGTTTGTGAGATATAACAGTTTTATTGCTGCTGTGTCGTACAATTCCATATTCTAAAAACTTCTGCCACACTTTGATTCATAATTAATTTAACCATGCTAACTATAAGATAATGATTTGAATTTTTGCATGCTGAAGCTAGACACACTAGAGAACATTTCTTAATTTTCTGGAATTAATTAATGAAGTTTCAGACCTGTTTCATATGTATCAACACAATTTTACAAGTTCTGGCTGAACACAAATCCTGTATAGTTTGTTGTTTTGACAGCTAAAGCTACAACTTTTATGTACCTTATTTATATGCATTGAAATAGGGCAGGAGTCTAGTTTCTAGACCTTCTGACGGATCCACATTTTCTATCCTGTAGCAACGGAAATTCTGATTTTGGTATAGTAACCTACTGCTGTCCAGAATTGGATTTCTATGTTTAATAATATATAATTGAATTTATAATGTTAAATTTGGTGTATTTAATTGTATAGAGTACATTGCATGATCTTAGGATTGTGTTGTCATCTTTCTAGTGTCCCTTATTAATAGCATTATAGTATGTTAATTGAATAAAGAATATTAATCAAGCCGGGGTTAAGGGTTGACAAGGGTAGTTGATAATATAGTGACTGTACTCGGAATTATGAGCTTGTTCCCAAAATATTGTGTTGGCTAGTGCTATCGATTTATTGTTGGATTACTGACTGCAGTATTCCAATTCATCGTGTATTGTTTTAGAATTATCGTGCCGACTATTGTTATCATTAATGTGTAAGAAATTACTATTGTTATCGTGCGAGTACATGACCTACAGAATCTACCACCTTAGTCTAAACAAAATTAATTGTATGCATGGAACCTGTAGTATGAAATACAGTAGTACGTGCATTAGTATGATTAAAATGAATAATAGACTTAAAATTTATTGCATTGTCATTGCATATTGTCATCTTCATTGAGCGGTGTTATCATTATTGTTTACCGTCATTGTTACTGTTTATTGTTATCGTTATAAATCATCGTTATTGCACAATGTACTATTATCGCCTTGTCATTGTTCAATACTAATGATTTCATCGTCCATTGTATTCATCGTTATACCGTTATTGCCATTGTTATCTGTTCTCTACTTGCTGTCCACAACATGCTCTAAGGACATTTTTTCTCTGTAACACCTCGAAAAATTGGGAATGACAATTTTGCCCTTGTGTGTTATGCACGTATATTTTGTAACGTGTTTTCACTATGCATTTTTGATTTCCAACTATTTATGCATTTTCCGCACATTTTATGCTATTTGAGTCAACAAAATATAATCTTTCGACTCCTGTATTTTTATGTGCTCTTTACGTGGTTTTGATGCACGTGTCTCCACCGCTACGTACAATATTTTCTATATATTTAAATTATTTATTTTATGTATTTAAATCTATTTTATAAAGCAAAAATTCATTTTCCCCCTATTTTGATTAAAATGCATTTTTTGATTTTTGCACGTATGATGCACGTATTATTTTTATTCTAAATTTTATTTCTCATTGTTTATTTTGGTTTGCATGCGTAAGATTAATTAATCTTCTTTTGATCCATGGATCTAAAATAAAATCTAGCCCAATAGGGAGGAGCCCACTAAGTAATTAAACTAATTAATTAATGGTTGAGCCCATTAAGCTAGGCCACTAATAAAGTCAAATTTTTTTATCATGCACAAACACATGACAAGTTACTAGTGTTAGTACATATTTAGAAACATAACAAATTGTACCTAGTTGTATGTACATGTGTGCATAAGCACTAGATGGATTCTTGTACTCGGGGGGGGGGGGGGGGGGGGGGGGGGGGGGGGTTCATGCATGAGAGAGAGAGAAAGGAGAGTTAAGGCTTGGAGAGTTTAAGGGAGGGGTTATGAAAATGAAGAACTGAATGTGTTAAATGGAGAGTTATTAGGGTGAAGGATTATGCAAATAAGACCCTAACCTAGACCTATAAATAGCACACCATTCTCTTCTCTTTTCTTCACATCAAAAGTAAAACAAAAATTAAAAAAGAAAGAAAAGAAAGTAAGAAAGAAAAAGAAAGAGGGTGAGAGTTCTTTTACTTTGGAAAAGGAGCTTGCTAGGAGAAGGAAGCCATTGCTAGGAGTCATCTTTGAGCTAGAAGTAGTGCCACATTCCTTCCTTTCATTTTGTTCAAGCTTCTATAAGGTGGGTGTTCTCATATTTTCTAATTTTAGAACTTTGCATGATAGTGATAGTAAATGAGTATTATATTTTTATATGATAAATTAGAACATATCTATGCATTGGTTGTAATGAAAAATGCTATGTTAGTAAATAGATCAATATCGTATTAGTGGGTGATCTCCTTATTTTTTGGTAGAATGATACATGCTAAAAATGTGTAGTATGAAAAGAATCTTGATATGAATAGATAAAATTCATGTTAGTATAAATTGATGTTGTGGTTGATGTGATTAAGTAGAAAAAGGAATTATACCATACTAACTAAAGAATTACTTGATTGTTATGAACCATGCTAATTTGTTTACTTAGTCTTGCGATTACAATAGTGTTAATAAGTTTGATGTGAAATCTACAAATGAGAATTATGCGAGTATAATAGATTCAAAAGTAGTTTTATTGTGACAAATGCGTGCTAATGAAAGAAAAAAAAATTCTTGTATAAACCATGTTGGTAAGTTGTAAAAGTTTGTGCGTATAATATTGTTGACCACATTAGATTTATAAAGAAGAAAGAATAAAATTTCATTAGTTTATAATGTGTCGACATATGTAGATTTTATTTTTAAAAGAATAGGAGCTATTGCATGAAAAAACATCTTTATTATAAAATATAATTTATGTCAAAATGAGATTATGACCAAATAGGCATGGATACTAGTTTTCCCTTCTTGTGTAGAATTTAGTTCTTAAAGAAAAATCTAATTTTTGCAAAAGATAAGAAAAATGAATTTCTTCAAATAAGTGAAAAATAGTATTTTTATGAATTGAAAATTTTATTAGTCACTATCTTTTATTTAATATCAAGGAAAGAATTATTTCTAAATTTATTTGAAAGAATTGATCTTTGAATAAACACATTTTTAGATTAAGACATACTTTATGGATAGTTGAACAAAAATAACACATGTACTTTTCTAAACAGAAAATACGCTTGGACTTACTGGTTAGCTAGAGGACATTTCTTATAAGAGATCTTGAGTTCAAAACTGGATAGTCACTTTTATTTTATTTCTTTTGAATATTTTCCGAAACCCAAAACTGCAATATGAAGATTTCGGCTTATATTAATGACACCAAAGTCCAGTGGACTTATTGGCTAGTCAGTTGTGGGTCTGGGCTTTGATCGGGTTTGACCAAAGAGGCCGGGTTTGAAACCTAAGCTTACTAATCTTTTTAAAACTCCTTTTTTTCATATAGTAAGATTTTGAATAAAAGAAATCTTAGAATACCAAGTCTAGTTTTGATATAAAAATGAAATGGAAATACTGAGAGATAGTTTTGTATATTTTTTTGAAGTGTAAAAAGAAATAAAAATTTTGAGAATTGAATCATGTGGTGAAAAGTAGCATTTTTATAATTCGATCTTTTAAGAATAATCACAATTGTATCATGTTTAAGAAATAGCTTGTAAATTGAAGTATTGATAATTTAGACTTTGTTACAACAAATTCATGTAGAGAACTTGTGCTTGCAATTGATCGAATAGATCATGAATAGTGGCAAAATATGATTTTGTGAATGAATTGAAAGATGGAATTATGATGAGCTTAAGACTCTTATTTTATTGAGGATATGAATACCCATGATGCTTATACATGAAAACTGAGATTTAGAGTTAGTGAAACCTCATTACCAGCATTACTAAAATAAAAGAATATTGAGATGTGATTCTGATATGTGACTATGAAGCCATCTTGATGAAAGTTGATTAAGTCCGGTAGAAAGCAAAAACTAATTATGGGTTGGAGAATTATTCATGTCTAGGAATAAAGTAAGTAGGCACTTAAGTGAAGTTGTAGTAAACCTGGGCAAACGTAAGTGGGGTGCTCTATATAGTCGATGGTGGACTCCGAGGCTATAGACCCAGTTGGTGGACTGAGGTTGCTCCGTGGGAGACGGACTATTATATTTTAAATCCAGAACTATGAGGACGGGTCAGCGGTGGATTCCGGGATCTTGAGTAGTCGGACGGATAGTTTTGTTTGCCGTCTCCAATGTATATACGTATAACAGGCTAGAGGGTCACTTACGGGATGATTCGCACGATGTGGGATCTGTTATAACAATCAGCGGTGGACTCCGGGGCTGGGATTCAAATTCGTAGAATGATCTGAACCTTGTCTTATTACCGGGTAGTTATCATGGCGAGGGATCGAGCCCTTTATGGTGGAGTACGTAGGCGCTTGCCCTCGGACCTATGTAGTATAGGATGCATAGAATCCGAACAAGTGTGCATTAGTGTCATCCTAGTATAAATTGTGTGCATTAGGCATTAAGGCATGACATACACTTACATGTTTAGCGTAGTCACATTAACACTTTATTATTCATTCAACTGTTATGTTTTTATTAAAGCAATGAGATCGTTATACTATTCCCGGTATAGAGAGGATAGCCGAGTGTAACATTTTCGTCAGTTGTAAGTGACTGACGTGCCCAAAGGTTGATATGCAGGTAATGGATTATTCTTGAAAAAATAAAGCTGTTATGATGTATTTGATAACTTATATGATAAAGTTGTACAAGTTGTATTATTGTGTTCAGTGTTGTAATCCTTCATTCTTCCGCTATGTAAAACAAAGTTGTATTTTAAACTCTAATGTATTATTGAGAAAAGTTTTAAATTCCTTGTAAAATTGTACGAAGTGAAGTAAAGATCCTGTGGAATCTCAAATTCGTCTTTATTTGGAATTCGGGGTGTTACATCCTCTCTTTTAGATGAGCAGCTTACAGGTATTCAGGGAGATTTGTCTGATGGACTAGGAGAACAACAATGATGAAAGACTTATGTTACTGCGCCGTCTAAATAATCATTGTTTCTCATTTTTTTTTGTACTTTAATAATTGAACATTGTTGTATTTGTGGGCTTTTGAGCCGAATATTATTGTTGTTGATTCCAGATGTTGGATTTATTTTATGTTGGTTATTTTATGTTTAAATTTCAAGTATTGTTATTTATATGATTACTTCTTTTATTGCATGCGTGGTTGTTTTACTTCCTATTTTATATTGTTGGGTTGAATTGATGACAACATATGAATGACATTCGCTGGGCCATGTCACGTGCTTGCATTCCGTATTTTGGGAAGCGGGGTGTGACAGTGATCTCTCCAATTGCCGTTTAAGTGTACTTGTTCCGACACTCGTTTTTCACCTGTAAGTGGTTTGACAATTGTTATAGACATTTACACCCCTTTTGATTGGACTGAGATGTGATAAGTGTACAATATTGATGGACTTCGGAAGTTACTCCTCAATGTTTTCGGGAAGAAGATGGTTGTGGTTGCTCGGTTTCTTGTGTTTGGGTTTCTTCAACTTTAATTTTTAACATTGTGTGTGTGAAAACTCGGGAATACTATCAAAATCTTTAACACTATCGGTCTCAAATTGTGGAACATGAGTGTGTGATGTGTTGGTGGATCCTTGTCCACTTTAGCTACGATCGCTACGTGACCGTGATGATGTCATTAGTGATTAGTGTATGAAAATTATAAAATCGAACAATTGATATGAGAATTTATAAATTACAACTTACAAATATTAATTAAAATATAAAAACAATATCGCACTTCAAGAATTGCAAAAGTAGATAACTGGTTTGAGACTTGAGACTTGAGAGAGTCGAGACTAGAAAATTGCGAAAGATTCTTGATTGTTTCTTGACTTGATCACTTCATTCTTCTACAAATTGCAAGAGAAGATCACTAGATTGAGACTTGATTTGGAATGAATTGTTGGAAAACTTAAGAGAAATATTTGGAATGAATTGAGAGAGTATTATAAGTTTTGGTGTAAAAAAATTTGTATAAAAGAGGTGGCTATTTATAGAATTTCACAAATTTTTGGTTTTTCTATTTTACCCTAAAAAGCTAGCCGTTTTATAGTCATTATGGGGGGTAAATAGGTAATTTGGAATTAAATAAGAAAACAAAACAAAGAAAAGAGAGAGAAAAAACCAAATCTAACAGCCAGCCAGGTTAGGCCAAACTCGGTCCAGGCTAGCCAACCATTGTGCCTGCTGGGCTAAACCAGATTGGACCGCAACGGTCCGATCCGGTTCAAGCCCAAGCGGGTCGGGTCCATGTGTAGTCCGGGTAAGATCGAGCCAATTAGGCCAAACTCTGACCCGAACTGACCTGCTAATTTTTGGTAGTCCATTTTGGGTTGAAGCCCATTACTGGCTGGTCCAGGCGGGCGGCTGGCTGAACCAGCTCGGTGGACAACCAGGGCCGGCCCAGGGGTAAGACCAACAAGCCAGCAGGCTTGGGCAAACCCCCTTTCATGGGGCAACAAAATTTAGTAAGGCCCTATGTATGTATAATATATAAGGGCAACAGATTTGAGTTTTAACAGTCCACTAGGTCAGTCTAGTCCAACCTATAGTGTTCAAGATAAAAAGACAATGTAATCATGCTTTTATTAAAAAAAACTTTATTTGCTTTTACTTTTACTTTTTATTGTTATTATTAAAAAAATACTCAAGGGCAACAAAACATGAATTTGGCTAGGGCAACCCTGATCTCCGGGCCGGCACTGTGGATTTTCCTTTCATTTTGATCTTCTTGAAGTTTTCCCAATTCTCAATCATCTTTATGGGTATCAAGATAAGAATCTTCGTAAACTGGGCTATTTTTGTCTTCTTTGGTGGATCCCTCTTGTTCCTGTTTAGTCTTCTTCGTTTAGTAAGTTGTTTCTACATCGCTTTCTGCCTTTCTTTCTCCCCTTTCTTCAGTTTCTGAGGTTTCTTTCAGTTTCGTAGTGATAATGGGCGACGGCATTCTGCCTAATTAGTAGACACAGGTGATAAATAAGAGAATACTAAAGATTCGAGCCATAGAATTTCTCAATTCTGACACAAGGGACTTATTAGATCGAATCGAATGATTTTGCCGTATCCAGAATAATACCAATCCAATCCATTTCATGAATAAAATGTGACCAATTAACCAACCAACAAAACTACTTGTTACAAATAACATCTTGTTGTTGCATCGAAATATATAAATGTTGACTAATCTGGCTAACGTTGAACCTGGTAAAATGAAATGGTTGAATAATTGAAAAATGAAATTATTCAGAAATACACATTAAATGCTGAGATTACGCATTGAATTTCTGATCCATAATCCAAAAAACCCTATGCATGGTTGACGGTATTCATATACTAAACTTTGTTAATTGTATTTGTAGCAACTGATTGAGCGATATCCAGTGCCGATCTTGTTTTGGAAAGATCATTCTAGAGGTACAATGTAGGATACTGTCGGATGAATGTTCTTTGCACATAAGGACTCGAGCACATGGCTAGCTAGTGGACAAGTTAATCACAACTCACAGAGTCACAGCTCAACAATTTCACCTTCAATGGATCGACGTACAGTGGTAATACTACAGTCACTAGTCTCAGAAATTATAAAGGTGCACAAAGTAGCTTTACGACTATTAACGTACACTAGTTTAAGAACCTTTATCTTTTATATATACTAGTATTTTTCATGTGTGATGCCGTTTTGATAAGAGTTTGAGGATTTTTACGTACGATATACGTGTGAAGAAATAATTTTGGAGTTGGACGTGCGTTGCACGTAATTGGAAAAAAATATTTTAAAGGAAAAGCTACAATTTGTAGTACAATGCGCGCGCTTATAAGTAGAATTTGAGTTGTACGTGCAACATATGTGTATGCTTGGTGTTAAAAAAATTTATAAAATTGTTTCGCACATGCGTTGCACGTTTGTATAGGTGAATTTTTTTTATTTGTTTATTTTTTTTGTAATTAATGGGAGAGTTGGAGTTGCACATGCAACGTACGGATTTGTTTGTTAACAAATGACAACCCCAACTCTCTCATTATAATTTACTAGTATTTTTCACGTGTGATGCACATTTTGATAAGAGTTGGAGAATTTTTAGGTGCGGTATACGTGTTAAGAAATATTTTTGGAGTTGGACGTGCATTGCACGTAATTTGGAAAAATATTTTGAAGGAAAAGCTGCAATTTGTACATACAATGCACGTGTTTATAAGTTGAATTTGAGTTGTGCGTGTAACATATGTGTATGTTTAGTGTTAAAAAAATATTATAAAATTATTTTGAACGTGCGTTGCACGTTTTAAATAGGTAAATTTTTTTTATTTGTTTGTTTTTGTTGTAATTAATGGGAGAGTTGAGTTGTACGTGCAACGCACAGATTTGTATGTTGACAAATGACAACCCCAACTCTCCCATTATAATATTAGAGATTAAAAAAAATAATTCTCTCATTATAATATATATTATTTAGGAAATAAATATTTAGAAATAAGTTTTAAAAAGTTGGCTTGTTTAGATATAGTTTTACTGAAGTGTAAAATAGAGAGAAAAGAGAAAGAAATTTTAAAAAAACTAGTAAAAAAGTAATTGCAGATGAGCAGGTGAGCTTGTTTTATTGGATAAAGTGAAGAAAGAGGGGAGAGAAATCAATTTAAATTCCCATGAATACTATTTCTTCTCCATTTTCCTCTCGTTTTGAGTGGAAACGAAATGGGTAAAATCAGCTACAGTTTTATAGTGGAGAAACCAAATTCAACTTCTTTTACTCCCAAACAAAGCTATAAACAATTCACTTCCATCAAATTTGTTTCCCTAGAGTAACTCTTCGGCCAAACAAACCATCCCTAATAGGTGGTTTGGTTGGTTGTAAAGTAAATCAAAAAAGGGATCAACACTGTAGCGAAAGAATTCATTGGATTTGTTTCTTGAAATAGCTTTGGTTGAATGTAAATTTACTGCAGCATGAATTATATTTTACAAAAAATTAATTTTGTTTGAGTTGTAAGAACACTGTAGCGAAAGTAATTTAAAAGACTTTTGACCTTTTGTTTTACTTGAAATTAATCTCAATTAATTAGGGTTTAAACTAATTAAACTAAGTTGATCTTAATTAATTAAACAAAAAAACTAAAGCTCAATTAACATCTGCTTAATTTTAATTAAATTTATCTTCATTAAATTGATGTTAATTAGTTTTAAAAAAAAAACCAAAACTCAATTAACTAGGGCTTAATCTTAATTAAACCGATCTTAATTAACTAAATTAATCTTAATTAAATTGGTTTTAATTAATTAAATAATTATGGATTATTCTTAATTAAATATGATTAGTCTTAGATAGGATTAATTAGGGTTAATCAATTATTTTAGGGCTTAATCATTTGGATTTAAGGGCTTAATCAATGTGGGGATGCTTGGTTTATGGGTCAAACTAATGTGGGGGACTTTTTGTCCCATATCGGAAGAGAAGAGAGTCTTTTGGTTTAAATAGAATTTCATAATTTTAAAGAGATAAAAGCCACTTCAAAATGGAGAGAGAAATAAATTATTAAAAATTGTGAACAGTAGAGTTGCAATTGTTTTCAGTGCAAAATATTCGACAAATGAAACCGGGCAAAAATTACATATTTGTGCATTATCGTAAAGGGAAGTCTTCCGATGGTGCACAATGGGCTTTTTTTATCAATGATCCGAATGTGAATTTATCAATGATCCGAATTGTTCACATTGATCTACATATCTAAATTAGTCTAAATATGTAAAATCAAATCATTTGAAATTAATTTGCCCATCCATTGAAGTGTTACAAAATTATATGGCTAAAAATCATTATTTTTTATAGTCACATGATGGATGGGTAAATGAATTTTAAATAATTTGATTATACACATTGAGACTAATTTAGATGTGCAGATGAATGTGAACGGTTCGGATTGTCGATACGAAAACGGAAAGACCGAATGCACACAAGGGCACACAGAGGGGTGGTGAACAATGGAAGATTTTCCTTACCGTAAAACTCCAACTTCATTTACAGCTAAAACAGTTTTAGCTGCTAAAGTGGGTTTAGGTATGCAAGATTTCTAAAAGAAGTTACACAGAATTATAAACTTGCGATGGATTTCATTTTGTGAGATAAATTAGAAAAAAATTACGTTTCTCTATCTCTAATATTATAATGGAGAAGTCCTTAGTGTCATTTGATTATACGTGCATAACTAATATGAAGGAGGTCTCAGGTTCGAGTCCTCACTACGTCAGATTTTTTACTTCAATTTTTTTAATATATTAAATGTGCATCGCATATGTAAATTACTATCTATCTATCTATCTATCTATCTATCTATAATATAATATAATATATAAATCTAATCTTCTAATATTTTAATGGGAGAGATTGGGTTGTGTAACCAAACAAATACGTGCATTGTAACCAAACAAACACACACAATGCATGTGTATAACTAATATAAAAAAATGTCTTAGGTTCGATGTTAGACAATGCCATAATTTTTATTTTTAAAAATATATATTTATAAAGGCGTGCATCGCACGTGTAAATTATAATGGAAGAGTTAGAGTTGTAAATCTACCTACTTACGTGCAAGACGCATGCAGCTCTAACTCTCCCATTATAGTCTTCACATTTACTTTTAAAATGATCCTATTTATTAAGATATACATCACACGTGTAAATCAGAGTTCTTATTTTAAAATTTTAAATAAATTAATACGTGCATCTTTAATCTCTAATATTGTAATGGGAGAAGGCCTTACTGTCATCTGTAAATCTACCAACGCGTATATTGTACGTGCATAACTAATATTAAGGAGGTCTCAGGTTCGAGTCCTCACTACGTCAGAATTTTTACTTTAATTTCTTTTTAATATATTAAATGTGCATCGCACGTATAAATTACTATCTATCTATCTATCTATCTATCTATCTATCTATTTATAATATAATATATAATAACTATTATAATGGAAGAGTTGGAGTTGTAAATCTACCTACTTACGTGCAACACACGTGCAACTCTAACTCTCCCATTATAGTCTTCACATTTACTTTTAAAATGATCCTATTTATTAAGATATACATCACACGTGTAAATCAAAGTTCTTATTTTAAACTTTTTAAATAAATTTATACGTGCATCGCATGTGTATATTAGTAGTATCTCTAATGGGAGAAGGCCTTAGTGTTATTTCTAAATTTACCAACTTGTGCATTGTACCTGCATAACTAATATGAAGGAGATCTCAGGTTCGAGTCCTCACTACGTCAGGTTTTTTACTTTAATTTTTTTTTAATATATTAAATGTATATCACATGTGTAAATTATCTATCTATCTATCTATCTAATTATAATATATAATAACTATTATAATATCTATCTAAACCCTAGATCTCCACTCCTAGGGGCGGCGGCAGCTAGCCCTAAGCGCCCCCCCACCCCGTCGTCCCCCCCTGTCCTTCCCTCCGCCAGCGTCCGTCCGTCGCTGTGTTGAAGGCGCCCTCCTCTCTTCGTTCGAAGTCGGGATCTGCGCCGCTTCGAAGATGGGATCTATGCTCGCGTGACGCTGCCAGGGGACGAATCAGCCCCCCTCACGTTGCCCCCCGTCACTGTAGGTGGAGAGCTCCCACGGTGGGGAGATCGCGCCACCTGCGGTTCGGATGAGGCGAACTCCTCGCGGCGCCGCTATCGGATTTGGCGAACTCCTCGTGACACCTCTAGGGGACGAAGCCGCCAGGGGACCCACCTCACTTCGCTCCACGACGCCACCAGGTGGTGAGTCCTACAGTGGGGAACTCCCATGGTCGACTGCCCCCCCCCCCCTGAGGTTGGCGATTGATGCTCAGATGAGTACTGTTGGCGCGGTGCTAGTGTTGGTTTTGGTGTGAGAGGTGTGGAGTGGGTTTTATTGCACGAGTTTGGGACTTGGACCCGAGATGGGGTCCCTCCATGATGTGTGGTGCCTATTTGGTGACCTCCTTCACTAAAGCTTCATCGCCATTGCGATCTGGGTGACAGCGAGAGTGCGCCCCCTGTACCAGATCAGAAGTCTACCCGGTGCGCCCTTCAAAGACGGCAGCCAAACCGCTCCTTCCTTCGCATCTTCATCTCGCCTCATCAGATTGCAGAGTTCATCCCCCGGTGCGCCGCCTCACTTCGACTGTAGAGTCTGTCATCGCGCCGATCGTGGACATTGGTCGCACATCCTTAGGTCGCGGAGCGACGTTTTCGTCGCCCAGAGCATCGTCCCGCCCTTTGGTCACGATTGCCTCGGATCTGGGCGATGGCGAGGTCAGCCTACCCCGACATCAAAGGTGGAGAGCTCCCACGGTAGGGAGATTCAGGTACACCTGCGGTGGGGTAAATGATTTGTTGTAAAGGGGGGGGGGGGAATGTGAAGTACATTATATTGCATGATTGTGGGGCTTAGGCCCGAAGATGGGGTCCCTCCATGATGTGCGCTCACTTGTTTCAACTTCTAGGGTGTCCAACGACGTCGCCGGTGCAGTCTTGACAGCGTCTACTATCAGGCTATTGAGCTTCCTCCACCTTAAGCCACTGTCTCTTAACAGCGTCGCCTCTTCCTTCGAATTGGGAGTAAGAGTCGACATGAATCTGTGTGGTGAGAAATCACCCGAGAAAGCAAGAGCGTGAGACAGGTAAAGGTATCCTCTCCACGGCCCTCTCCTAGAGCGTGATTTTTTTGTGGAGTGAGCGAGATAGCTGTTTGGTGAAAAATTGCCGGAGAAAGCACAATCATGAGAGAGGTGATGGTATCTTCTTCACGGCTATCTCTTTGGTAGTGGCTGTGGGAGCTGTTGGCGCGTTTGGAGGATGAGTGGTGGAGATGGTGGAAGGGTGCGGTTGCTGTGCGGGGCTTGGGCCAAAAATGGGGTCCCCCCAGCGAGGAGAAGGCAGGGATCTGCGGGTGATAAAATCCTGCCAGATTAGTTTCAAGTGGGTGTGCATGTACCGTGGAGGCAGTGTACGAAACTAAAATGACGTACATACAATTTAGCTGGACCGATTGTCGGCCCACCCACCAGGGTTATTGGCGGGATTTGTTATTTGTACGGGTCATTTTGCTTCATGTATGTTTTATTTTCTGTCTGGCCCAGTTCTCTGGGTTTGTATCGTTAATTTCTTATTAATGAAACAGGGTGACCAGATTTTACATTTTCCTTCAAAAAAAAAACTATTATAATGGAAGAGATGGAGTTGTAAATCCACCTACTTACGTGCAACTTCAACTCTCCCATTATAGTCTTCACATTTACTTTTAAAAATATATAATCATATTTTTTAAGACATGCATCACACGTTTAAATCAGAGTTTTTACTTTATTTTTATAAAAAAAATAATACGTGCATCACACGTGTATATTACTAGTATATATAATGAGACAGCTGGAGTTGTAATTTTTCAACATACAAACCTGTGAATTATACGTGCAACTTAAACTCTCAGATTAATTACAAAAAAACTAACAAACAAAAAAATTTCACCTATTAAAACGTGCAACGCACATGCAAAATAAATTTCAATATTTGTTAACACCAGACATACACATGTTGCACGCACACGTCAAATTATACTTATAAACATGTGCATTGGACGTAAAAAATGTAGCATTTTCTACTAAATATTTTTTTAATTACGTGCAATGCACGTCCAATCTAAAACTATTTCTTAACACATATATCGCACGTAAAAATTCTTCAACTCTTATCAAAACGTGCATTGCACGCGAAAAAAACAAGTATATATATATATATATATATATATATATATATATATATATATAGAGAGAGAGAGAGAGAGAGAGAGAGAGAGAGAGAGAGAGAGAGAGAGAGAGAGAGAGAGAGTCTCCTTCCGTAGTGCACTAGTCATAGTGTGCACTCGGCCTTCAGGTATTCGTACCGACGATCCGAACCGTTTACATTGATCTACACATTTAAATTAGTCTAAATATGTAAAATTAAGTCATTTGAAATTCATTTACTCATATATTAAAGTGTTAAAAAATTGTATGACTGAATATCGTTTTTTTATAATGACATGATGGATGGGCAAATGAATTTCAAATGATTTGATTTTACATATTTAAACTAATTTAGACGTGTATATCAATGTGAATGGTTCAAATCGTGGATATGAAGGTCCGAATGTCAAGTGCACACCATGGCTAGTGCTCAACGGAAGGGGACTCTCTCTCTCTCTCTCTTTCTCTCTCTCTCTATCTATCTATCTATCTATCTATATATATATATATATATATATATATATATATATATATATATATATATATACTAGTATCAGACACGTGCACACGTGCACGTGGAAAAAATTGAAGGATAATGAAAAGGGTTAGAAGAAAATAATTTCCAAACCGATCCACTTTCGAAAATATTTACAAAATAGATCCACTTTCTAAAATATTTACCAAAGTTAGTCCATAATTAAAAAGAAAATAATTATCAAACTAATCCACTTTCAAAAATATTTTCTGAACAGGACCATTTTCGAAAGTATTTACCAAGGTAACCCAACCCGTGCGTTGCACGGGTTGGGTTACTGACTAAGGGGTTCTCCCATTATAGTATATATATATATATATATATATATATATATATATATATATAGGAAATGCTCCGTTGAAAATGTACTGTAGCGTGGAAAACGTGAAAACAAACCTAGGTCGTTGTTGGGAACAACGGCCTAGGTTATAATGCATTATAACCTAGGCCGTTATTCCTAACAACGGCCTATGTTGTTTTCACGGATTTTCACAACATTTGCGTTTTCAATGGAGCATTTCCATATATATATATATATATATATATATATATAAGAAAACACAAAGAAAGCTATCAAGTGGCTCTCATTCAATCCCCCAAAAATCAAAGACCCAGATTTAACTTCACAAAACATATTTTCCCTCCCAAAATTTCTCCCCAAAACTCAAATTCAAATCTCCCACCCAAAACAACTCCTATATTTATTTTTTTAATAAAAATTCTCTCTCTCTCTCCCTTCCTCCCTCTTATATTCAAAAAATTAAGAAAATAAAATTTTTTAAAATTTTTAAATAAAAAAAATTTAAAAACAAAAAAAAAAATTAAAAATTAAAATTTTAAAAATAATTCAAAAATAATATGTTGTTTGCTCTATATTTGCTGGTGTTAATTTGCTGGACCTCAAAAATTATTTTATATGATAAAACAAGGTGTACCATTCCGAAAACGTGCCGTAGGCACGTGTCAACGGGCAAACCTAGTATATATATATATAAGAAATGCTTCATTGAAAACGGGTCTGTTTTTACAGACCCGTGAAAACAGCGATTCTGGCCGTTGGATCACTCTTGATCGTGATCAACGGATCAGATCGAGCCCGCTCATCACCCATCTCACTTAAGTGGCGGAGGGGTAATTTGGGAATTTCGTCCTAAATAACTCTTCGCCTTATTCGCTCTAAAAAATTGAATGAACGTAGGCCGTTGTTTGAAACAATGACCTAAGTTATAAAAAATTGAATGAACCTAGGCCATTATTTTGAACAATGGCCTATTATAACCTAGGTCGTTGTTCCCAACAACGGCCTAGGCTATAAAATTTCGTTGTTTCAAACAAACTAGGCTATAAAATTTTATAGCGAACAACGGCCTATGTTATAAAATGTCTTAGGTTCATTCAAACCTTTATAACCTAGGCCGTTGTTTCAAACAACGGCCTAAACAACGGCCTAGATTCATACAACCAAAGCGGGCCTGTTTTCACGGGCATGTCAAAACAGATCCGATTTCAATGCAACATTTCTATATGTGTGTGTGTGTGTGTATGGTAATGCTCCATTGCAAACGGGTGCGAAAATCACTGAAAGTCGTTATTTCTAACAACGGCTTCAATGTTAATTTAACTGAAGCCGTTGCGGCTTCATTGATTTACAATAGAGCATTTCTCATATATATATATATTCCATATTCGGTTGCGAACATATTTTTGGTTCGAACTGGCATGCAAATATCTATTGTTGCTTTCGTCAATAGTGGCAACAGTGGAATAGCGGCATCATTGTATATTTTTAAAAGTATGCACTGCTGCTGTTATTGACAATATAGACTCACTAATTAACACTTTTTTGCCGGATATTAGGATGTAGTATAAATTTCTTTCTAATAACTGTATTCATATCTGGCTCCAAAAACATTTGCCACATCCAACTGGATCTAAATCTGAGTTTTGAGGATATATATTTCTCTCACCCTCCATTCAAATTCGAATATGAATCTGAATTCTGTCAAAGTTTGCAGCTATACACACAATGCATCATGCATCATGCATGGATCATATAAGCTTGATTAGGATGAGACCCACAGGAAGCTATACCAAGGGTACTTTTTATGTACATAATTGAGGACTATACTAGTATAAAAAACTTATACTCCTCTCAGTAGACAATAGTTCTGTGACGAAATACTGACACGAGCTTAGATCTCTAGTACTAGTAGTCTAGTAGTAGATAGTAAAAAAGCTGGATCATCTTCTAGTCACGTGTCTGTGAGGCTTCACTTCTGCACTAGAGACAAGAGTCACGTGTGTTACTGATCACACGTGGGCTTAAATATTTACTCCATGGCAGAACTCTGACTCAGGACAGACAGAGCTAATTAGTGGAATAACCCCTTTTTGATAAAAATTAGCGATAAAAATTAGCTAAATGACTCTGTTCAGTAACTATTTAGTAAAATGATCTAATTCTTGATTAATTTTCTATAGTATTCTTTCTATAATAATTTTTATAGAATGTGACTTTCTTTAAATTCTAAAAATTTTTGGGTTTTAAAATAATTTCTATTTTTATTATTAGATCTTAGTTTTTCTATTCTATGGCTTGTAAATTAGTAATAAATTTATGAAAAATTACAGAAATTAAGTAAAAATTACTTATTCTATACTGGCTCTGATACCAAATGGGTTGCGAAGTGCGTAATCTCCTGAAGACCTGAAAATCAAAATAAAGAGAGTATCAAAAACTTTTAAATTCTAAAGATAAAAGTTTGGTGTAAAATAATATTCGTCGAAATAATGGATATTGTCTATTCTGAAAAAGTAATCAGGAATGTCGGAAATATCGCCATCAAGTTCTCTCATATATTCTGTCTCATATCCTTCACTATTACTATCATATGGGGGTTCTTCGAATTCTTCCGTATGTCTATTTCTCCTCCATTCTGTTCATTTTCTTCTAGAAATTGTCTATATACAGTCGTAGGAATCCAAACATAACTACTAAATATACCATTTTCATAAAATAACAAAGATCTTTCATAAAAAGTTAAATCATCAATTATTTCAACAGTTATATTACTAGTTTCTCTAGGATTTATTTGATTTATCGTTATAATGATTACTCGTTAAATACTGAAGAAAAATAATTTGAATTCATAATAGTCATTGATGCTTGTTACTCTATGAGGATAATAAATATCGAAAACTAACATTCTATCACTTCCTTGATAATTAATCATTAATTCGAAAATTTCTGAGGCAATACTTAAACTATTATTATCCATTAGTCCTATTGAACAATAATCAATTATAAAATCAAGAGTAGAATGAGATTTCTAAGGATACCTAAAAAATCAAAACAAAATGGCCCATCATGCTTCCGACCTAGTTAAACCTCTTTGAGCTGTTCTGTACCAGTTACTACCAGTGGACCTAATACCACTAGTATGCACCCCGATTTCTGTGCTCCTTTTACGTTCTTCCCATCTCAAGATTACTATGCCCTCAAAAGAGCTTCATCCTAGAGATACGTCGAGAACAACTAGTAGCACTTCGGTACAGACAACCACAACCTAGCTCGTTTCCTACTGCTAGGTGTACAGTCTAACTATAGAAGGTTGCAAATGGGTCTTTTTGCAAGATCAGTCAGGTAGAGCCTTACAAAACTCTCCCTAAGGGAAAGAGATTTAGTTATCCATACCTTATTTTCTACCAGATCTGGTAGATGCATGAACTCATAAAGATAATTTTTATTTCCTTCAAACTTGTTACAAACAGAGACTCTTCAAGATTTTGAGGAATTTTTTCTCTCAGGATAGTCTGCCCTCTCTCTTGCTTAGCTTTCTCTTTTATATACCAAGGGATCAACTTACAACAAGTTTTCATGCGTCACTGCTTACGTCATATGTTCAATAATTGTCATAAATACGTAAGTGCTTACATCAGCTTACAATAATTGTTCTGATTACATTTTGGCCTATTCTAGAAAAAGAGATTCCTCTAGGTCGACATATTCACATGCTGCACATTTATGCTGGTGCTCCATCTTCATCAAGCTGCAATAATGTACAGCTGTCTCTGCTGTAATTGTCATTGCTCCAGTAGAAAGTATCTGGTACCAGCTGTCAAACAGCTCATGTTTATCTTGTGGCTGTTTGATCTTTGCTATACTATACATTATTATTTTATCTGGATCTGGGCTGTCATAGATCCATATATAGCTGTCTCTTTGTTTTATGTCTTTTAATTCACAATACATGTTCCTGAAGCCCATTGCCCTTCTTTCTGGGATTAATTTTTCAAATTCTTCAGTTTTAAATGGTACAATATTTGATGCTCCATAGATCATTTGGGTGGTCATCCCTATTTTTATAACATGTTCTGCTGGAAATTCTTCTTCATCATTAAGATACTCGGGGATGGTTGAATACATTCTGACATATATTTTTGAGGCCTTCGTGAGCCCAAAATAACTTTTGGCTGCCTTGTGAATTTCTCTTGGTAGGTGGATTAGTTCTTCACATTCTCTGGACGGATAGATGCAATGAATAAGTCATTCGAACAATACCCTAGTTGTTCTTGGATTAGCTCCTGGTAGGATGATGGCCTTGTTCATGTGCTGTTGAGATATGGTCTTGATGAACTGGTTTACCTTTGTTACCTGGCATAGTTTTTGAATATATTGTAAAAATAATATTTTCTTCGATACTTTGGTAGAAGCTTTCTTAATAAGAAGTGTCTCCTTGTATGTGGTTTTATTTGAGAATATAATTGCTTCTTCTTTTACTGACTGAGAAGCCTCACCTATCTCACTCATTTTCTTGCTATTATTGTCCACCATATTTTCTGTGGTTACATGCTGACTTACATGCTGAAAGAACAGACTTTGGAGTCTGCATATTTGTAGTTGTAACTGATTAAATGCTCTTTTTAATTTGTTTTCTTGATGTAAATAACGTCTTGTTCTATTTGCTGAACTCTGGTTTCCATTTTGTAACAAGTGAAATAGTTAATTTCTTGATAGAAAATCAGCTAAAATATTATCTTTTCCTTTTATGTTTTCTATTAAGAAATCTTAATGTGCTAACTCCATCTGGCACCTGATATGGCTAAAAATAGGATTAAATCGGGACCGTTCACATCGGACACGAATCTTAAAGCTCAGGGATAAAACGGTAATTTCACCTACTAACGGGTCTGAAATGGGAACTGACCCTTTCTTCAAGACCCAATAACCTACGAACGGATTCACCTCAACTGGGTACGAGTCCCAACTTGAAATGAACCCGGTCCAGCAGGATAGAATTAGGGTTCCTGATTAGTCCTAATCAACGGCCCTGATTCACATCTATCCTTTCACTGGGAATTAGAAATTACATTCCTTATCTGATCACAGGGATTACATTCCTAATCTGATCCCTAAGGCGACTATAAATACCCCCCATCTATCACTATTAAGAGGTAATCAATCTTTTGCCAATTTATGCTCTTTCATAATCTTCCTGATTACTGACTTGAGCGTCAGAGGGTGCGTCACCGGGATCAACCCCGGTGTCTCGCACTTTTTGTAGGTGAACGGTAGGAGTCAACGGTCAAACTCCGGCGGAACAGGTTTTAGGTTTGCTATTCAAGTTTTTCAAGAATTCACAAATACTATCTGTTTACCCCCACACCAGATTTAGTGGTAACAGATTGGCGCCGTCTGTGGGAATCAAATGAATAGCAGCCTCCCCTCTTCCCGTTGGTCAGATCTTCTCCAGCCATGCCTCCTAGGAAAGTAAGATCCAGAGGGTCCAATCGTGGACCCAACCCCATTGATCAGCAACAAGAAGTCCCCATCCAACCCGCTCAGCAGCAGGGGCAACTTCTCCAACAGGACCAGACTCCTCTTCAGAATCAGCAACTCTCTAAGGGTCCCCCCGGTCCTCAGAATGCCGGTGCAGGGGCCTCGCGTCCCAACCCGCAGAAGCAACCTCTCTATCGGGACCGCATCTCAATACACAATGCCTCTACGGATTCTATGGCCTCCCACAATCCCCGAGTTTCCAACCTTCGCAATACCATCCTCAATCGGCAGAAGGATGAGGATCTTCACTGCCGTTTGGATGAAAAGCGGGCCTGAGAGGGAGCCTCCTGCCAGTAACGTCCGAATGAGCGATCTCCTCACCCCCGAGACTACAGAAGGTCCCTTACCCAAAGAGGGCGGAGAGAGTCCCCCGAGCACCATAGGAGAAGACTTCACTCCCCTGCCGGTCGGCAACATCCGAGGAATGATAAAACACCAATCACTCGTGCCGAGTTCCAGCAGTTCCAGGCGACTGTTTTGGAAGCCCTCAACCTCCGACCCAACAACAACAATGCCCAAAGGGCTCCTACCCCTCCACGGGTCCAAAGTCCTCGCCATCAGTCCATAACTCCTCCTCCGGTTCTTAGCAACCAACAGCACATGCCTAGCCCCCGCCACTCCCAGAGTTACCGTCGTCGTAGTCCCCGCTCCCCTTCCTATGAAGACGAGTCCAGAGGCTCGTTTGACTACCGTCGGTGGGACGATGCTCTCTGCCGCCGTCTCCACGAGATGGAGAGGCGCATCGGTCGAATATACAAGGATGAAGAGTTAAAAGGAAGGACCATCCGCCCGAGCAGACCTTCCTTCTCCCGGACCATCATGGAGGCTCCTATCCCAAGAGGTTTCAAACCCCCACAGTTCGAAACTTACTCGGGGGAATTGGACCCCGTGGACCACATCGAAAGCTTTAAGACCCTCATGCTAATCCACCAAGCTTCCGATGCCTTGCTGTGCAAGACCTTTCCCGCCACTCTTAAGGGTTCGGCTCGGGAATGGTACTCCCGCCTCGCCCCGTCTTCCATATTCTCCTTCAAACAGTTTGAAACCCTCTTCATCACCTATTTTGTGAGTAGTAGACGCACAGAGAAGACCAGCATCTCGTTACTCCAGCTCTTCCAAGAGAAGGGAGAGAAGTTGAGAGACTATGTGAAGAGGTTCACTGCAGAGGTTAGATCCATCGCCTCCCTCGACCAGTCAGTTGCGGCGACCGCCTTCCAATCAAATGTCCTCATCTCTAACCTTCGCTTCTCCCTTGTCAAGAAGCCCCTGCATAATTTCGCCGACCTCCTTCTTAGGAGCGAGAAGTACATTCGGGCCGAAGAAGCTGAGAATCTCCCGGGCTTTGAGGAGTCATCTTCCGGGAACAACGGAAGAGCACAAGCGAAGAGGGGTCCCAAAAATCCCAGAAGGACGGCAATGGACAGCGTCGCCCACCTCCTCGTTTTGAGAAGTTCACCCCCCTCATTACTAATATATTAGAAGTTCTTATGGAGGTAGACAAGGAAGGGCTACTCCGTGCTCCCCTAGAATGAATACACCCGGCAAGAAGAGGAACAAGGATAAGTGGTGCCGCTTTCACAGGGACCACGGCCACGACACGGATGATTGTTGGGCTCTCAATGAGGAGATCGAAGAACTCATACAGCGGGGACACCTGACCAAGTTCGTCCAAAAAGAGAGGGCCGAGCTTCCCCCCTGAGGAGCCTACAAATGAATAGAAGGGCCCACCGAGCTTCAAGACTCAGAATCTCCCAGCTCCTCCCAAGAGGTCTTCACCTTATTGTAGAAGTAGGATCCTGATTTTCAATAAGGCCGATGCTTGTAACCCGGCCAATAGCATGTAATAATGGCTCGCCCTATTGAAGTGGCCACTTAGTTTATTTCAATAAAACTTTATATCTTTTCATTGAAAAATTATTGCTCTTGCTTCTCTATCTCTCCGAGTCACGACTCGCTAAATGGTGAGTTCAGAGTCAACTTCTACATGGTTGCTCCCGCAACTTACTAAACTTTAACAACGAGTTCGGAGTCCAACACTTGGCTCGATTCTGCTTCGGATAACTTGCTCTTAAGCGAGTTAGAAGTGGTTCGCCATTCGGAATTGCTCCCACAACCGTTGAATTCCTCTAACGACGAGTTCGGAGTCCAACACTTGGCTCGATTCTGCTTCGGATAACTTGCTCTTAAGCGAGTTAGAAGTGGTTCGCCATTCGGAATTGCTCCTACAACCGTTGAATTCCTCTAACGACGAGTTCGGAGTCCAACACTTGGCTCGATTCTGCTTCGGATAACTTGCTCTTAAGCGAGTTAGAAGTGGTTCGCCATTCGGAATTGCTCCCACAACCGTTGAATCCCTCTAACGACGAGTTCGGAGTCCAACACTTGGCTCGATTCTGCTTCGGATAACTTGCTCTTAAGCGAGTTAGAAGTGGTTCGCTATTCGGAATTGCTCCCACAACCGTTGAATCCCTCTAACGACGAGTTCGGAGTCCAACACTTGGCTCGATTCTGCTTCGGATAACTTGCTCTTAAGCGAGTTAGAAGTAGTTCGCCATTTGGAATTGCTCCCACAACCGTTGAATCCCTCTGACGACGAGTTTGGAGTCCAATACTTGGCTCGATTCTGCTTCAGATAACTTGCTCTTAAGCGAGTTAGAAGTGGTTTGCCATTTGGAATTGCTCCCACAACCGTTGAATCCCTCTAACGATGAGTTTGGAGTCCAACACTTGGCTCGATTCTGTTTCGGATAACTTGCTCTTAAGCGAGTTAGAAGTAGTTCGCCATTCGGAACTGCTCCCACAACCGTTGATTCTCTCACTTAAATAGCGAGTTCGGAGCTCACAACTCTCTCCTAGAGTTGCTCCTCAAACTCGTCTTTCAAATGGCTCTCCCCCAGAGCCGAGCTCTTCGCTCTGCTCACCTTCAAGGCAGAGCTCTTCTCAACTAGTTCGGAGCACAACTCTCTCCTAGAGTTCCTCCTCAAACTCGTCTCACAAATGGCTCTCTCCCAGAGCCGAGCTCTTCACTCCTCTCGCCTCCGAAGCGGACATCTTCTTAACGAGTTCAGAGAGCATAACTCTCTCCTAGAGCTGCTCCTCAAACTCGTCTTCCAGAGGGCTCTCTCCTAGAGCCGAGCTCTTCACTCCGCTCACCTCCAAAGCGGACCTCTTCTCAACGAGTTCGGAGAGCACAACTATCTCCTAGAGTTCCTCCTCACAATCGTCTCATAAATGGCTCTCCTAAAAGCTGAGCTCTTCACTCCGCTCGCCTCCGAAGCGGACCTTTTATCAACAAGTTCGGAGCATGACTCTCTCCTAGAGTTCCTCCTCACACTCGTCTCACAAATGGCTCTCTCCTAGAGTCAAGCGCTTCGCTCCGCTCACCTCCAAGGCAGACATCCTCTCAACGAGTTCGGAGCTCACAACTCTCTCCTAGAGTTGCTCCTCAAACTCATCTCCCAAATGACTCTCCACGTCCCTCGGAACCAAAACCCGAGCGACAAGCGATCTGAGCCTAATCACACAAGCAAGCCGCTCAGAATCCGAGCAAGTGCCAATCCGAGCTGCGAATTGGAGAAAAATGACTTTCTCCCCAAAATTCGTGTAAGATCTCGATCGAACGGCTCAGATCGCTCTAGCACCACTAAACGACAAGATAGTATTTTCTCGAGAACCGAGCATGCCTCGAGATCCGCGCCAAGATCCAACGGTTCAGATCGAGCTCACAACTCTCCCCTAGATTTGCTCCTCAAATTCGTCTCCTAAATGGCTCTCTCCTAGAGTCAAGCTCTTCGCTCCGCTCACCTCCAAGGCGAACCTCCTCTCAACGAGTTCGGAGCTTACAACTCTCTCATAGAGTTGCTCCTCACACTTGTCTCACAAATGGCTCTCTCCTAGAGTCAAGCTCTACGCTCCGCTCGCCTCCAAAGCGGGCCTCTTCTAAGCCAGTTTGGAGCTCAAAACTCTCCTACAGAGTTGCTCCCTGCACTCACCTCAAAGAATGGGTCTTCCTATAGCCCTTACGAGGGTCTTCCTAGCACATCTTTCTGCCCCTAGGAGTGGAGCTCCTCTTCAAAAATCCCCAAGACCAAAACACTCCTCAACTTCATGAAGACAAGGATGTTGCGGGGCTATTTTGACCATGAAGGAGGGTGAATCTTCATCCCACTCCTAAAGAGAAGTTGTAGATCTTCGAGTTAGCTTTGAAACAAGGGGTCGCAAGCCCCGATCGGACCTCCGTAGCACCGGGAAAGTGGATCACAACACAGCTGCGTCGAGCAAGAAAATGGCAAAAACTATCGCCTCGGGATTCGCGCCATGATCGTGATCAACCGTCTAGATCCCCCCACGTAGCTTGGATCGACAAATCCGAGCAACTAGCCATCCGAGCTGCGAATTGGAGAAAAACAACTTTCTCCCCAAAATTCGTGTAAGATCTCGATCAGACGGCTCAGATCACGCCACGCCCACAAAACGACAAGATAACGTTTTCTCAAAATTTGAGCCTCTTCTCTCGTGATTCGCGCCACGATCGTGATCAACCGCCCAGATCGAGCCACGTAGCTCGGGTCTACAATCCGAGCTACTGTCCTACCGAGCTGTAAAATGGCCAAAAAATAATAATAATAATAATAAAATGGTCCTCTAAATCTGTGCTCGGATCGCCGAACAAACAAAACAAGAACGTGAAGAGAGGGTAGAGATGGGCTAACGGGTCGGGTCCAAACCCGTTTGGACCCAGTAACCCGAACAAACAGTTTTCTCCCCTTCCTCTTCTTCAACAAACTGGCGCCAAAAACCAAACAAGAATAGAGGCAGCTCATTCCCTCTCCTTCACCGAGCATCCATGCGCTCGAAACCCATCGTCGAGACTCTACCGAGCCGAACTCCCCTCACCTCGACAAGCTCCGAGCTCTCCTCCACCTCCCGTCGACACCGAACCAAACTAGCCACCTCCATCGCCGAGCTCTCCCCCTACGCAAGCTCCATCACCATCGAACCCATCGAGCGACCTCTTCGTCAACTTCTTCCGAGAACAGAGCTCACCTCCAAGCTCCATTCCGACCTCCGAAACACTTCCTCCGAACTCCACAGAAGTCCTCGCCATGCCGAGCTCACCTCCATTCCTCGTCGGCCTCCATAGTGCCAAACCCATGGCCGAGCTCGTCTCCAAAAACCGAGCTCCATGCCTCCGCCGCCAAGCTCCAGCTCCAGTGGCGAGCTCCTCCACAGCACGAGCTCCGATCGCAACCAAGCTCCGTCGAGCTCCCACCTCGAGCGAGCTCAGCCATGGCCGACTTCTCCACCGAGCTCCACGCCTCCGCTACCGAGCTCCAGCTCCAAAGCATCGAGCTCCCCCTCGAGCGAGGCTCCGAACCCAAACCGCTCGCCAACCACCAAAGCTGCTCGTTCGCCGAGCTCGACCTCGTCTTTGCTCGCCGCGCTCGACCTCACCCTCGTTTGACAAGCTGGTCAACCTCAGCTGCGTTCGCCAAAACCCCCACAATCAAGCTCCATCACCGCCTCGACGAGCTCCGAACTCCACAGAACACCTCGCCGTCACCCTCGACAAGCTCTGTACCCATCAATAACGAGCTCCTCTCCTCTAAGCTTGACCTCTCCACTGCGCCAGACGAGGTCAGAGAGGGTGCAAGGTCGGGGGCAAGGCGGTGTGGCCAAAGTCGAAGGGGGCGAGGCGCTGAATTCGAAGACGGAGAAGAAGAAGAAAAGAAACAGAGCGGGGAAGAAAGGGTTAAAAAAAGGAAAAAAAATTGCCACGTGGCTTCACCTCCGAGGTCGGATGCCGAGCTGTCGAAAAACTGGGCGAATTTGCTCGGATTCCGAGCAACATGCGATCCGAACTGCAAATGTGGAGAAAAACACGACCGAGCTACACAAGCTGTCCGATCTTCTCAAAAATCGCGCCACGACACGATCGATGCTCAGAAATGCGCCACGTGTCCAGAACGTGATCTGCCTTGCAATGCGCACATATCTGATCATGATCGACGTTCAGAAACGCGCCACGTGTCCAGAACGTGATCTGCTTTGCGATGCACGCACATCTGATCACGATCGACGCTCAGAAATGCACCACGTGTCTAGGTAATATTTAATTAATTAATTAATTTATTTGTTTGTTTTAATTATTTAAAAAAATCCAAAAAAATATTTAAAAATCGAAAAAATCAATTAAAAATTCTAAAAATAATTATTAATTCAGAAAAATTATTTTAAAATTCTGGAAAAATAATTATTTAATTAGAATAATTAATTAATATTTTCGATAATTAATTATTTAATTCAGAAAATGAATAAAAAATTCAGAAAAATGAGAAAAAACTCAGAAAATTCTGGAAAAATCACCAAAAATTCAGAAAATTCTGAGGATATTTTTAGGCATTTTACAAGTCCAGAATAACACCGTTACACCCCGAGCAAGATCCGAACTCACTTAAGAATACCGATAAAATCCTGTATGCCATTAGAACAACAAAACTACTCCTCGAAGACTGTAAAACTCAGTCTCCAGGAGTGGGGGGCTCGTGATATGACTAAAAATAGGATTAAATTGGGACCATTCACATCGGATACGAATCTTAAAGCTCAGGGGAAAAACGGTAATTTTACCTACTAACGGGTCTGAAATGGGAACTAGGCCTTTCTTCAAGACCCAATAACCCACGAACGGATCCACCTCAACTGGGTATGGGTCCCAACCCGAAATGAACCCGGTCCAGCAGGATAGAATTAGGGTTCCTAATTAGTCCTAATTAACGGTCCTAATTCACATCTATCATTTCACTGGGAATTAGAGATTACATTCCTTATCTGATCACAGGGATTACATTCCTAATCTGATCCCTAAGGCGACTATAAATACCCCCCATCCACCACTATTAAGAGGTAATCAATTTTTTGCCAATTTACGCTCTTTTATAATCTTCCTGATTACTGACTTAAGCGCCGGAGGGTGCGTCGCCGGGATCAACCCCGGTGTCTCGCACTTTTTGCAAGTGAACGGCGGGAGTCAACGGTCAAACTCCGGCTGAACAGGTTTCAGGTTTGCTATTCAAGTTTTCCAAGAATCCACAAATACTATCTATTTACCCCCACACCAGATTTAGCGGTAACAACACCTTATCAATCTTTTGTTTGCTATGGTTGGGTCTATTATTTTGTTAATCCAACTTTTTGCTTGGGTATTATCTGTCCTTACTGTAAATTTTGTATGTATTATAAATAGTTCAAACTTTTTTATAGCTTTTAAGATTGCTAGTAGTTCTTTTTCGTTTATGTGGGAATTTTGTTGGGTTTGTGTGAAAGATCCACTAGTATATCTAGCTAGTTTTTCCTCATTTTCTCCTATTTCAATAAATTTCAATACTGCTCCCCAATTGTTTTCACATGCATCTGTTTCTATTATCCAAGAACATTCTTTAACATGTAATCTTAGCTTATATAATTATGAAGTTTGTTGTTTTAATATTTTAAGTTTCTCTTCATCCTCCGGGGTCCATTCCCATTTCTTAAACTTTTTTAGTTTTTGTTGTAACCAATTTGTTTTTGCTGATAAATTTGGTATGTAACCTCTTGTTTGATTTAGTAATCCTATTATAGCTTGTACTTCTCTTTTCTTTTAGGACATTAGGAAAAGTCGTTATTTTTTCTGCTATATGTGGTTGGAATTCTATTCCTTTATGTGATAATTTTGTTCCTAAGAATTTTATCTCAGTTTTGAATAATTCCATTTTCTTTTTTGATAGTATCATATCTGCATTTTTCACCATTTCTATGAATTTTAGTAGATGTTTTTTATGTTGTTCTTCGTTTTCGGATCCTATTAGAATATCATCTACATATACTAATATGAAATTGTTGTATTTTTCAAAAATTTTATCCATATACTCTTGAAATATTCCTGGGCTGTTTTTATAACCGAATGGTAATACATTCTATTCATAAAATTCCTGAGGTGTGCTAAATGCTGTTAAAGGTTTTGAATCTTCTGTTAGTTTTACAAGATAAAATCCTGATTTACAATCAAATTTCGAATATATTTTTTTTGTTCTTACTATGTTAAGTAGTATTTGCATGTCTGGTAGTGGGTATCCAAATCTCTTAGTATTTTTATTTAGTTCCTTATAATTTACTACCATTCGAGATTTACCTCTTTTTTTTTCTGAATGCTTTCTTACTATGAATGTTGGTGATGAATGTGGACTTTGTGATTTTCTTATGTAATTATTTTCCATTAATTCTTTTATGTGTATTTTGAACTCTTCTAGGTCTGTTGGAGTATGTCTTATAGGTTTAATTTTTATTATTTTGTTTATCTATTAACTCTATATGGGCCGTGGGTTTACTTAAGTTCCATTTTGCCAAGGGGTCTTCTCCGCACAGATCTTCTAATTGTTTTTGTAAAATTTCTTTTGTAGTTGTCACTACAAAACTAACAGTCTTTACTTGCATTTTTTTTCACATTCACCGGTATTTTTAAACGCCGCAGTAGATACCACCGACATTTTATAAATCGCCGGTGCAAGTGTCGCTGAATCGTGTGTCGCTGTATCTTAGGGACATTCCCCAGCATTTTTTACGGACACGGGTACACCGGCGGTTGAAAAACACCACCGAAAGGGTGGTTTCGTTTGGAACTTCTATTTTCGACCATCACCTACACCGGCGTTTTTGAAACGCCGGTAAAGGTTACCAGTTTTGCTGAAAAACTATCCCGGCGCTTGTAAAAAATGCCGGGGTAGATATATATATTTTTTTTTTAAAAAAAATTTTAAAAATTAAAATTAAAACTAAAAAAAAAGAAAAAAACCCTTCAGCACTCTTACAATCAAAACCAATTGCAAAACTAAAAGAGACCCATTATAATATATATGAATGAAGCATAATAGTATAATATCATCAAATTGTAATCTCATAAACATAATAATGTGATCTCACCACATTCATAACCAAAATACGGAGTTCAAAATATTGAGTTACAAAGAGTGAAAAAGATTATTTTCACTGTCAAATTCAGGCAAACAAGATACTAACTGAGATGAAACTTATACTTTTATAATACTCATGAGATAACTGTCAATTGAAACTACAACATAAGTTCAAACAGGATTATTTCATCACTAGTCACTCCTCTGTAAATCATAGTATGCAACTTCAGTTATATAATCCATCTCATCATCACTTAAAACCAATGAGAAAAAACAATCTCATTTTCAAACCCAAGCAACAAGCATGAACATTATATTAGAAACTGATACTCATCTAGACATCATGATATAATTGTATATAAAGTTTAGATACAAAAAATTCCATCACTAGTCACTCCTATATAAAAATTCATAGTGTGCAACTTCAAATACATTATCCATCTCATCTCCAAATTCAAACAAAAAAGCAACTCGTGAAACCAAACTTCTAGAAAAAATAGCCCCAAACAATGAACATACATTTAGGGCTCTTAATTGAGTTCGAAACAAAGTCTAAGCAACCCTACACCTAGGACCACTCAATTGGGCATCTAAAAAACCCGATAAACCTACAAGAAGAGTAAAGAAGGCAATTGAAACATCAACATAAACAGCTCCCCAAAACAGCAGCCTCGACAACAAGCATGTTGTCGTTTTTCGTTTCAATGGCTATTCGAGCCCGATCAAGTATCAACTATAACATACATTTATACATCAAACCAAGCTTGAAATAAGATGTTAAAATTCCTCTGAATGACAACCCAATTAACATAAATAGCGAATAGTTTCCCTCCCCAAAAATTCATTAGGTACCATGTTTCAGATTGCATACCCCAGACATCATCCAATTTGATGAACACTTCATTTAAGAAAGGAGATAGTGGAGGGTCGATCAATGAGTATATAATAATAAGTGCAACCCAAGCCACAGAAACAATGAACCTGAAAGTAGGAGAGCATTACTTCTTTCCCTTTAAATATTTGAGAGCAGAAAGAAAATAATGTACACCACATGAGCAGAACCTTTTATATTATAGAAAAATTACCAAACACAAGTTCTTAAAGGTAAATATACAAGAAAAAGCATTTAGATCAAAAGAGATAAAACTAGTTTGATTCCGTATTAATCTTTCCTCACTATACTTACAGTAACAAACATGAAATGTTTATTTCCTCACAAGATATATACCTGATATAAATTCTAGAAGACCTCAAGTATATAGTTGTACTTTAAAATGAGCAAGCAGAAGAAAGATTGTATGTTGCAGGAGCAATAACTTTCGATTTATAGACAACATTACCACATAAGTTGTTAGACGGAAACAGGACCATGTGCAGTAAGAATAAATATGCAACAAAATATCAGTTCTATCCCTACAAATCCTTTCTTCCCATCCTTTGATATCAATTGCTGGCATTTCTTTGTCCACACAAGATAAATAATTTGTCACACATTCTAGGATTTCTAAGTCATAGTTTGGTGTTATTGCGAAACAACAAGTGCTTAAGCAAAAAGTGTTGCAAGCGGGAAGTGCTTCTCATAGCAAGAATCTATTGGGAAATAATTCCACGAAAGCAAAACATGAACTTCACCCGACCAAGCAAAACATGCACTCCACTACTTCCGGCACCACTCCTTGTTTGGACAAGCATTACAAAAACCCATCTTCTCCTCCAAATTCACATATTAAGAAGACATATAGCATCCCTAATTAGATGGGCATATTACTCCCTAACAAAACGCTGAATTAAAAAAAACACATCCATCCCCCACAAATCCAGTCACATATTCATTCCTAATAATGGTGAGACCCAAGCATCGGTAGTCCCCCAGGTTACTTCGTCTTCTAAAACATGGACTATCCGTTTAGCTTAATGGATTCAGCAACAATGACTGAAATACCCCTATCATCATCCTTTTTCATCATATGGATTCAGCTTAATGGATCCATTATGAAATCATACTAAACATGCGAATAGTTTCACTACTCTTAAAATTTAGAGATGCATATATTTGTTATTTGTTAATAAAATTTGCTTTTCCCCTTTATAAAAGTTAGTGAAACCTCATATCATTATTAAGTTAATAATTTAGTATGATTTCATAATGGATCAGACATTCTAAATCCATCCTAATAAATAAACAAAGCAAGAAACATACCAGTAAGGTAAGACCATTCAATTCAAGAACAAGATCAAAATAGCACAACTTTAATAAAATCCGGTTAGTACGATCAATCAAGAACCGATCAAAACCTTAACCCTAACCCTAATCTAAATAAGGGGAGCCTAATTATTCACAAATTAACCTATTATCATATTCTCAAATTCATACTAGAATAAACTTTAGGGTTTGAAATTTCATACCTGATTTGATTGGGGGAGGGGGGAGGGGGGTTTGTGAAAGGGAGAGAGAGGGATTGGGGATTGGGGGGGCGGCGATGAGGGATGGAGGCCAGGAGATGAGGGACGGCGATGATGGACGGAGGTGCAGTGTTGGGTGAAAGGGAGAGAGAAAGGAGATTGGGGGAGGGGGGACGGCAATCGGGGACGGGGGTCGGTCGAGGGGGGAAGGTGACGGTGATGGGGGAAGGGGCGATGGCGGGGGAGGGGGACAGCGATGGCGGAAGGGGCGCCAATGGGGGGGGGGGGGGACATCGATGCGGAAAGGGGAGAGGTTTCAATTTTGGGGGAAATTAAAATGAGAGGGGGGGGGGGGGGGGGACGGGGGGATAACTTATCGATTCGATTCCCCGGCGTTTCCTACATACACCGGCGTTTGTATAGAACGCCGGTGTATAATTGAATTTTTTCGTTCCCTCAACTGTTGGTTCCTACTCCGGCGTTTATACCAAAACGCCGGAGTTGAAATGCCGGAGTAGACCTCCTTTCTTGTAGTGTGTTTCTTGAACTTGTTGTATTCTAGTTTTGTTTGGTAAATATTGGTATTCACCACGCTGAGTTGAAGAAACTCTGATATGTGGCAGGTCAGTTCTGGAATAAGGTTGGATTATTCTAATTGCTATTGCTTGGTGTCTGCAAGGTGTTGTAAATACAACTGATTTATGTGATATAGTTATGGAATAGTATTGTTGGAAAAAATCATTTCTTAAGAGTACATCATTATTCATATCATCAAACTGGTATATTATAGGTATTTTTAGTATGTAACTTTCTATTTGTACATTAATATTTTGTTGATATTTGTCAAGTATAATAGTTTGTCCAGTTAATCCAATTATTGCTTTTTATATTAAATCCATCTTGTTTCCATTTTGGTAGTATATTTTCGCGGCATAGGTTAGTTACTGCTCCGTTGTCTATTAGACTGTGATAGTTTCTTGATTTGTATCCTTCATAAATAAATTCTGTTAGAATGTATAATGTTTTTTTTATTGCTCTTAATGGATTTATTTGTCCAATATCCTATTTATTATCATGCTTTCATTGTTTACTGTTATTGTGATTTTTTCTTCTTGAATTGAGTAAGGTTGTACTGATGTAAGGAAGTCAGTTCCTAATAACATTTCATTAATATGATGTTCTGGGTCTACGTGTAAGTATAATAACATTTCCTTTTTACCATTTATCCTTAATGGTAGTATAATTTTATGTACTATTGGATGTCTATTATTGTAATACTCTAGGTAGTAATATGAGTTTTCTAATGTTATTAATTCAGTGGTTTTTACATTTGTTTGTTTAATATGTGAATTAGTAGCTCCTGTATCTATTAAGGCTATTTGTTTATTCCATTTTCCATTGTCATAATATTCTATTTCTATTTTAAATTGGTTATTGTTTTGGTGTTCTAATGTATTTATTATTGGTATTAATTCCAATGCTTGTTGTTTATTTCTTATTGATAATGATCTCTTTCCGAACATTATTTGTGGTGCTTTTTCTTTTGCAGTTTCTTTTGCCTTATTAAAGTCGAATTCTATATAATTTGGTATAGTCATTTCAGGGTTTTCTCTAGCTGGTTTGTATCTTATGATTTCGCTGAATAGAGGCTCTATTTTAAAATTATCTGTATTTCTATTTTTTACTTCGTGCTTGCTAGTGAAAGCGTAAATGTTTCTTATTTGTATACTCATAACTTTACTTTTTTCTATCATTTCTATACCTTATAACCTATGATACATGACTAAACTTTTTTCTTTATTTTCTTCTGCCATGCTTATAGAGAAATTAGGTTTTATTGTAAACTTTATCTTTTAGTACATTAGGTTTCCTTGTACTATTCCTATTAAGGCATCTTGTGTACTTGATATTATCCTATCATCCATTAGGTATATTTCGAGGGGTGTATTTATTCCTTCCTTAAAATAGGCTTTTATTATTATTTGTACAGCTCCTAAATGTATGTCTTAATATTTTTCGGGTCTTTTCACTTATTTTTTCCATCTCTTGTCTTATTATTCTTTCGGTTATTAATGGGATTATGGTCTTGCCTTGTGCTTGTTCAATGTGTATAGGTTGTTCATTATTCCTAGCTATTATGATGGAACTTTCTTTCTTTCAAATATTGGTAGTTTAAAAATTACTTTTGGATTTATATCTAATTTGGTCGCTCTTATTTTATCGTATTTTTGTATGTCAAATCACATTCTTTCTCTTAGTTCTTCATTGTTTTCTTCTCTTTCTAAATGTTCTCCTATTTCTGTTAAGTCTGTTATCATGTTTATTTCACATTCTTCTGTTTCACCTTCACTACTTCCACTATCTTCTTCCATTACCATTATTTCTTCATCTTTACTTATTTCTGACCATTCTTCATCATATTCTATGGGTTCATAATTTATGTTATTCATTTCTTCAATTTCTTCTACGTATTTTATATTTTCTTTTTTCTTTCTTTTAGAACAATTTGGTGATATATATCTTACCTCTCCACATATGTAAAAATTATATTTTTAAGGATTTTTTGTATACTGCCTATTTTTATTCTTCTTTATTTTTCTAAAGTATTTTTTTATAAGGTTTTCTATATCTCTTAAAAGTTTTTCTATATTTTGGTTTATATTTTTTAAATTTGTGATTATTCTTCTTTGTGTATTTATAGTTATTATTGCATCCCCAATGATTCGGCTTTGCATCCTCACAACAAATTCTTTGTTTATATGTTCTATAATATTTCATTGTTGCTCTAGCATCTTGGCATACTTTGTCCCTATAATCTTTTACGAATTGCGTTCTATACCCTAAAGTGTCTACTTTTGGTTTTACTTTCTCACTTATGTATGCACTATATATGTTTATACTCCATGGATCAGGTAGTTTTAGAAAGAATGAGTCTAAAATTGGACTCCGTTCTTCTTTTGTATAATAACTATCTTGAAAATATTCTCGAAATTCACAAGCATAGTTGTCAAAATGGCACATGTCGCATATTTCTAAGTTACTTAGTCTCCATCTTGCTTGATTCTTTTTATATATAGTGTGTTTTTCTCCTTTATCATATACACTGAATTTAGTTCTTATTGCTTTCTTGTAATTTTTAATTATTTCTTTTAAACCTAAGGTCCGTTGTGCTAAGCTTTCTCCAGTTCCTTTGTCATCAATTGGTCTTAATTTTCTTATAGTATTCCTCTCTTCTTCCTCTAACCCATTCCACCATTTTGCTACACCTCCCATAAAGGTGATTCTATAAATTTCTCAAATGCATTTCCGTTAAGATTTTGTCTAAATTCTACTATTAGTGACGCTTTTACCCATTCTTCAATTGTCCTATCTACGTCTTTTACGCAATCTAGGTCTAACCATTCTCCATTTCGTGCTGTTCCTTTTTCGTAGTGTTCTGTAGGTTCATATTTTGGGGTTTCCTTTTTTTATCTTTTCCTAGTTGCATTCTTTTTTTTGTGTTTTGCCATTTCCATGGTAATTGGTAAGGTTTTTTGTTAGGTGGTGGTTTTAAGATTTCATACATGTTACTTGTAATTTCTGAAGGTTTTGCAATAATCTTATCTTGGTCCATTTTTATTTCCTCATTTTTTATATCTAGATTTTTCGGCTTCTTCTGCTTCTTTTGAATTAGGATTTGTCATTAAATTTTCTATTTCCAACATATTTATATTAAGTTTTGTTATAGCTTCTAACTCTTTCATACCTTCTTCTGTTATGCCTGATTCTTCTTCTGGGTAGTTAGTTATATATCTACCTAATTCTTTTATATTTTTATTTATGATTCTTAAATCTTTTCTTATATCTCTTAACATTTTCGGATCATTGTAATCTTCTTCCAACTCTTGTATATTTATCATATAAATTTTTGGGTTCATGTTAGGAATTAATACAACTGTTTTGTTGGTCATACTTAGCCTATTATTTTGTATGCTAGTAGGTGTTGGTAATACCAACTTGCTTCTTCGTTTCTGTAATCTAATACTTTGTATGCTATTTCTTTTTGTATCTCTTTAGGTAGATGATTAGTTACTTTTCTTGTTAGTAACATGTATTCTAATATTTCTTTACTAGCAATATGCTTCCTTTCTGTTAATCTTTTATCAACGTATCTAATCTTGAATTTTGAAAGATTTTTTAATTTAAGTTTCTCTATTTTCTGTGAATTATCCAGCTTTTATAAGGAGAAGGTGTATTATAGTTTATAATTTCTAAAGTAGGGTTATATATAAAATTTTGTTTTTAGGTTATTATAATAAAAAGGGTTAGTTAGTTAAATATTTTATAAAAGTGGGTCGTTTGGCTAAATCTTTTAGAAAGTGGGTCGTTTGGCTAAATTTTTCCAAAAGTGGGTCAGTTAACAACTTTAGTCGGACAGACAACCTTCTCTAATCCTCTCTCTGTACATCATGTCCCCTCCATATCTATGATTTTTCCCCAAACTGTCCCATTTTTTGAAAGTTTTTCCTAAACTGTCGTACTTTTTTTTAAATTTCCAAAATGTCCTACTCGCTTTTTGGAAAAGTGAGTTTGGCTAAATCCTCATCGCTTTTTCAGAAAGCGAGTCTGATATTTGGGTTTTGCACCTACCCACACACGCTTTCTCAAAAAACGAGCGGATTTATCCCACACTCGCTTTTTGATTGGGTCTTTAATCCCCAAACTCGAAATCAGATCTCACTTCTCTCTTTAATTCCCTATCTTCCTCCTCCTCTTCTAACCCCGAAACCCTAACCCATCTCTCATCTCATTTTCGTCAATTAACCACAAAAATTCGTCGATTAACCCATAAAATCGCTCTGAAAACCCTAAGCCCATCTTTCAAAAGATCCAAAATTTGAAATTTTGATAAACTTGAAGAGTATAGCAACTTCAACTCTTCCACCCAAATATCTACGACTATATCCTTTCGAATAAGCTTGTGAAGGTATGATGCATATTGGCCTATTATTTTGTTCATTTTCATAGGTTTTGTTTTTGGGTAGATAATAACTCGTATATTCGTATAAATATACGTAGATATGGATTACGATATTCTTATTTGGTTATACTCTGGTGGTGAAATAATTCGTGATCCAAAAATTGGTTTTTGTTATAGTGCGGTGGATCCTGAAATAGTTTGGGCACCTCGTACCATTACATTGGCAGAATTAGTTGAGAAAATTTATGAAGTTACTAATAAGGATAAAAATCAATGGAATGTGATATGCACCAGGAAAAGGAGATGGTCAGTATTTTATGACAGTGCCCGTTTCTACTGATAATGCTATGAAGTCAATGATTACTAGGACACTTGATCCCAATTGTACTTGGTCTGTATTAGAGTTATATATTCAGCAAATCCAAATTTTGAATACTCAGCCATATGATATTCCTAGTTCAAACTTCGTACGGGTAGTACCGACACAGCAGATGAGGTCTAATCCCGTTCAAACTTCACAAGCAATCCCACTGTCCCCACAAGAAGACATTTTCACAAATACAACAAACCCGGATTCTACAGAAGTTGAGTTGCCACATCAACCTAGTCCGGTTCATGACTATGTTTCAAATGACACTTTATTTAAATTATTTCAAAATGCTACCATTAACAATGACTTATTAGACGATGAGGAAGAAGAGGAAGAAACAGACGATGAAGTTGATGTGAGTGTAGAAAATGATGATGGGGACGAAGATGATGATTTCAACTATATCATATTCCATGTTCTCATGTATTGACAGCTTGTGCATATCGTGCAATTGATCACAAATCTTTTGTTGATAAATTTTACCTTGTCACTTCATTAGCACAAACATGGGCTCCCCTCTTTCATCCTACTCTAGATCCAGCATATTGACCTACTTTTGATGGACCACGACTTGTACCTGATGCTAGTCTGCGACGTTCAAGGAAAGGCATGCCTAGATCTACGAGAATTTGCAATGACATGGATGTGAGAGATAGGTCTAGCAGGGGTACGGGGATAAAATGTTCGAAATATGGTTTGCATGGACACAATAAGCGGCGATGTATTAATAGAGAATCTGAAAACATTTAATTGTTGTATGTTTGTAATTGTACTATATAATTTGGACTTTGTAATTGTACTAATCCGTATGAGTTTAATTTTGAAGAAGCACTATTCTCCATTTGTTATGTATGATTGTGATTGTTGCGTGTTGAGTATTGTAAGCAAATATGAAGATGTCATTTCTTAAGCCTAAACTCGCTTTTTCGGAAAGCGAGTCTAATAAAAATCTCCTCGCTTTCTGGGAAAGCGAGTCTTGATCCTGTATGTTTTTACAAGCAGACCCAAGACTCGCTTTCTCAGAAAGCGAGTGTAGTTAAAGCTACATCGTTTTTTCGAAAAGCGACTGTGGAGTAGAGTGTTTTTCAGAGATCAAGCTGTTCTCTGGAAAACACTCAACTTCACAGTCGCTTTTCGAAAAACCGAGGTAGTTTTAACTGCACTCGCATTCTTTTCTGAGAAAGTGGGTCTTGGGTCTGTTTGTAAAAATAACATACAGGCTCAAGACTTGCTTTCTGATCTCTGGAAAGCGAGTCTTGGGCCTGCTTGTAAAAAAATATACAGGCTCAAGACTCGCTTTCTCAGGAAGCGAGGAGCTGAAAACTAAACCCGGTTTCTGAAAAAGCGAGTCTAGGCCTAATAACTACTTTCACAAGTTGCAAATGCAGCAACCCTTTATACCAAAGGGGATACATACTTCACAACAATCTCAACTCAAATGCAGCAACCCTTCACTTCTTTAATTCACTTCATACATTTAACATTCAACTCAGTGGAAACAATCTCAATTCACTTCACTTCAATTCACCAATTCACCAATTCAACCGCAACAAGATCAATTCACTTCACTTCACACACCCCAATTCACTTCACCAATTCAATCGCAACAAACTCAATGACAAACATTCAAAACTTTGAAAAAAAGAAACAAACACACACTCACACACCCCATACGAAATTGCATTACTTCATACATTTAACATTATAAAACATTAGAAAACAAGTTCATGTAATTAAAAAAAGAAACTTTCTTCCTACGAACTAATACAAATATTACATAATACAAACAAGTTCACAACATTGAAAGAAGCTTCACGGATCGGGGGTGAAGAAGGTGGAAAGTTGAAATATTAAATACATGAGACGTCTAAGTCTGGCTCATCTACAAAATATAAGAAGTTGAAAAATTAAATACAGTGAATGTATATGTAAACCAAAATACTAGAAAAACTTTAAAAAATATAACAAAATTTAAAAACTTACAATTGTACGAAGAGCCGATGCCTTCGGTTGGAACATAGGCAAATTAATCGAATGTTGATCTGCTGGTTCGGCTGCTGGTCGACGAATCGGGACTACCACACCTGCAGGAGTCTGCACTGTCGGAGATATGTAGCGTCTCGTCATCCTCCCGTACCAGCCCATGTAATTTGCATGCACCGTTCGATCAAACGGAAGAATGTTACCAATGATCACACTTAATGGAGCTCATTAGTGCAATACCATATAATCCACAGTCCCATAGGATCTTGTGAATCCGTGGGTACATAGGCAGTGGATGACCTCCCGTAAATGTACATTCCTACGATTCACTTTCCCACACATCCTTTGAACGGTGATGCGACTAGAGAGTAAGGAGTGTAGGGTTGAGGAGACCTGGACCTCCGAGAGGAATATAAGATGATGAAGGGGCTGAAGAAAAAGGACCCGGCTCATTTGGATTAGTTGGGACCTATACAACAATAACATTTACATCAAAAGACCGATATAACATTTTATTGTATGATAATCAAACTAATCGAATATAAACAATTATAAGCTTACATTAGTATGCTCGGTACCACCACGAAGACCACCACGTCCACCGCGAAGAGGTGGGCCAAAAGAAGTACGTGGTCCATCGCCGTGAGGAGGTCTACTACTCGATTCTTCCTCCACATTTCCCATCGTGCGTGCCATTTATAATAAAATAGAGTATACTACAACCAAAAACAATTGTTATTAACTATACCAAAATATATAACCGACATATATCTACATATATCCAATTTTTACCACCAAATTCAACATATATCCAAATTTTATCCCCAATTTTTAACTACATATATCTACATATATATACAACATTAAAAAAAGCTAGAGTTTGATAAATGTATCGCAAGATTTACCCCCAAATTCGAAAACTCCACCTCCACCGCAAGCTTCACACCAAAATTTGAAGGACTCCACCGCAATGACCCCCAAATTCGAAGCACCCCCAAATTCGAAGTGGACAATCGAACAAAGATGAGAAATGGAAGAATTTCGTGAGTGATTCGACAAAATTAGATGGGTTAATGGCTAAAACTAGACTTCACAAATAATATGGGTTAGGTTTTCGTGTCGAAGAGGAGGAGGAAGAGAGAATAAGTAAGATCTGATTTCGAGTTTGGGGGTTAAAAACCCAATCGACACTCGCTTTTTCAAAAAGCGAGTGTGGGATAAATCCCCTCGCTTTTTGAGAAAGCGAGTGTGGGTAGGTGCAAAACCCAAACATCAGACTCGCTTTCTGAAAAAGAAATGAGGATTTAGCCAAACTTGTTTTTTTAGAAAGCGAGTAAGGCGTTTTGGGAATTTTTAAAAAAAAGTAGGGCAGTTTGGGAAAAACTTTCAAAAAGTGGGACAGTTTGGGAAAAATTCCATATCTATCACTCAATCTCCTCTTTTCTTGATTTGAGTCGTAACATTTATATAATTATGTATTTTTTTATATATAGTATCTATAAGAACATTTATAGTCGTCTGAGTTATAATATGTATTATATATTATATCTTAGCAATTCGAATGTTTGCTGCAGTCATCAAAAGGTAAAAAAATCATAAATTCGTAAAAAATTAGACAGACGTTTGTCGGTTTTTTTTTCGGGGGGGTGGGGGGAATTTTTTTGGTATTTTAAGGAATTTTTTGAAGTGTTATTTAAATTTTTTTAAAAAAATTAGCACGGCCCCACATGAGACGAAACATGATGTTTCATCCCAGCGTGGTCCTAGTGGGTCTTAGCTTAATTAAAGCTTTAATCAACTAAATTAATTCACTAAGCTTACTTAATTAACTAATTAATTAACTAAATTAAACTAATTAAAATAATTAAATACTAAATAAGATGTTAAGATTTGGAGATATATATATATATATATATATATATATATATATATATATATATATATATATATATATATATATATATATATATCCGCTAAGGTCTCCCACTAACGCTCCAAAAAGCGGAGGGGTAACTTTGTCACTTCACGCCAAAAAACGTTTGGGACTTAGTGTTTTTTTGGCGTGGAGTTTTTTTTTTGTCCAAAAAATCACTTAGGCCGTTGTTTGAGACAACGGCCTAGGTTGGTTTTTTAAAAACAAATTTCAACTTAGGCCGTTGTTGGAAACAACGGCCTAAGTATGTACAAGTGTTTTTCCAAATACTTGTACATACTCAGATCTTCATCTCCCTCACAACTCTCTCTCTCGCTAGTGGAGCTCGATAAACTCATTTCTCCAAACCGTAGCTCTCTCTATCGAACTAAAAAACCTACTCTCTCTTGGTCGTTGCTTTTCACCGAATCTCTCCCTATTCTTAGTCTCTAGCCCTCTTCCTTTGAAGATCCCAATTACAAAAAAACCCTAACCCTTACGAAATCTACCCAACCCTAAAACTCTAATCCTGAATAAATTAGCCAAACCCTACTCCCCTTCCTTTCTCTACAGCAGCGCGCAGCGGCCTCCCGAACACCCTCATTGTTAAAGGTACTAATTTGTCATACTTGAGTAGATCTAACTAGGCTAATTGATTGGAAATTTTTCTCCAATGTTTGAGTGTACAATTGCTATATTATGCGTAGGTATTTATGGAGTAGGTAATTCTAGTTTAATTGGGGAAGTAGACGTAGTATTAGTTGTTGTTGGTTGTTATTCGATGTTAGTAATAGCGCACAAAGCGAACAATAATTTGTGGAACTTTGCAAGTACGTCGAGCTCGCCATACACAAGCCAACGCAATTCGTAGAAGTGTGTTTGGATTCACGGTTTGAAGTGTACGGTCATGTATCGCTTTCAATTCATTCCCGTGAGTGAAAGCGATACATCGGCGAATTTTGCAAACCGTGAGCCGAAATTCACCTCTACAAATTTTGTTGGCTCATGTGTTTTTCCGCCGTCCTACTCCCAAAGTATAGAAATTTTTTGATCTCATTTGTGGGGATTTGTATCGTATATCAAACAACAACCTCAGTTCAAGAGTGAGGGGAATGCGAGCGAGACACGGCCTTATCTTGCAAACCGTGGATCGGAACTTCCTTGTAGAAGTTCCGTTACCTTGGGTGCGGCAAGCCGAACCCAACTGAAGAGTTTTGTATTTATATGACGTCGTTTTCGACGTTTTGTCACTTATTTTTGTTTCGTAGGTATATATATCGCAATCGTTTGTTAACAAGCTATTTTATATATAATGTGTATATTAATTGACCAATACTATATTTTTACCCCAGATGAACAACGATACGGAGAGTGCTGCTGCTGGCGATAATTTTGTGCGGGTAGAACCAATCACTGATTCCATGCCGATAGTCGAAGACCATCTGAAACCAAAGTTAGGTATGACATTCCCCACTTTAGTTGAGGCCGAGAAATTTTATTCTGCATATGCTCGTTGTGGGGGTTTTGCAATGCGTAAGGGTGGGAATAAATTAAAGGGGGGGAATGGAAGTAGATAAGTCATATCTTTGTAATAAAGCTGGGTCGTCGCCGGGTCAACATAGTGATGGTAGACGTGGAATAACCAGTAGAACGGGTTGCAAGGCTTGCGTTCGTGTAAAATTGAACGAAACAAGTAATACATAGGTGGTGTATTCATTTTACGAAGAACACAATCACAAATTCACCTCACCCGGTAGAAGGCACCTTTTGCCCCGGAACAGGTCCGTGTCAAATACGGATAAAAGGATTATAGACCAAATGAACCAAGCTAATATCCAAACATGTCGACAAATGATTTTCTTCGAAAGTGCTAGTGGTGGTCATGATCAAGTAGGATTCACAGAAAAAGATATTAGGAATTTAGTTAGAGACTCGCAAGAAGCATTGAAAGGACACGATTCTACAATGCTAATTGATTTTTTCGAATCTAAGAAACAGACGGATCCTTCATTTTTTTATGACATTCAAGTCGATCCCGAAGGGCGGTTGTCACATTGTATGTGGGTAGATAGTATTTGTAGGATGAATTAAGAAGAATTTGGCGATATAGTTTGCTTTGATGCCATGTACAATACGAACCGTTACGGAATGTTATTTGTTCCATTTGTTGGAGTGAATCAACATTGACAATCGACTTTCTTAGGAGGTGGGTTCATTCCAAATGAGACGGCCTCTTCGTTTGAATGGTTCTTTAAAAAGTGGTTAGAAGTTATGAATTGTGCTCCATCCGGTATTGTCATCGATCAAGACCGTGGGATCGCCGCCGCAGTTAGGAAAGTTTTTCCCCAAACTCGGCATCGTTTTTGTATTTGGCATATTCTGGATAAGTTACCTCAGGAGGTTCATCTTGGTTTCGATGTCGACAAGTTTAGGGAGTCCTTGAAGAATGTAATATACAATTCTGAATATATACATGAATTTTTAGAAAAGTAGAATATTTTGATTTCGCAATACGGATTAGAGAGTAACAAGTGGTTGAACGATATATTCGATATCCGTGAAAGTTGGGCACCCATATACTCTAAAGAATCATTTTGGACCGGCATGTTGAGTAGCCAACGGGTTGAGTCGGCACATTCTGCTCTGAAGCATCATACAGAAAAAAAGTATTCCCTGCACGAATTTGCCATCATCTTCGACCATTTTTTGGGAAGGCAAAGACACGATGAATTGAAAGAAAATCATCGTAACCGTGAGAAGAGACCGAATTTGAAGAGCGAATGGGCTTTGGAGGCACAAATGGCAAAAATATTTACTTTGAAAATATTTTACAAATTTCAAGATGAAGTCATAAAAAGCTTCATGTACAATGTGACATTTGTTGCCGATCTTGAGACACCGGATAGTTCAACCTTCCATGTGATACTCTGTGGAGAATCATAACCGGCTCGCCTTCTTCAATTTTCCAAAATCAATGGAATTATTACATGTGCATGTCACTTGTTCGAATTTGTTGCCATTCCTTGCAGGCATATATTAGCTGTACTTCGTTTCTCCTATCACACATCCCTCCCGGATGTATATATTAAAAGAAGATGGACTAGGGATGTGATGAGAAGAAGTTACATATCAGTTCCAACCGAACCCAATACCGAGAATTTTGCTTCTCGATATTGTGAGTTGAGCTACCATGCAAAACAAATTGTCGATCTCGGTTGTTCCTCCAATGAGAGTTACAAATACACGTTGGAGAATTTGCAGAAGATCATTGACGGGGTTTCTCGGCTACAACCCGGATTAGGTGAACAACCGGAACAGGCCTCACAACCACATGATAGTGTCGAACCTGGAGGTAGTTCACAACCGCATCCAAGTGCACAACCTCATGATCAAGGAAGTGGACACATACCTACACGCATTAATGACCTACAGCAGTGCACGACAAAGGGAAGGCCTCGCGCCAAAAGATTGAGGCCGATTAGAGAGCAACTCCGCATAAAAAACCGAGAAGGTGTCGAAGATGCGGCATTGTCCAAATGAATCATGATTCAAAAAATTATCCAACTTTATTTGAGGGGTATGACTCGTAACTTTTATGTTTGTCACTTGTTTAAATTTATTATACTTTATTTTTGGCAATTGAGTTTCTTACTAACTAAACCTAATCTTTCAATGAAGGCAAGAAGTAATTCCTTCCGAAGAAGACAGTTCTGAGTCGAGATATGACGATCCACTATGAATTGTAATTTTTAAAATGTAATTGTTGGGTATATTCAAAACTCTTTATGCCACTTGGTTAATTACCTTTTATTGGTAACTGTAAATGTAATTCTCGAGACATAAGTATCGTTTGTTTGTATCGTTTGTTAATATTATTGTGGTACGCAAATGTTGGTTTGTTACTCAATTGTATCAGCTGTAGCTGTATCTGTATTTGTAAATTATTATTATTTTTTTAAACCAAGGCCGTTGTTGGAGACAACGGCCTCAGTTATTTCATGAATTTGGTTTTTCATTCAATATAACTAGTTTAAAAAGAGTTGATAACCTTAGGCCATTGTCTCCAGCAACGACCTAGGTTATAAGCAAAAAATTTAAGGTTTGGGGGCCTGGGGGGTGCTCTCTGACTTAAAGAAGACAAAAGGAGCAACAAGGCAGGTAGCAATCCCATTTTTTGATAAATACCTAAAGCCGTTGTCGGAGACAACAGCCATGGTTATAATCAAAAAAGTTGTGATTTGGGGGCTGCTCTCTGACTTGGGTAATAGAAAAGAACTCAACAAGTCAGAGAGCAGTGGCTATTCTAAAAAATACTAAAGGCCGTTGACTCCAACAACAGCCTAGGTGATAATAAAAATAGTTGTGATTTTGGGGGTGCTCTCTGACTTGGAGAACACAAAAGGATAAACAAGTCAGAGAGCAATCTCATTTTTGATAAATACCTAAAGCCGTTGTCTGAGACAACGGTCTAGGTTATAGTCAAAAAGTTGTGATTTTGGGGGTGCTCTCTGACTTGGAGAAGACAAAAGGAGCAACAAGTTAGAGAGAAACCCCATTTCTTATAAATACCTTAGGCCGTTGTCTTTAACAACGGCCTAGGTCATAGTCAAAAGTTGTGATTTTGGGGGTACTCTCTGACTTGGAGAAGACAAAAGGAGCAACAAGTCAGAGAGCAACCCCATTTCTTATAAATACCTTAGGTCGTTGTCTTCAACAACGGCCTAGGTCATAGTCAAAAAATTGTGATTTTGGGGGTGCTCTCTGACTTGGAGAAGACAAAAGGAGCAACAAGTCAGAGAGCAACCCCATTTCTTATAAATACCTTAGGCCGTTGTCTTCGACAACGGCCTAGGTCATAGTCTAAAAGTTGTGATTTTGGGGGTGCTCTCTGACTTGGAGAAGATAAAAAGAGCAACAAGTCGGAGAGCAACCCCATTTATTATAAATACCTTAGGCCGTTGTCTCCAACAACGACCTAAGTTGTAGCTTAATACTTAAAACGAGAAAAAAGTCATGGAAGATCCCTTTAATTCAATGCCTTAAGCCGTTGTTTGTAACAACGGACTACGTATGATGTTTTTGGTGTTTTTATAATTTTCTCTTTACTCTTTACGTACAGTCTCTGTGGAAATTTATACCAAAGACAGATGATCTACACTTGTATATCTTTCCGCTATATTTTTTTAAGTGCCGATTACTACCACCTTTCAAACCAATATATAATCATGGTGGTTAAATATGTAAAAAAATAATAAAAAATAATTCATAATCATCCATTTTGGGGAAAATTTACATGTATTACATGTATAAGGTTAGGGTTAGGAATTTTTCGATATATGGGTTTACATGTGTGGATGTATATATGGTTTTTTCCATATATAGGCTACACGTGGGGATCTACATATTGTTTAGCTTGGTGCTTGTTTCCATTTAGGTGTATGTTGAAAGTCTGCTGGCATGTGATTTTGTTGAGCTTAACAATAAGGAAGAAACTAGCAAAACAACAACATTGTTGAGTCCTAATGGTAAAACATGGAAAGTTGGGTTAATTAGAGTAGGGCAGAATCATGTGTGCAGTGGTGGAGAGAAGTGGAGAAAATTCACAGGTTCTAATAAACTAGAAGTAGGATATATGTTAGTGTTCCATTACAAAGGGGATATGTTCAGCTTTTTCCTGTTAATTTTATTACGTTTGTGATTTTTTTAAGTATGATATATATAGATTTGATTATGCTAATACAATACCCACATATCCAAAAAATATATACCGGGTTGGTTTACAAGTATAAGGTCAAGGTTAAGGTTAGGGTTGTGCTAACCCTACGATAACCCTAACCCTTAACCCTACTCTGCTAACCTTACAATAACCCAACCCTACGTTAACCCTAACCCTAACCTACATATCACTTTTATTAATTTTTATTGGTTATATGCAGAATATGTATAAATTTTTTTTGTGGAAACTTAATACCTGTCTACTCCCAACAACCACAAATTAATGATAAATCAAAACCAGATTTTACCACAAATGTTTTTCTTGCAATAACCTTAACCCTACAATAACCCTAACCAAACCCCTGACCCCCGCTAACCCTAATCCTTCCCGTAACCCCCTTTAACACTAATTACCAAATTTGTTACCCTAACCCTAACCCTAACCCTAACCCTAGCCAAGTCGAGAACACCCCAATTTATCTCTTTTTGGCCTAGGGTCCAAGGCCGCTGTTGCAGACAACGGCTAAGGTTAAATACCTTAGGCCGTTATCTTCAACAACGGCCTAAGTTTTAGGTTCATACTTTTACAAAAGCAAAAAGTCATAAACGACCCCTTCATCTGAATGCCTTAAGCCGTTGTCTCCAATAACGGCCTAGGTATGAAATTTTTGGGATTTATACAATATTCTCTGTACTCTTTACGCGCAATCTCTGTGGAAATTTATACAAAAGATAGATAATCTACACTTGTATATCGTATCGGTATATTTGTTTATTTGCCCATTACTTCCACCATTCAAAGTGTCTCGAAGAACTGCACACAATTACTTCACGACGAGATTCCACATCCCAAATTTCCACAGAAGCAACAGTTTACATGTAGTGTTTGAGAGTAATCTATGAACTTTTTTGGAATACTTGTCACATTGGTTTATACATGTGGTTTTCTTTTACGGTTTCCCAATACATGATGGTCCCTATTCAGACCATTTTTTCCCGAAAATAATCAGATCCAGTTCTTGATGGCCAAGTATTTTGATCTGATTACTCTCCGCTCAAAAGCGAACCGAATCTTTTTTATTTTAGATTTCTTCTTGCCCATCATAATTATTAAATATTTTTGATATCCACATGTGAATTTTTCGATTTCGGCCTTAAACTACATGTGGGGATGTACACATGGTTTTTTCCATATTTAGGGTACATGTGGGGAGGTACATGTGGTGATGTAATTTAGGTTTTTTCCATATTGAAGTGTCTGCAATAATTATCCTTCTTGGTCTCTAACTGCATCTTCTTCCCTTCTGTCACTATTAACAGAGGATCTGCACCACTCTGTTCATAATATCACTAATGTACATGTGAGAATCATACAAAAATTGTTTGCTCTTTCATTGTACATGTGGATTTTTCCAAGTATGGTCCACATGTGGGGAGCTACATGTAGTTTTTTCTTTACATGTGGGGTTTTACCTTATTGGTTTTTTCCATGATGAACTTGTGGAAATTTATACAAAAGATAGATAATCCACACTTGTATATCGTATAGGTATATTTGTTTATTTGCCCATTACTTCCACCTTTCAAAGTGACTCGAAGAACTGCACACAATTACTTCACGACGTGATTCCACATCCCAAATTTCCACAGAAACAACAGTTTACATGTAGTGTTTGAGAGTAATCTATGAACTTTTTTGGAATACTCGTCACATTGGTTTATACATGTGGTCAAATATACTTGTGGCATATTCTGTTACTGTTTCCGAAAAAAAAGTCAGATCCAGTTCTTGTTGGCCAAGTAGTTTGATCTGATTACTCTCAGCTCAAACAACGAACCGACACTTTTTAATTTTTGATTTCTTCTTGCCCATCATAATTACCTGGTTATATTTTTGATATTCGGAGATGGGTTTTTGAATTTTAGGAGAGTGTTTTCGGAAGAGTGCAAAAAAATGGGAAAACTACATGTGGTGATGTACCTGTGAATTTTTCAACTTTGGTCTTACACTACATGTGGGAATATACATATGGTTTTTCCCCATATATTGTGATGAAATTTAGGTTTTTCCCATATTGAACATGTGGTTTTTTTCAAGTATGGTCCACATGTGGGGAGCTACATGTGGTTTTTCCTTTACATGCGGGTTTTTATCTTATTGGTTTTTTCCATAATGAGCTTGTTCTACTACATGTGATCACACCTCTTCTTCCCAATCTCATGGAATTCTTCCCAGTTGCATGTGGTGAATGTCTTCAGGAACGTCTTCATTGTAAACAATGTAAAACGATTTTGTACATTATATATTATTACTCAAAAAATTAATAATATATAACCAAAAAAAACCAAAAAATATAATATATTTTTTATTTACGTGCCTAAAAATGGAATTGAATAAAACATATAAACAAAAAAACATTCATATGAACGTCTATTTTGTCGAGTTCAGAAGGCAATGCACGTAAAGAGTGGAGAGACACATGTCATTAATGATGGAACTTAAATATCCATAAACTCTCTACTGGAAACTTATTACCTATCTACTCCCAACTATAAATAATCCTACCCTAATCCCTACAATGAAGCCAAACCAAACCACTAACCTTACAATAACCCTAACCCTACTCTTAACCCCCTTTAGCACTAACCCTAACCCTAACCCTAACGAATCAAATAGTTTTTTTTTTAAAAATATTTTCTGAGTTGTTATGTACATATTAAAACGACGTGATTATGTAGTGGTTAGTTAGGTGTAGTCAAATTTAAATTTTTTTTTTTTTAATATTGTTATACAAGCTAAGTTCTCATCTGTCTTTTGTATAAAGTTCCACAGAGATTGATCGTCAAGGGTGAAAAGAAAATTGGAAAATGCAAACAACCAATTAATTTTTGGCCTACAAACTAAGACCGTTGTTGGAGACAACGGCCTAGGGTATGAACATTATATTGAGGGGTTCTTTGACCAGTTGCTATTTTTAAATACCAACAAGTCGAGAGCATTCCAAATGCTTTGTCTTTTTGGCGTATAACCTAAGCCGTTATCTCCAACAACGGCCTTGGGTGTAAACAATAAAGTGGAGCTGCTCTCTGACTTGTTGGCTCTTTTTAAAGCCAACAAGTCAGAGAGCAACACACAATTTTCTATTTTTTTACCTACAACTTAGGCCGTTGTCTCCAACAACGGCCTTGAGTATATCTATAAACTGGAGCTGCTCTCTGACTTGTTGGCTATTTTTAAAGCCAACAATTCAGAGAGTAAGACAAATTTTCTATTTTTTTCACCTACAACTGAGGCCGTTGTCTCCAACAACGGCCTCGGGTGTAAACAATAAAGTGGAGCTGCTCTCTGACTTGTTGGCTCTTTTTAAAGCCAACAAGTCAGAGAGCAAAACAAATTTTCTATTTTTTTTATCTACAACTTAGGCCATTGTCTCCAACAACGGCCTTGGGTATATCTATAAACTGGAGCTGCTCTCTCACTTAGCCAACAAGTCAGAGAGCAAGACAAATTATCTATTTTTTTCACCTACAACTTAGGTCGTTGTCTCCAACAACGGCCTTGGGTATAGCTATAAACTGGAGCTGCTCTCTGACTTGTTGGCTATTTTTAAAGCCAACAAGTCAGAAAGCACAACAAATTTTGTATATTTTTCTACTACAACGTAGGTCGTTGTCTCCAACAACGGCCTTGGGTATATCTATAAACTGGGTATATCCAAAAACTGGAGCAAGTATAATTTTCTATAACCTAGGCCGTTGTATAGGGCCACGGCTTAGGTTTAAAAAAAAACTACATTTATACAGAGCAGCTGAAGCTGCTACACTTGAAAATATCACCAAATTCCAAACACTTTGCCATCACCTACATTCTCCGACTAAATTCATATATACAACCACCAAAATTACCCACCATAATTGACTATCAGAAATTAATAGCAACAACATCAACTACACTTACACTTAAGAACCCCATTTTCCAATAATTAGTTACAACATGTTAAAACCCACAAAATCAATAAACAAAAATTACAACCTCCAAAATGCATTGGCTACGCACCGGGCGTGTAATATTGTGGTGCTCGCCTCTTCCGAGCAGGGTTTCGGCGCCGCAACGTGGTTGGCGAGTCGGGGATTTGTTCAGATCCACTCTCCTCTTGTTGTACGTCTCCGACAACCCTCTCCCCACTCTCTTCATCCTGCGCTTCTTCGTGAGATGGATGTGAAGTTGAACCTTATCGTTCTCTGATCTCACGGTCCTGTTGCCCCATCAATGAAGCTGTCCTACCCCTCACACTTTTATGTTGGCCCCCCTCGGTCCGTGTAATGCTCGATCCAAACGTTCGGCACATCCCAAAGCATCCATATTGCTACGGCATGAAAGGAGCATCCTCCGAGCGAAACTCTTCATAGGCGTGCCCACATTACTTTTTAGTACCTCCGCACATTCTTTTGCCATGTCCATCGTGCTATCAATCTAAATCAGAAAAAACCAACAAAAATAATTACACAAATTAAATAATTGAAAGAATTCATGAACTTCACGTATAAAGAACATTAAAATAAATATGAAGATTGAAGTTACCACTGTACGTATAGCTGTGGCCTTCGGTTGGAACATGGGTTGTGAACTGGAATATGCAGGTAATGGTTCAATCTCCCTCTCCTCAATTTCTCGTTGGATACCAGCAGGTAGTACTGTATCGGGAGAGATGTACAAACGTGTATATTATCGGAACCAAGTCATGTACTTTTCTTGCAGTCTTCCATCGTACTCTGGAACATTGACGAGTACAAGTTCAAACCGTCGCTCATTCCATTCTGCAATGTGAACACGATGATAATCTGCCCAATCATGAGTAGGCATGCGGCCGGTACCCCTAACGGCATGTAACTCATGATCGTATAGGTTTGCGCATCTTGGGGGACTATCTTGTTGAAGATTGAACTGACGAAGGACTCTTTCCGGTCGCGGATGCTCGACTATACCGAAGTTGATGAGGGGAGCCGTCGTCAGCCACAACTGCGACCCGGTGGTGCATATTGGCGGTAGTCTTCCCACACGCTCGGGTGTATACGGCGCTCAAATCACGAACTCTTCACGTAGTTGGTCGAGCTCATCTCTGTAGTACGTTATTACACCCTTGGGGTTGTCTTTGTAACCTTGTACCAGCCCAATATACCCCTAATGGTGCTAACATAGCAGGATCTTCAGTTTGGGCCATCCAACCATCCTTGGGTCTCCTAATGCGGGGACGACCCAAGTGCAGTCACTCCCAGGACTAAATTTGTAACAAAACCATTGGTCCGGTCATTTCTGATGATTCTAGCGCTACATGACACAACGCCCTGTATAGCGTTGCCAACGCGTAACTTTTCTAGCTGTACCGGTTAGCTAAGCCTAAGTCGGCGAGCAATCGTAGGTACATGAGGTGTATCGTATCGCCCGATGAGTTAGGCATAGAACCCCTCCGATAACCGTTAGAATGTAGACTCTGGTGTAGGACTGTACATAGTCGTCGGGCGATTCGTTGGTCAGCGTCCCATCAAAATGTCCCTTCAACCAAGATAGTCGGATTGATTATCCTTGGAAAATGTTATCGTCTTCCGCAGCCGACTCATCAACTCTGTACCGAGCAGTTCGTTGCACATCTCTATTTTATCAAAGTTAATATTGCCCGTCACGGCAAACCCATCTATTGGAAGACCGGATATCATCGCTATATCCTGTAGCGTCACCGTCATCTCTCCGATCGGTAGATGGAACATGTGCGACTCTGGCCTCCAGCGCTCCACGAGTGCCGAGAGAAGTGCTCGGTCGAGTTTAACATTCCCCATCATACTGATTCCATAGAAACCGGCTGCTACAAGGTGCTCGACAATACGTGAATGCACCCTCATGGTCTCGTGGGTGCGGAAATTACACCTATGCGTCGTCCCACCCCACACTTCCGTAGATCTGTGGCGATCTTGCAAGGTCAGTTCGCCGGAATTTATTGGTCCTGGACCACGACGTCCTGTCATCGAAGAGGATGCACCAACCTACACGAACCAAAAAACATAATTATTATTAGTCTAAAATAAATATCACTAAATACAAAATTAGGGACAATACAAGTTATTAGTTCTCACATTCTCTGTGGAATGTTCCCCGCGTGCTTCCTGGGATGTCCTTCCCCTTTCGGTTTCCCTCGTTCTGGCCATTTCTCTGTAACAAAGTTTGCATATATGAAACTAATTACTCACCGAAAATTACCAAACATAAACCAACGAGATGAAAAAATTTCAAGAGTTCACTTATACGCGTCAAAACAACACAAACGAGATGCAAAAATTCCTAAATTTCACCGACAACTAGGGCACACCAAACACAAGCCAACGCAACTTGTAGAAGTGAGTTCCGACCCACGGTTTGAAATATACGCCCGTGTATCACTTTCACTCTTTAAAATAGAGCGGAAAGCGATACATTGAAGTATCTCGCATACTATGGGTCGGAACTGACAAATACAAGTTTCGTTGCGTTGTGAATGGTTAGACAAACCTACATACACCGTTTCGAATTTTTTCGACTTCGTTTAAGCATTTTTGTATTGCGACCGTACTAAAAAAATTCGAGGTATATTGAAGTATTTTCATATACGTGTAAAAACAATATAAACGAGATGCAAAAAAATCCGACTTTGGGTCGGGATCCCCGCACACAGGCCAACGCAACTAGTACATGGGAGTTCCGAACCACGGTTTGAAAAATACGGCTGTGTATCGTTTTTACTATTGAAAACTGAACGGAAAGCGATACATAGACATATCTCCTAAACCGCGGGTCGGAACTCGCATGTCCAGATTGGTATGACTTGTGAGTGGTGAGACCAACCAACTCGCAAAGTTTCGTATTATTTGGACTTCGTTTAAGGTATTTTCACCTCATAACGTATTCCACAAGTTCCGAGGTGGATTAAAGGTTTTTTTATATAGGCGTCAAAACAACAAAAATGATAAAATTATTTCCTAAATTTGGGCGTCACCTCTGGCACACCAAACACGAGCCGCCGGAACTTACAGAGGTGAGTTTTGACTCTCAGTTTGAAAGATACGGTCGTGTATCACTTTATATCTGTTGTATTGAATTGAAATGATAAACGGACGTATCTCACAAATCGTAAGACGGAAATCGCCTCTACAAGTTCCGTCACCTTCTACGCGGCGAGTCCGACCTACTCGTACAAATTGAATTTTTTCATCTCGTTTTTTTTCATCTCCTATATTCCACCACTACAACTACCACTATATCTACGAAAATGTCAAAAAATGTATACAACATACAAGATGAGAGCTAATTATATACTCTCTAAATTATAGACTACACTACTACGCATAATACCAAAAAAACCAACTCCAAAATTGGAAAAAAATCAATAAATTCAAAGAGTTCATTATAGTAAATTGGGATTAAAAAAATACCTGGTCCAAAGAGAGAGTGATAGAGAGTTGGCGAAGATGTGAGAAGCCGCTGCACGCGGTTGTAGACAAAGGAAGACAATTTGTGCTAGGGTTTAGATGATTTGGGAATTTGGATGTGAAGTTAGGGTTTGCTGTATTGGGGAGAGGAAGAGAGAGATAGGGAGCTTTCCACAAGGGGCGGAGATCGAGAAGGCAAAGAAATCGATGCCAAAGGGGTTGGGAGAGTGAACTAGGGTTTGGGGATAGGTATCAGGAGCTCGAGAGAAAGAGAGATAGTGTTTGTGACGAAGTGAGGGAGATGAAGCCCTGAGTGTGTACAAGTGTTTGGAAAAACACTTGTACATACCTAGGCCGTTGTTGGAAACAACGGCCTAGGTTGTTTTTTTTTTAAAAAAACAGCCTAGGCCGTTGTTTCCAACAACGACCTAAGTGATTTTTTCGTCAAAAAAAAACTTGACGCCAAAAAAACGCTAAGTCCCAAACATTTTTTGGCGTGAATTGACGAAATTACCCCTCCGCTTTTCACTTCTTTAGTAGGAGACTTTAGTGGGTTTCGATCACAGCCGCTGATCATGATCAAGGGTGATCGGATGGCTGAGATGGCTGTTTTCCAACCCGTTGAAAACGGATCCGTTTTCAACTGAGCAAAACCCTATATATATATATATATATATATATATATATATATATATAGAAAAATGCTCAGTTGAAAATGCAAATGTTGTGAAAACCCGTGAAAACAACCTAGGCCGTTGTTGGAAACAACGGCCTAGGTGGTTTTCCACGTTTTCACAGACATTTGCATTTTCAATGGAGCATTTCCCATATATATATATATATATATATATATATATATATATATATATAGGAGAAAAGGGGTATGAGCAACTTGCTCATTTAGTCACTACAACACTAATCGTCTTTAACGGCATTTTTTTCCACATTCACCGGCGTTTTTAAACGCCGCCGTGGATACCACCGGCATTTCATAAAATGTCGGTACAAGTGTCACTGAATCGTGTGTCGCTGTATCCTCGAGAGATTCACCGGCGTTTTTTACGAATGCCGGTAAAGGGTATATCTACACCGTCGGTTGAAAAATGCCACCGAAGGGGTGCTCTCGTTTGGGGTCCCCTTTTGCAGCCACCACCTACACCGGCATTTTAAAAAATGCTGGTGTAGATATTCATTTTTTTTAAAAAATAATTATTAAAAAAAAAGCCTTTAGCACTAAAATATGAATGAAGCAAAACCAATTGCAAAACTAAAAGTGACCCAAATTAAGTTGATCATTGCACAGATTCTGAAAATCTTCAATCCCTAAAATATGAATGAAGCATAATAGTATAATATCATCAAATTGTAATCTCATAATGAAACATAATAATGTGATCTCATCACATTCATTACCAAAATATGGAGTTCAAAATATTGAGTTACAAAGAGTGAAAAAAAATATTTTCACTGTCAAATTCAGGCAAACAAGATACTAACTGAGATGAAACTTATACTGTTATAATACTCATGAGATAACTGTCAATTGAAACCACAACATAAGTTCAAACAGGATTATTTCATCACTAGTCACTCTTCTATAAATCATAGTATGCAACTTCAGTTACATAATCCATCTCATCATCACTTAAAACCAATGAGAAAGAACAATCTCATTTTCAAACCCAAGCAACAAGCATGCATGAACATTATCTTAGAAACTGATACTCATCTAGATATCATGATATAATTGTATAAAGTTTAGATAAAAAAAATTTCCATCACTAGTCACTCCTCAAAATCAGAGTGTGCAACTTCAGAGACATAATCCATCTCATCTCCAAATTCAGACAAAAAAGAAACTCGTCAAGCTGCACTAACCTGAAGCATGAGTTTCAAATCATACAATCTAGTAACATACAAAATCCAATAACCTGAAGTAGTTTGCCTTCACTGCAAGAAAGATGAAGCTGGTTTATTAGATGAGAAAAATCATACAATCCAGTAAAACAATCCAATATCATTTCTCTCTATTTGTCAAGTATAAGAAAGCCCGTGCAATGCACATGCTAACAACGGAGTTTCATATAATTACAACTTCCAACCTGTGTAGCATTGAATAAAAATATAATAGCTTCGTGTTCCTCAAAACATTATGTGAAATAAGGTAAGGTCCCTTTTCCCACCGAATAAGTTACTTGCAATCCTACAAAGCAATTGACCTTTCTCACATTGTGAATCAATGTTTTTTGATAACTACATACGGAAATAATGTAAACCATAATGAACCACATAAGGAAACTCCTAAGGGAAATAATGTAAAGATCAATTTTGTGTCTTACTCACCATACAATCTTTTCCTAAGGGAAAAAATTATTGTCTTAGTAGCTTGAAGGATGCTATAAGTATGACATGGAGAGTGCATAAAAACTTGATTCCTTGCCTATATGCATCATTTGCACTTGTCAAGTATGTTCCGTCTCTTTCCTATAATATGAAAGCCCAAACAATTCCGAATGTACTTTGTTAACATCAAATTTTAACCAAACTTGTGACAACCAACACCTCGATTTCCATGTTCACTGTAGGTCTCCAGACATAGGGTGTTCCTTCATCATAGAAGCACAACAATTCCACACAAATAGGATCACAGAAGCATAACAAAGCACAACAAAGCACAACAAATAGGATCACTGTAAATTAAAGAAGATATATAGTTTCAAATCCATCAAACATATTATTCCCCAGTTATAACCACCACCACAAAGGAAAGAATGCTTTTCCCCAGTTATAGCATCAAATTGATCATGATCCAATAAGCTGAAGAAGATCATGTCAGCCTTCAAAACTTCATGCACTCATCAAAACATCACAATTCCAACTAGGGCATCCATCTCCCAAATGAATTTCCCCTAAAAAGAGTTAATTTAAGGTTGCCCCTTATGAAAAGCAACCTAAACCTAGCTCATAACACCACATTCTCCTCCTTCAAATTCAGCTGGAGGCCGGTGGCCACCACGCAGTCCACCGACGCTTCAGCCCTGAACACCACCACGGTGGCGCACCAGTCGACTTCTTCTTTCTCTTTTTCTGAACCCAGCAAAAAACTAACCAAACCCTAGAAGATTGATGGATTACCTTGCGCTTAAGGAGGGCACAACGACGGCGATGGAGGGCACAGCAATGGGGACGGCCAAGCAGAGGCGGGAGAGCGCGGAAGAGAGAGAGGGAAAAGTTGGGGAAAAAAGAATTGGGGATCGATTACTGAAATGCTATAGGGTTTCGATGGGGTAAATTTATTCAAATCGTCTACACCGGCGTTTTAACTGAAAGAGCCGGTGTAGGATATACCAACACCGACGTTTTCCAAAAAAAATGCCGGTATATGTTCTAGATACCTCGGCGCTGTAATAAAACGCCGGTGTAGGTGTCTACTATTTTGGGACGTCTTCCTACTCCAATCCTACCCCGGAGCTACTAGTAAAACGCCGGGGTAGTTTTGCCGGTGTACATAAAAAATGTTGTAGTGAGTAAATAAGCAATTGATGATGTGGCATGCATGTGATTGGAAAATCTTTAAAAGAGTTAGTTGTCCAATGTATCACATGCATGCCACATAATCACTTGCTCCTTTAGTAAATGAGCAAGTTGCACATATCCCTTTTACCCATATATATATATATATATATATATATATATATATATATATATATATATATATATTCTTCGGACGAAACATGATGTTTCGTATGAAAATTTAAAAAATAATTAAATAATCCAGATGAAGCATGATGTTTCGTCACGTATAATATGCATATTGCTATATCTCGTGCTATCTTTAGCTTTTTACTATAGCGAAAAATGAAAGAAATGGCTGAATACATAACGAGTGCAGCGTCTACAGTGCGAAAATATGCATAAAATGGATTTTTAGCTAACGACTGTGGATGGTCTAAGAGTATCTGTAGTCGTTCTCTATATTTTCAAATTTGAAAAATATAGGAAACGAGCTGTTGTTGTCGTTTCCTATATATCTAAATTTTGAAAAAATAGGAACAGTAGTTTTTTGAATTTGAGATACGATATATAAATTTTCCAAATATAGGAATCAAAAGATCATCTTGCGTCCGTTCAAAAAAAAATTCTCGGACGATCTTGCGTATGATTAATTTTTTTAAAAAAAATGTCTGATGCACGATGATCTTGCGTTCGATCAATTTTTTTTATGAAAAATGTATCGGACTCAAGATCATTTTGCGATAGACCGTTTTTTATAAAAAAATCATTAAAGATATCCGACGCAATTTCATTTTGCGTCCGGAAAAAATTATTATATATATAAAAAAATCAGAACAGACGCAAGACCTTGCGTCTGTGATTTTTTCTCCCAATTTTTCTTCTTCTATAGAATAGGGCCTATAGGATTGTTTATGCATATAAAGCTAATTTGAGATTGGTATGATTTTTTGATCAAGGGATGAGATGCTATGAGCCTATAGAAATTGTTATGTGTTCCTATGCGTACAAATTTTTTTACTTTTACAAATGTGTTGGACTCAATTTTTTTCCTTTTTTTTTATTAATAGCTGAGATTTAAGATTAAAAAGATTATCCACCGTTGGACCAAATTTGGGGTTTTAACGACTATAAGTACCACGCAAAATTTCTATTTCTAAAACCCAAATATGAAAATTTTGAGTCTTAACGACTACAGATGCTCTAGCTGTTCGATTTCAACTAATCTCTAATATTATAATGGGAGAAGGCCTTAGTGTCATTTGTAAATGTCTTGTCAATCTACCAACCCGTGTAACACACATGCATAACTATTATGAAGGAGGTCCTAGATTCAAATCAAGACTAGGTCTAAATTTTTATTTTAAAAAACTATATTTATTAAAACGTGCATCGCACGTGTAAACTACTAGTTACATATAATTGTTAGTACATTGGTTGTACTAATTACTTAGTTAACTTTTTATCTTGTTAACAACATTGGCGACAGTACTGTGAAAATGAGTTTTTCCTGAAAATAAATGAAAATAAGTTCCTTAAAGTAATATACATTGTGTGTAATATATTATGAAAATTTGTTCTTCCTTTCCTTCTCCTAATTAACAGATTATGGCAAAGGGAAAGTGATGAAATTTTTTACTTGACTTTCTTGAATAGTGAATGCTGTAATTATAAATAGTGCAGTGTACGTATTAATTTTATGTAACTAGTTCAATTGTTCAATTCCAAACTCCAGTGACTTACCAAAAACCAAATTACTCAATAGGTCTTGGATCGAAAAATGCCAATTGCGATTATTATATCTTTAATTATAATATTTAGCAAAAGGTGAAACCCTACAGGCCTAATTCACTTTCTTTCTCTCTACTCTTCCAGTGGACACGTTCAACTGTGAAAATATTATAGAATGCAATCAACTTTATTAGTTGTATTAACTTTTTTTTTTTGGTAAAATATAGTCTCTTACCCTAGCTAGCTACCCCTCCCTTTGTCTATGTGTAGTGCCTTGCATTACATGAATGTTGGGAAGGATCTTAATTTAAATTAATAAACCTTTTTTATACACAATTTAAAAAAATTGTTAAGTACATAGCTTATAGCAAGAGGCACTAAAGGAATGTTAGTCCATATGCATGATCTTTTACAAGCTGGCTGGATCAAGGAAAAAACATTAAACTAATTAAATGTACATGTTAGCTGTGAGGTATATACAAATTCGTTTTACTTGTGAAGGGCGGTGGTTTGATTTGTCCAAAATAAAGGCATGAACCCATGTTTTTAAAAATATATATATATAATATCCATTGACAAGAAAAAAAATATACAAAGATATTCTCATGCTTTTGGGTTTATTAGTTTTCTTCCTATAACGATTTATTTATAGGTAGGTGATGACTTTTGTGTGCAATGGCATAATGAATGTCTAGCTATAAAATGATAAAATCTATAAGTCCCTATGCATTTGTATATAAAAAGTTTTGCTATAGCCCTATGTATTTTAAATTCATTATACTATTTTGATACTTTTTAAATTTATTATTATACCTTTATATAGATTATACTAATAGGAGAGTGTGTCTATCATCTTTCTTTCCTTTATTTTAAAATAGTGAATGGACAGCAAAGAGGAATTCACATCTATTAACACGTGGAGTATGCCCCCCCCCCCCCAAAAAAAATGGCGTCGTCGCACTCCATCTCTGTACGCACGCTGTACCACAGGGTCACTCTCACAGATCCATCTCACTTGAAGAAGGGAAGGGGTTGTCGAGCCATGACCGCATTTGGGAGGGGCAGTATTAGAGGTGAAGGAAGTGGCGGCTGTAAGGTCAGAGATGGGAGGAGCCGGCGATGCCGAAATGATGTGTCAAAATGAAGGGGTATGACGATAGAGGAGATGTCGGCTTTGACGGAGGCAGGATGGTGGCAGGAATGACGACGATTTTGCGGGATTGGAGGCTAAAGGAATTTGATGAGAAGATGAGGGAGAACTAGGTGAAAAAGGAGAGCAGGAGTAGTTCAAGTGCTTGAGAGTATAACGAGTTGCAGGAGTAGTTTAGGTGGTGAGTCGAGCTCCGAACTTGCATATTTGTGAGTTGCAAGAGCAATTTCGAACCACGATTTTGAACTCTGAACTGGTTTTTAAGGAGTTCACGAGTCGCAGGGGCAGTTTCGATTGGTGAGTCAAGCTCCGTTCTTTCTTATTGCGAGTTATGGGATCAACATCGAGTCACGAGTTTGAACTCTGAGCTAGTTGTTTCAAGATTTAACAGGTTGCATGAGCATTCAAGTGGCGAGTCAAGCTTTGAACTTACTTATTTGTGAGTTACCGGAGTTACTTTGAGCCACGGGTTTGGACTCTGAACTTGTTATTTGAAGAGTTAACGAGTTGCGGGCATAGCTTGGAAGACGAGCCGATCACCAAATTCATTTCTTGGAGTTGATGAGATGTTGGTGTAGCTCGAAAAAGGAGCTTAGTACCTAACTTTTTGCCTTGGTTTGATGATTTGTTGTTGCAGCTCGAAAGAAGAGCTGATCACCTAACTCATTGCCTTAGTTTGATGAGTTTTTTTGTGTAGCTCGGAAGAGGAGCTAAACACCGAATTCATTGCCTTGAGTTGATGAGTTATTGGTATAGTCTCGTAAGATGAGTTGAATACTGCCTTGGTATGATGAGTTATTGGTATAGCTCGGAAAAGGAGCTGGGCACCAAACTCAATGCTTGGAGCTGATCAATTGTTGGTGTAGCCTCAGAAGAGGAGCTACAGACCTAACTCAATTCTTGTCATACGGAGAGTCGTACAAGTACTTTGCAAAAGAAAATGCTAAGTTTTATTGAAAAATAAATATGAATGGCTGCCTTGGTGGCTAGCCTTTATTGCATGCTTTTTTCGTTATAAAGGTCGGTCTTATTAAAAATCTAGTGTCTAATGGAGGGTGTTGAGCACCTCATTGAACTTCATCAAATACTCTTTTGATATCCCATTCCCCCCCCCCCTCCCTGCGGTCCCTCTCAGGTCTTCAAGTCGGTAGGTTCTTAGGCTGACGACTTTGGAGACCTTGTAACAAGTTATTCTTATACTTGGTGGGGGAAAGCTTGGCTTATTTGAAAACACTTGCACGGGTCTTCAGTGAGAATGAGACTTCTTCTAGTTCATCAACGGGCTTAGACACAACTTGGTTCCTTTCTTAAGGGAGCTCAACTGCTTCAAATGGAAGGACCAAGCCCCCATTGTAGCCATGTAGCACCTATGAGCCACTTCTTGACTCTCTTTGATGTCTCCTACCCCAGATGGCATGGGGAACATCATCTTCATTTGGAATGCCAAAGCTATGACGTGGAGTAGCATTAGGTCGGGGTGGCCAAGGATGGTGTTATAGGCGGCCTTCACATTGAAGACTATAAAGTCTATGGCCTCGTTTCGGGTAGTTGGTGCTTTTCCTGTAGTCACATTGAGGGTGAATATTCCTTCGATCTGGACCGAAACCTCAGAAAACCCATGAAATGTGTAACCGGCAGGTTTTAGACGATCAGTGGAGAGTTCGAGGCCTTCGAATGCCTCTAAGAAGATGATTTTTACCAAGCTACCATTTTCCACCATGATTCAACACACTTCATGGTTTACTAAGGAGAGGTTGACAACTAGTGCATCGCAGAGAGGGGTTCAGACTAGCACTGTCAACAAGAACCGACCCGGACCCAATCTGAACCTAGCACTGGATCGGAACTGACTCGGTCTATCACGGTTGTCATGCCCCGCTTCCCGTTATACAGAAACACAGGCACATAACTGAGGCCCAGCGAATGATATAAGTATGTCAACTCATATCATCCATAAGTTGTTCAGTATCAGTAAACTCAACAATCCAACAATAATCACAGGAATAAGAATATAATGCAATAACCAATATCTGAGATACAAGAACTTACTGAATACCGAGAATACATAATGCATTAGCAGTACGTCAAGTTCTTCAGTATCTCATCATCAGTATCCGTACAAGCAATAACTCAAAAGGAAGATGGAGAATAGCCGTTAGAATAAGCTACGGGCCACAAGTAGTGGCAAGCGGTTAAACAATAAAAGGAAAATATATCAAGAACAAGAAATTTGAACGATATCAGAGTTAATAAATAACAGGCGATAACATGATCAAGAAAGCAAGGGACGGTAAACAATAGTCGATAATGCAATGATTGATAAACAGTAAATAATAATGTAATGGTCGGTACCAATATTTAATAATCTGTGATCGGTAATTAATATTTAATATTAATTAATCAATATTCAATCATTAATGATCGATAAACGGTAAACAATGATCAAAATGCAAGTGTCTAGTGTCAATCTTATGTCTATCAATCTTTTACTGATCTATCTAATGCACGCAATCCGGCATTCCATACCATAGGTTCGGGTGCATACAATCAAGTGAACGTTTCAACTATAGTGGTGAATCTTATAGGTAATAGGAGTGTAAAATGAACAGGACGGTCCGTCGTCCGTCCGAGTCCGGCTCGAGAAATGGTTCGACCGTGGACCGTCCGAACTGTTATACGAACCGATCCTGAACAAATTATTCGGTCCGATTCTTTACCGAGATCGAGCCGAACATAAGTCCATCCGAATATTATTGCGGTCTGATGCTTTACCGAACCGAGTCCGGAATATAAAAATTTTGTCCAACCTAAACCGAGCAGGACATAAGCCCGTCCGAGTAGAATTTCAGTCTGAGCTTGAACATATGGCTGTCCGATCCCGTTCGGTCCGATTTACAGCCCTAATATGTTCATGTACTCGACAATAGTAAACAGTAAACAAAATCAGTAATGGTACAATACATGATAGTTGGGATACTGTAGTCAGTAATCCACAATCAATCGATAAAACAGTAATCAATATCAGTAATCAGTATGGGAAACATGGGCCCCTCCTCCGAGTATAGTCTCCTATATTACCCACTAATAAGTCGTTTCCCTTTTTACCCCGACTTTTCATTATTTTATTACAATGAATCATGCATATGCAATTGATGGAACAGTTTCAAGAAACGGTATCAAGGAGGTATCAATGAATGTACAATAAATGGTATGTTGTGCAATTCATTAGATGAAAAGTTAAAACATATTTATCTTTAAAACATGAAAATACAATGCTGGAAAGCCAGACGTTGCTGTACAAAAACTAACTTTTCCGCTGCTATGGAAAAGTGAATCAGGTTCCGTCAGAAGTTCTAGAAACTAGACTCCCTGAAGATTCCAACACATATTCATACGATACATTTCGATAAAATTAACTATGTCTACTAGTTGATTCTTTATGAGTCTACTATTCAGGCAACAACTCAGTATCAAGTTTTTATGGCAACTATAAAGGAGTAATTTGAAACTACTACAGTACAGTGATAGAAACTGCATATTTTACAATCTATAAGACGGATTGATTATCCCTCAGATGTTCTAGAAACTAGACACAGCGTGCTACAATTTCTATTTAATAAGTTTTAATTTATTTTATATGTAATTAGGTCGAAATCTCAGCACAATCTGGAGTAGACAACAGGACATAATTTTAACACTTGTAATATATAACCGTTGTAATTCACAAAATTCATTCTTATAGTCCGATTTCAACAAATATTCATATTCAGTAAATGTGGTGAATTTCTATCATTAACATGATGGAATTATTGAATTCTAAGGTAATAAATTACGGATATAACCATACGATCACATACAACTACAATTCATTCAATCACTCTTTCTTTTACAATTTCGTGTCACTAGTTTGTGATGGTGTAATATATGCATATGTAAGTGGGGTCTCATAATTTTCAATGATTTGGATTGCTGGAGTCAAATGAACGATGAATAATGTATAATTCGAATTCATATGATATACGACGACAATGAGTAAGATTGATTACATGTATGCAAAGAGAGTAACTACTTGCGGGGATCAAGAAGGTTCTTGCACAAGAAAAAGAAGATTGTACAAGATGCTTGCCTTTTACGGTGATTACGAGCGCGATAAAGAAGGGCGGCGACGGCACACGGGTAGTGACAACGACAAGCAACAGCAAGAATAACAATCAATGAGAACACAGCAACACACTGCGAGGAAGCAACACAACAAGGCAGTGACACACCAAAAGATAGCGATCAACCTCATCGAGATAGCTGGGTCGGTAGCGACGACGCAACGAGCAGGGAAGGTGTTGGCTACTAAAATGACTGGCAATTGCAGGGGCTTGTTGTTCGGGGCTCGGGTGTGCTGGGTAGGGGCTTAGAGTGCAGCAATGGAGTTTGGGGCACGCCGGTGATGGCGAGGCAGTGCTGCAGTCGATGAGGGTGGCTGAAGGTGGGATGACAAAGAGCGGGAGAGGCTGACGGTTGTGGTGGTGGGTCAAGGAGAAGGAGGGACTAGCTGCTATGATGGTGGTGCCGTGGTGGTCGCGCGAGGCTAGTTGGTGATGGTGGAGGTGAGGTACCAATAAGGAGGAAGGGTTGAGATGGTGGCTGACTGTGATAAGATGGCGGCGATGGGGGAGCAGCCAGTAGGGCGAGCAAGGGCAGGGGAGAGGGTTGCGGTGGTCGCGCGAGTAGAGCAGGGGAGACAACGGCAGTCAGCAATGTGGTGGCAGAGTAGCAAAGGAGAGAGGTTCGGGAGAGCTCGAGTGGGGGCGAGGAGCAGCAACGGCGGTGCTGTCGAGGCGTTCGATGGTGCTACGGTGGTCGGTGGTAGCTTGAGTAGTGGAGGCAGGGCTGGTTGGGATCGATGGTGGCGGTGGCTGCAAGTTGAGCTCGGGTGGCGGTTAGCGTTTGATGGTGGTTCGATGAAGAAATTGGGGTGAGGAGGTGTGTGCAGTGGCCGTTGTGCGTCGGGGGAGCTCAGTGGTGGTGACAACAGTATGGTGGAGGGTTTGGATGGTTGGCGCTCGGAGGAGAGGAGGGAGATGGGTTTGGGCATCGGTTTGGTGAATAGGGCGGGGAGAAGAAGAAGGAAGAGGGGGAATTTAATAATAATGGGGTATATTAATAATAATAGTTATGATATTATAATGGGGTGATTAATAGGTAATTGATTTCAGGTTAGTGGGGTATATTATGATTTTGTAATTAGGAGGGGAGTTATGCAGTTATAGGAGATGATGAGGTTGGGAATTCGCCATGAATTGTTGGGTAAAAGTGAGCTTGTGGATGTGGGCAACACAAGTAAATAAGATAAAATAATTGAGTTGGCTTCACCAAAAGAAATACTTTGTAGAGTGAGCTAGGAGAAAAATAATAGCTATTAAAATAGATTGGGCTAGAAGTAAAATGAATAATTCTTGAAGGAAATAAGAATTTAATATGGGCTCACAAACCATAGAGTAGGTTGGGCTTTGACAAATAATTGATTATTCAAAGAGAATTACAGAAGAATTTAAGATAAAATAATATGAAGAAAAACAAAATACAATTCTGTATTATCGGAAATGGGGGTTACAACGGGTTGGTTCGGGTCCTAGAAAAAAGACCCGTTGTGTTTTCGGGTCCGAGCCCGCTCAAATTTGACCGAACCCGGACCCTGACCCTGACCCAACAAAAAAAGCCTTATTAAAAAAAGAAGAAGAAAATCTCCTCCTCCTCCTCCTCCTCCTCTTCTTCTTCTTCTTCTTCTTCTCAAATCTTCAAACACTAAAATTAAAAAAAAAAACCCAAAAGTCTCCACCACCACCTCATCTTCAACCACCCTCTCCTTCGTCGCTTGGTCCACCACCACTACACCCTCATGCTCCACCACTACCTCATCCTCATGCTCCACCACAACTAATCCCCTGTTCCCCGCTCTCACCCCTGCTCCCCGCCCTAGCCCCCACTCGCAGTTGATGCTGCTACTCCCGTCCTCGCTAGCCAGAACCGACGAGTAAGCATTCTTAACTAGGAATCGAACCCAGACTCGGATCCGATTCTCGCAAGTCCGGGTCTAGGTCCAATTCTTGGACATGTGAGGTACCGGGTCCAGGTCCACGTCCACGTAGTGGAGGACCTGCCCCGATAGGACCCGATTCCATTGCTAGTTCGGACGCCCTCAAGATTCTTGTTCGAGAATGTTACTAGAATTTTCGGTCCCTTTATATCTAGGGATGGCATTCGGGCCAACCGGGCCAGACCGGGCCGAAACCCGCAGATTTTTACCTCAGGCCGGGCTTTTGCAGTCCGGGCTGGCAACAGTGGCAGGCCGAGCCTCGACAGGGAAATGCCAGCCTGGACCTGGCCCCTGGCCCCTGGTTCGGGGGCCGGGCAGGTTCGTTGCGGGTTCGCTGGTTAGACGGGCTTTTCATTTTTTTTTCTTTCTTCGAGTGTACAAAGATAAAAGGAAAGGAAAATGAGGAACAATTGGGTTGTACACAGATAAAAAAGAGATTCATAAAATAAATTATTTTTATGAATTACAAAATTTTAAATTAATCAAATAGATAAGCAACATACAAATCTGAAATCTTATTAAATTACAATATCAAAATCAAAATCAAAATAAAAATCAAAATAAAAGAAAGAAACACCAGCTAAAAATTAATTTGATAAAAAAATAGGTGATTAATTTTTTCAAAAATAAAATTACCTAAGCTCTCTCAGGATCTAACCTGTGACAAACCCAAACTCAATGAACTAATTTGCATGGACTAGCCAAGAAATCCAACCTAAAACATTATTTCATTAAAATTTTGATAGTGTGTGTGTGTGTATATATATATATATATATAATTAAGATCATTTGAAGTAGAAAACTTTTAGTACCACATTGGTGAAATGAGAGAAGTGAGGAGCTGGACTTGGCTATAAATAGCTAGGGTGAGGGTTGGCAAATTGAGTAATGAATAGTGTTCAGTTAATTTTGATGTCTACTCTCATTTTTATAAAATTTTGGAATATTTTACAATATATATATATATATATATATATATATACTTTGCAGTATTAGCACACAAATCCATTTTTTTTTTAAAAAAATTCTGAAAAATTTAAAATTGGCCAACGGCTCGCGGGCCAGCCCGGATCGGACCGGGCCGGTTCAATCCGGTCCCGGGCCTGGCCGGGTCGGGCTCGTAGCGGGCCGGGCCAGATTCTGGCATTTAGGGGCAAATGGTGAACAGACCGGATCTATTTGGCGGGCTGGCCCCTGTTCAGCCCGAGTTTGGGTGGGCCGGGCCGGGTCGAGGATCGAGCTAGCCGGGCCGGTCCCGGGCTAGCCCGGTCCGAATTCCATCCCTACTTATATCTTTCTTCAGTGCACTTATTAGCTCCTTGAGCCGACGGAGGCTCGACTTCGTTCTTCTGGGTATACTCAGATAGATGACCAAAATGAATCATAGATTCGATTTGGTCTTTGAAGGATCAACAGTCTTCTGTATCATGGCTGTAGTCCTTATGGAATCAACACCATCTTCTCTTATCTCTTCTTTAGCTTGCTTGGTTCATTTCTAGAAGGGGGGCGGAATAGCCCGTCTCCTTTGATTTCCATAAGGATTGTTGATGCGTTGGTTTAAATCCCGGATCAGTCCGTATGTAATTTTTTTCTTTTTCTACGTACATTTGTATTTCAGTTATCTATAAAAAAAAAATTCCATTCTCTGGAACTCATTTTAGTATTAAAGTCCACATTTAAATCCCCAAGCCCAACCCAAACCCGCAACACGTTAAACCTAACCAATTTCCCCCTCAATTACACAAAAAAATCACCTTATTATCTTCTAATCAGCCTCCTAATCAACAGCCTAATCCCCATAATTTCTACTACCCAAATAAATCTCCTAACCAGTTCATTAACCATTAATCATCTCCATGTCCTTCTTCTTCTACATACTGACTGCCATCTTTCTCCATCACACCCACTGCTACTTCACTTCCTTCTGCACACGCACCTCATCTCACCCCGACTGCCATCTTCTTCCACCACCATCTCTTCTTCTTCCTCCATCAACAGCCACAACCCTAGGCACCAACCACTGCCTTCTTCTCCTTCCCCCATCACACGAAGCCCATACACCACCTACATCCATTGAACACTCCATTGCCCCTCCTCTCTGGCTGCCTCCACCTTCATTGCAACCCGAACAGCCCCTCGTATCCAAAACTACTCCTTGCTACCTCTTCAAACTCTAAACAGCAAATCCACCTCCATCGACAGCCCCTCCAACCACCTGAACTGCCCCTCAAACCCATTAACATCTCCTCCTCCATCTACCCGAACTTTTGCTGCCTCCATACAAACTGACGTCACTGCCGTAGTTGTTGTTTGTTGTCATCATCATTTTGTTGTTGCTACTGTATGTCGTCGTTGCCCCACCTTCTTCCCGTCATCTTTCCACATCGTAATCGTCGTCAAGGAAAGCATTTCTTAAACTCTTGCTAGTAGTTCTTGTTAGGTTTTGATGGTAGTCTCAGATCAAATACACAGCAGAAAAATTACAAAGAAGTATCGAAACCTAGTCATGGATCCATACGAAAACTATAAATCATGTTTAGGAGTTATACCTTGAAGATGGATTTTCTGTCTCCAATTAATATTCATCACAGCACTGCAATATTACTGTGCCTCTACGGTATCCACACGAACGGATCAAATCAAGCTTTTCCTCATGTCGTGGTGCTAGCTGCAAGAAGGGGATGTTCTTCACGATCTCTCTCTCTCACACAATTTCTATGATGGCTTGGGTTTTCTTATGTGATCTTTTTTTACAAATACATATCATATATATAGATGCAAAAAATCAACATTAAGAGAGTAATGAGGCTGTAGGACTGACAATCTAACCTGGTTCAGATCTGTGTGTGGGCCTTTAAACATTACTCGGCCCATTTAATCTAATTAAATGTCCAAACCAATGACAGGAGTCCAAGTCTTACTGGGACCCCTAATTAAATTCATCTTATGAATTTAAATTCCAATTTTGATCCATTCTAAGTGTGTGACCCTGTATGTTCTCGTTACGTTGGCAGTAATACTAAATTCATATTCTAGTATTATAGACAGTGAGCGGTATCTAGCAATATATCACTGCTAATCAAGTAACGGGAATGTCAGTGATTAGACATAACCTATTCGTGACCAATGTTATCATATAGCAAGTCTCTTTGTCCAGATATCTTAATTGACCACAAGTCATAAAGCGTGTCATCCTTGTATAGTTCAATCTTTGGTTTCTTGATATCCGAGTAAACTTACCGAAATAAATGAGCTCAATATCTCATATTGACTCATTTGAGCATGGTCATGCATTTTGTAGTCTCACTCAATCAAGGGGCCCATAGATATCACTCTTATTATGTAAGAGAGAAAAATCCTATCTATGTCACTCACATCCCTCCGCATGATTTGTAGTATATCCAATAGTCGACTTTATAATCACCTTATTACAGGGAACGTTTGATGACATTAAAACATATAACTTCTCGTGTAGGAAACCGTAGTGACTTCAAGTCAAAGGACTACATACACCATGGTACTATGAGAACCGCTTATGAGACTCACGTAACGATCCATACAACGTTATCATGGTAGGTCAGTCCAGTACATTATTACTCTAATATGTACCCATGTGAAGACTTGATATCTCATATCTATGACCTGTGAGATATGATCATCAGTTTATGCACATACTAGTCTCTGTATGTTATTGATGTCTTAATTCATGATAATACTAGACTAGGAACATTTAAGAATAGTGTTCTGATTACAACCAAAGGATCTCACAATCAAGTCATGCACTTGATATCCCATGGTATTGAACATACTATTTTAAGGACTTTATTATATTCATTTAATCACAATAAATAAAATGCCTCATAGATGAAATAAATATCATGATAGAATGTAAACTAGTAATGTCAATACACAACTGGCCTCTAGGAAATACACCAATAATTCTAATTCTCATTTATCTATCTTACTATCGACTCTCGTTCATAATCTTTCTTGATTGATTCGAATCCTGAACTGTTTATTAAATCGATAAATAATCGTTCATGTTTGATAGATTTCCTGCCATGTCATCTGCCTTTTTTTTTGAGATTTGTACCTTGTAACCATAACTAAAATTAGAATTTTATAGATGTATCGTGTATCTCTCAGAGTGTAGAATCCAGATCATCTTACAGTTTCACAAATCGACTCATATGTTATGAGATATTAACGTTTTTGTGCTGTAACGGCTGAGTTTCCTGATTTTCTGTTTAAGGTGTATCATCCCCGTAAACTAGTTGAAATTGCAATCTAGTGTTGAAATTCTAACATGATAAAATCTTGTATACTAATGGACATTGTCAAGAACCAGTTTAGGGTTTTTGTATAATTTATTAATGATTTTACATGAGAGTTATAGGTATGAGAATTTAACCTTATATTATTTTCTGAACATTATATCTGTGAATAATTGACTGATAGGCATAGCTACAAACTTTTGAATGTGTTGTGTGAGTAGGAGTTGGCAGGAAGTCTACTTTCTAGAACTCCTGACGGAATAAGTTTTGCTTTCATGTAGCAGTGAAAAAGTGAGTTTTCGTACAGTAGTGTATTGATGTCCAGAATTATATTAAGATGTTCTTAAAATACAAACATGTATTATTCGTACTTATTAAATTGAACTAATACAGTAGATCGATGAAAAACTGTATTATCCATTGCGTATCTCTCGTCACTCTCTCAATACTTTCTTGACAATTTCTTGATACTACCATTCCCATTGGTTTCACCGCCTGCATGTTTATGCTTGATCATAGTAAAGTAATAAAGGGTATGACTTAGTGGTGGACAATTTAGGAGAGTGTACCCGGAAGGGGGCCCGAATTTCCCATAATAGTGATTTCATATTTAAATGTTTACATGTTTCCCTTTTATACGATTGCATGATTCTCGTTTACACGTTTACATGTTTCCCATTTACATGACATGATTCCTAATACTGTCACTGCATGACTCAAGTACATAATCATATAGAATTCACCACTTGAGTCCAGACGTCCACTTGATTGTTATGCACCCGAACTTGTGGTATGAGACACATAATTGTGTGCATTAGATAAGTTAATAAAAAATTAATAGACCTAACATTAACACTGAGCATTGACATGTTTTCCGAATTTATGATATCCTAATTAAATGATTTCCAGTTTACATGTATCCCATTTACACGATTACACGATTCATGATTTCTGATTGATCATATGCGATACTTGATTTGTACTTGCCTTCAGTTGTGTCTTGCATCACGCACAATTATATTATTTCAGACATTGCATTGCATGTTCTCGGTTCTTTCCATGTTATACATTGTTCCCCGTTATCATATTAGTTGTTACTATTTGTCACCCGTAGCTTGCTCTAACAGACTGTTACCGCCGATTTCGGTGGGGGGTAAACAGATAGAATTTATGGATCCGAGGAAAACCTAAACAGCTGACTCAGCTTTCTTGCTCCCGCCGCAACCTGCAAGGAAGTGCGAGACACCGGGGTTGATTCCGGCGACGCACCCTCCGACGCTCTTGTCAGTAATCAGATAAAGATTAAGAAAGAGCTTAAGTGGTGAAGAAGTGATTAACCTGGTCTTGGTGGTAGAGGGGTTGTATTTATAGTCGCCTTTGGAATGATTTGGGGCCTGATTTCCTGCTTAACAGTCAGGAGGAAAATCCTCTTATTCTGTTTTTGGGAAGTTAGCCCCTGATTCCCTGGTGAGAGCCAATCAGGTTTATTGATTTGATTTGATCAAATCAGTGGCCTGATTCTCCTCTTGGTGGACCGGGCTTGTATCGGGTCGGGACCCGTGCCCAATTGAAGCGGATCTATTCGCGGGTGGTCGGTCCTGTGAGAAGGAAGCCCAATACCCGTTTTGGATCCATCTGTATGTGAAATTACCTTTTTACCCCCGTGCTTCAGGATTCGTGCTCGATCTGGACGGTCCCGATTTAACCTCATTTTTAGCCATATCACGAGCCCCCCACTCCTAAAGACTGAGCGTGATCAGACTTTGAGGAGTAGTTCAGCTGTCTCAGTGGCTGGTGGAGTTGCATCGGAGTCCAAATGTGGGATCTTGAATCTAGAAAGGGGGTAGTGAGGTAATTTTTGACGCTGTGTGCTGTTCTTGAGCTGCATCGGGTATCTGACAGTCTTTTATCTACTTTTTTCGAAGTATTTGTTTAATTCTGCGATGTGTTTGCTAATCGTTCGGGGGCTTTAGCGGTGCATTCGGGGTAACAATTGTTCGCTCCGGGGTCCGAAAGCGTGTCCCCGAATTTTCAATTATTTCCCAGGATTTTTAGCTAATTTTCCCGAATTTTTAGCAATTTTTTCGCGATTTTTAAACAAATAAAACGATTAAAATAAATAAAAAACAATTTAAATACCGATTAATGGCGTGGCTTGATCTGAACCGTCGATCGTGGATGGGCGTGAATTTCGGGAAGATCTGACGGCTGTTACCGCTCGGCAGCGTTTTTCTCCGTTTACGAGCTCGGAAAGGTGCTTGCTCGGCAGCCGACCGGAGGCAGGGGGTTCGGCAAGCCGAGCGACGTGGCGCTGTCTGAGCCGTCGGATGTTGGGCACGCATCTCGGGACGGGCACAGTTCCCAAGAAAACGCTATCTTGTCTTTTAGCGCACGTGGCGCAATCTGGGCTCTTCATCATTGGGAGCGTGAATTTTTGAGAGATCCAGCGGTCCACGTAGCTCGGTGTCTTTTTTTCTCCATTTACCAGCTCGGGAAGGCACTTGCTCGGCTGCCGACCGAAGACAGGGGGGTTCGGCAGGCCGAACGACGTGGCGCTAACTGAGCTGTTGGATGTCAGCACGCATCTCGAGACAGGCGCAGCTCCCAAGAAAACACTATCTTGTCTTTTAGTGCTCTCGGCGAGATCTGGACCGTCTGATTGAGATCAGACGCGAAAGTTGAGGGGGAAGTGAGTTTTCCCCGTTTACACGCTCGGGAAGGCACTTGCTCGGCAGCCGACCGAGGGCCTGTGGTTTTTGGCGATCTGAGATGGCTCCGTTCCCAATGGTATTAATGGCGCTTCGTGACTTGTGAGGCATTTCGCCTTCCCGATGTCATTAAGGATAATTCCTTTAATTAATGCGTGGCGTTTCAACTTCCGAGGATCAGTAATTCCCTTAATTAAAACGCGGCGCTTCAATTTCCGAGGGTCATAATGGCTGGTTCTTGGAGGCAGGCTATAAGTACTCCACTCCCTTTGTCATTTTAGTCACAACCAAATTGAGTTCCAGACCTCGGAGGCATCTGCCTTGGGTAGCTTCTCTCTTGAGGTTCGGAGAGGTGGTCGCTCTTCTGCCTGGTTTTCCCTTTGTTCCTGACGGCCCGAAAGCGGATGTCAGGAGCGAGGGGGGACGAGGTAGTAGTGGCGACGACCGAGGTCCGGATCCGAGGGATGAGTTGCTTCAGAAGGACGGGTGGTCGCTCTGTTGTCTTATTCTTCTCCCGTTCCTCACTGCTCCGAAGAGGATGTCAGGAGCGGGAGGGGATAAGGCAGTAGTGGCGACGACCATAGTCCGGACCGGGGTGTGTGGGTCTCTTCGGAAGGACGGGTGGTCGTTCTCTCACCAAGATCTTCTGCCTTCTTTGGTTGCCCCGAAGTGAGTGTCGAAGTAGGCGGAGGTCTTGGTGGGAGAGTGACGATCCATGTCCGATGCCGATCTCCGGGCCATCCGAGTCCGTTTGTTGCAACTGTGAAGGCGCCGCTGTCAGAGTCTTCTGACAAACTGATCCTTCCAGTTGCAACCAACTAGCTCGGGATGGCGCGCTTCTCTATCATGAGTTGCAGCTCGGGCTTCTGGACCGTCCGAGCCCGTTGTTTGCAACTGTGAAGGCGCTGCGGTCGGAGTCCTCTGACAAGCCGCGCCTTCCAGTTGTAAACAACAAGCTCGGAACGGTGTGTTTCTCCTGATCTCTGAGTGTTGATGGGTCCCCTCTCATCTCTGTCTTCCTTCCGGGCTGATGGCTTCCGGTGGATGTCAGCCCGGGGGAGTTAGAGATGGGGGGAGCGCCGATCTGTTTTTGTCCGGGGCCCGTGGGTTGGCGGAATACCGACTGAGTCACGGGACCTGGGGGGCGTCCGCCGAGGGCGGCGCCTCCAAACTGAATCAAAATTTTTCCAGGTTCTCCTAGGCATAGGTGAGGCGTTCGAGGGTTCAGTAATCCGAGCGACGTGGCGCACCTTGGGCCGTTGGATGATGGCGCGCATCTCAAGACGGGCGCAGCTCCCAAGAAAACACTATCTTGTCGTTTAGTGCTCTTGGCGAGATCTGAGTCGTCTGATCGAGATCAGGTGCGAAAATTGAGGGGAAAGTGAGTTTTCCCCGTTTACCAGCTCGGGAAGGCCCTTGCTCGGATTCCGATCGGATCCTACTGCCGGCGTGTTCGGATCGCTCGTAGTTCGGATTTGGAACCCCTGGAGCCGAGCCAGTTGACTTGGTGAGAGAGGTAGTGGTGATGGGCCTTCGCGACGTTTCGAGAGCAGCCCAAAAGTCGCGAACTTTCATTGGAAGTCCAAGGGACGTCCCAATTTTACTATAAATCTTCACCCCCCCCTAAGACCAAGTCTCACTTTTCACTTTTACTCTCTCTCTCTTCAGTTTTTACTCCGCTTCGAAGTTTTCAGCTCACTGGTGGTGCTGCTAACTGTTGCGGTAGCGTTCTTAGTTCCGGCGAACTTTCCGACCGCACTTGTCACTTCAAGGTCAATCTCTTTTCCTTCTCTTTTTAGGAAAACATGGTTAAGATTTCGGCTGAGACCCCCGCCTCGGAGCAAGCCGTTGGCCGAGGGGATAAAGGGAAGGGAGTAATGGAGCCGAGCGAGCAAGACATTGTTCGTCCGGATAAAGAGGGTGAAGTGGCCGAAGTGCCCGAGGAAGTCGCGGCGGAGTCTCGAAAGGGTAAAGCCGTCATCACGATAGTGGAGGCGCCGAAGAGAGCGGGGGCGTTCGGTCGGCAACCCATCGCCGTGTCGAGTGTGGGAGGCGTCCGGGACTATGCCGAGGATACCTTGGAGAGGGTCACTCAAGGTACGGCTAAACTGGTGGAGGAGAACGAGCCTAGGGAGCTGTCCGAGGTCGACCATAGGATCTCGACTCTTACCGAGAACGATCTTCGTCTGATCCGAGAGGGTTTCCAGATCCCTCTTGAGTATGTGTTGCTCCTTCCTGGGCCGGGGTTCCGAGCCAACACTAAGTCCTCACCGGACGTATGTGTCTTTCCGGTCGATTCCCTCATCGCCGGACTCCGCTTTCCCCTCCACCCGTTCGTGGTTGAAGTCCTGGTCTGGTATGGTTTGAGTCCCGCCCAACTGATGCCGAACACATGGAGGCAAGTCGTGGCGTTCCTCCTCCGATGCCAAGAGATCGACGCCAAGCCGACTATGTACCTCTTTCGGAGTCTCTTCCGACCTTGCCAGCCGAGGAAAGACGAACAGAGGTTTTATCTTTCGCCCCGGACGGGCGTGAAACTGATCGAAAATCCGGACTCGATCAAACACTGGAAGGACAAATACTTCCTCGTCCGAAATCTGACGCCATGGGTGATACCGACAGTTTGGGCGAAGGATGGCCTGCCCAAGCGTACAAAGAAGGATGTCCCGCTGAATGCTGAGGAGGCTGAGGTTCAGAAGAAAATCCTCGCCCTGCCGATGCTTAGCTGGAAGGATATTACCGAAGAGCATCTGTTCCGAGGGGGTCTCAGTCCGATCGACCCTCGTATGCTTCTGGTATTTATACTCCTTGTTTAAAGTTCATGAAAATTTTCTAAGTTTTTTCATTCGGCTTTTGCAGAGACGATGAAGCTCGACTACAAGGCTTTGGTGGCGAAGGGCAGGGCAGAGCAGGAGAAGAAGAAGAGGCCGTCGGCAGCGCCTCAGGACAGCCGGGCTTTGAAGAAGCCCTCGGTCGCGAAGACTGCCGACCAACCGAAGGTCGCGGTCCTCAAGGAGGGGGAGATCGAGGTCCTCGTCTCTCCGACGAAGGTCGTGGTCCCCGAGCAGGTGGGGGCCGTGGTCTCCGATCCCCCTACCTCGGATGCACCTGTGCCGACCCCGGGGGCGGACGCTCCGGGCTCGTCGAGCGGCGTGTTCGGGGTGAAGGATGCGCTGTCCATGCAGGTTCCGCCCCTCACTGCCGATGCGGAGAAGATCCTGACCGAGCGTCATAAGCAGATCTTCGTCTCCGACTGGCAGGTGATGAACGCCGATGGTTTCCTGGGCGACGGGAACATCTGCATGGAGGCGGTGAGGCACTTGCCGACCCCGAAAGATCGAGCGACCCTGAAGGCCGGGATGGCAGGGGACGCCGTGATGCAGATCGCCCGGAATACCATGTCGGTAAGTAGGCTGATTTCTTCTTCATCTGAATTTCTTCCTTAGAATTTTTCTAAGTTCTTGGATTCGGATTGTAACTTTGTTGTTCTCTTTCAGACCCTCTGCCACTTCAATTTCCTGGTCGAGGAGATGGCGAAGAAGGATCAGGAGAAGGAGAAGGAGAGGGCGGAACGCGTCAAGGTCGCGAAGCGGCTTGATTCCGAGCTGCTTCTTTCGACGAAGAGGGTCACCGAAGTGGAGGGGCTGGAGAAGCAGCTGGCCGATGCTGTTCAGCTGTCAAAGGATACGGCGGCCAAGCTCGAGGCCTCGGAGAAGGAGGTGGCCGAGCTGAAGGATTCGGCGGCCAAGCTCGAGGCGTCGGTGAAGGAGGCTGCCGACCTGAGGGAGGAGCTGGCCAAAGCTCGGTCGGAGGCGGAGGACGCTCGGAAGAGGGCCGAGAAGATCAAGGCCAAACACCTCAGGAAGGTGAAGAGGGTGAAGAAAGCCGTGCAGGAGGAGGCCGCGATGCACATGCTCCAGAATATGGTGGACGCCTATGGCCGAGCCTTGCAGCAATTGGTCGCCAAGAACCCGGGCTTCGACACGTCCTCCTACAACTTCTACGACCTCGTGGAAGGGGAGGAGATTGTCCCCGAGGGGTTGATCGGCCCCGAGGGGGAGACGGAACCCGTCGAGGACCCGTGGAAGGCCGCGGCCGAGGAGGAGAAGGAGGATGACTCCGAGGAGGAGAGCTGGAGCGAAGGAGGAGGCGGAGGCGAGGGCAAGGATAAGGCCGAGGGGTCGACGGACCCGAACGACAAAAAGGTCGACCCCTGACTCGGTTGTCTTCTTTTCTTTTTTTTTTGTTTTTGTAAGCCTAACTGCGGACTGGCCACCGCTGTTGTAGAACTCTTCGAATTTTGAATGAGAAAATGTTTTGTTTGGCCAAAATTTGCCCAAGTGTCGAGTCTCGAACTTAGTGTTTATTTTGGCGTAAATTTCTCCAAGTGTTGGGCCTCGGATTTATCTCTGCATTTCAGGTGAGATTCGGTCCGATCACGGAGGTTGAATACCTTCGGGAGGAGCTGGCGAAAACGAAGGACAAGCTCTTTCAGAGCCGGTATAAACGATATCTCCTGCTCGGCAAGCTGGAGGATACGAAGGCGGCTCTGCGGAGGTATGGTCGTGAGCTGTACCAGTATCGGAAGCGTTCTTCAGCTCCTCATCCCGAAGGCGAAGTCGAGGATCTCCGTAGAGAGCTTACTGCCGCCGGGCAGAAGAATGACTACATTTTGGCCGAGGTCCAATACTTGGAGCTGGCGGAAAAAGAACGTTCGGTGGAGAGGGAGAAGCTGGCTTCCGAACTGGAGAAAGCATCAACTGAGCGCAAGAAGCTATCGGCCGAAGTCGACAGGCTCAGAAGGATCACAATAGATAGGGGGATTGAAGTCACCCATTACCGACGGCTCGCGACTGATACTGCCAATGCCTCGGGCTCGTTGACGGCCCCTCGACCGAAGAAGTTGGCGAAGGACGACGTCTTGAGGGATAGGATTATCGAACTGGAGGAAGAGATCGCGTCGCTCAAGCCGACACCGGTCAGGGCTAACGTTCGCAGCACTTCGTGCACTCGCGAAGAAAGCAAGAGGGGAATTACGTTTCACGAACTTGCGATGCGCTCGCCGTTGACCAGGCGGAGTCCAGCCGACGCTCAGAGTAGTGCGGCCGCCTCGTCGAGCGGGGCTTCGTCCGGCGTCGCAGTTAGAGCTAGCAGCGAAGGGGGGTCGCGCTTCGTTGGTTTAGGGTCGGGTTCGGAGGGCAGACCTCGCCGTCCCCGTGTTTCCCTAAACCGAAGCATTCCCCTTCCGAAGAGGCTCTGATTCTGTCGTTTTCCTATTTTTGTTGATTGTTGTAACAACTTAGTTGTGGGGTCGGTCGACCGTCTGTAACACTATTATGTCTGAATGCATATTCTGAAAAATTTTCAAGTGTTAGACTCCGGCAGTGTATTGAAATTGTGTTATTCGTTTTTCTCTTCTTTTCAGCTCGTTGTGACGATCCACGGCTCGGACTCCGAGCGTTCGAATAATGAATCCGAATCTGAAGCCACCTCTGGAACGGTGGTTCTGAGCCCCAAGAGCGCCGATCTGAAGTCACGCCGAGCCGAGAGTGAGTGGGACCACCTTTCGTTGGTCCTCAGTCTCCGGGAAGCTGAGATCCAACGTTTGGAGAATAAGATCGCCGAGCTGAGCCCCGCTGGAGAGGATGAAGACTCGCAGACCGCATTCAGCAACGCTCTTCGGTTCAAAAGCATTCGGCACATTCAGTCGAAGATTGTCGCCGAGCGGGATGACCTGCTCTCAGAGATGTGGCATCTGCGTGCTGTGATGGCGAAGCTCCGGGGGGAGAAAGAGGAGCTGTCAGCCGAGGAGGACGAACAGTTTAGTGAGGATGTTTTTATATGAGAGACAAGTGTAGTGGGTCGGGCATTGTGTGTTTTGTTTGCCAGCACTTTGTAATGGAATGTTTGTATTATGCGCCGACAATTAATAAAATTTCCTTTCGTTGCTTCGCATATTTGTTTTTGCTTGTAACCATATTGGTCGCGCCGAGACCTGTGAACCGAGTGTGTCTGTTTAGCCGAATGGATCTCCAGGGGTACGGCGCTTTGTCGTTTAGTGGTTCTGACACGGTACGGCACGAATCCCTTATGCGGCTTTGTACCCAAGAAAGTGCTATTTTGTCGCTTAGAGTAGGTGGCGAGATCTGAGCCGTCGAACGTAGGCGCGAATCTCGAGGCGGCTCAGTTCCCAAGAAAACGTTATCTTGTCGTTTTGCGCGGGTGGCATGATCTGAGCCGTCTGATCGAGATCGCGCACGAAAGTTGAGGGGAAAGTGTGTTTTCCCCGTTTACACGCTCGGGAAGCCACTTGCTCGGAAGCCGACCGAATTCGTGGGTATTCGGTCTTCGGCTAATAATTAGGAGAGTTCGGACTTTTGTGTTCGAACGAAGGTCCGACATCGATCTACCGGGGTAGTTTAGATGGACTGGGAACCAAGCGTTGGCCCCCAGGATCATCGTTGGAGCTCGACGGCTGTGGGAGCAATTTCGAACGGTGATCTACCCCTGGTTCGTCCGGAGACGAGCCGAGGAGGTAAAGTCGAGCCGAGTGTTGGACTCCGAACCATCGGTATAGTTCAACGGCTGTGGGAGCAATTCCGAACGGTGATCTACCCCTGGTTCGTCCGGAGACGAGCCGAGGAGGTAAAGTCGAGCCGAGTGTTGGACTCCGAACCATCGGTATAGTTCAACGGCTGTGGGAGCAATTCCGAACGGCGATCTACCCCTGGTTCGTCCGGAGACGAGCCGAGGAGGTAAAGTCGAGCCGAGTGCTGGACTCCGAACCATCGGTATAGTTCAACGGCTGTGGGAGCAATTCCGAACGGCGATCTACCCCTGGTTCGTCCGGAGACGAGCTGAGGAGGTAAAGTCGAGCCGAGTGTTGGAGTCCGAACCATCGGTTGAGATCACAATATAAAATGCAGGTGATAAGAGGGGAGAGTGACATGCAGATTCACAAACATAACAGAGCTTTCTTTATTGATACTTGACGGCGAACCGTTTTACATAATACAATTTGAGAAAAAATGGGTTACAAGTTGGAGGAGAGGAATGGTTCGACACCTCGGATTACTTAGAGAGGCGCCGGAGCGCTCTCTTGGTATTTCAGGAGGTGGTCGGCATTCCAGGTCCTCGGAAGCTCTCTGCCATCCATGTCTTCAAGTCGGTATGCCCCAGGCCGAACAACTTTTGTGATCCGGTACGGCCCTTCCCAATTCGGAGCTAGCTTTCTCTTCTGACTAGGGAGGGATATGGCTAGCTTTCTCAGTACTAAATCTCCTTGCTTAAGGTTGGCGGGTCGGACCTTCTTGTTGTACGCTAGCTCGACCCTTCTTCTGTAATTCTGCTGCCGAATCGATGCCCTTTCCCTCAGTTCATCTATCAGGTCCAAGTTTCCTCTGAGGTCCCTGGCATTCTGCGCTTCGTCATAGGCGATGAGCCGAGGGGAAGGTATTCCGACCTCGAGGGGGATCACGGCCTCGGCCCCATAAGTAAGGTTGAAAGGGGATTCTCCGGTGGGCGTCCGCTTGCTTGTGCGGTAGTTCCACAACACATTGGGGAGTTGGTCGATCCACAAACCTTTGGAGCACTTGTCCAACCTTTTCTTGATGCCTGCGAGGATCTGCTTATTAGCATTCTCGGCCTGTCCGTTCGACTAAGGGTGTGAGACGGACGAGAAGCGCTGTTGAATGACGAGGTCGTCGCATAGGGCTCGGAATGCTGTGCCAGTGAATTGAGTCCCGTTGTCCGTCACGAGGACGCGGGGGACGCCGAATCTACATATGATGCTCTTCCAGAAGAACTGCACCACTTTGTTCTCGGTTATAGTGGCGAGGGGCTCGGCCTCGACCCACTTCGAGAAGTAGTCGATGGCTACGACTAAGAACCTGAGCTGACCCGGAGCTGGAGGGAAAGGCCCTAGTAAGTCCATTCCCCACATCGCGAAGGGGATAGGGCTCGATAGGGAGGTGAGGTTGGCCTGAGGGAGGCGTCGGATGTTGGAGTGTCTCTGGCAGGAGCTGCATTGCCGAACATGTCGCTCGGCATCTTCAAGAAGGGTCGGCCAGAAGTACCCATAGTTCAAAGCTTTCCGGGCCAAAGACCTAAATCCGGAGTGTGTCCCTCCGATGCCTTCATGGAGCTCCTGTAGGGCATATTCGGCCTGACCCGGAGAGAGGCACCTTAGATAAGGTCGGCCATCTGTTTGGGAGAAGAAGCATTTGTATAAGATGCCCTCGATCAAGACATAGCGCTCGGCCCGAGTTCTGACCCGGCGTGCTTCTTTGGGATCCGAGGGCAGGACTCCATCACTTAAGAATTCTACCAGTGGCTTCATCCAATTGTCCTGCAGCATGACCGGCAATGACTCCACCGAGCTAGGTGTCTCGTCTTCGATGCTTGGTTTAGGGAGGACTTCAATTAGTACGGTCTGTTCGAGACCTTGTAGAGAAGACGAGGCCAACTTGGAAAGAGCGTCAGCTTGTGAGTTCTCCTCCCGGGGGACTCGTTGGATGATGGCTTCTTCGAACCGGCCCATGAGGTCCCGGACCTTGGCGAGGTACTTCGCCATTCGCTCGTCCCTGGCCTCATATTCGCCCCAGACCTGGTTCACGACTAGCTGGGAATCACTGTGAATCCGAAGGCGCTGCGCCCCTGCACTTCGTGCGAGTCCGAGACCAGCTATGAGAGCCTCGTACTCCGCCTCGTTGTTCGAGGCCTTGAAGTTCATGCGGATCGCATACTGCAGGACGAAGCTGTCAGGGCCGTTCAGGATGATGCTGGCGCCGCTTCCTTCACTGCAAGAGGACCCGTCCACGAAGACTGTCCAAATGGGGGGCCCATTTGGGACGTGGCCGACCTCAGGGATGGTGGATTCTACAATGAAGTCGGCGAGAGCCTGCGCCTTGATTGCCGTCCGAGGCTGATAGGAGATGTCATGCTGACTTAGCTCTATGGACCACTTCATCAGCCGGCCCGAGGTCTCCGGCTTGTGGAGGACCTGCTTGAGGGGTTGATCGGTGAGGACGACGACCGCGTGAGATTGGAAGTAGGGCCGAAGCTTTCTTGCTGCCATGACCAGAGCGTAGGCTATCTTCTCTATCCTCGGATAGCGGAGCTCGGCGTCCCGAAGCACCTTGCTCACGTAGTAAATGGGCCTTTGGGTCCGGTCCTCTTCTCTTACCAGGACAGCGCTCAAGGTCTGCTCGGAAGCGGCCAAGTAGATGAAGAGGGGCTCGCCCGGGACCGGCTTACTGAGCAGAGGGGGGTTCACCAGATAGGCTTTCAGCTGGTCGAACGATTCTTGCTGTGCTTGGCCCCATTCAAATCCTTTAGCCCCCCGGAGGGCTTTGAAGAAGGGAAGGCACTTTTCCCCCGACTTGGAAAGGAAACGGCCGATAGCAGCTAGCCGGCCAGTGAGCTTTTGCACCTCCTTGACGTTCCGAGGCGGGGCCATGTCTAATATGGCCTTAATCTTTTCGGGATTAGCTTCGATTCCTCGCTGGCTCACCATGAAGCCGAGGAATTTTTCCGAGGAGACCCCGAACGCACACTTGTTCGGGTTCAGCCGCATGTTGTGCTTCCTCAATACGCTGAAGGCCTCTTGGAGGTCGGCTACATGATCAGTGCCGCGAATGCTTTTGACGAGCATGTCATCAACGTACACCTCCATGTTTCGACCGATATGGTGCTGGAAGACCTTATTGACGAGGCACTGGTAAGTGGCGCCTGCATTCTTCAAACCGAACGGCATCACTCGGTAGCAGTAGAGGCCTTGGTCGGTGACGAAGGAGGTCTTCGGGATGTCCGGAGGAAACATCCGGATTTGATTGTACCCCGAGAAGGCATCCATGAAGCTGAGGAGTTCATGGCCCGAGGTGGCGTCGATAAGGGTGTCGATGTTCGGGAGCGGGAAGGGATCCTTCGGACACGCCTTGTTGAGGTCGGTGAAGTCGATGCATATCCTCTACGAGCCATTGGACTTCTTGACCATTACGACATTCGACAGCCACTCGGGATAATTTACCTCCTGGATGAACTTGGCCTTCAGCAGTTTATCCACTTCCTCCTTGATTGCCTGCTGTCGCTCGGGAGCGAACTTTCGCCTCTTCTGCTGAACCGGTTTGCACCCCGGTTCGACGCTGAGGCAATGGACGAGCAAGTCCTCGGAGATGCCGGGCATGTCCGCGGCCGACCAAGCAAACAGGTCGCGGTTATTCCGGATGCACCTCACCAAGTCGGAGAACAGAACGGTCGGCAAAGACTTGCTGACGAGGAATTTTCGACTCGGATCCTCGTCCGAGAAGAGTACTTCTTCTAACTCGTCCGCCGGCTCGGACGTTGGGCGGGCCTTCGGCTCGGGGATTTCTAGTGTCTCGAGCGAGAGCACAGGTCCCCCTGTGGAAGTCATGTAGCACTTCCGAGCTGTTTCCTGGCTTCCCCTGACTTCCCCTACCCCCGACCGAGTGGGGAACTTCATCTTCAAGTGGTATGCCGAGGGGACAGCCTCCAGAGCGGCTAGGCCGGGGCGGCCTAGGATGACATTATATGCCGCCGGGACGTCGACGACCATGAAGTCCATCGGCTCGGTCCGGGTAGTAGGGGCGCTTCCCGCAGTAACGTCCAAGGTTATCATCCCTTCGACGGTTACCGGGACCCCCGTGAACCCGTGGAGAGTGTAACCGGCCGGCTTGAGACGGTCTCGAGACAGCTGTAGGCCTCGGAAGGCCGAGAGGAAAAGGATGTTGACCGAACTCCCGTTGTCCACCAAAATCCTCTGCACTTTAAAATTGGCCATGCGGAGGTCGATGACGAGGGCATCGCAGTGAGGGGTTCGGACTCCTTCCAGGTCGGCGTCGGAGAAAGACACAGGGACGCCGAGACCTTTCGGGGGAGGGGCACTATGGACCGAGTTGACCTCTCGGACGAAGGCCTTTCGGGAGGAATTGGAGGAGCCCCCCATGGGACCTCCGTGGATCAGGTACAGAACCCGTTCCTCCTCGAACTCGGGTGTTTCCTCGCGCCGCTCGGAGCGCTTGTTAGCCCCCCGAGGGGGAGGAGAGTTCCGATCTGTCCGATCGTTGACTTTCACGAACTTGGCCAACTGCCCCCTCTGAATGAGTGCTTCGATCTCATCTCTCAGAGCTCGGCAGTCGTTCGTGTCGTGCCCATGGTCTCGGTGGTAACGACACCACTTATCCTTGTTTCTCCTCTTCGCCTGGGTGTGCATCCTCGGGGCTGGAGGGATGATTCCCTCCTTCTCTACCTCCATAAGGATAGTAGAGACATTAGTGGTGAGGGGAGTGAACTTCTCGAACCTGGGGGGAGGGCGGCGCTGACCGCCCATGTCCTTCTGAGCTTTCTTGGACCCTTCTTCTCCCGTGGCCTTCCTCTTTGACCCCGCGGCGGCCCCCCCGAAGCACGGAAGGGCTTCGGCCTCCTCTGCCCGGATGTACTTCTCGCACCTCAGGAGGAGGTCGGCGAAGTCATGCGGGGGCTTCTTGGCCAGGGATGATCAGAGGTTGGCATTAAGGACGTTCGACTGGAACGCCACGGTGGCCACAGACTGGTCTAAGGAAGCAATTGACCTGACTTCTGCGGTAAACCTTTTCACATAGTCCCGCAACTTTTCTTGCTTCTCCTGCCGTAGGTTCAGCAGGGAAAGACTTGTCTTCTCGGCTCGCCGGCTGCTCACGAAGTGGGTAATGAACAGCGTCTCGAACTGCTCGAATGAAAAGATGGATGAAGGGGCGAGCCTGGAATACCATTCCCGAGCCGACCCCCGGAGGGTGGCAGGGAAGGTCCTGTAGAGCACCGCGTCGGAAGCTTGATGGATTAGCATCAGGGTCTTGAAGCTCTCGACGTGGTCGACCGGGTCGGATTCCCCTGAGTATGTTTCAAACTGCGGAGGTTTGAAACTCCTCGGTATGTGGGCCTCCATGATCGACCGTGAGAAGGGGGGTCGGCTGGGACGGAAGGTTCCTGCTCGGGACTCTTCCTCCCTGTCCATGCGGCCGATGCGCCTTTCCACCTCATGGATACGGCGGATGAGGGCGTCGTCCCTCCGCTGGTAGTCGTAAGACCCTCCGGACTCCTCTTCATAGGAAGGGGAGCGTGGACTGTGGCGCCGGTAATCCTGGGACCGGCGTGGGCTTTGTTCCCGCTGCTGGCGGCTGGGAGCCGGGGAAGGGCTCCGGGTCCGGCACCGAGGACTGGGATCCCTGGGGGGCGTCGGAGCCCTCTGAGCATTCTGGACGTTCTGCCGGAGATTGAGGGCCTGGAGAACGGTCTCCTGAAACTGGAGGAATTCGGCTCGGCTGATAGGCACATCCCGGTCCCTCGGATGACGCCGATCCCTAGGGGAGCGGGACCTCCTCCTTCGGCCATCGGGGGACGCCGCTCGGCCTCTGCGTTCCGGGGTCCTTCTGCCGTCCCGACGACGTGGCGACCGCTCACCTTGACGCTGGCGGGAGGCTCCCTCTCGGGCCCGCCTCTCGTCAAGATGGGTACGGAGGTCGTCGTCTTTCTGACGGTTCAGAAGTGTGATGCGGAGGTCGGGGTGATGAGAAGCCATCGAGTCCGAGGACCCGTTGTGGACCGAGACATGGCCCGGATTGAGAGGCTGCTTCTCCTTCCGACCGTTATGACCGGACGGACCGTTGTTGGGCTGCTGCTTGGGAGGAGGAGGAAGTGGAACCTGCTGGGTCAGCGGAGGGAGGTCGGACTGAAGGACAGGATTTACCGGAGCTTCATTTGCCGGGTCGGTGGGGTTGCCCCCACGGTTCGACCCTCTGGATCTGTTCTTCTTCGGCGGCATGGCTGCAGAGGACGACGGAGAATGGGCTGAGACTGTTCGTGTGGTGTTTCCCACAGACGGTGCCAATCTGTTACCGCTGATTTCGGTGTGGGGGTAAACAGATAGAATTTGTGGATCCGAGGAAAACCTGAACAGCTGACTCAGCTTTCTTGCTCCCGCCGCAACCTGCAAGGAAGTGCGAGACACCGGGGTTGATTCCGGCGACGCACCCTCCGACGCTCTTGTCAGTAATCAGATAAAGATTAAGAAAGAGCTTAAGTGGTGAAGAAGTGATTAACCTGGTCTTGGTGGTAGAGGGGTTGTATTTATAGTCGCCTTTGGAATGATTTGGGGCCTGATTTCCTGCTTAACAGTCAGGAGGAAAATCCTCTTATTCTGTTTTTGGGAAGTTAGCCCCTGATTCCCTGGTGAGAGCCAATCAGGTTTATTGATTTGATTTGATCAAATCAGTGGCCTGATTCTCCTCTTGGTGGACCGGGCTTGTATCGGGTCGGGACCCGTGCCCAATTGAAGCGGATCTATTCGCGGGTGGTCGGTCCTGTGAGAAGGAAGCCCAATACCCGTTTTGGATCCATCTGTATGTGAAATTACCTTTTTACCCCCGTGCTTCAGGATTCGTGCTCGATCTGGACGGTCCCGATTTAACCCCATTTTTAGCCATATCACAGACCGACCCCCCCCCCCCCCCCCCCAAAAAAAAAAAAACTCTAGATGTTGAGTTTGCACGTACCGAAGATGAACCAATAGAAGGACTTGATGATCAAATCTTGCAGAGGATGGAATCGAATTTAGCCTGCATAGTTTATTTGTTTTATGCTTTTACTCGGTTAATGTTGTAATTATTTTGTACATTTTATATCTGAGCATTTTGACACGAAGTTTGTGTTCCCAAGATGTTGGTTATTTTTTGGATTACTTAATTTTATTCCCTGTTTATGTGATTATTTTATTTCATGCGTTGTTGTGTTCATGATTATATTGTTGACTTATAACCGTACAACATATGAATGATGTATATCATTTGCTAGACTTTAGTTGCGTGTTTGTACTTTCATATTTTGGGATGTGGTGAGTGACAGTTGGTTTTGAGAGGGGTGAACTTGTCGCAGAGAGGGACCATATGTGGACGATGGTGACCAAATCCGTCCTTCAGAGACTTCTTAGTCCCCTTCCCATCCATTCTTCATTTATATCTGGATGAGGGCTCACTTTAGTTTCGAGGATGGAGGACCTACTCAGCCCTTATGTACTTCTGACATCTCTGTAAGTTCTCTTCTTGGCCAGTGATGCTTTGAGATTGTCATCATGGACATTATGTTAGAATGCAGCTGATGCTACCACCGGGTTGAGGGTGGATAGACTTGGACCCGACCATGAAGCGTCCAACGAAGTCCTTGATGGACTCCCCTGCCATCTGCTTCAACTTATGCAGGAAAATACTTATCTTCTCGGTCTTGCGGCTATTGACAAAGTGTGTGGGGAAGAGTTACTCGAGATGATCGAATAAGGAGAAGGACCCTGAATGAAAATGGGAGTACCATTTCTCATGCAGACACCTTTAAGGTTGCTGGGAAAGTTCTGCAGATGAGTGCTTCGGAGGCTTGGTGGATCATCATGAGAGTTTTGAAACTCTCGATGTGATCTGCGAGGTCACAGTTTTGCCATTGTATGACTCGAAGTTGAGCGGTTTGAAGTTCTCCTGGACATAAGCTCCAAGGATGGCTCTTGTGAAGGGATGCTGGATTGGGCGGTATGCTCCACCTTGGTGACCCTCCTCTTGACTGATTTGTGCAAGGAAGTCCTCCATCTCTTGGAGGAGACGAAGGACCAGGTTTTCCTGTCCCTTGTATCGAGTTGACCCGTGGGACACTTCTTGTTACATTGTTTTAGGATGGTGGTCGCTTGTTTGACGGTCCCTGTTCGGGGCAACTTAAAGGGTTTTGAGAAACTGGTCTTTGAAGTTGCGGAATTCAGCGCAAGCAATGAGTGCATCATCTTCTCTATTGTTCTTGGGAGCTCGCCGACTTCCTGGAGTTGGGCTCCTTTCGTATCTTCGTCTTATTGGCAAAGGATTTCGAAGAGATTTCTACCACCTAGGAGAAGTACTTCTCCTGCTCCATTGGTGCTCTAAGCGGGGGACTTCATCTCGAGCGCACATTTCATCTAAGCACCGGCGGAGGTTTGTCCCTTGCAGTTGGGAGTTGATGATGTTGCAGAGAACTAGCTGCGCAGGATACACCGAAGAATGGGAGGTTGTTTGGACTGAAACTTGGTCCTCAATTAGGTGATGCCTGGGGTGAGATTAAGAGTGACGTTTAAAGCGATGCCGTTGAGAGCTCGCTGACGTAATAACCTTGCTGAGGGGAGGTTGCGATGGTGGACGAGGGTCCTGCGATGACGGGAGTGGAGGTTGCCCTGAAGGAGGATGAAGAGGAAGAGGAGAGTCAGCTTGATGGGGAGTGGCTGTTGCCTTCTTTCCTTTAATAGGTCATGGCTGAAGGTGGTTTTTTTACCAGAGAGATCTGATCGGAGAGGCTGATTAGTTACAAAAGATTGGAGTTGAAAATGTATTTTTAAGTTTAAACTGCAATTCATATAGTGATAGGATAAAATTAGTTAATAATTCTTTTTAATATAGATTTAACCGACAACTTTATTTAACTGATAATCCATCTTCTTGCGTTGTAAGTTAGCCATCATTGTTGATCCAGTTAAAATGATGACCATGCATGTTGCCCATGTTCTTTTATAGGCCAATAATTGCTGTAAAATTATCGTTCTACCATTGAGAAACTTTAAAATGAGCGCTGAAATCGTGTGACCATCATTTTAAAGTCTCCATCCACACAACTAAGAACAAAAGACACCATATACATGCACCACTCTCTTTTGATCGCATACTAATTAATACTATAATGATATACAATTATATAAATATAATTAGCATGTACACCACATTCTATATTCATGAACACAGTTAGACAAAGTTCATAGTTTATTAACTTTAATCGTGCCAAAGTAACGCATTAATTTTACCCATCTAATATAAGTATTTACAATTGAAACCTTCTCTTCTATACTCAGAGCCAGTTTAAGGTATCAGTTTAGGGATCAGTAATTAATGATTAGCGCCAGCATGTTCCTATCTAATCCCAAGAAGCGTGTCGCGAATTGCATGGATATATAACGAGTGGCCTCCTCATCACGTGATCAAAAAATTGGCCCGCCAACCGTATGGTCACGTGGCCAACTCATGTCTGGTGGCGCCACGAGGGCCCCACAAATTAAGAAATTTGCATTAGTTGCTGTCGTTGATTGTGGTGGGGCCCTTTCCGGCTCGCGCACGTGAGAGGTTAGGGGAGCTGCGTTTCACGTGCACGCTGCAGGCTGCCGCCCGTTTCGGCCTTGTGACGTGTTGAGGAGGTTTTGTCGGCATCTGAGACGGTAACGGAGAGAAGTTGTAGTCCGTTAGAGTGTTACGGTGCCGTTTATTACAAAATTAACGTTCCGTTTTGAATTTGTTTGTGAAATTAAATTGCATGTGTTCAGCACTGTTTACCTTGATTAATTTCGATTTTCAAATACTGTTTCTGAGGAAGCAAATCTTAAAATTGTTTAATAATTTCTTTGAGGAAACATGCATAGTTCATAACATAAATAATGTCTTCTTATTGTTGGTCATAACATTTTGTTTTTTGTTTTTTTCATGAACATAACGGAGGGCAACACTGTATTTCATAATACTAGGAATTTATACGTACAATGTATGTATTTATAAAAAAATTCAAGTATATTAATTATGTACGTGTATTATACGTCTATGTTTAGTCACAATGCACGTACTTGCTTAGTTATACAACCTCGGCCCTCCCATTAAAATATTAGATAGATTAGATTGTTTGGGTGATTTCCCCAGACGCCATCTACAATTTTGAAATTTTTAAAAAGTCATCACAAATCTCTATTTCTATATACACCACAGACAATATAAGTTGTAATTCAAAAAAGTATCCGCGAGAGATTTTTTAAATTTAATTAAGGTTAACTTACTAAATAACCTTAATATATTTAAACATCACAAATAAGATTACATTGCCATCATTCATCATTTTATGTTTAATTCAATTTTTAAAAGGGGGGACTACCAATGTTGTTAGTGTTTATAGAAATAGAAAATTATTTATAGCTTATAGGGCATTAATAAAATTGTGGGTGACTTTTATGGAAAATAAATCCTAATTGCTTGAGAAATAATACGATACCATTTTTACTATATTGCATGAGTATCTGCTGATAAAGGAAATGTGGATTGTATCATCTCAAATTGGGAAGCAAAGTTTGTACATGAAGATAGTGTTGATGGGCAAACAAAGCACTTCCTAGTTAAGTTTCTTCTTCTATATTCTGATTTTAAGTACTCTTTGCAAGTGACCGCCATTCTTCTTTGCAAGGCCTGTAAACTATTCACACGCTTGCATAATCTGACTTTTCTGTCCTTGCTTGTGTATATCGCTGCTTGTTGTGTCTCTTCCTTCAGGAAAGAGGGAAATGATTCGAGTGCCTTATTTTTAGGGAATTTAAGTTTGATCATTTTTGTTCATTTTACTACACTATTTCTTAGTTAACATACAATATGTTGTTTTCCTTTTACGGAGAAAACATACATTATCTCAATTTTGCAATAATTCTAAAGATTCAATTGTAGCTTATAAGAGCGTCCACACCAACATGTCATTTGGGTTGCCATTTTTATATTTAGCAACCCAAATGACAAAACCCCCGGCTCCCACACCGGCATGTTATTTTGGTTGCCAAATTTTAGAATGACCATTCTCTCCCCCCCCCCCCCCCCCCCCCCCCCCCCCCCCCGGGGTGGCGAACGGGTCGAGTGGGCCGGGCCGGGCCCAACCCGTAAGGGTTGGCATGTTCTCTTGACCAGTCCGGGCCGGGCAGGGCCGGGTCTATTTTTCGTTTGGGTAGCCCGCCCAACCCGTGAACCCTTTAGGGTTCAACCCGGGTTGGGCCGGGTCAACCCGCGGGTTGGCACATTTAATAATAATTTTTTTTTTTGGAAGCTTAAATTAAAATAATAATTATAATTATAATACTAAGTAAGTAATAATACTAATAAACAATAAAAATCGTAATAATAATAATAAGATTGAAAGAGTGAAATTGACAACAAATTTTGAAATATTATTCATATGAATTTAAGTTATACAATTTTAACAATTTATAACGAAATGAAGAATTCAATTCACAAATAAGTTTTATACAATAACATATTTGTTATATACAATTTTAATTGAGTACAAGTTTTCTAATTTGACATAACAAACAAAGCTATTGTTGTTGTTGTTGTTGTTGTTCTTCGGGCGAGCGCTCCCACTTGTGGAACTTGATAGTACTTTCCCTTGCGTCCTATCTTCAGCCTTCAGCCAGTCTTCTGTGCAAACGAGCATCTCTAACGTCTCGGGCTTCAACTGATTCCTGTAATCAGATAGAACCCTGCCACTTGTAGAAAATGCACTCTCAGAAACAACTGTAGAGACAGGAGGAGTTAGCAAATCTTTAGCCATAATTGACAGAATACTAAAAGTGTGTTCATGTTCTTTCCACCATTGTAAAATATTTAGTGGAGAAAGAGTAGGCTCAGTATCCTGTTGGTTATACCAATTTAATTCATTTGGTTGATTAGTCCTAGGTTTTTTAGATTGAATTTGTTCAAGTAAACTAAATGTTCTATCACCAATTCTACTTTTACCCTTACCTTTAGAACTACCAGAAGAAGAACTAACTACAGAAGTTGTACTACTAGAAGCAAAACGTCTATCATAATAATCATACAAGTTATTTAAAGTAGATTCAAACTGAACTAAAAAAGTAGCGCAATCAGTTGTTAATTTTACATTGTCCTCTAAATATCCAAAAAACATTTGTATCGAATTCTTCGTACCTTCTAATTTGATACGGGGATCCATAACAGTAGCAACACAAATCAGCATAGGAGGAGGAAAATAATACTTCAAATTTTTTTGAAATGCAGGTACTACAATGTCACTAATATAGGGATCATTTAACATTTCGTTAAATATTTGCATCATGCTAACTAATTCAATAAAAATGCTACTAGAAGTAGATTCATATGTTTTTGAAAACTTTAAAGTTGCAGTTTTAAAAGGTTCTAAAAATTTCAACAAAGATTCGGCAAAAAACCAATCGTTGGGAGTCATTTCAAAATTATGTATATTTTTTGCGATACAAAAATCATTTACAACTGCTTTATAATCGGTGACAACATTTAGTAAATCAAAAGTGGAATTCCATCAGTGTCTAACATCCTTTGGAAATTTTCTAAAAGGAACATTTCTAACCCTACACCAAGCTTTCCATTCTAGTAAAATGCTTGGACTTAATGCAATGAAATGTACACAATTTTTAATTTTATGTATATATGGATCAGCTATTCTTAATGCATCTTGAATAAATAAATTTATAATATGACATGCACATCTAACATGAAAAATATTGTCAGATGGAGAATTTAATACAGATTTTAAAGTAGTAATTGCTACATTGTTATTAGATTCATTATCAAAACTAATAGCCATAATTTTATCGCGAATATGAAAAACATCACAAATTTCTATAATACGGTTTGCTATTTCAGCGCCACTATGGGGATACTGCAACGACGCAAGTGATATGATTCTTTTTGAAGAATCCAATCATTGTCGATCCAATGACAGGTTATTCCCATCGTTGGAATATTGTTGACACCTGTCCAACAATCCGATGTTAAACTAACCCTATAAGTTAAACTCCATAAAATTGCAATCAAAGCGTCCTTCATTTCCATGTACACTTTAAAACAATCCGATTTGCAAGTATTTCTCAGAATTCTTTTAAAATGAGGGTTTAAGGCCGTTTGATTAAAATTTTCCAAGTTCCTACTCTCGGGATAGGAAAATGGCAACTCTTCCCTAATGACTAATCGGGCCATTTTCCGACGAACAAGTTCGGGATCATAAGGGTGGCTATCTACTTGACTGGTCCTAGGATTGATTTTTTGTTGGCCTTGTATTTGATCAAGAAGTTCTTTATGATTATGTTGTATGTGCCTACTAATTGTACCGGTGCCGTCACCCCTCTTGAATTTGTATGTTTTACTACATGTTTTACACACTTTCAAACCTATACCCGGAGTATGTTCGTCCGGGATATAATCATAAAACTTATGCCAATCGCTAGTTTATCCTCTACTTTTCCTACTACTACGGGGTTGTGTGGTTTCGGTTTGTTGTTGTTGTTGTTCTTCTTCTAATTGTATGTCACCTACAACATCCATTTCGTGTGTACCCCATTGTTCCATAGTAGGATCAATGTAATCTTGGGCGGGCTCACTAGTTGGGACAATTGGTGGCCTACGTGAAGAGGAGGAGGAATCTTGTCCGCTACGACCGCTACCACGTGATTTAGACATAATGTAGTAATGTGCTAAAGTAAAGTATGTAAAAAAAAAATATACAATATAGGAGCAGTGAATTATACAAAAAAAAATCTAAAAAATAAGAGGGTTGAGATAGAGAAGGTCAAAAAAACGAACAATAATATTAACTATAACGCAAACAAAAAATTAACGAGAGAGATAGAGATATTTTGATACCGTTCACCGTGGAATACGCGTATGTAAAAAAAACCGTTAAAATAAGAATAGAATATAAAAGATGGAGGAGCGCTTTGCCGATTCCGCAATTGAAGAGTTGAGAAGAGGTTGAAGTTGATTTGACGAGGGTTGAAGAGAGTTGAAGACGTTGAATTTTGTTTCCGATACGACCGAAATTTGATCGTGTATATGCCTCCTTGTACACTAGTTTGATGAATACTACAATTGTTCAAAAATTCTTTACAAATGATGTATAATAGTAGAGAGAGTAAGAGAGTGAGGTGTGATTTTTTATGAAAATTTTGGGGAATATTTATAGGCTAAATAAGTGGGAAAAAAAAAACAAACGGCTCTTTGAGCCGTTTACAAAGGTTCTGGGACAGAGCGCACAAGGCCAGCAGCAGCAACGCTGCAACGGTGTGATTTTCGACCGTTCGACCCGCGGGTCAACGGTCGACCCGTCACGGGTCGAACGGGTCGAAACCCGCGGGTCGAACCGCGGGTTGGCGGGTCAAATTCACGGGTTGGACCGGGTTCGTGGGCCGGATTTCGCGAATTCGATTCACGAAAAATGCGACCCGGGTCGACCCGGTAATGTTCACCGGGTTCGACCCGAACCCGCGAAGCAATTTAACGGGCCGAGTTGGTGGGCCGGGTCGCGGGTGGGTCGCCGGTTGACCCGGCCCAGTTGCCATCCCTACCCCCCCCCTTCCTCAAATTTGGAAAATTAAATGGCATTGCCAAATATCCCACCAAATTTGAATATATACTAGGTTTGCCCGTTGACACGTGCCTACGACACGTCTTCGGAACGGTGCACTTTGTTTGATCATATAAAATAGTTTTGGAGGTCCAGTAAATTAATTGAAGTAGCAAACATATTATATGAGAAATTTTTGGGGGTCTAGCAAAAAACATATTATATGTTTTTTTTGAATTATTTTAAAGTTTTTAATTTTTTAATTTTTTAATTTTTTAATTTTTTAAAATTTTTAAAATTTTTATTTTCTTAATTTTTTGAATAGAAGAGTGAGGAAGGGAGAGAGGGAGAGAAATAATTCAATAAATATAGGAGTTGTTTTGGATGTGAAAATATGTTTTGTGATGTTAGATCTGGACCATTGATTTCAACCCTATTGAATGAAAGTCACTTGATAGCTTTCTTTGTGTTTTATTATATACTAGATTTGCCCATGTCCACGTGCCTACAACACGTCTTTAGAACGATACAGCATATGAAAAGCCTTGTAAACAGTAAATCAACAATTATGTAGCGGATGTTTGAATAGTATGACAATAATTAGTTGTAAATAAAAGTCCATGGTTCCATTAGTATATGATGAAAAATAATTATAAATTGGGGTATAAAGTCCATGTTTCCATATATATATATATGTGTGTGTGTGTGTGTGTGTGTGTGTGTGTGTGTGAAAATCTTCCATTGTGCACTACCCCTCCGTGTGCACTCGGCTTTCCTGCCTTTGTATAGACTATCTGAACCGTTCACATTGATCTACACAACTAAATTAGTCTAAATATGTAAAATCAAATCATTTGAAATTTATTTACCCATCCATCACGTGACTATAAAAAATAATGATTTTCAGCCATACAATTTTGTAATACTTCAATGGATGGGCAAATGAATTTCAAATGATTTGATTTTACATATTTAGATTGATTTAGATGTATAGATCAATGTGAACAGTTCGGATCGTCGATATGAAGGCGGGAAGGCCGAGTGCATGCGCCGTGTGCACCAGAGGTGGTGCACAACGGAAGACTTATATATATATATATATATATATATATATATATATATATATATATAGAGAGAGAGAGAGAGAGAGAGAGAGAGAGAGAGAGAGAGAGGAGAGAATTAAATAAATAAATGAGTTGTTTTGGGGGGGGAGGGTTGAATTTGAGTTTTGGGGGGGGGGAGACTTTTGGGGGAAACTTTTGTGGAAAAAATGTGTTTTGTGAGGTTAGATCTGGGCATTTCATTTTGGGGGGAATTGAAGGAGTGCCACTTGATAGCTTTCTTTGTGTTTATTATATATATATATACACACACACACACTATTATACACTATTATATACATAATTGATAACTAATGACAACCATTGGGAATGCTGCATAAGAGCATCCATTCCAATGGCTATTTTGGCATGCAATTTTTAAATTTGGTAACCTAAATGGAAAATCTTTCCACACCACCATCTCATTTGGGTTGCCATATTTGAAAATAACAATTTCTTTTGTCAAATTTGGCACACCTATAACAATATTATATGTCTCATCATTCATATTCTTTCATTTTCCTCAAATTTAAGGCTTCAATTGGATATATATATATATATATATATATATATATATATATATATATATATATATATATATATAGAGTCCCCTTCGGTTGCTCACTACTTTTGGTGAGCACTCCGTGAGCACTCCCGAACTAGAGACCCTATGAAAAATCTGAACCGCTCATTTTGTTCTATATGCCTTAGATAGCCTAACAATAAAAAATCAAGTAATTTGAAGTTCATTTACCCATCCATCATGCTGTTAGAATTTTCAGCCATACAATTTTGTGATGATGTAAATCATGGGTAAATGAACTTCAAATTACTTGATTTTTTATTGTTAGACTATCTAAGGCATATAGAACAATATGAGCGGTTCGGATTTTTCATAGGGTCTCTAGTTCTTGAGTGCTCACGGAGTGCTCACCAAAGTAGTGTGCAACCGAAGATTTCTCTATATATATATAGAAATCTTCGGTTGCACACTACTTTGGTGAGCACTCCGTGAGCACTCACAAACTAGAGACCCTATGAAAAATCCGAACCGCTCATATTGTTCTATATGCCTTAGATAGCCTAACAATAAAAAATCAAGTAATTTGAAGTTCATTTACCCATGATTTACATCATCACAAAATTGTATGGCTGAAAATTCTAACAGCATGATGGATGGGCAAATGAACTTCAAATTACTTGATTTTTTATTGTTAGGCTATCTAAGGCATATAGAACAATATGAGCGGTTCGGATTTTTCATAGGGTCTCTAGATCGGGAGTGCTCACGGAGTGCTCACCAAAAGTAGTGTGCAACCGAAGGGGACTCTATATATATATATATATAAATATATATATATATAACATACATAATTATTTATATACACACTATTATAACTAATATTATAATTATATATACACTATTATAATATTATTTGTGTATAATATTATATTATATATATTATATTATAATTATATAATATTATATTAAGAGAGATAAAATATAGAAAAATGCATAAATAGATATAGTAAAGTGGGGTTTCGCTGCAGTCGTCAAATACAAAAAAATAGCAAAATAGCACAAATTGTTATAAATAAATTATTAAGTGTGAATTGTCTATTGAACCCCCCCACCACCACTACATTCATTCATATTTATTCATATGTAATAATTATATAATTGTCTCTTTATATTCTTTGCAAGCCTATAAATAGGCCATTGGGTGAATCATTTGTAAGTGAGATGAAAAACCTTTGAATGAGAATAATCTTCTTTCATCTTGTCTCTATTTTCTTTGTGTATTGTTTCTATTATTTTACAACACGTTATCAGCACCATGCTTTAACCAACTGAGATCTGGTCAACTTGAGTGCCAATATTACATGAGGACTGGGGATTGTAAGTTCGGTCCGACTTGTAAATACCACCACCCACCTGAATGGAGAGTGTCAAGGATGGATTGTGTCCTTAGCCCCACTGGTCATCCTATGTGCCCAGTATGTTGCTTCCCCAAATATTATTTTTTGTTTTTGTATTTTTCGAAGATAGGATTTTTATAAATTTTTCTCTTAAACACTACAACTTACTGATTTGTATTGCATTGCCGAGATAGATCATTGACTAATTTTACCTTAGTCTTGTAGTTTAAATTGTGAAGTATTACAAGTGCTGAAATCATTGGTTAAATGAATTTTTGAAGAAAAGTATTGTATGTTATAACTTATAACTCAATAATTTTCCCTTAATCTTAGGTCTTGTTTTGAGACTATCCATTAAATCATGATTGCTTTTTACCATGACATGCAATCTGCTTTTGTTTTCCTATTGTTATTACTTGACAAAATCTCATACACTATTACTTATGGCTTTAACATGGTGGCGATTGCCATCTTTGAGTAAAGAAAAAAAAATAAAATATTTAAGGTTTTCTTTTCCCCTTAAAATGTTGGTTCCGTCTTGAGGACCATCTAAAAGTATTAATCCTTGTGCATTGCTCAGTTAAGGTATTTAGGCTACATGCCATTCAATTAGGTGGTCTTATATTCAGAAGTTTCTTCTTTTTCACTAGTTTTGGTTTCTAGTTAGATTGTCTGGTGGTAGATTACAAGTCAGATACTGTATAATTCTTATAAGAAAATTCTTAGTTCGTTATTTCATATTTGGTCCTGTTTGCATATCTCTGTATCTATATTTGTACTTTAGAAGGTGTGAAAGACCCTGACAATAGATCAAAATTCCGAAGTTGTGATAAGGTTTGAGGGTTTAGTATTTATATTCCACTAGAAGGAATATTTGAAAATAAAACATGTGATGCATATTATTAACACAAAATTAGAGAGGACCAGATGCTTTGATATCTGAGAAAGCTTCAGCAAAATTAATGAATTTTCCCTGTAAAATTTAGTGATGCTTTGGGGGTGATTGCATATAACTTAAGATTAATGAAATGGGATAAGATTTTCTTGCACCATGTTAGATGCATGACTAGGGTGATTTATAATACCGATGAGCATGAGCATAAAGGAGAAATTGGATAACAGGCTTAATAGCAGATATTGGTGAAGTTCGGCTGGCTTGTTTATAACTGATTTTAACAGATTTCTCCATTATTGTATTTATTAAGTTTTAAAGATATTCGTCTAAATGGATATCATATTGAGACTATGAATGAAAGAGATATTGAATATCTTTGTATTACCTCAACTATGATGGGCAAAAATAAGGTGTGTTATAAAAATTACCAGCTTTCTCATCTGGATTGTATTATACAACTATAAGAATGGTTGAATCATATAATACATTAAATATGAAGTTTACTGATACTGTAAACCAGAAGTTTCCAGATATATTTAAGGTTTGGCATGATCGGTTAGGTCATCCCGGTTCAACGATGATGCAGAAAATTATCGAGAAATCATGTGGCCATTCATTGAAAAACCAGAAGATTTTTCAATCCCATGAATTTTCTTGTGTTGCTTGTTCCAAAGGAAAGTTAATTACAAGGCCCTCACCAGCCAAAATAAAGAACGGATCACTATCATTTTTAGAACGAATTCATGGTGATATATGTGGTCTGATTCATCCCCCGTGTGGACCGTTTCGGTATTTTATGGTTCTAATTGATGCATCAACTCGATGGTCACATGTGTGTTTATTATCATCTCGTAATTTGGCTTTTGCAAGATTACTTGCACAAATAATTCGATTGCGGGCACATTTTTCTGATTATCCGATAAAGACAATTCGTCTTGATAATGCTGGTGAATTTACATCCCAATCTTTTATGAATTATTGTATGTCAATTGGGATAAAAGTGGAACATCCAGTAGCCTATGTTCACACTCAAAATGGTTTGGCAGAATCATTTATAAAACAGATCCAATGGATTGCTAGACCAATGATTATGAAATCAAGTCTCCCCGTTTGGGCCAGGGGACATGTTGTTTTACATGCAGCACAACTTATACGCATCCGGCCAACCAGTTATAATGATAATTCTCCCTTACAATTGGTTCATGGTTAGGAACCAAATATTTCCCATTTACAAATTTTTGGATGTGTGGTATATGTCCCAATTAATCCACCACAACGCACAAAAATGGGACCTCAAAGGAGGACGGGAATATATGTTGGGTATAAATCTCCATCTATAATCAAGTATATTGAACCGACGGCTGGAGATTTGTTTACTGCAAGGTTTGCAGATTGTCACTTTGATGAATTACTATTCCCAACATTAGGGGGAGATAATAAACAGTTGGAAAAAGAGATTTCATGGATGAATTATCATTGAAAAGTTTAGATCCTCGAACAAAAGAAAGTGAATTAGAAGTTCAAAGGATAATTCATTTGCAAGGTATTGCAAATCAACTGCAAGACGCATTTACTGACCACAAAAGAATAACAAAATCTCATATTCCTGCTGTAAATGCTTCTGTCAAAATTGATATCCTTGAAGGACAACCTATAATTGCTAGTGAGTTTAAGGCACACTTGAAGCGTGGTAGACCACTTGGTTCCAAAGATAAACATCCTCAAAAAATAAAAGGAGCAAATAACCATGATTGTTAAATCGAGGATGTCTCTCCAGAAGAGACCATTGATATAGTTAATAATGAAGAGATCTGTTCACTTGGTTAATAATTGACATAGTTAATAATTGACATAGTTAATAATGAAGAGAATCAGGTACCTGAAATTAATAAAAATGAAGAGATCTCGATTAACTATGTCATTATGGGAAGAAAATAGGACTGGAATAATATAATTGTCGACAATATTTTTATATATAATATAGCGCGCGATAACATAAATGAAAACGAGGATCATGAACCTACCTCTGTGGAAGAGTGTAGAAATAGAAATGATTGGCCAAAATGGAAAGAGGCAATTAAGTCTGAATTAGACTCGATTGAAAAATGAGGAGTTTTTGGACCTATAGTCCGAACACCAAAAGAGATCAAACCAGTAGGTTATAAATGGGTATTTGTACGAAAAAAGAAATGAACAAAAAGAGATTACTAGATATAAAGCACGGCTTGTCGCACAAGGTTTTATCCAGATGCCTGGTGTTGATTATGAAGAGACATATTCTCCTGTGGTGGATGCAATAACATTTCGATATTTGATATGTCTGGCAGTGCATGAAAGACTTGAAATGCGCCTCATGAATGTGATCACGACCTATTTGTATGGTTCGTTAGACCATGATAGATATATGAAAATCCCTGAAGCATTTAAAGTGCCAGAAGCACATAATGATAATTCCCGAGAAATTTACTCAGTTAAATTAAACAAAGCGTTATATGGATTGAAACAATCAGGACGGATGTGGTATAACCGTCTGAGTGAATTTTTTAAAAAAAAGAGGGTTATAATAATGATCCTATATGCCCATGTGTGTTTACAAAAAGTTTATGATCAAAATTTGTTATAATTGCTGTTTATGTTGATGATTTAAATATCATCGGAACTCCTGAAGAGTTATTACAAGCCGTGCAATGTTTAAAGAGAGAATTTGAAATGAAAGACCTTGGAAAAACAAGATATTGTTTAGGTCTTCAAATTGAACATTTGAAAGATGAGATTTTCTTGCATCAATCCACTTATCTGGAAAAAGTACTTAAAATATTTTACATGGATAAAGCTCATCCCTTAAGTACTCCCATGGCAGTGAGGTCATTAGATGTTAATAAAGATGTGTTTAGACCTCGTGAGGAACATGAAGAACTAATTGGTCCTGAAGTACTATATCTTAGTGCCATTGGAGCATTGATGTATCTTGCTAACAATACACGTCCTGATATATCTTTTGCGATAAATTTATTGGCAAGATATAGTTCCTCACCAACTCGAAGACATTGGAATGGTGTGAAACATATATTTAGATATCTTTGAGGGACCATGGATATGGGCTTATATTATTCTAATCTGTCCAAATCAGATTTAACTGGGTATGCAGATGCAGGATATTTATCTGATCCACATAAAGTCCGATCTCAATCAGGATATGTGTTCACCTGCGGAGGAACAGCAATTTCATGGCGTTCTACAAAACAAACACTAGTAGCAACTTCAACTAATCAAAAGGGTGAAATCATTGTTAACCAAATAGAATCAAGCGACAATCCAGAAGATTACTCGCTATGACCCTATCACCCCAACTTTTGGAAAGGCTGGTAGAATTGATTGAGATTCGAGATACGACTTTTGAAAGTCCTAATCGGATGATCTCGTCAGGGAGAGAGATGATATGGCTGCACTCTTTTTTCCTTCACCAAGTTTTGTCCCACTGGGTTTTCTTGGTAAGGTTTTTAACGAGGTAGCATCTTCATTTCACATCATTGTTAAAGATTATGTACTCTTTTTCCTTCACTAGCATTTTTTTCCATTTGAGTTTTATCTAGTAAGATTTTAACGAGGCATATTCTTATTTACATTCAATAGACATCCAAGGGGGAGTGTTATAAATAAATTATTAAGTGTGAATTGTCTATTGAACTCCCCCCACTCTTTCCACATTCTCAACCACCACCACTACATTCATTCATATTTATTCATATGTAATAATTATGTAATTGTCTCTTTGTATTCTTTGTAAGCCTATAAATAGGCCATTGGGTGAATCATTTGTAAGTGAGAAGAAAAACCTTTGAATGAGAATAATCTTCTTTCATCTTGTCTCTATTTTCTTTGTGTATTGTTTCTATTATTTTACAATACAAATTTTGATCAGTTTAGTTAAAAGAAATCAAAATTTTTATAATTTTTTTGGGCTAAACAGTATATTTTAATATATTTTATAAATATACAAAACTTGAACCTTCGTCGGAGAGAAATATATTTTTTCATCCACTGAAGTTTCGTCTGATGGAAACTGTCATTTTCAAAGCCACTTACAATCATTAAACCCCTAAGTATAAATAACTAAGCCTCTAATTATTTATTAAATACCTAATTAGCATTCTAAGTATAATTAACTAATTAACTAACTAATTAATTAATTAATTAATTTAATAAATATCTTAAATCTACGGGCGAAACATGAAGTTTCATCCAAGCTTTTTCACATATCCGGGGTTTTATTAATTTAAGAAATGCCTCTATTTTTATCGGACGGACGAAACTTGAAGTTTCATCCGATCAAATAATAATATTATAAACTACTTTCAGACGAAACTAGAAGTTTCGTCATGTATAATATGTATATTGCTATATCCTCGTACATATAACAATAAACTGTAGCGATTATGGAAAAATAAGCATAAATAACATACGACTGCAGCGATCGAAAAGGTAAAAAATGCATTTTATGCAAATATACCACACGACTATGGATGCTCTAATAGTGTATAATAATATATATACAAATTAATATTATAATTATATATACATTATTACATGCTTTTAATATACTATTATATACAAATTTGGCAACCCTAATATTCATCAATAGTGTAGAACAATATCTCATTTTTTAGAAAAGTTGTCATTTAGAGCATCTGTAGTCGTTTGTCATTTACCCATATTTTGGAAACAATAAAAAAAAAGCGCTGTAGTCGTTGGCCATTTACCCAAAAAATGGGTCTGACGTGAACAATGCTTGGCCAAATATAGGAGACGAAATGGCTTTTGCCAAAATATAGCTAACGAAGGATTATCTTTCATCCGTTTATTGGGACGAAAGATTATCTTTCGTCTGAAATGTCGGACGAAAACAATACATCGTCCCAGCACAATCGCATACGACGAAGTTGTCGGACGAAAGATTAAATTCCGTCCCATAAATTAAATATTTTAAAAAAAAGAAGTGAAGGACGGTACCGTCCCACACAAATTTGCTAAAGACAAAAACCTCGGACGACTCTTCATCCCTCGTCTCAGGTAAGTTTAGTTTTTTGATTTTTTTTTTAATTTTGTAAATGTCACTATCATTCCTGGTCCCAGGTAAGTTCGGTGTTTTGATTTTTTTTTTTTATATTGTAAATATCACTATCATTCAGGTTAGTAATTAACTTTTTAATTTTTTTTTAAAAAAAACTTCGGAAGGTAAATAATCATCCGTCCGTCCTATTCGGAGCCAAATTTTGGCTAACAACGATTACAGAACGCCGCCATTTTTTTCTATTTCTATTTGCCAAATACCCAAAATTTAGATATATGACTACAGATGCTCTTAGGTTGCCAAAATTCAAAATTCAAAATGGTAACCAAAATAACACTCTTATTGGTGTGGATGCCCTAAATCACTGTGTGCAAAAACATAGAAATGGACAAATATGCAAACAAATACAATAATTAAGGAGAAAACTGAAAGATGGTGGGGTAGCAATGTCCAAATATAAGATAAGTGTGGGAAATACAAGGAAAACAAATTCGTTTCAAATGTCGTTGTCCATTCTCGTGACCTGTCACGTGGGCAAGTAGGGCCCGAAAAGAGAGAGCAACAAAGTAGGCATGTGCTTCGTCCGATATGACTTGTCGGCTATATGGTTTAGGATTAGATCAGATTTAAGAGAGGGGGGTGCGTGCACGCGCGTGCGCGGGACGTGACCAGCAGACCAGGAAGCCCATGTGGGCACCACTTTCTCACGTGACTACTCCGCAAAGCCCCACTTGCATTCTCCACCAACCAGTGGAACGCGGCTTTCCACCATGGTCCACTCTAAACCTGACACGTGTCCTATGGTCGACATCAAATTGCCTACTTTTTTTCTCCCTAAAACTTAAGGTATTTAGTTTGCTTGTGAATTTATTTGATGTTGATATACTCTGAAAATGGGATAAGGAGGATACAGAGGTTTAGAAGTATCTAAATAATTTACAAAATTTTCTTAAAGAAATAACAGTACAAGATGTTATTAATTTATTACGGATCACTTTCTTATTGTTTCATGGTAATGGTAATGGTAATGGTAATGGAAGAGAAAAGCATTAAAAGACCACTATATTGTGCTTGTAATTAAAGAATTACCATTGTGAGCCTTTTGTTAAAAAAAAGTTTAAAAAGACAAAATTGTTGTTGGAGCTTTGAAATACAAAATACTTAACTTATTTGGGTTTTCTTTTCCATAGAGGCCACTAACAATTTTGCTAATTTCAGATAAGTCTCTCATAATTTTATATTTTCATAAACACTGCTAATAATGTGGTCCCACTCTAAAAAATTGAATTAAATACAAAAATATGAATGATGTCAATGTGATCTTATTGGCGGTGTTTGAATCAATTCAAATTATTATGTAAATCATCTTGAATTAAACTTAAAAAACTCGTACAATTGCTTTTTTGGAGTAGAGTCTGTTAGAACTTGAATTTCGTAAAATAAAATGTCTCAAATAATCTTTATGAAGAAGAAAAATTACAGGTAAGAAAATTCAAACCAGACAAAACTGATACAGAGTCGAGATCATAATCTTTATCCTTAAAGCAAAATTCGCTCCGTAATGTGAAGGTTCTTGACGAACTGCCTCACAGGATACAGCTGTATTACCTTCTCTGAAAAATATCACCCAAGCTTCAGAGACACCAGCGAACCAGAAACTGTGTTGCACTCTCAGACAGACTCAGAAGAAAGGATAAAAGAAAAAAATAATGGTGTAATACGATAGACCAAAACGACAGGATTTATAGGAGAGCAAAGTCGTAACTGATGGATCCATTATTCTGCTGTTACAGAGTTATGGCACAAAAGTGTAACTGATGGAACCATTATTCTGTTGTTACAGAGTTATGGCACCAGTTACAGAATTCAAAACACCTCTAAAAGCTTCTGTTGCAGACTCAACAGAAGTCCAAATCCATAAAGGAGAGAAACAAGATCCAAGAAAAAATTCGGAGCTGGGCAAAAAATAGTTTAGGTTGTGGCTGGCCAGGCCCAAGCTTAACTATTTTAAAACCAAACCAAACCAAACCAAACCAAACCAAACCAAACCAAACCGTGCCGGGCCAGGCCGGACGTGCGTGTGTGTTTATAAATTTGGTTGAGTCCTCTTTCCGCTACATGTTAGTGGTAACCCCAAGAGTTACACCCTTTAGTATAACATCCTGAATTTTCAAATCCTATTTAAATTAGAATCTGTTTGATTTTACGTGTTGTGCACGTGCAAATTTATGCATGTATTTTTCTAAAAATATTTCATAAACTAGTAGTCTTATTTCTTCTCTTTTTAATTTAGAAAACTTAATTTGATTCTAGGCCTATTTGTTTCTTTGTAGCCCACATTAATTAATCAATTTGAGCCCATGGTTAGTTAGCCCATTAGTGAGCCCATTTAATTTAATTACTCTTTTAAATAACCTAACTTGTAGTATTGACTCATTCTATGAACAAATAATTTAATTAACATGAACAACTTGTGAAATGAGGGATACTAGGTGGCACGTGCTTGCACTAGAGTGTGCAATGCACACCCTTTGGTGTGGGCCGGATAATGCTAGAGAGGAAGGGGAGAGTGGATGTGGTGGAGAGTGGTTACTTTCATCATGGGAAGTTATTTCAACTCCCTAGTTCATCTAAGCCCTTGATCCTTAACCATTTGATCTAATCCTAGCCCTCTATTCCCACTAAAGTTTTGTATAAATACCCCTCCTGCACTAATTATCCTTGCACCTAGAATTGAAAAAGAAAGAAAGAAAAGAAATACAAGTTAGTGAGACAAAAGATTAAGGAGTTTGTGACACCACAAAAGATACCCGATTTACCGGCTTTTTTTACGTCTTTGCCGGCGTTTTTTTACGTCGGTGAAACCTTCACCGGCGTTTATAATAGCGCCGGTCCAAATGCCGCCGAAGCGAGCGTCGCAGAAAGGAAGGGGTCTACACCGGCGGTTTTACTGGACGCCGGTAAATATTACAACTACACCGGCGGTCAGAAAACGCCGGTGTATAGGGGTCTCTGAGTGCCGTTCTTTTACCCCCAATATATATTCACCAGCGGCCATAAACCGCCGGTATTTATCCATTCACCGGCGTTTCTATAAACGCCGGTGTAGAATGAAAGTATACCGGCGGTCGTAGACCGCCGGTGTATGTGCGTTTATGAGTGCCCGGTTTTCCCTACTTACAAGTACCGGCGTGACCAAAAAACGTCGGTGTAGTTAGGTTCACCGGCATTTTATAAAACGCCGGTGTTTCTTGGTGCTGTTACAGCTAGCGGCATACACCGGCGTGTGTGGGAACGCCGGTATATCACACACAGCAACTAATTCATTAGATAGACCGGCGTTTTATAAAACGCCGGTCTATCTATGCCCGTTTGTTTTTCATGCTCCGGTTTTCCGTTCGATTTCAATTCATAGTTTCATTTACAAAACCTGTAAACTGATTCACAACTGATTCAACCAATTTCGTTGCATATTAATGCGCAAATCACAACCAAACACAAGAATAATTAAAGATAATAAAGTTTCACACGTGTCATATCAACGTCCAAATTCACCGCAAAATTAACAGTGTCATAATTAACAAATTAATATAGCGACGAACATCCCAAATATCCCAACAAACCAGTCTGACAAATATCCCAAATATCCCAAATTAACAGTCTGACATAACTCTCATAAAAAAAAACAGTCTGACATAACAACAGCAAGGAGGACATAAGAACAACAACCATACTAGGCCGACCACAGATTCATACCCCTCGAGTAGCTTCAGTTCTGATCATCAGAATTTTCTTCATCTGAGCGACCGCTCTGTGAAAAAAAAATAATAGTTTAATTCAACAGTAGACCACAATACAGAATATACATATTTTTTGAACTTGCAAAAAGATCTACCTGTATCTTAAATTATAAGATCAAAGTGTCAATTGCAAATGGAATTGTTAATGATATATAGAGAGGTAAAATAATTACATTGCAATGCTAAAAATCTAGTACTTAATTTTGTTTTTAAATATATCTAAAACAACAAAACAAATGAAAATTCAGTATCTAACTTGAAATCTTTATATTCTCCTCTGATTGGGAATATCCACTATCTAAAACAGTAAAATAAATGAAAATTCAGTATCTAAGCATGTCTTTCATGGATTGTTCAGACAATCCATGAAACTGTCATCGTGGAAGGAAACCAAATATAAGAAAAATAAGAAAAATAAGATAGGGCTCATATCAAGTGTATTTTTAGGGAACTGTCATCGTGGAAGGAAACCAAATATAGAAGCCAGAAATGGAAACAGAAAGAGGAATGGTAGAGACTTTGGATACACCAGGCTAACATAGCGGCATTTTCCTCATATCTCTCTCCTCCCTTGTTTCCCTTCAGCACACGAACACAAAGAGACATCAGCAACAACAGCAAGAGCGACAAGAACAACAATAATAATAAATTATTATGAACAAGATGTCTCTATATGGGTTTCCAGATCTCCACTCGAGCCCTCTCTTTCTAATCACAGTCCAATTAAGAACATAGACAACAGCCACTAAACAATCCAATCACAGCCCAATCAAAATTTGCCATGCTGGATCTTAAATCTTCAGATGCATGAATTCAGCTTCTTTAACAGTAAAAGAAAAATGATAACATAGCGGCATCTAAGCATATATGTTTCTCTATTAATTCTTCATCCCAACTAAATCATTGATGTTTGTGGCTCCAAAAGAAACCCCCACAAGGTTTGTTCAGCCCAATTCTTGTACATATCCGGAGGATTTTGGCATACGTACAGCTAGCATCCTCAGTTCACAGTGAACCCATTTTGGTCAAAAAAACATGCCAAGATGACAATCAGATGCATGAAATAAGCTTCATTAACAGTAAAAGAAGATGAGGATGCTAGCAGCATACTTAGTTTGGAAGTGAACCCATTTTATGTTAAAAAATCATGCCAAAGATGCCAATTAGGTTCTCTAACAGTATCTGAAAATGAAAATATCCATTATCTGAGCATATATGTTGCTCTACTAACTCTTTAGCCCAACTAAATCTAAAACCCATTTGTTGTACATATCCAGAGGATTTTGGCATACAGCTATAGCATCCTGAGTTCACAGTGAACCCATTTTGGTCAAAAAAACATGCCAAGATGACAATCAGATGCATGAAATAAGCTTCATTAACAGTAAAAGAAAATGAGGATACTAGCAGCATACTTAGTTTGGAAGTGAACCCATTTTTTGTTAAAAAATCATGCCAAAGATGGTAATCAGGTTCTCTAACAGTATCTGAAAATGAAAATATCCATTATCTGAGCATATATGTTGCTCTACTAATTCTTTAGCCCAACTAAATCTAAAACCCAATTGTTGTACATATCCGGAGGTTTTTGCCATACAGCTATAGCATCCTGAGTTCACAGTGAACCCATTTTGGTCAAAAAAAATGCTAAGATGACAATCAGATGCATGAAATAAGCTTCATTAACAGTAAAAGAAAATGAGGATGCTAGCAGCATACTTAGTTTGGAAGTGAACCCATTTTTTGTTAAAAATCATGCCAAAGATGGCAATCAGGTTCTCTAACAGTATCTGAAAATGAAAATTTCCATTATCTGAGCATATATGTTGCTCTACTAATTCTTTAGCCCAACTAAATCTAAAACCCAATTGTTGTACATATCCGGAGGATTTTGGCATACAGCTATAGCATCCTCAGTTCACAGTGAACCCATTTTGGTCAAAAAAAATGCTAAGATGACAATCAGATGCATGAAATAAGCTTCATTAACAGTAAAAGAAGATGAGGATGCTAGCAGCATACTTAATTTGGAAGTGAACCCATTTTTTGTTAAAAAATCATGCCAAAGATAGCAATCAGGTTCTTTAACAGTATCTGAAAATGAAAATTTCCATTATCTGAGCATATATGTTGCTCTACTAATTGTTTAGCCCAACTAAATCTAAAACCCAATTGTTGTACATATCCGGAGGATTTTGGCATACAGCTATAGCATCCTGAGTTCACAGTGAACCCATTTTGGTCAAAAAAACATGCCAAGATGACAATCAGATGCATGAAATATGCTTCATTAACAGTAAAAGAAGATGAGGATGCTAGCAGCATACTTAGTTTGGAAGTGAACCCATTTTTTGTTAAAAAATCATGCCAAAGATGGCAATCAGGTTCTCTAACAGTATCTGAAAATGAAAATATCCATTATTTGAGCATATATGTTGCTCTACTAATTCTTTAGCCCAACTAAATCTAAAACCCAATTGTTGTACATATCCGGAGGATTTTGGCATACAGCTATAGCATCCTCAGTTCACAGTGAACCCATTTTGGTTAAAAAACATGCCAAGATGACAATCAGATGCATGAAATCAGCTTCTTTAACAGTAAAAGAAAATAAAAATTTCCAGTATCTAAGCATATATTTTTCTATTAATTCTTCATCCCAAATAAACCATTCATGTTTGTGGCTCCAAAAGAAACAAACACAAGGTGCGTTCGGCCCAATTCTTGTACCCATTTTGGAGGATTTTGGTATACAGCTAGCATCCTTAGTTCACAGTTAACCCATTTTGGATAAAAAAAACATGCTAAGATGACAATCAGATGCATGATTTCAGCATCTTTGACGATGCTAAGTTTGAAAAATAAGGAATATCAAGATGCATAATTTGAAAAAACATGCTAAGTTTGAAAAATAAGGCAAATCAAGAGATGATACCGAAGAGAGAGAGAGAGAGAGAGAGAGCGGGGCGACGAGCGCGGGGCGTAGGAGATAGAGAGAGAGCGGGGCGAAGCGGTGGTTTTCGATCGCCAATTCACCTCCAAATAGAGAGAGGGAGGAGAGGAATCGAAAATGACGAAGGGAAGAAGGGACGATGACGAAAGGTTGAAGGCTGTCGAAAAGGACGAAGCGGCGGAGGCAAACACGCGGGAAGTAGAGCGGGGAAGGAGGGAAAACAAGGTGGCCCCTTTTTTTTGGGGGGGGTTTGGGAAAATGGCGAGCGAAAGATTAGAGTTCGCGGGATTTATCTCAGCTTATTCACCGGCGTTTCAATTAGACACGCCGGTGAATGTATCGGTATATTCACCGGTGTTTCTTATTAAAACGCCGGTGAATAATACACTTCACCGGCATTTTTAAATAAAACGCCGGTGAATACGAAGATTGCCCGGCGGTTTAAAGCGATCGCCGGTGTATAACCTTTCCATCTGGCGCCCCATTCCTATTCGCTCCCTACCCCGGTGCTACTGGTAAAACGCCGGGGAATATACGCCGGTAAATCGAGTATGTTTTGTAGTGTGAGATTAAAAGATTAAGTGCAAAATTGTGTGTTCCCTTACCTAGAAGATTGGCCAGCCACTACCAAGGAGCAAGAAGAAGGAGTTCCATCAACAACAAGCTAGAGAGGAGAAGCAACTTGGTGGCTCAAACTAGGAGGAGAAGGCTCTTTTGTTCATTCTAGGAAATTCCCTAGAACCTTTTGTATGTTTCTCTCCATTTGAGGTGGGTGACTTCTAATTAGAATACCATGCTAGGCTTTGTTTGATAAGATTAAGAAGAAATGATTGAACTAGCTATGTGGTGTGAAAATGAGACATTGTGATAATTGTGATAATGCATGTTAAAAGAATGTTAATTAATTGTAAAATTATGATTGTTAGTTTAAAATCTACCATGCTATCATGCTTTATTTGGTTGTTATGCGCTAAATTAAAAGTTATGCTTGTATGTGAAATAATTGAAATAAGAATTGTGGAATTATGATGTTGATTATTGGTTTGATAAAAAGCATGAAAAAAGAGTTTTTATTACAGAAATAAATGGGTAATGTCCATGAAAAATATTATAATTGATTTAAGAAAATTTTAGAGGCAATTTGTAGCAAGAATATGTTGTTTTTACCTAAAATTGAAATTAAGTAGTAGAATGCAAGTAGAGAGTAAAAAATTGTGTTTTTATATCAAAAATAAAATTTTATTTCACTGAAATGCTGTGATAAGATGAAAATTAAATTTTGGAGTTTTTGAATAAATTTGGAGAAGAAGAGAACACAAAGATATTCACTTTTGTAGAAAATCGAAATAACAGAGAACTGAGTTTTAACCCTAAAAACTTCACTTATTATCTTTCTGGTCACTTAGACCATTTGGTCGATGATTGTGTTGGGCGCTTATTGTAGCTGTGGGTCGACCACAGTGGTCGCGAGTTCGAAACTTGGGCTCTGCCCTTTTGTTTCTCATTTTTTTCAATAAAATCCGAATACCAAGACTTAATTTAAGGTAATTAAACCCCCTGTTTTCAACGCGGTGGTGCCTTGGCTATTCTGGCTTTTGGTGGCTGTTGGTTTCTCTCGGGTCGTGGGTTCGACTCAGGGTCTTGGCACTTTAAAACATATTTTCGGTTTTTGGGCATTTAAATTGATATTTTGGGGTATTTTAAATCCGAAAAAATATTATAATTAATCTAAAATTATGTGGAGCCTACGAAAAATAATTGTGTATTATTTGACTAATATAAAGGTGAATTAGAAGTGGAAATTTGAGTAGAATTGCATAAAGTGATAATTATAAAATATGAAAAGTGATTTAGTTTTCATCAGAAATTTACCAAGTTATAAAAGATAAATTTTTGAATGAAGGGAAATCTAAGTGTTTTGATTATCGGCTTTTATGCATTTAATTATTTGAATTTGTGTGCACTTTAAAGAATGATGAAAAGTATAAATTTTGTAATTTGAATTAAGTAAAGGAAATGAACAATCGTATGTGAATCTAATGGATTATTGAAATAGAACTTTGAACATGAAATGCATGAATTGAATCATGTTGATTATGAAAGAGAATTTATGAGTATGGAGACTCAAATTTTGTGATTATGAAGTGAAACTGAGAACTAGAGTGTAGCTAAGCTTCATACCGGCATTTGAAAGAAATATTGTTGAAATGGAATTGGAAATGAAAAGACCAAGTTTGGGTCATGTTGTATAAATGATTAAGACCGGTATAGTGGGAGTGCTAACTCTAGGAGATTAATTTTTATTCATAATTCAAATAAAAGTGAGGATTAGATACATAATGAAGATGTGATGAAAGTAAGAGAAAACAAGAGTATGAGGGCCATTGGATTGGCGGCGTGAGAGTATTCACAGGATGTCCCATGATGAGTCATGAGCAGGACGTAGATACTGCTCCAGAGTACCGTCCCGGTGGCGATGCTTTTGGGGTGGTCTAGTGACTACGGGTGGTGCTATGTCTATGGTAGGAGGTAAAATCACCACAAGGTGCCTGCATGATGAGTCATGTGATAGTGCATTGGGATTCTCTCCAGGGCGCCTAGACATGGGCTCGTAACTCATAGAATACCTAGGATACTTACCGTAGTTACAGTAGTATATTAAGTCATGGCGAGGGATTGAACCCTACAAGATGAAGAACGGTTAAGGGCTTGCCCTCGGACCTATGTAGTATGGGCTACATAGATTCTGAACAAGTGCGCATTAGTATTATATAATATAAATAACTGCATTAAGGACTAAGCGCACAATCACAACACGACATCAATAGGATAGTCCCCGTAGCTATGTTTTGTGACAAGTTTGTGTTTTTCCAAGTAAGAGAAAGTTGATGTATTATATCCTAGCGACAGTTGAATGAACTGACGTGCCCACAGTTTCTATGCAGGATAAAGTGAGTGACAAGATTAAAGTATGCATGCTGCTTAAATAATGATTTCAAGTGTTGTACATTTTATTCATGTAAATTGTTGTAAATTGCTTCCGCTGTATAAGTATAAATGTAAATATAACTCTGATGGAAAGTAAAGTTTTTAATTCCTTGTAAAATTATACGAAGTGAAGTGTAAAGATCTTGTGGAACTTCGAATTCGGTTGTATTTGAAATTCGGGGTGTTACATTTAGTCCATTTCTTGAGCATACATACTAGAGAAATCTTTCTCAACTTCCAATGTGGGACTATCCATTTTCTCTAAATTCCCAAATTAGTACAATTCAAGAACCAACTTTGGACCAACATTTCTCACTCATACAGAATCCATTTTTGGCAAACGAGTACATTACGGAATAATACTCGACAAGAGGAACGCGGTCCAATCACTTTCTGGTGCCACCTGTGGCCGGAGCACACCGGAATCAGGCCCAGAATCTGGTGCCAAAAATATTTCCAACAATCTCTCGCATGAATAAAAATTACCAGACTATGCAATGCAGACACGACAGAAAAGACATTGAGAGTACAATCGAAGAATCACTGCATCAGGAATGGTAGTAATTTTTCAACTTTGAACCATTCCTAGTGAGTAGCCATCGGATTTACTTGACCAGGTAGTGAACATGATATCTTGAACTACCCGAGCTTTGATGTAAACCTAGACAATAACTATCACACAATTTTATCTCCTTACAGAACTAGGTTCTCTTGTTGTATTCATTTTGGCCTTGAACAACCCTGATTAATCGTGAGTGAACTTGGAGAATGTAGCCTCTCTTCATTCTCCTAGAAATGGCTCCATTTTACACTCACAAGGTGATTGCCCATAAAGAGTATCCTGCTATACCCCTCTTTTATTTCAAAGCTATGAGAATCATTAAAAGCCAAGCTTATCCTAACCCCTTGCAGGCAGCACTTTTTATCATCCTAAGAATGGGTATGAGATTTTAATCTCTCAGTGCTCACGTCGATTCAACAAGATTTAGTTCTCCCTTTGATTCTAGATCTTGGGATCTCCAGTCACCTAGGTAGGGTTTCCATCAAGTATCCTCTTTCTTCATAGGCTTAAACCCATTCCTCTTGACGATCTCACAACCTGCTCTCATGACAAACCTTTGGTAAATGGTTCCGCTAGGTTGTCAGCCGATTTTATATACTTTATAGAGATTATTCCATTTGAGAGCAATTTTCTTATGGTTTTGTGTCGCCTTCTGATATGACGAGACTAACCATTATACATACAACTTAGTGCCTTTGCTATAGCCGATTGGCTGTCGCAATGTATACATATAACAGACACTGGTTTTTCCTACATAGGAATATTCTCTAAAAGTTCTGAAGCCATCCTGCTTCCTCTGCCGCTTTGTCTAAAGCAATAAACTCAGATACCATGGTAGATCTGGCCAATAACGTTGTTTTGAGGATTTTCATGACACAGCTGCACCACTAAGAGTGAAGATATACCCACTAGTAGATTTCGAGTTCTCGGAGTCCGATATCCAGTTGGCATCACTGTAGCCATCCAATACTACTGGATATCTGGTGTAATGCATCCCATAACTCTGAGTATGTCACAAGTAGTTCAATACTCTAGTTATTCCTTTCCAGTGATTTCGTGCTGGATTACTTATGTAGCAGCTCAGTACATTTACTGAATGTGCCGGTCTTGTACAATTTGTTATGTATATCTGACTACCAATTACATGTGCATATTCTAATTGTGATATATTGTCACCCGTGTTTTTGGACAAGTGAACAGTGGGATCCACAGGACTTTTGACAATCTCATTGGAGTAATTCTTGAATCTTTCAAGTACCTTTTCGGCGTAAGGAACTTGAGACAAAGTAATTTCCTCAGACGTCCTGAAAATTTTGATTCCTAGTATGACATCTGCAACTCCCAAATCTTTCATATCAAACTTACCACTAAGCATCTTCTTAGTTTTTTTGATAATGTCATTATTACTACCAATAATGAGCATGTCATCTACATACAGACATACTAAAATGTATCCATTTGGAGTATCTTTGATGTAGATACACTTATCACATTTATTTATTTTGAAACCATTTAACATCATAACATTGTCAAATTTTGCATACCAGTGCTTTGGAGCTTATTTCAATCCATACAAAGATTTTACAAGTCTGCACACCTTGTTTTCCTGTCCAAGAACTACATAATCCTCACACTGTTTTATGTATATTTCATCTTCTAAATTCCCATTTAGAAACACGGTTTTGACATCCATTTGATGTATTTCGAGATTGCGTAGAGCTTCAATAGCTATCAACTTTTTTATAAAAGTTATTCTCGTGACCGGAGAATAAGTATCAAAGAAGTCTAGGCCTTCTTTTGTCTAAATCCTTGTACCACAAGTCTAGTCTTATATTTCTCTATTGAACCATCTGGTTTTAATTTCCGTTTAAAAATCCATTTGCATCCTAGAGATTTACATCCAGAAGGCAAATCGAAAAACTCCCATGTATGATTTTGCATGATGGAGTCTATTTTGCTTTTGATTGCTTCCTTCCACATAGGAGCATCATGTGTAGACATGGCTTCCATCAATGTTATAGGCTCATTCTCTAACAGAAAGACCGTTACAAATTCAGGACCAAATGACTCTGATATTCTAGCCCGTTTGCTTCATCTAGGTTCATCATTATCATCTCCTGGTTCATCAACCGAAGTACTTGCACTCCCTTGTTCACGTGTACGTTTGGAATACGTAGAATCCTTGCTCGGAAACACGTGTTCAAAGAAGGAAGCATTCATTGATTCCATTAAGTATTCACATGCACGTCCGGTATATCCGATTTATATACCAAGAATCGATATGCACTACTGTTGTGTGCATAGCCTATGAATAAGAAATCAATGGTCTTAGGTTCTATTGTGACCTGTTTGGAATTAGGTACGACTACCTTTGCTAGACACCCCACACTTTGAGGTATTTATACGAAGGTACATTACCTTTTCACAATTTGTATGATGTCTTGCCAGTTTTCTCGTGAGCTATTTTATTGAGAATATAGTTGGAGGTCAGCAACGCTTTCCCTACATATTCTGGGGTAGCCCAGAATTCAACAGCAAAGCATTCATCATCTCCTTTGGAGTTCGGTTCTTGCGCTCGGCAATACCGTTTGATTCAGGTGAGTAAAGAGCAGTGGTCTGATGAACTATTCCATGTTTAGAGCATAACACATTAAACGGTGTATCATATTTCCCTCCTCTATCACTCATAACGATTTTAATCATTTTGCCAAGTTGATTCTCAACCTCAAGCTTATATTCCTTGAATTTATCCAAGGCCTCATTTTTGCTACGTAGCAAGTATACATAGCAGTATTTTGTGCAATCATCTATGAAGGTCACAAAATACTTTTTATCGCCTCTGGTCTGCACGAATTTTAAATCTCATAGATCCGTGTGAATTAAACCTAGAGTTTCAGTGCTTCTTTCTACTAAACGGGATGAAGTTTTAATGAGTTTGGCCTCTATGCAAACTTCACATTTGTCACAGTTGTCTACCTTAAATTTTAGTAGTAAATTCGTGTTAATTAATCTATGCAAAGAATTGAAATTAACATGACCTAGTCTTTCATGCTAAACAAAAGAAGACTCAACAACATAAGCAATATGATTCATTTTATTAATTTTGGAAACAACAAATTTTGGGATGACTGTCATTACATTGAATTTGAACAATCCATCCTTAACATACTATTTTTTCCAAGTACACCCCATTCTTTAAAAGTACAAAATTGTCAGAAGCAAGCATGACCCTAAATCCATTCTTGCTCAGCACAGAACCCGAGACCAGGTTCTTACCAATATCCAGAACGTGCAACACATTGGTTAGTGTTAGTTCCTTACTAGAAGTCATCTTCAGCACTATCTTCCCTATTCCTTCAATCTTGGAAGTGGAAGAATTTTCCATGAACAACTGTTCATCTTTATTGCATTTTTGGTATGAAGTGAACATCTCTTTGTCCGAGCAGATGTGCTTGGTGGCTCCAGTATCATACCACCAATCACGAGGATTGCTCCCCACCAGATTGACCATCGATACAACAGCACAATGGTCCAAGTCAGAGAGACAAGTGGACAGGTTCTCAGCTATGTGCGCATGAGCTTTCTCATTCCCTTTTGCCTTTCCAGTTCCAGTACGGATTACTGAGACATTCAGATACTTTGTGCCCAGTCCTACCACACTTGTGGCATTTTCCAGCAAATCGCTTTGCAGCAGGCTTCTTGTTCGAGCCCTGTGGAAAAAACTTCATCTTTTTGCCCTTCTGTTCGTACTCCACCATGTTGGCTTTTTCTATGGACTTATTTTCATAGGACTTGTTAGCCTTGCGTGTGAACCCTGTTTTTCCAAAAATGTATTTTTCATATTTTCTGTATTTAAAAATTTTTGCAAATTATTTTTTTGGGTTTTCAAATTCTTTTGTCAAGATATATTCTTGAGTCTTCTATTAAAATCTAATTTTTCGATCAATAATTTTATTGTAACTATTTTCTATGATTTTTATATTGCAATACAATTCTTATTTTTGCTATTGTTACTATTACTGTTATTATTATTATTACTATTATTATTGTTCTCATTTTCTTATTATCATTGTTTTTTTGACTGGTTATTAAAAATCCTATATATATATATATATATATATATATATATATATATATATATATATATATATATACTAAATCTCTTATTGGTTTTTAAAATCCTAATACCCATCTGTTTTAAACCCACACCTTTCACCCAATAACCTGCTTTAAAACCCAAACCCATTATACCCTAACCTCAACCCAACTTACCCATTTATATTAACCCAAAAACCGATTTGTTAAACATATATATATATATATCCTAAATCTCTTATTGGTTTTTAAAATCCTAATACCCATATGTTTTAAACCCACACCTTTCACCCAATAACCCGCTTTTAAACCCAAACCCATTATACCCTAACCTCAACCCAACTTACCCATTTATATTAACCCAAAAACCGATCTGTTAAACCCTGCATCACTCGACCCGCTACTCCCCTATACTCCTGTTCCGCCGCCTTTCTCTCTCTCTCTAACCCTAACACCTTTTTCACTTCATATATATATAGCTAACCCATGCAATATTTTCCCCCTAGCCGCCACTTTCGCCCTACCTCTTCCCCATCGTCTCTCTCTCTCGTGTGCACCCCTCGACCTCCCTTCCATTCTCCCTCCCGACCAGCATTCCCTGCTGCTTCCCCGGTGCCCTTCTCATCCGTCGTTGCCCTCTTCCGACCCGCTGTACCCTGTGGCGACCACCAGGGTGTCCCCCCAATTTGTGCTCCTCAGCAACAGCAGCACAACATAAGCATGCTGTGCTATTCCCTCACTTCGACGCTGGCGCTGCCCCCTGGTTCCCTTTCCTCTGTGCTAGCCAGTAGCAGGCCAGCAACTGCGCCCCCACCAGTGCTGCCCTGCCTCCTCTCGACGACGCCGTAGCCGACAGCACCACCGACAGCGAGCTGCTGCCGTGGTGCCCGATGCCGCTCGGTTTTCCCTAGCTTCTGCCGTTGCCATTGTCTCTCCCGTTCGCTCTCTCTTGGTTGCACGTGCATGGGTGTTTGCACGTGTTATCTTGGTTGTGTGGTTCTCGAGTTGTGTTCGTGGGTTCATTGTTCGTGAGTTGGTTCGTGGTTGTGTAGTTCGTTCGGTTGTGTTTGTGCCCGGAAATCCATTCCCGTTATTCTTGCTTTTTGCTCCGTTTTCGTCTTCGTCTCTCAGGCAAGTAACTTGTATTAAATTTCTTTGCAAATACAAGTGTAACCCATGTTTTCCCAATTTCGTATTTTCTGTGTATTTTTGGTATTTTAAATTTTTGTAAATTATTTTTTCCACTTTCATATTCTTTTCTTAAAATGAATTGTCGGATCTCCTATTAAAGTTTATTTTTAATCAATAATTTTATTTGTAACTATTCACTATGATTTTCATATTGTAATACAAACTCTGTTTATGTTGTTATTATTATTATTGCTATCAGTATTATTATTATTATTATTGTTATCCTTATTTTATTATTATTATTATGATTATTGTTATTGTTATTATTATTATTATTACCCTTGATTGATAAAATAAAATCTATTTATATTGTATTTGTAGTATTTTAAATAAATTCTATATTTTAATGCAAATTACATTTTATTATGAATTTGATTTTTATTGGTTCTTCTATCTTCCTAATGGATTTAAACCAAAAACCCAAAATCCTTTAACCCACCTCCTATTGGATTCTAAACTACATTTACCCAAAACCCTATGGCCTAATTTCTTATTGGATCCATACCCATTACCCAAACCCATCCAATATCCTATATATACTATTCTACCCTAAAAACCCTACCCTACCTAACCTTAGCCACCAGAACCCTACCCCATTACTGTGCTACCCCTAAACCTCCCCTGTTCATACCCTGCCTCTCTCTCTACTTCCTTCCTTTGCTTCTTCTGCACCTCGAACCCAACTCGACCCCCCCTCGTCCTCTTCTCCGACCACCACTTCGACCGCCGTCACCCCTGGCCTCGACCCCATCAAGCCTTCCGCCATCTGCATTGTCCCTGCCTCCAATACCCATCACCGTCCACCATTACCGCTCACCCTTTTCCCCGCTCCTCTTTGCCCCTGAACCCATCGCCTGCTACCTCCGTCACGCGCCTTCTTCGTCGACTACACCGTTCCATCGTCCCTGCCATCCACCGAAGATCCCTGGCCTCGTTGTTGCCATCCCCGAACACCCTCTTTGCCATCGCCACCCACCTCGATCCTCTTTGCTGACCACCGGAAACCCCCTCATCGTCGACGTACAAGCTCGAATTCCTGCCATCTCGTCTTCGTCTTTTTCCTCAGTTTCGATGAAGAAATAGAACACAGTTTCCTCACCGTCCTCATGCTGTGTCACTCCTCGATCGTGTGCGCCGCCATCGTCCACCGCGGTGTTAGTCACCGTTATCGCCAGTCGTCACAGTTCCTCCGCCATCGAGCCGCTCCTTCTCCCTCTGTCGCTGTGGAGAAGAAGAACAGGAGTGTTTCTGAAGAGACGGGATTGGTGGGATTTGGTGTGTGCTGTTCTGTGTGGAGTAGGGATTGGTCACATCAGTTGTTTGGTGTTTTGTGTGAGGAGATCTGCACTTGGCGTTTGCTGTGTTGTATGTGGGGGAGTGTTTGAGTGGTGTTTTCTATTCTGGGAAGTGTGGGGATTTGCTGTTTTGTGGGTCTGCTTTGCTGTTTTGGTTTCTTGCACGTGGCTCGCACGTGCTTTGGATCGTCGCCCGGGATCCTAATCCCGTTATCATCTTTATATTCAGAATTGTCTCCTAACAGGAAAAATTCTCTTGAACTTATTTTTTTTATTATTTCTAGTTCAAGAAAACACTTTTTGAAATTCGGCAAGTAGTAATCAATTTGAATATCACATTTAATTGAACTATGTTGTTTCTTTATTGTATAATGTTGTTGATTCGTAGTTGTCTTATCGTGCCATTGCTATTGAAATAAAACTTGAACCGTAAGCTATTTGTATTATGGAACTTTCAAATATACTTTCTTGTCATTGCCCGAGTTCGTACTGAGGTTTCGACCCGGTTCCTGATACAATAACTTAAATCTTACACATAGAAATCGTAGTACACTTAATCCATATATTATCTGTTTTGCATATAAACCCGTGTTTTCCATATTTAATGAATTGTATCATGTATATTCATGTGTTGTATAGTCTTGATATCATCTTAAAATTTTACTTGTACTATTGGTCTCATCAATTGTACCTATTGTATGAGTATGGATATCATCGCCCATATTGATCACATGCATGCTCATAAATGATTGTTAATAAAATGTTAATCAAGCCGGGGTTAAGGGTGGACTAGGGTAGTTGATGACATAGTGATTGTACTCGGAGGAGGGGCCCGTGTTTTCCTATTTATCGGTCTATCGATCTATCGATCTATTGGTCTATTGGTCATATCGGTCATCGACTAATTGTAGATTACTGACTAAATTATCTCGATTTATTCGATCATCGGTCATTGTTGAATATCATTACCGAGTACATGATCTGTAGAATCTACCACCTTGATCTAAACGAAATTGATTGTATACATGGAACCTGTATTATGGGATGCAATAGTACGTGCATTAGTTAGGATTAAAATGAATAATAGACTTATAGACATAAATGAACATTAAACATTGACACTAATACTAAATACTAGTTATTAAATACTGATTCCTGATTCTGAATTATTGATTTTCAACTTTTGATTTTGTTACCTTTATCATTTATTGACTTCAATATCGTTCCAATTTCTGTTCTTGTTATATAGTCCTTTATTTTCTATTTTACTCTTTCTACTACTTGTCGCCCGAAGCTTGCTCTAATAAGTTCTCTTCCTCTTTCCTTTGAGTTACGTCATACAGGTACAGTGATGGGTAACCGAAAGGAACTCGTCAAACTGTTACCGCATTGTATATTCTCGAGCTATTTGGTAAGTTTCTGTATTCCAGATTTGGTTATTGAATTTTATTCTGTTTATGTGATTATATTTTTCTGTGTGGTGGTGATTATTTCCTTTCATGTTGTTGAGTTAAGACTGGTACAGCTTATGAATGATGTTAAAATTATTTGCTGGGCCATGTCACGTGCTTGTATTCCCGTAATTTGGGAAGCCGGGCGTGACAAGGTTTTTAGTGGTATCAGAGCCGGTTAGACTCTAACTAGTTTGGGATATGACCCTTAGTTTGGGTTTAACCAGTCTCACTCAATAATATGCGCACCACGTCAATCATATGAACATGTAATAACCAACATATAATCTGGATACTCCTCTCATTTGATTCCTCTTTTGATCCCTTCATATTCAGTTCCTTCATTTCTTAGTTGTTTCGTCCCTTCCATTCATTCACATTCATTGATTCCTTTCTGGGTATAATTTTATTCTTTTGTGCCCATATTCCTTTGATTCTGGAGTTGTCCATTCTTTTCTTCCCGCTTGGTTCGTCGATCGGCATCGGTGGACCTTCAACGACATGTTAGGGGCTTGTTTAATTCCTACGATACTATATACTAGTATAATGCACGTGCGATGCACGTACTATTATAAAAAAATTAAAGTAAGAACTCTGATTTACAAGTGCAATGTATGTATTAATGAATAGGATTATATATTTTTAAAAGTAAATTCGAAGACTATAATGGGAGAGTTTGAATTGCACGTGTGTTGCACGTATATTAGTTATATACATGCATCCCAGCATAATTCACGTGCGATGCACGCGTACAAAAAACATGTATACTAAATAGTCTTTGGCAGTGGGTGACTATTCGTAATAACTCACAATCTTAAAATCTCTACAAATGCAAGGCATCAAAAATTATTATCAGAAGATAATGCTAACTAGGAAAAAAAGTCCTCACCCTTTTAGCCGTATCTTTTTTATCACTAAGCACATACCTGTATCAAAAAGAGGAAAGTACAATTAGCACAACAATCTTGATCAATAATTCTAGTATGCTTAAAACGACTCAAAGGCTATATAGCACGTGCAAAGAATGTTGTCTGTTTTATCTCAATACATAATACATATGGTGAACGTGCAACGAATGTGATTAGTCACACTCAAACTGCAGGTTTATACGAAATTCTGGAAGTCATGCACTCATGCTAACTGTTACATGTCAATCTCTTTCAAAAAAATTCATGATTTGATAACATTGAACATGCAAGTATTTAAGAACAGAAAGAACAATGACAACCATCAAGTGGAGCACGGTGATGATGCAATATGTTAAGTCTGTAAGATACATCCTCAAGAAGCTGTAATGGATGACAAAAATTATTGATAAATTTAGGGGTGACTACTCAGGGGAAAGGTATCGACACACTAAACAAAATCCATAAACTTGAGAATAAAGCTATAAAAAGTATTGCACCTTTTCCTTCAAAGAAGCTTGAACTGCATTTCGGAGTGATGGCATTAGCTTCTTATTAGTGACGATGATGCCTGTATCGAGATCAAGATACCTCCCCTTTGAGAAATCTAGATCATTTCCTGCTGCATCAGTTGCTATGCCACCAGCTTCTGCAAAATGCCATCAACATGTCGTCAAACCTACTGATATAAGGATTTCTGGATTTTTGTCAAGCACAGTATAGTTTCTGACAAATTTTGAGTCTGGCTAGCTAGTAAATCAAGGTAGTGGGTGCAGATGGAGTAGATACGGTGATCGATAAGGTGAAAGATAATGTTACCATATTTGTATTTGTTTTCTTCATGTGGATTCAAATCTGAATATGAATATGAATATTGCTGGGGTAGATGACAAAAACGAATTAAAATTCGGACAGAGTATATATATTAGAAGGATAACTAAATAAAACTAATGATCAAGGAAACTGAGTAAAGTTTTTTTATTTTACTTTTTACATAAAATAAGATATAGTTATAACGTCACGCTAACTATTCGCTATGTTTGAACAAAATATCATGCTAAATGGTCAGATTTAACTGTTGCATAACATGTTCTCTTAAAACATATTTGAATATGTATCCGAATATCCATTTGGCTATTCAGTATCATTTAACATATAATACAGTGCTAGCCATTGCACATTAGTTGATTCTACATAGAAAAACAATGAGTAGAATATTTTAGTTCATTTCTATTACCTGTAACAACAATGCATCCAGCTGCATGGTCCCATATTTTTTCACGATAGCCTTGATGTTGGGTATCACGCCCCAAAGCGATGGCATGTGGTGACCAGAAAGGGATTGTGCGTTGTACAAAAAAATATGTGATGCACGTGTACAAAAAATATTCCAGATTAAAAACTTTAAATTGTTCTTAAAATGTAGAAACAGAGTGTGCAAGTGCAAAAGAAACATTGAAGCACCAAAGAGCAAACTGGATATAAATTTTTTTGGAGGTTTGAAAAAGCAACAAACAACAGCTTTAGTATTAATATGGAAAACACAATTCCATTTTGCCAAAGATTGACATGATGATGATGATGATGATGATTGATTACTCTTCTCAGTCTTATACAAAATCCTATATTAACAAAAAGAATATTTTCAAAAGATAAAGAAAGAGCCTCGGTATCATCTACCTCCTCTTCAGCAATCGGAGCTAAAATTTTCAAATCCTTCTTCACCGTCACTGTGCATACCAATAGCCGGGGAGCAACTTCAGTTGAATATCGCCCTCTCTTTGCCCTTGCCATTCTGAAAATCAATACTGGAAAATAGGAAACTCACTGAATAGATAAGAATATAAGAATATAAGAATAGATAAGAATATAAGAACAGAGCACATAGATTTTTGTAGCTCAATATAAGAATATATTCCATAAAGATGCAAAAAATTACCTCAATTTGGAATTCCTCTAGCTCAAATGCATCAATAGAACATTTCAGAAGAGGATATCAAGCATTTAAACCTTTAATTAGCAAAGTCCTCCTTAGAGCACCTCTTCAAATTGCAATGAAGACATTCTTAACATTATAGCCTACAAAGAAAGTGGAAAGGGAAAAATTAGAATAAACGATTATGCAAACAACATATAAAAATATATAAATTTTATGCATATCCCCTTAGTGTCAAGAAAAAGCAAGTACATCTCTGAACCATTAATACTCTTTTTCTCATTGATGAAGTTTGGACATTAACGCACACTCAGAGCTTCATTTACTTCTAAGTATATAAGATGAAACAAATTGCAATATTGAAGATTGAGAACATTGAAGTACTTAACATTTGAAGCAATTCAAGCAAACTCTTATATGTAGAGTTGCACTCAATCTTACACTTTTCTTTAGCAACACGATAATGAAAATTCTCGCTGGGTCAATCTTGCACTTTTCAATAGAGACATTTCATTATATGCATCCAATACATTATTTTGATTATTTTGATGATACTCTGAAATCTTATATATACATACAATTTTATTTATATGCGAAAACTACATTATAGTATGAAAAAAACAAAGAGGATAAAAAAATAATAAAAGTTTGCATTACAAAGTTCATTAAAGATTTGGTAACTGCCACTTTCCAAATTCCACAACACTATAATTTTTCAACTTAGTGTCAAGAAAAAGCAAGTACATATCTGAACCATTAATACTCATCTTGACCCATTTTTTTCATCCACTATGAACCCATTTTTTTCATACTCATCTTGACCCTCTTCTATTCACATCACAAAAAAAATCCACACAAAAAAAGTAAACAAAAATCCCAAAACCCTTGAAACGATTTAGGAACACAAAAGATCACCTTCTTCGGCTTCCTCATCATCATCGTCATCTCCCGCACCAGCTCCAATGTCTTCCTTTCCCGTACTTCAACCGTCCTCTTCCTCCTCGATCTCATCTACACACAAAATCAACCAAAATGGATGAAAAATGTTAAACGATATTCAAGAAATCGATAAAAAATATGAAGTAAACTCACCTTCTTCGTCGGAGAGCACTGCGGCCATTGTGAAATGGGGAACGAAACACTAACCCTAGATCGCGAATTCCAGAAAAGGACTTTTTTGACGGAATGAAAGCCTAGAATCTGATGGAGAGATTCGATGGTAATTTTGAGGAGTCCGGATTCGATAGAGGGGGAGAGGAAGAGACAATTTCGAGTTTAAGGAGTGCGGATGCGATGGAAGGGAGAGGAAGAGACAGTTTTAATTTTTTTTTGGGGAAAAGAATTTTATGAAGCGATTGAAGTAAATGTGAAGTGAAAATTACGGTTGTGACTTCTTTTGTGTATGGTTCGGGGGTAAAATTTGACAGATTTAACCCTACATTATTTTTTAGGTGTGTTATGTTTATGAGGACATGATAGTAAAAAGCCGCAAAAATGGGGCTTTGCTTAATAATAGTATAGATTTTATGATATATTTATTGTATAAATTTGCTACACTGCATATTTATTTTCTCATTCAAATTGCATTGTGCTTGTGGATGTATTTCATTCCGTTTTTTTCCCTACTTTCATAAATCATTTTTACTACTACTATTTTGTGCTATTGTGTTTGATATTTATAATCTATACATCTGTTTTGATATTCCATTGTGTGACTTTCAACTCCATTTCTTACTTTTCTACTATTTTCATATCACGAATTTCAAAACATAACATCATACTTAAATTAAATATCCCATATCCCTGTGCATATGGAAGGTTACATCTTCCATTTCACCATTTCGGTGCAACCTAATGTCGAGATGAAAAATATGCAACTCGATGTCAGTGGAGGCAAATTGCAACTGGATGTCGAGAAGGCAAAATGTGCAACCGAATATCCAGACGGCAACCTGCAACCTGATATCGTGAAGGCAAACATGAAACTTGATGTTAAGGAGGCAAGATTTTCTACCTATTTGCTAATTGATATTTGAAGACTTTTTACTTATATAATGAAACTAATGGTAAAGAAATATTTTCTTTATGACATTTTGTTTATACAAATTGCACTTTATGTTTCCATACAATTTGAACTAGTATAGTTGATTTTACTCTATTTTGTGTTTACATTTTTTTTTCCCATTTATGTTAAGATTGAGTACATCAACTATGGTCTAAGTTTTCATTCCTTTGTGAATTACTATTTATTGCCAATGTTTTTCAATTCTTTAACATTTTAGATTTCTCACTTACTTTCATTTCTACGTCCTAATTAATGATTTGATGCTTACTTTTGTAATATTTAATGAACTCATTTTAAGTCTTCTTGTATATATATATTTTGGTCTATTTTGCTCATTACCCTTTAATGTGTTTTCCGAGTATTCACTAATTATTATATGTCTTTTACATTCATTGTTATTAATATTTCTTTACTTAGCTAAATTTGTTCATATTTCTATGTATCTTGACTGGTTATTTTTCCAAAACTATTTTTTATATCACCTTTAAGTTTTTGTTCCTTTATTGTTTGTATGGTTATCAACCTTTTTATAGTTGGGTTTTATCTCTTCATTTTTGACTTCTTATTCTATGTGAATAGTCTTCCTATTTTCTTACGATTGAGGATTAATGGTGTATTTTGACTTTACTTTTCATTTATAATTGATCGACTATATATATTCCTGTTTGGATTATTTTTAAAAATAAAGTTGATAAGCTAGATCTTATTTTGTTGTATAATGTTATTATTACTACTATTATTATTATTGCTATGGTCTCGTTATTATTATTGGTATCATTATTATTATTGATATTACCATTGCTATTATTATTGTTGTTTTCATTATTTTATTATTGATGTTAATGTTGAATTACCTTCACACAAAAAAATGTTGAACCCAAATTATATTCTGTCTTGCATTATTATTTTTACCAGTATTGTTAATATATTTTATTATTGCTATTTTTATTATTGTTATTATTATTATTTTTATTATTGCATTATTTTCATGAATGTGTTGAATCATATTCTGTCATGTATATATTAACATTATTATCAGTATTGTTAACATTTTTAATTGTATTATTATTACTATTACCAGTATGATTATGACGATTTCTATTACTGTTATTATTATCGCTGTTATTATTATTTTTATTATTATTGATATAATTATTTTTACTATTAACATTTGTTGTTATTATTATTTTTGTTAAAGCCCATTAGTTTTGATCTATAGCATATTTTTTAATTATTTAAATTGAAGCCAAACCTTATATTCATTTTGCATTATTTATTTATGTCTATCTTATGCCCATGGTCTCCTTAATCCTGGTGTCTCATTCTTATCTTCCTGCTCGGTTCGTCGAATGGTGTCATGTGGCCTACCGCGACATGTATGTTGCTTGGGACATCACCATCGGAGTTGCACAGTAGAAGCGTGGTGGGCCCATAACCCACAGGTCCCAGAATTCTCTTATCTCTTATCTTTCCTTGCACCTCTTGCTTTCTCTTCATACATTGCATTGTCTTCATTCGCTGAATCTTTATTTAACATCATTCTAGATCACCCATTCCTATATATGATTTTCTTATTCTGGTATTGCGGCCATTTTGTCTTTTCCCTTGAACCCTATGTTTTGTTACCCCTATAAGAGTTGCTTTGCTTTGTCCTACGTACCGCCTAAGCAAATTTCGAGGACGAAATTTTATTGTAAGGTGGGTAGGATTTGTAACCCCTGTTTCTCCAATTCCGTATTTCTGTTTATTTTTGGTATTTTAAATTTTTGTAAATTATTTTTTCCGCTTTCAAATTCTTTTCTTAAAATGTATTGTCAGATCTCATATTAAAGTTTATTTTTAACTATTCACTATAATTTTCATATTGTAATACAAACCCTGTTTATGTTGTTATTATTATTATTGCTATCAGTATTATTATTATTATTGTTATCCTTATTTTATTATTATTATTATGATTATTGTTATTTTTATTATTATTACCCTTGATAGATAAAGTAAAATCTATTTATATTGTATTTGTAGTATTTTAAATAAATTCTATATTTTAATGTAAATTACATTTTATTATGAATTACATTTTTATTGGTTCTTCTATCTCCCTAATGGATTTAAACCAAAAACCCAAAACCCTTTAACCTACCTCCTATTGGATTCTAAACTACATTTACCCAAAACCCTATGGCCTAATTTCTTATTGGATCCATACCCATTACCCAAACCCATCCATATCCTTTATATACTATTCTACCCTAAAAACCCTACCCTACCTAACCCTAGCCGCCAGAACCCCCTACCCCATTACTGTGCTACCCCTAAACCCCCCCTGTTCATACCCTGCCTCTCTCTCAACTTCCTTCCTTTGCTTCTTCTGCACCCCGAACCCAACTCGATCCCCCTCGTCCTCTTCTCCGACCACCACTTCGACCGCCATCACCCTTGGCCTCGACCCCATCAAGCCTCCCGTCATCTGCATTGTGCCCGCCTCCAATACCCACCACCGTCCATTATTGCCGCTCACCGTCTTCCCCGCTCCTCTTCGCCCCTGAACCCATCGCCTGCTACCTTCGCCACGCGCCTTCTCCGTTGAATGCGACGTTCCATCATCCCTGCCATCCACCAAAGATCCCTGGCCTTGTTGTCGCCATCCCCGAACACCCTCTTTACCATCGCCACCCACCTCGATCCTCTTCGCTGACCACCGGAGACCCCCTCATTGTCGATGTCCAAGCTCGAATTCCAGCCATCTCGTCTCCGCCTTCTTCCTCAGCTTCAGTGAAGAAATAGAACACAGTTTTCCGCCGTCCTCATCGCTGTGTCACTCCTCGACCGTGTGCACCGCCGGTGTCAGTCGCCGCTATCACCAGTCATCGCAGTTCCTCCGCCATCGAGCCTCTCCTTCTCCTTTTGTCGCTGTGGAGAAGATGAACATGAGTGTTGAAGAGACGAGATTGGTGGGATTTGGTGTGTGTTGTTCTGTGTGGAGTAGGGATTGGTCACTTGTTCACTTGTACTTGTTCACTTGATACTTGATACTTGCTACATAATTCTTGATATTGTTGCTGGTTTACATGACACTTGTTCACTTGACACTTGATACATACCACTTGAACTTGTTTATCTTGCCATACTAGTTGTTATATTTTTGTTACCATGCATATTCCATGTTATTAGTTAGTTTTTCCCATGTACTTGTATCCTGCACTACAAGCGGCCCGTAACTTGCATTGACGGGAGTTTGTTTTCTTTTTCCTCTTCCTGCAATTTGTTAAATTGCATATTTTGGAGATCAGCTACCAGATGGAATAGGCGAGATGAGATACTAGTTGCTGGAGTTTTGCTATTTCTTTTCTTGTTGGTTATCTTGAATAATGTATCTTGTACTTGGATTTATTTGTATTTGGATAATGTGACCCAGGATATTTGACTTATTCAGATATGGGTTACTTGAGATTAATATATTTGGTTTCAAGTATTCTTGTTGGTATTTTGGTTCATATATACATGCTTGGTTGATTCTTTTGCTTCCGACTCTGATTATTCTTGTGAGATGTTGTAAAGATTCCGAACAGCTTATGGATGATGAAAATTATTCGCTGGGCTTAGTCACGTATCCGTATTCCGTATTCTTTTTTGGGAAGCGAGGCGTGACATTACGATTGTCTTCTTCAATCCATAACCTGACAATCAGGTCCTCAAGAGACATTTCCTTTCTCTTGTGCTTGAGGTAGTTCTTGAAATCCTTCCATCCAGGTGGAAGCTTCTCAATGAACGCTACAATCTGTAATGGTTCACACAACGTCATGTTCTCTGTAGCAATTTCGTGCAATATCACTTGTAGCTTCTGAATTTGACTCACAACAATCTTGGAGTCAACCATCTTGTATTCTAGAAATTTGCTAACTACAAACTTCTTGGAGCTAGCATCTTCGGTTTTGTACTTCTTCTCCAAAGACCCCCATAGTTGTTTGGATGTCTTGAAGACACTAAACACATTGTAGAGTGGGTCTACCAAACCGTTCAGGACATAATTTCTGCATAGGTAATTACCTTGAGTCCATTCATCAACAGCAGCAACAGAGTGAGCATCCATTGCTCCAGGTGCCAACACAGGGGCAGTTTCAGTCAGAAACTTTTCTAGCTTCAAGGTAGTCAGGTAGAACTGCATCTTTCCTTGTCACTTCTTGAATTCAGTTCCATTGAACTTTTCAGGCTTTTCTCCCATAGTTAGATGTGTGGGCAGAATAATCGTTTGTGCCGCAACCGGTTGTGCAGTCACATTCTGGGTCACAGAGTTTGTCCATTAAGCAGTCCACTGACATTCTCAGTTAGTTTGTCACCCATCTTTCTTTCTGAAACAGTTAAAAATTCAACTGTTAGAAAAAATGGAATTTTTTTCTTTTCGAAATGATAAACAGAACTTGTAAAGTTCTTCACAAAAACTGTTAGAATAGAGATTTTTTTTTTGCTTTAAGATTGTTAAAACTTGAATTTCATAAAATAAAATGTTTCTAATAATCTTTGTGAAGAAGAAAAATTACAGGTAAGAAAATTCAAACTAGACAAAACTGATACAGAGTCGAGATCAAAATCTCTGTCCTTAAAGCAAAATTCGTCCCGTAGTATGACGGTTCTTGACGAACTGCCTCCAAGGATACAACTGTATTACCTTCTCTGAAGAGCAGCACCCAAGCTTCAAAGTCACCAGCGAACTAGAAACTATGTTAAACTCTTAGACAGACTCAGAAGAAAGGAGAAGAGAAAAAAATAATGGTGTAATATAACAGACCAAAACGACTAGATTTATAAGAGATAAAAGGCGTAACTGATGGATCAATTATTCTGCTATTACAGATTTATGGCACTAGTTACAGAATTCAAAACGCCTTTAGAAGCTTCTGTTGTAGACTCAACAGAAGTCCAAGTCTACAAAGGAGAGAAACAGGAAAAAAAAATGTTTAGGCTGTGGCTAGCCAGGCCCAACTTAACTATTTTATAACCAAACCAAACCAAACCAAACCGAACCGAGCCGGGCGCACACGTGTGTGTGTGTTTTTATAAATTTTGCTAGGTCATCTCTCCACTACACGTTTGTGATAACCCTAAGAGCTACACCATTTAGTCTATTTCTTTAGATTATATACTAGAGATATCTATCTCAATTTTCAATGTGGGACTATCCATTTTCTCCAAATTTTCAAGTTAGTATATTTCGAGTACCCAACTTTGGACCATCATTTTTCATTCATACGGAATCCATTTTTGGCAAACGAGTACATCATGGAATAGTACTCGACGAGGGGAACACGGTCCAATCACTTTCCGACGCTGCCGGTGGCCGGAGCCCACTGGAATTAGGCCTAGAATCTGGTGCCAAAAACATTTCCAACCGAGTCTAAATTGTTTTGTGAGTTGCTGTAATGTTTATGAAAATAGAGATTTGTGAGTAGCTTATTTGAAATTATTAAAATTTTGGATGGCCTATATATAAATAACCCATTATTTTTTTTTACTGATCATTTATACTAAATTGTTAGACTGAAAAGATTATTAGAATTTCATTTATGTTTCCATCCCACATTTCGGGTGAAACTTTTTGAAACATAAAAAGTACTTTTTGAAAACTATTTATCAAATCTGTCTTATATTTTTTTTACAATATGTTATGCTAAATCACTTTTGGTTAAAGGATTTTTCTAATTTTAAAAAAATGAGAGAAAAAGTAGGAGACAACTATCCTACACTTTCTCCGTCCAAATTTTGAATCAGAATCACATCCTCAATCAAACCTTAAAAATCGTGCATTATTATATAGATGTTAGTAGATGAATTTTTCATAAAAAAAGTTTTATTATTTTCCTTTTTAAAAAATATTGTATATTATTGCATGAGTTATACTACTTATTATATTATATTATATAAGTTTGTGTAATATTGCAGAAGGGTACACTAGTGTTGTTGATGCTATTAATAGAGATTTGGAAAGTATTCAAATGACGAAGGAGTGAGTCAGTTGCGTTGAGTGAAGAAAGACGGTTTCTCTTTTTATTTTTGTTAATAGCAGTAAAACTTGTATGATGATCTTATTTTTGCATAATCATTTTGGCTCCATAGAATAGACAAAATGAATAACAATTGAATAATTTGGCAAGCAAAATAAGTCAATACTTCAACCATACTAGTTATTTTGGATAACCACAGATAATTAAAAGCCCAAAATAAAATAAAGTAAAAATATAAAAACCAAGCCCAAAAAAGGTCCAACCCAAAATGAAAAACCCAAGCCCCAAAAGAAAGAAATTTGCTTTCCGCGATATGAACTCGCGACCGTGAGTTCGAGAGCAGTTCGTGATCGTGAGTTCGGGGTTTTTGATTTTTGAGTTCGCAAGCGATCGCGAGTTCGAGAAATTTTTTTTTTTTTTTTGGGATTTTTGAGATCGCAATCGTGATCGTTCGGGATTTTTAATTTTTTTTGATTGAAAGTTCGGGATTCACTGATTTTATTTTTATTTTTGAGTTCGCGAGCTTCTGATCGCGATTATTTATTCATTTATTTATTTATTATTATTTTATTATTTTTGAGAGACGGAGAGAGCGAAAGGGAAGTTTGACGAGCGATACAATTTCGATTGATCTGACGAGTCAATATGAGAAATTTATTTTGACGAGTTCCGTCGGAGCAATTTTTTTCTGCTAAATCTGTATCTTTGGGTTTGGCTAAAATTGAGACATAGTCTAATATAAATACTCTACCTGAGTATCTCTACAGAAATCATGACTAATACAATAGGCCTCTCTGTGTTAAATATGTTCGATTACAGAGGCCCAATTGTCAAGTATTAAATTTGACGGACCAACTTGGGCCCTATCTTTCTGAAGTGAATTTTCACCCTTTAAACCCATAATCCTTGCATTCGTTAGATTTGATATTGTACTACTTACTACCCTTCACTGTTCTGTAGAGAATCAACAAACTGTATTTTGTTTATGTATACCAGTAATTTACACTTGCGATGCACATTTTAATAATTTTAAAAAATAAAAATAAAAACTCTGACTTAAAGAGGATTTGAACTGGAAACCTCCTTTATATTAGTTATGTACGTGCCTTGCACATGTTAGTAGAATGACAAAATGACAAATGACACTAAGGCCTTCTCCCATTATAATATTAGAGATTAGTAATATGCATATGCGATGCACATCCTAATAATTTATATATATATATAAAAGTAAATACTAAGAAATAATTTGGTCTCGAATCTAAGACCTCCCTTTATCCATTACATACTTTTTACAAATTACTCCTAATATCACAAACATTTATTTTATATGAGTGACTTTTGTAAATAATTATGTTATAAATGAATTTGAATTTTGAGAGTATTATGGTAACTAACAACAGTTGATTAAATGAATGGTTAATATCACTCCCTCTTACAAATTAGTGGTTGAGATTAGATGGTTGTTTGTCTACAAATTACACAACCCCAACTTTCTCATTATAATATTATTAGATATTAGAGATTATTAGTAATCTACACGTGTAATGCACGTTCTATTATTATTATTTTTTTAAGTAAAAATTATGACGTAGTCTGGTCTCGAACTTGAGCCTTTACTCATTCCAAATCCTTACCTTACTCTTCACAAATTATCCTTAGGGGCACTAATTTTTATTTTATATGAGTAATACTTTTTTTAAATAATTATGTTGTATATAAATTTAAATTTTGAGGATATTATGGTAAATGACAATAGTTAAGTAAATTGATAGTTAATATACATCCAACTTAAAAATAAGTGGTAGAATTATATGACTGGTTGTCTACAAATTACGGTTTGTCTACAAATTACACAACCCCAACTCTTGCATTATAGCTCTTTTTGACCAAATAGGATAGAGCAAAAGCTCTAGTCACGATATATATAGAGAGAAAAGTAGTCGATGTACAAAGAAAGATCCAACCACATTGAAGACAACCAAAAGGAAGGTGCTCAACCACGCACCAAACAACATAAAGGAGACAACAATAAAACTAGGTGTAGAAAACTCGCACCATACATCAAACATCGAAAGACAACAAAAACACAACAAGGACAGGAAAAGACATATAATCAGTATAACACGAGAATTTTCCATATGCTACTCAGCCAGCGAACAATAACCCAACCAATAACAACACAGTCAGCAGCAAACAGACAACATACGCACTGCACTGGAGTACCAATGAGGCTAAAACAGCGCCAAACAAACAACAAACCGAGCATCGGCCCAAAACAGATAAAACGAAGACATATCTAGGCAAACAGCATAAACCAGAGATGAGCCCCAGCGAACATCAAAATAACACATACAACCAGTAGACAGAAGGAAAATTATCAGCGGACCAAAAAGAGAAACAATATCCAAAAGGACAACCATCGCAAAGCTTAGCAGCATCGGCAGCCAAAATATTAGAGTATTATCGATTATATTAGAGATTAAAGATTAAATATTATAGATTAGAGATATAAAAAAGGCTCGGGCTGGAGTCGGTTGACTCTATCCGCTTACATAAAAAAAAGAGATATAAAAAAGGCTAATTATATTCCGATTAGAGTTTTTTTAAATCTCTTTATATATAATAGAAGAATTGGAGTTGTAATTTGTCAACAAACACACCTGTGCGTTGCCCGTGCAACTCCAACTCTCTCATTTTTTTACTGAAAATGTGTTTTAATTGACACGTGCAATGCACGTAAAATATATATATATTTTTTCCTTTAAAAATTTTAAATTCGCACTTCACGTCCAACTTTTAACAAATGTCTCGCACGTGCTATATTATAATACTTTAAAAAATATTTATTTAAACATGCAAAGCACGTGCTAAATACTGGTAAATTATAAGCAAAAAGTAACTTATACTGATTACAGAAAGTCCGTTCTTAATCCTAAAATTACATCTTTTTTGATGTTATGTACATTTTTTTCATACTCGTTTTTAGAAGAGTAGTACATTGTTCATACCAGTTTAAAGAAAGGGTTTTTCCATATGGATCACAAACAAATATATTAATTCCATATACCTCACTTACAAATATTTAATTTTATATAAGTACTTTTAAATGAGTTATGTAGAATTAAATTTTAATAACAAAAGTGATTATTTGAGATTGATTTTGTATTATAAGTGAATTATATGAAATTAGATATTTATGAGTGAGGTATATGGAATTGAAACATTTGTTAGTGACCTGTGTGAGAAAACCCCTTCAAAGAAAACTTGCTTTTAGTAGATACAGACTTACAGTGTAAAAGTGAGTTTAATCCAAATAATTTTTGCTCTTAATTATTTATTCTATAGGGGATTATTGAGAAATGTCTCATCGTCTTATAAAGATTTTCACGCTTCCCAAAAATTTATTTACGGATGCAGTACGTACTTTACAAAATTCATCTTCTTCTTATTAAACTATGATGTTTAACTAGATATAAAAAAAATGGTAATATATTTCTTAATCACAAGATTGGGGAGTGGGTCGACATGAAGATTGTGTTGGGTGAGGTTGACATTAAGGAGATTCAAGATGACTCTTGCCGATAATTCTGATGGAGGAGTCCCAACTATTCCCTGAACTCCATTCAGTCTCGAGCACTATGGATTAGCCTGATGAGACTGCTATATCTGGAAATAGGATCAAGTTGAGGGTTGAAGTAGAATTGAACATGAACTTTATGCTAGTTTTAATTACTGTTGTCTTCGAGCCTAGAAAATGGCAGAGCCCAAACCAATCGACTATGAGTTTTCATTCCCCAATGCTGTTAAGATATCGACCATTCAACTGACCGTGCTACTATGTGCACAAGTACCATGACTAGTGGAGAGTGCAACAATTAACGGGTTAAGAACCAGCCTTTTAGCCTGAGTTTTCTAGGATACACACACATATATATGTTGTATGAATATTCTAGGGTAAAGACGAGTAGGGTTTCTTCAAGATAGAATGAAGACTAAGAACTTATGGGGATGAAGGAAGTATTTCTAGAAAGTCTATGTATTATAATTTTCTTCTCCAAGTTTTCATCTTCAGTAAGTCATTTTGGCTGTACATGTAACTAATAACTGATATATCTATTTGGTACTTAACAAATTATTAGTCATATGAATGACTCTTAGTAGGGCCAACCGAAACATTAACAAGTCAAGAAAACCTGTTAATCAAATGGACTAATTGGTAACTAGCAAATTAATCGTAGACTCATATGATCGATGACTCTTACTGGGATCAACCTACATACCAAGTTAGTCAATAAACAGGTCCTTTGAGAGCGGCATTCTTGTCTAAGGACAGCTGCTTCAATTCCACTCAGTTTTCTTTTTATTGCCATAGATTTGTCAAGCATGACCCTTAATTCATTAATCGGTGTGTAATTTGGAACTCAATAATTAATAGGGCTGACAATGGGCCGGGTTTGGGCCGGATCCATATAGGCTCAGGCCCGAGCCCAAAGTTTAAAACATAGGCTAGAACTCGACCCGAATTTACTTCGGACTTAAAAAATTAGGTCCGAACCCGGACCCGAATTAGACCCGAAAATAGGTTCGGGCCTAGGCCCGAACTATTTATGCATGTTGTAATATATAACTTTCTCATAAAATAAAACTATATCAAAAATAATATAATAGAAATACCACAAATTTTTCAGTAATTCACATCAAATTTGTCTATCTTCATTTAATTTTATATACAAGGCATAATTTTTTTATCTATAAACTTTAACACTCATTTCTACTTACTATCATGAATATTCTCTTTAAAAAAAACTCATACATAAATATACATGATGTATACATAAACATACACATACACATATAAAAATTTGATTTGGGCTCATCAGGCCTAAGCACGTGGGCCCGAGCCTAGACCAAAATGAGAAATTTTAGTCCAAGCCCGCTAATTATCGGGTCGGATCTATGCAGGCCCGGGTTGGGTTTGGGCCCGTGTTATATAAACTGCTTGAGCATTAATACTGATTTTCTGTGTTTTCAATTTCCGGCTAGTTTTATGAGATCCTTTCATACTGGAGGCAGAAAAAGAGAAAGGCGAGTGAAAGGGAGAGCTGAACAGGCATTGAAACAAGAAGTGGGAGACCTGAATTTCTCTTTTGATAGTTTTGTGTTGTATGTTGTTGTATACGCCAAAAATATTTCCTTAACTTCCAGTGAAAAACTTTTCTCTGAACTTCATTTCAGAATATCTTTTCAAGATAATGAGTTTGCTGCTTGTGAGCAGGACTAGTTTGTGACATTGAAAAACCAGAATAGGGACTTTGAGAATTGAATTTGGGTAAAGGGTCGTGTTTTGTTTATGCTATAACCTTAGGGTCTGTTTGGTTCAAATGAGGGGAGGGGAGGGGAGGGGAGGGATTTTAATGGAGGGGAGGGGAGGAGAGGGAAAGGAAGGTGAGGGATTTTAATCAAGACTTTGTTTGGTTCAAAAGAGTGGAGGGGAGGGGAGGGGAGGGGAGGGAAAATTACTCTTTCTTGTTTGGTTCACAAGAGAAGAGGAGGGATTTTATAATTAAATTACTTTAATATCCTTTTACATTTTACGAGAACCTATTTATTATTGTTTCTACAAAATTTTAATAATGAAGACCAATAAACAAAATAATGAAGACCAATAAACAATTAGTCCAAATTCAACAAAATTGTGTTATGGATGTATGAATTTATCAAAAATTGTGTTATTGGTACTATGCTGGATTCGTCTATTAACTTGTTCGAAGGTTTGTTTTATTGAGACGTTTGTGTTATTGTAAAAATAAAACTTTCAAAAAACAAGTATTATCAACAATGAACTTGTGTAGTTATGTTGTGACAGAATATGAAGGATCATCAATGAACTTGTCCCTAAATTTTCTACAAAAGATCTTCACAAACAAAAACTTTGCGAAAATATAAGATACATGGAACCCCTTGGGATCACGAGTGTTTTGTAGTAGAGCAAAGCTTGTATTTCGGTACTCTTGATGCCCCGTTATATTGAGTTTGATGTATGAATTCTCTCGTCTTCTTTTTCAGTTCTTTATATAAGTCTCTTTTTTTATTTATTATGAAGCTGACTTAACGTATTTTTGTGGCTCTCTGTTTGTCCAATAATGTCTGCCAGTTTCTGTTTTGAATGGTACTTGGTTCAGCTTCCCAATTCATATTTCTGTTATACGTGTTTGTGTTTCGCTGTTGAAAACTTTTGGTAAAATCCAATCCACTAATTTACACATTCAGCACTATTATAAAATTAATTACTATATCTATTCCTTTAATTAACACTATCAGAAACTACCGTAGACATGAGATCGAATTCTGATGGAAATAATGGTATTTCTGATGGAAGGGGTAAGTGATGGATTAAATTAAACAGAGAGAAAGAGGAAGATCATCGTTAGATTTGGATTAAGATGTGGATAATGAGTAGCACTACTGCTCTACTTCGTTTTTGTTGGTAAATTGTTTTCAGTTACTATAACAAAAGTGAGGGAGGATCGATTCTATTTTCAAAGCAAGAAGACTATCTAAGCATGGGTTCAAAAAATAAGCATGGATTTAAAAGGGCAATTTAGTCCAATCAATTTAAAAAATTAGACCTAATTTCTCTCCCCTCCAAATCCCCCCAATATTGGAGGGGAGCCAAAATTGGCTCAGGAGGGGTGTTGCACCCCCCATTTTCCTCCCCTCCCCTTCTAAAAAATGAACCAAACATGAAAAGTTTTAAAAAATCCCTCCCCTCCCCTCCATTCCCCTCCAACCAAACAGTCCCTTATAGTTTTACCACTTCAGTGTTTAATTTATCTTGTTTTTGTTTATGCTATAACCTTATAGTTTTACCACTTTGTTGTTTAATTTATTTGTCATATGACTTCTGCTTAAAATTGTAACAGTATACGCTCCTTCTGATAACTTTATTGGAATGGATTATGTCAAGTTGATTTCATCTTTCAAATTGTCATGTATTATGTATCCTCCAAATGTGGTTAAAAGGAACTTGTTCTAATAACATCTCATCACCTGTAGTATGGTCAAGGCCGGCTCCGAGTCCGGGGGCCCGAGGCGAACTCCAGAAATGGGTCCCCCATACAAAAAAAAATGTATACAAAAAATTTACACATTATTGAAAGCAAAATATGTAAAATATATAAATTTGTTTTAAATTACCCAAATTTAAAGTCTCAAATTCAATTCAAGGCTTCAAACCTAAACCCAAAAAATTTGAATTTTTTTTTTAGGCTCAAATAAGTATTTTTGGGAGCCCCTAATAACAGTATTTTTTTACACGCAAAAATACGTGTCTATATTTATAAGGGAATTACAAATTTGGGGCCCCTAAAATAGCAAAAACGCCGGGGGCCTGAGGCGGATTTTATTATACCAAACTATCCCAATTTTTGTAAGTATGTAACAAACTATCCCTGTTCAAAAATTTAATACCAAAAAGTCTTGGTCACTAACTGAGTTAGCGCCCCTAGTAATTTTCTTCGCGCTATCTCATTTAGCGTGTGCCAGGGGATAACACTTATCCCCTCAAGTAGGGATGTGGGAAAAAAACTCACCCAATATAGACTCGCTAACCGAGTTAGCGAGTGTCGATGGAATAGTAGGGGTCACTACCTCAAAGAGGGGTGTTGGATAAAAATCACTAAGTACAGACACATTAACACCGTTAGCGCACCTCTTTATACCAGGCGCGCTAACTGGGTTAGCGTGCTATGTCGTTTGGGACCCTATTAAATAACAATCGCTAACGCTGTCTCATTATATTTATAGTATCTCTCTCTCTTCTCTTTCTCCCCCAATTTTGGAACCCAACTCCAAAACCCCAGCATCCCAATTGTAGATCTTACTCAAAAAAACTCTACTAAATCTTAAAAGATCTTCTTCTTCTCTCACATTCATATCTCCTCCCACTCTAAAAACCCTAAATTCATGTTTGGGCTTTTCTTTGTTTGGGGATTTACATAGCGGATTTCTTATCAACCCATTCACTACGCCGTCTTCTCGAAGCTCAAAATTTCTCATCTTTTCTGATAATTAATTTCAAGGTATGATTTGTGTTGCCGTTGAATTCGGGTGTGGGAGCAATAGATGAGATTTGTAGGTTCATGAGGAACTCACACAGGTTGACCCCATCTTCTTCCTTGGTGATTTGTTGGATCCTTGGTGCTCCCTTGTGACCTGCACAAATGTTCGAGACACCGGGATGGATCCCGGTGACGAACCCTCTGACGATCAAGTCAATACACAGAAAAAGTCAAGGGAAAAGAGCTCAAGTGTGCAAAGTGTGATCACCTTTTACAGTAGGAGGTAGGGAGGGTTTTATAGTCGCCAGGGAGATCGTTTTCAGGATAAGGGTGAATCTCTACTTTCCGGTGTGGCTGGTTGGGGTTGGTTACAACCATCCCCTTAAGATAGGGACAGAGTAGGATTTGCTCCTATCCTATTTGACTGGTCGCTAACGGGTTGAGACTCGTTCTCTGTCTACCAGAACCGTTCGCAGGCTAGCGGGTCTAAGGAAAGAGGCCCGATACCCAATTCAGACCCATCCGCAAATGAAATTATCATCCTGCCCCTGCGACTTCAAGATTCGTGTCCACTTTGAACGGTTCCGAATTAACTCTATTTTTAGCCATATCACGAGCCCCCACTCCCAAAGACTGTGTGTTACAGCCTTGCGGGAGTAGTTTTGTTGTTTTAATGGCGTACATGGCTTTATCGGAGTTCTCAACGGGTGTTTGAATCTTGTCTGAGGGGTGATGTTGCTTTTCTGAGCTGGCAGCGTGCCCAAGTTTGCTTTCGGGCTCTTCTGGATTTTTTGGTGATTTTTCCCAATTCTATATTATTTTTTTGGACCATCTATTCAATTTTGCCAAGCGATGATTTGCTTTTCGGGAGCAATAACGAAACATCCTAGCCCATATTTATTTATCCAGGGGTCCAAAAATGTTCCCCTGAATTTAAAAATATTTTCTAGAATTTTAAACTAATTTTCCCGTATTTTAAATCATTTTTTCGCAATTTTTTAAATAAATAATTCGAATTAATAAATAAAATTCGGTTTTTAATTACCCAATTATGAAGCGGCGCAATCTGAGCTACTCATCAGCTTCGGGCGCGAATTTCGGGGAGATCCAATGGCTATGGTTGCATGAAAGCTGATTTTCCCCTATTCAGGGGTCGGTGGCAAGGATCCTCGGCAATGTTGCCAACCTCCGTCAATAACCTCAGGGAGCTGACGCGTGTCAGGAAGGAGGCCAAAGTCGAGGGAGGTTCGGAGTCCCTTGCCGAGGTCCAGCAGTGCTTCGAGGTGGCGACACGTGTCAAAAGAGGTTGGGCGAGGCTTGGCGAAGTCCGAACGAGCCATTTTCCCCATATTCGAGCATCAGTGGCAAGAGCGCTCGGCGAAGTGTGCCGAAGTCCAAGTGAGATTTTTTCTTACGTTTGAGCGTCGGTGCCAAGAACGCTCGGCGAAGCGTGCTGAAGTCCAAGTGAGATTTTTTCTCATGTATGAGCGTCAGTGCCAAGAATGCTCGGTGAAGTGTGCTGAAGTCCAAGTGAGATTTTTTTTCTCACGTTTGAGCACAGTGCCAAGAACGCTTGGCGAAGCGTGCCGAAGTCCAAGTGAGATTTTTTTCTCACATTTGAGCGTCGGTGCCAAGAACGCTCGACGAAGCGTGCCGAATCCAAGTGAGATTTTTTCTCACGTTTGAGCGTAGGTGCCAAGAACGCTCGGCGAAGCGTGCCGAAGTCCAAGTGAGATTTTTTTTTCTCACATTTGAGCGTCGGTGCCAAGAATGCTCGGCGAAGTGTGCCGAAGTCCAAGTGAGATTTTTTCTCATGTTTGAGCGTCGGTGCCAAGAACACTCGGCAAAGCGTGTCGAAGTCCAAGTGAGATTTTTTTCTCACATTTGAGTGTCGGTGCCAAGAACGCTCGGCGAAGCATGCCGAAGTCCAAGTGAGATTTTTTTTCTCACGTTTGAGCGTCGGTGCCAAGAACGCTCGGCGAAGCGTGCCGAAGTCCAAGTGGGATTTTTTCTCACGTTTGAGCGTCGGTGCCAAGAATGCTCGACGAAGTGTGCCGAAGTCCAAGTGAGATTTTTTCTCAGGTTTGAGCGTCGGTGCCAAGAACGCTCGGCGAAGTGTGCTGAAGTCCAAGACGACCTGTCGACAGTTCGGGGATGACAGTTGGCCATTTAACCATTGGAGTTTTGACCATTTGACCGTTGGCCATTAATGAGGTGGTAAAACTCCTTTGTCGTTTATGGTAAATGGGCCTGACTGTTGGGTTTTTGGAGCCCACTATTCTCGTTTTGTGTGCCAGCTCTATAAGACTCCACCCCCCCTCATTTGTTCACTTCTCAGATTTTTACTGAGGCAACAATTTTTGCTAACGAGAGCTTCTGGCGACCACTGACCGTTTTTCGGTGATCTTTCCGACCGTAGCTGTCACTTCAAGGTAACTTAACACTTAGTTTATTTTTTAGTCAAATGTCTTTTCTCCCCCCACGATCAGAGCCTTCCCCTTCTGCTGCCGACGAACCGTCTCCGAGCCAGATTGCTCTCCTCAACAGGGGCAAAAGAGCCGAAGATCCTGCTTCGGTGGTAGTGGAGACCACAGTGGAGACCCCGAGCAGAATGGGGGAGTTCGGGAGACTGTCGGGCGTTCTGACGGGGCTCCGCAGGGTTCGGGAACTTCCGGAGGAACATGCCAAACGGATCGTATACGGGAGGGGGCGGAGTTTTGAGGAGAATGATGCGAGAGAAACCTCGGAAGTTGACGACACCATCTCGATCCTCAACGAGGCGGACTTGGTGGTGATCTGGGAATGTTTTCAGATCCCTGAAGAATTCGAGCTGATGCTGCCAGGTCCCGGGGTGAGGGCCAATTCGCCGATGCCGGTGAATATGTGCTTCTGGCCGGTCGACGCCTTTATTGCCGGAGCACGCCTGCCACTCCACCCCTTCGCCATCCAAGTCTTGCGGTGGTTCGGGGTTAGCCCCATCTAGCTCATGCCGAATGGGTGGAGGGTTATCAACGGATTCGCACTCCATTGCCAGGCGGCCGAGATCGAGCCAGACCTTAGGGTCCTTCGGATGCTGTACCGGCTCCATCAGCAGCATAAGTCGGAGTTCAGGTACTATTTGGCCCCGAGGCACGGTGCTCGGCTTGTTAGCTGCCCTGACTCAATAAAAATTTGGCGAGATAAGTACTTCATCATTCGGGGTCGCGAGCCGTGGTGTATCCCCTCGTATTGGGTTGAGGAAGTGACGAAGAGGGTAAGAGAGCTTCCGGTTCTCTACCCCAACGAAGAAGAAATGGTTCAGGTTCTTCTCGGCCGACCGAAGTTCGATTGGAGGGACCTGACGGAGGAGGCACTCTTCAGGGGGGGCTCAGCCGCATAAACCCTAGTATGCAGTTTTCCTTTTTAGTTTTTCTTTCCTTATTCGGTTTTAACTTGCGTTTTAACCATACTTTCTTCTATCACAGAAACTATGGATTACGAATCGGTGTTGGCTCAGAGGGCAGCGCTTGGCAGCAAGGCTCCTCAGAAACAGAAGAGGATCACCACGAAGGTGACTTCCCCGAAGCCGAAGACAGTCGCCAGTGCTGTCCAAGAGACATCGGCTTCGACGATGGTGACCCCGAGGATGGCGACTGTGGCAACCTCGGTATCGGCCGAGGCAAGTGAGTTCCCGATGGCGGCCGCTCTAGGGATGGAGGCGGCTCCACTGACGACTGAGGCCGAAGTGTTTCTGATTGAGGAACACAAGAAAATTTTCATTCCGGACTGGCAGGTCTGAAAGTTGGACAGATTCCTCGGCGACTCGACATCGAGTATGTAGGCCGTCAAACATCTGGCAATGCCGAAGGATCGTGCCGCCATGGACGCCGGCAGCGTAGGAGACGATGCCTTCGAGATCGCCCGAGCAGCGGTGTCGGTGAGTAGCTTGGTTTTGCTTGTTGGATGAATTACTTGTGTATCTCTATATGGTTTTCTTGCTAACTTGTCTTCTTTCTGTAGATAACCTGTCACTTCGGTCATCTCATGGAGAAGATCACCGAACTTGAAAAGGACCTGAAGAAGGAGGTCAACAGGGCTCGGGCCAAGAAAGCTCGGATCGCGAACGAGCTTGACAGGCTGAAGGTCGAGGCAAACGGGAAGACGACGAGTTTGGAGTACCTCGACGGCCTTGTGAAGAAGCTCGAGGATGATCTGCTCCGGCAGAAGGAGGTGGCGGCGAAGCAGCAGGCAGAAGCCGTCGAAGCTGCCAAGATCGCGGCCGCAAAGGAGGCTAAAGCCACAATCATGGAGAAGGCCCAAGGGTTCCTCACGGCCAACATGGCCAAAGCCTATGCTCGCGCCATCGAGCAAGTGACCGAGTGCTTCCCTGAGGTTGACTACTCCGGATGGCGCCTCTTCCCTGACCACGTCGATGGCTTTGACGAAGAGTCAGACGAGGATGAAGGTGGGGATGAGGATGCGGATGCCAAGGTCGAAGTCATTGGCGACGCTCATGGATCTGAGGTTACCCCCCTTGCGATCGTCGCTCCTCCGGAGGAGTCCGACCATGCAGCTGTGAGCCGCCACGGAAAAAAGGTCGCGCCTTGATTTCAGTCTTTTCTGCCTTTTTTTTCTTTATATATCAGCGATGTATCGCCTGATTACAGACTGGCCACCGCTCTTTTGAATGAATAAAATCTTTTTTCTTTAAATTTGATTAAGTGTCCCTGTCGCTTTGCCTTGAAGTTTTGGCTGTGTTCACAAAATTTTCAAAATTTGGCTAAGTGTTCACGTCACCTTGCCTTGAAGTTTTGGCTATGTGTTCACAAAATTTTCAAAATTTGGCTAAGTGTTCACGTTGCCTTGCCTTGAAGTTTTGGCTAAGTGTTCACGTCGTCTTGCCTTGAAATTTTCAGGTCGTCGAAGTGACGCAGCTCGCCGAAGTGCCTTATGTGACCGAGGTGACTCGTCTCGAGGCTGGCCTAGGGGTGATGAAGTTGTGCCTCGCTAGGAGCTGAGAGCAACTTTATGAAGTTGAGTGGGGGCTTCGCAGAGCTGAACGTGAGCGGAATCATCTGCGACTAGTCTTAGGCCGTCGAGATCTCAAGATCCGGCGGTTAGAAGAAAGGCTTAGGGATACGACCCCCGAAAGTGATGATTATGGTTCGTCGACAGCCGTTAACCTCGGCCTGAGGCTTAGGCGACTCTGTCATTCTCTGACGAAGATGACGGCGGAGAAAGATGAACTGGCAGCTGAGAGAGACGAACTGACGGCAGCGAGGAACGAGCTTTCGGCGGAGAGAGATGAGCTGACAACAGCGATAGACAAGCTGACGGTGGAGAGAGATGAGCTGACAGCAGCGATGGACAAGCTGACGGCGGAGAGAGACGAGCTGAAGAGGGTGACTGTCGACAAGAGCATTTGAGGTTACTCATCTTCGTCGGATTATCACCAACAGCTCCGGTGGTGCGGGCTCGGTGCGGCTGCCTCGCTTGAAGATAACTGTCACTGAAGGAACGAATCGTTGAACTTGAGGCGGAGGTCGCTCATCTTAAGCCCCAGCCTGAGCGGTTCAACGTTAGAACCACTTCGTGCACACGGGAAGAGAGCGATAGAGGGATTTCTTTTTACGAGCTCGCGACTCGCTCTCCCGTTATCCGTCGGAGCCCGGGTGACCCACAAAGTGGGGTGGCTGCTTCGTCGAGCGGAGCGTCTGTTGGGGCTACCGCTAGAAGCAGTGCAGAAGATGCGTCTCAGCTTGCCGGTCTAGAGACGAGCACCGAGGTGAGACATCGGCAGTACAGCATTCGTCATCCCCCGGTGTCTCTAAATCGAAGTATCCCCGCCCCTAGGAGGCGTTGAAGTATTTTTCTGTAGTCATGTACTTTTTTTCTTCAAGTTTTGTATCTCATAGTAAGGATGAGTAGTTGGTCTTATAATTAGACTTGTTCCTCAAAATTCAATGTAATAGTACTTGTTTTGTGAACTTGTGCGTTTTGCTGGCATTTGTAGTTGTCAACAGCTGTCAGAGCAATGGTGATTCGCTCATTACTCGCTTTGGGTGCAAGTACTTGGAGCGGAGTCGAACCAAGTGTTGGACTCCAAGCTTGTCGTTTTAAGAGTGTCAACGACTGTGGGAGCAATTTCAAATGGCGAACCACTTCTTACTTGCTTATGAGTGAGTAATTTGAAGCGGAATCGAGCCAAGTGTTGGACTCCGAACTCGTCGTTTTAAGAGTGTCAACGGTTGTGGGAGCAATTCCGAATGGCGAACCACTTCTTACTTGCTTATGAGCGAGTAATTTGAAGCGGAATCGAGCCAAGTGTTGAACTCCGAACTCGTCGTTTTAAGAGTATCAACGGTTGTGGGAGCAATTCCGAATGACGAACCACTTCTTACTTGCTTATGAGCGAGTAATTTGAAGCGGAATTGAGCCAAGTGTTGGACTCCGAACTCGTCGTTTTAAGAGTGTCAACGGTTGTGGGAGCAATTCCGAATGGCGAACCACTTCTTACTTGCTTATGAGCGAGTAATTTGAAGCGGAAACGAGCCAAGTGTTGGACTCCGAACTCGTCATTTAAATTTTTTTTTTGCAAGTAGAGTTAGACTACCCCAAAAAATAGAAACTTGCTAGGTAGAGTTAGGTTATTCAAGAGATAGGGAAGTTGTGAGGAGAAATTTCTCTTTATTGAAAACAACGGGGCGGTTGCTTCTAAGTTGCAGACCGCCTTTACATTTTGATTAAAAAGAAGATACAAGTATGGTTTTTGCAATCCTGGGGAAGTTGCTTAGAGCGGTATTTAGACACTCTCTCGGTACTTCATCAGCTGCTCGGCGTTCCAAGTCCTTGGCATCTTCATACCCCCCGGGGCTTCGAGTTGATACGTGCCCAGACGTATAACTCTGGAGACCTTATATGGTCCTTCCCAATTGGGTGCCAGCTTGCCTCTTTTGCTTGGATCGGAAATTGATAACTTTCTCAGCACTAAGTCCCCTTCCTTTAGGTGGGTGGGTCGTACCTTCTTGTTGTAAGCTTGAGTGATCCTACGATGGTAGGTCTCCTGGCGGATTGTGGCTCTCTTGCGGATCTCGTCAATGAGGTCTAGGCAGTTGCGAAGCTGGTTTGCGTTCTGCGCCTCGTTGTAAGCTATGAGTCGAGGTAAAGGAAGACCCACCTTCAAAGGGATAAGAGCTTCTGATCCATATGTGAGGTTGAAGGGGGATTCACCTGTCGGAGTTTTTTTGGTGGTGCGATAGCTCCAAAGCACATTAGGGAGTTGTTCGACCCATAGCCCTTTGGTGGACTTGTCGAGCCTCTTCTTCAAGACTGAGAGGATTTGTCGGTTCGCATTCTCCGCTTGGCAGTTGGACTGGGGGTGCGCAACTGAAGAGAACCGCTGTTGAATCCCGAGGTCGGTGCAGAAGTCATGGAAGGTAGCTCCCGTAAATTGGGTCCCGTTGTCAGTTACGAGAATGCGAGGTACCCCGAACCGACAGACAATATTCTTCCAAAAGAACTTCTGCACCTTGTTCTTGGTGATCGTTGAGAGAGGTTTGGCCTCTATCCACTTGGAGAAGTAGTCTATTGCTACAACCAAGAACTTCAGCTAGCCTGGTGCCGGAGGGAAAGGTCCGAACAAATCCATTCCCCACATTGCGAATGAGATTGGACTTGCCAAGGAGGCAAGTTGTGCTTGGGGTAGGCGACGGATTGGGGCAAACTTCTGGCAGGATTCGCACTGGCGGACGTACTCCTCAAAATCACTTAATAGTGTAGGCCAGAAGTACCCAGAGTTCAAAAGCTTCCGGGCAAGGGATCTCTCTCCCAAGTGTGCACCACATGGACCATCATGGGCTTCCCTTAGGGCATAGAGCGCCCCTTCCGTGGAGAGGCATCTCAGATAGGGCTGACCATCGACTTGGGTGTAGGAGCGCTTGTACATGACCCCGTCCAAGAGTGTGTACCGCTCTGCTCGTGTCCTGATCCTCCTGGCTTCTTTCGGTCTTCGGGAAGGACTCCATCCCGGAGGTAATCGAGGAGGGGCTTCATCCAGTTTTCCCCCAAGTGTTAGGGGGTAGGCTTCCATTGGCTCCGAGCCATCTTCGTCGATGCTTGGTTTGAGAAGGACCTCTATTAAGATGGTCCGTTCTAGACCTTGGAGGGATGAGGAGGTGAGCTTAGAGAGGGCATCCGCTTGCGCATTTTCCTCTCGGGGAACCCGCTGGAGTTGAACATCTCTGAATAGAGCTAGAAGCTCTCTCACCTTCACCAAGTACCTAGCCATGCGGTCATCTCTCGCCTCGTACTCCCCAGACACTTGATTGACCACTAACTGAGAGTCGCTGAAGACCCTTACTTGTTTGGCACCTGCCTTGCGAGCCAAGCAGAGCCCCGCAATTAGGGCTTCATATTCTGCCTCGTTGTTTGATGCTGGAAAGTTGAGGCAGAGGGAGTATTGGAGGATGAAAGCATCGGGACCAGTTAGGATGACGCCGACCCCACTTCCATCGGCATAGGAGGACCCGTCCACATAGATGGTCCAGACGGAGGGGTCATCAGGACTCGCATGAGTCGAGGATGGTGTTCTCCACGATGAACTCGGCCAGATCTTGGGCCTTTATCGCCATCCTGGGCTGGTAAATAATGTCGTGCTGACTCAGCTCGATGGACCACTTCATGAGCCATCCGGAAGTCTCCGGCTTATGGAGAACCTATTTCAGCGGTTGGTCGGTAAGGACGACCACTGAGTGGGATTGGAAGTAGGGGCGGAGCTTTCAGGCCGCCATTACCAAGGCGAGCACCATATTTTCCAGTTTCAGATAATGGAGTTCGGCGTCGTAGAGCACCTTACTCACGTAATAGATGGGCTTTTGCCTCTTACCCTCGTCCCTCATGAGGACCGTGCTGAGCATCTACTCCAAAGCTGTGAGGTAGAGGTAGAGGTAGAGGACCTCTCTAGGTACCGGCTTACTCAGGAGCGGGGGGTTGGCCAAATACTCTTTGATCTTGTCAAAGGACTCCTATTGCTGTGGCCCCCACTCGAAGCCTTTACCCTGAGGGCTTTAAATAAGGGGGGCACTTTTCCCCGAACTTGGAGAGGAATTGCCCAATCGCGGCGAGGTGCCTCGTTAGCCTCTGCACCTCTTTAACGTTGGAGGGGGGAGCCATTTTGAGAATGGCTTGGATCGTCTCGAGGTTGGACTCTATGCCCCTCTGGCTGACCATAAACCCCAGAAAATTGCCTGAAGAGACACTGAACGCACACTTGTTCGGGTTTAGTCTCATATTGTGCCTCATAAGCACTTCGAAGGCTTCTTGAAGATCGAGGGTATGCTCCTGCCCTCGAGTGCTCTTGACCAACATATCGTCGACGTAAACCTCGATGTTTCGGCCAATCTGGTCTCGAAAAACCTTGTTCATCAGGTGCTGATAGGTAGCCCCCGCATTTTTCAAGCCGAAGGACACAACACGGTAGTAGTAGAGGTCTTGGTCCGTCACGAACGAGGTTTTCGGGATGTCCGGAGGGAACATTTTGATTTGGTTGTATCCTGAGAAGGCATCCATAAAACTGAGGAGCTCGTGCCCGGAAGTCGCATCGATTAAGGCGTCGATGCTGGGAAGAGGAAAAGGGTCCTTCGGGCATGCCTTGTTCAGATCAGTGAAGCCAATGCATATCTTCCAACTCCCATTGGCCTTCTTAACCATTACCACGTTGGAGAGCTACTCAGGGTAGTTCACCTCCTGAATAAAGAGGGCGTTGAGGAGTTTCTCAACCTCCTCCTTGATCGCCTGTTGCCTCTCGGGGGCAAACTTTCGCCTCTTCTACTGGACAGGCTTGACCCCAGAGGTGATGCTCAGATAGTGCATTGAGAGCTCCTCCGAGATTTCGGGCATGTCTGCTGCAGTCCATGCGAAGAGGTCGCGATTCTCCCGTATGCACCGGGAGATATCTTGCTTTATGGAGGGGGAGAGAGCTTTGCTGACGCGGAACATCTTAGTGGTGTCTTCTTTGGAGAAGGCCACTTCCTCCAATTCGTCCACGGGCTCGGAGATAGTTTGGCCGCCTTCCTGAGGAAGTTCGAGCGCTTCCAAAGAGAGAACCGGATCCCCCATCGAGGTCATATAGCACTTCCGAGCCGTTTCTTGGCTTTCCCTCACTTATCCCACTCCTGAGGGGTGGGAAACTTCATTTTCATGTGGTAGGCTGAAGGAATGGCTTGAAGCATGGCCAAACCTGGTCTACCTAGGATAACATTATAGGTGGCCTTGACGTCGACCATCATGAAATCTATTTGCTCCGTGCGAGTTTTCGGGGTGCGAGTTTTCGGGGCCTTTCCAGCCGTTACGTCGAGGGTTATAATTTCTTCGACTGTAACCGGGATCCCGGTGAACTCGTGGAGAGTGTAGCCGGTGGGCTTGAGCCGGTCCCTTGACAGCGGGAGGCCCTTGAAGGCCTCCAAGAAAAGGATGTTAACGGAGCTGCCGTTATCTACCAAGACACAACGAACTTCGAAGTTCGCTATGCAGAGATTGATGATGAGGGCATCGCAGTGGGGCATGCGGACGCCCTCCAGGTCCTTATCAAAATACGTCACCGGGACTCCGAGGCCCTTTGGGGGAGGATGGCTCTGCACGGAGTTAACCTCCCTTACGAAGGCTTTTCGGGAGGAATTGGAATCTCCCCCCATTGGGACCCCATGTATCAGGTGTAAGATGCCCTCCACTTCGGCCTCCGGAGTCTCCGTGCGCTGCTCATTTTGCCTGTTAGCCCCCCGAGGCGGTGGGGACAGATTGGCTCAGTCCCTTTTTACGAACCAGTTGAGTTGCCCTCTCTGAATGATGACCTCGATTTCATCCTTCAAGGCCCGAAATTCATCTGTGTCGTGCCTGTGGTCCCGATGGAAACATCACCACTTACTCCGGTCCCTCTTCTTTGCCGGGGTATTCATCCTTGGGGGAGGCGGTAGGAGGCCATTGTTCCCTATCTCCATGAGGATGGCAGATACACTCGCGTTAAGCGGAGTGAATTTCTCGAACCGAGGAGGAGGACGCCGCTGACCCCCATTGTCTTTTTGGAGCTTCTTAGCTCCTTCTTCTTCTGCACCCTTCCACTTGTTCGAGAAAGATGAGGCCTCGAAGGTGGGGCGGTGGACGGCTTCTTCCGCTCGGATGTACTTCTCGCTCCAAAGTAGGAGCTTTGAGAAGTCCCGAGGGGGCTTCTTGGCGAGGGACGCCCTGAGGTTAGCATTGAGGACTTTGGAATGGAAGGCGATGGTGGCGACCGAGGGTTCCAAAGAAGCAATGGACCTAGCCTCGGCAGTGAAGTGTTTGATATAATCCCTTAGTTGTTCGCCCTTCTTTTGGCTGAGGAACAGTAGGGTGTCGCTCGTCTTCTCGGCGCGCCGACTGCTCATGAAATACGTGAGGAAAAGACCTTCGAACTGGTCGAAGAAGAAGATAGATGCTGGCGCAAGCCGAGAGTACCATTCCCGAGCTGGCCCCTTGAGTGTGGCTGGGAAGGTCTTGCAAAGGAGGGAGTCGGATGCATGGTGGATCATCATGAGAGTTTTGAAACTCTCAACGTGACCTGCGGGGTCCGACTCCCCGGTATAGGTCTCGAAATGTGGAGGCTTGAAGTTGTCGGGAACTGGAGCCTCCATAATGGTACGGGAGAATGGGGGCCTGCTCGGACGAAGGTTTCTTGCATGTTGTCCCTCGTCTCGGTCGAGCTGGCCGAGGTGCCTTTCCATCTCGTGGAGGCGGTGGTACGAGGTGCCTTTCCATCTCGTAGAGGCGGTGGTAGACCGAGTCCTCCCTTCGTTCTTGTTTGGCCGAGCCCCGGGACTCGTTCTCATGTCGAGGAGGGCTGGGGTTGCGCCGATGATGGCTCAGAGTAGGAGGGGGACTGACTAAGAGACGAGGGTGACTTGGGGTAGGGCGTGGACTACGGAAGCGGCGGTGGTGATCGGGAGAAGGACGGCGATGGCTCACAGCCTGCCTAGGACTTCAGGAGTGGCGAGGATGGTAAGGAGCTGGTCAAGGAATACGGGAGCGGCGAGGATGGTGAGGAGCCGGTCGAGGACTACGGGAGCGGCAAGGATGGTAAGGAGCCGGTCGAGGACTACGAGCCCTACGGCCATTATTGGGGGCAACATTAAGAGCCCGGAGGACCACCTCCTGGAATTGCTGGAATTCCGCCCTTGTGACGGGGGCCTCCTGCACATGATGGTCCCGAGGTGCCTGGCGACCTGCCGGGGAAGGGCTCCGTCTTGGGCGATGTTGGGGCGATTCTCTTCATCTACGGGGAGAGTTGGACCCCCCTCGGTTGGATCGGCATGGCGAACGGTCCCTGGCCTGCTCGCGGCGAGGGTTCGACTCTTGGGCACGCCTCTCCTCCAGATGGGTAAGGAGATTGGGTCCATGCTCGGTCTACCGATTGTTGATCACGTTCCGCATATCCTTTGGAGTGGGGGGAGTATAGGAAGCCATGGAATCGGTGTCGGCATTGTGGATGGAAACTCGAACTTGATGGACAGGTTGCTTGTGGCGACTCCGTCGAGAAGGTTCCCCCACTACAGCCTGGGGTCCTAAAGGCTGCTGGATGGACTGCGGAGCCGGAGGATCGAGCTGCTGGGTTGGTTGGTAGGGATGGGGGAGATCCCCTTGCGGAGGAGGAGGAGGAGGATGAGAAGAGGTTTTCCTTCGGTTGGAGTTTGCGGGTCTCTTCTTGGGAGACATGGCTGGGAGTAACATGGGTCGAAGGAGGAAGACGGGTTTGCTTGTCGAGTGGTTTCCCACAGATGGCGCCAATCTGTTGTCGCTAAATTCGGGTGTGGAGGCAATAGATGAGATTTGTAGGTTCGTGAGGAACTCACACAGGTTGACCCCTTCTTCTTCCTTGGTGATTTGTTGGCTCCTTGGTGCTCCCTTGCGACCTGCACAAATGTTCGAGACACTGGGATGGATCCCGGTGACGAACCCTCCGACGATCAAGTCAATACATAGAAAAAGTCAAGGAAAAAGAGCTCAACTGTGCAAAGTGTGATCACCTTTTACAGTAGGAGATAGGGGGTTTTTATAGTCGCCATGGAGATCCTTTTCAGGATAAGGGTGAATCCCGACTTCCCGGTGTGGCTGGTTGGGGTTGGTTACAACCATCCCCTTAAGATAGGGACAGAGTAGGATTTGCTCCTATCCTATTTGACTGGTCCCTAACGGGTTGAGACCCGTTCTCTGTCTACCAGATCCGTTCGCAGGATAGCGGGTCTAAGGGAAGAGGCCCGGTACCCGATTCAGACCCGTCCGCAGATGAAATTACCATCCCGCCCCTGCGACTTCAAGATTCATGCCCACTTTGAACGGGTCTGAATTAACCCTATTTTTAGCCCTATCAATTTGTATATCATTTTATTGAATATATTTTGTTTAGTAGATAATGATTATTTTTTTTATAAATATGTATAGGTATGGATTACGATATTCCTATTTGGCTTTATTTTGGTGGTGAAATTATCCGTGACCCAAAAATAGGTTGTTGTTATAGTGCCGTTGATCCCGAAAAAATTTGGGTAACCCGTTGTATTGTTCAGTATTTTGATGTTACTAAATGAATGTATGGTATTTGTTATTTTGAATGTATGGTAGATGTAATTTTGTTTCTGGAATTTTGAGATAGTCACACCCGTTAACTCAGTTAGCGTGCCCATTTTTACCAAGGTCGTTAACTGAGTTAACGACTGTTGTGATATAAAATTTCCAGAAACTTGAAAGTTTCTGGAATTTTGAGATACTCACACCCGTTAACTCAGTTAGCGTGCCCCTTTTTACCAAGGCCGTTAACTGAGTTAACGACTGTTGTGATATAAAATTTCCAGAAACTTGAAAGTTTCTGGAATTTTGAGATACTCACACCCGTTAACTCAGTTAGCGTGCCCCTTTTTACCAAGGCCGTTAACTGAGTTAACGACTGTTGTGATCTACAATTTCCAGAAACTTTAAAGTCTCTGGAATTTTGAGATAATCACACCCGTTAACTCAGTTAGCGTTCCCCTTTTTACCAAGACCGTTAACTGAGTTAACGACTATTGTGATCCACAATTTTCAGAAACTTTCAAGTTTCTGAAATTTTGAGACAGTCAAACCCGTTAACTCCGTTAGCGTACCCCTTTTTACCAAGGCCGTTAACTGAGTTAACGACTGTTGTGATCTACAATTTTCAGAAACTTTAAAGTTTCTAAAATTTTGAGATAATCACATCCGTTAACTCAATTAGAGTGTCCCTTTTTACCAAGGCCGTTAACCGAGTTAACGAATGTTTCTATATTTACAAATAGACTGTAAAAATCTAAAGCTGATACCTGAATACACAATCTCAACATATCAACATATACATTCTCAACATATCATTCCCAGATGCCTCTTTATAAATTTCCCAAATTTGGGCAATCTGCAAACACGGCCAGCACATCTCCAAACACAGCCAACACATCTCCAAACACAGCAAACATAACATACAAAAAGAGTTCAACAAATATCCCAAACACAGCAACCCTTCTCCAAACACAGCCATACACAACATACAAATTTTGGGCAATCTCCAAACACAGCAACCCTACTCCAAACACAGTTAACAAATATCCCAACTTACATTACAAACACATCACCCAGGCAACCATAAGAGTTCAACATAACATTAACTACCACGACTTCTTTCAAAATTACAAAAAGACATGAAAAAAACAAAAATTTACCTACGAAGGGGTGAATAGATTTGGACGCACATTTTGGACGCTTCGGGCTTGCCTGAGTTAAGCTAGAGAGGGGAATATTATCTACGTCAAGTTCTTCTTCATCTTCCTTTTCTTGGATTTCATCAACCGGTGGAGATGGCTCCCTTCTTATTCGTTGTCTTTCTTCTTGTATTATTGGATGAGGATGAGATTTTGTAGCCATTTTCTTCCGACGACCTGTTTGATGCACGGGATCGAACAATATCGCATCTATTCTGTTGCATTCGCCGACGAGATCTACTTGTGCTCGACATGACTCAACAATTTTACGTGCGAATACCTTCAACGGCTCGGCTACATTACTTTTTAATACTTTCGCGCATTTTTTCGCTTGAATCCATATTTGGGCCATCTACACAAAAACAAAAGAAACGTAATAATAAATTTAATAAATACACTTTTTAGTAGAAATGTAAATATGGACATAAAACTTACAACACTCCGAAGCAATGGTGTCTTCGGTTGGAACATTGGTAGATTAACGGAGTACATGTCTGCTGGATCGGCATGTCTCTGTGTCGGTACTTGTACCCCCGCTGGAAGTTGGTTTGTTGGAGAAATATAAAGGCGAGTCATTCTCCTATACCACGTCATGTAAGGGACATGGGGAGGCATCAAACGGTGGAATATGCGCAAGTACGTGATCGAGACGATGGTTGTTCCAAATATCTACGTGTACGTGCAATGAAGCTGCCCAATCGTGAGCTGCTTGTTGACCCATACCGGCGACACTATGTAAAACGGCATTGTACGGTTGATGGACCAGAATATTCTGAAGCAACCCAAACTGACGGAGTACTCTATCTGGAAAATAGCCCTCAACTCTACCAAAGTGGATAAGCGGCACTTTTGTCAACCACAGGTGAGGAGCCAAGGTACAAACTGGAGGCAATCTCGCTAAACGTGCCTCGTTATGTGGTTGCCACTTAACACAATCGTCTACCAAGTGGTCAAGCTCGTCCCGGTAATATGAGAGGCATCTATTAGAGCTAGCCTTTCACGTCAATGAACCCGTCCAATACACACCTTGCGGTGGTCTCATGTTCTCGTCCTCAGGAAGATTTGCCCACTTTGGTGATTGCTTTGCGACAATGGGTCGACCAATGTGTAGTCATTCCCAACTCAAGACCTGTAGCATCAACATCCGTTCATCTGCTTGGCACCGAGAGAGCAATTGCAGAAGGCTCTATACAATGTGGCCAATGCAGCATTTCCCCAATTGTATGCCCCAACTCCACCAAGATCAGCGATTAGTGGTAGGTACATTAACGGCAAGGAATCTCTAGAGGAATTTGGAAACATCACACCTCTGAAATGTGTCATTATATAGGCCTGGCAGTAACAATGTAATTGCAACTTAGTGGAGGCATTAGTCAACGTACCAAAGAATGTTTCCTTCAGCCATTTCAGTCTCACCGATTTGCCTACAAGGGCCGATCGATTCACCTCTACACTGAGATACTCATGGATAATGAACTCTGGTTCAAAGTCCATTGTGCCAGTTACGGCCTGTCCATCAATTGGCAGACCCGTTATTACAACAACATCTTGCAGTGTCACTGTCATCTCGCCGACCGACAAGTGAAAACTATGTGTCTCGGAATGCCATCTCTCGAGAAGGGCTGTTAATAAGGGTCGGTCGGCCTTAATGGAGCTCATCAACCCGATGACATATAATCCACATTGTTGTAATATCTCATGTATACGTGGATGCATCTCTAACATGTCGTGCCCCCTAAAACTATACTCCGAAGAATTTCCTTCCCAAACGGCTTTAGAGCGATGCTGACCTTGTAAAGTCGAAAGCTTTGGGTCGATCGGACCGGGAACCACCGGAGGAACATATGAGGAAGAAGATGGACCCGACTGACTAGATGGAGAAGAAGTGCCATGTTGATTTGGAGGAGGAGACGGGCCCATTTGATTACCCGGAGAAGAAGGACCGACCTCATCCTACACAAAAAAAAGTTGAAATTCAACATACAAATTTATAATTCTATTGATGTTAAAATTGAACGTATGAAAGTAATGTCAAATCATCTTACATTGGCACGTCTCTGTCCACCACGGTTCGTTTTTTGGGGAGGTTGTCCATGACATGTCCATGGACCTTTTCGGGTTGTTGGAGGTCTACTACTCCCTTCTTCGGGATTACCCATTGTCCATGCCATATGTTATATCAAATAGAATCCTACATGTTTGATAATATATGTTAACAAATTTACCTTAAAATCGCTATAAATTTATTATACAATTAACAATGTCTAATTTCCAAAATTTTAATATCAAACAATATTATTCACAATGTCCATCCCAATATTGGTTTAATTTTGGTTAATTACACAATGCAAATTTATCATGTGCAAAGCAAATTTTACAACCTAAATCTATCACGTACAAATTTAACAATGCAAATTTATCAAAAAAGTCTATCAATGCAAATTTGAACCTAAACCTAAATCTATCAATGCAAATTTATGAATGCAAACCAAACCCTAAATCTACCAATGCAAATTTAACCCAAAATTTAATATATTTACAAACCAAAATGAACAAAAAATTTCAAATCCAACCCTTCACCCAAAATCACTTAAAATTATATACCATAAGTTACGAACACTTACAAACGAATGTTGGGTTGAAGGTCGAAGTCTACTACGCCGCTGCAGATCCGATCCTCTACTTCCAAAAATTTGGGAAAAGGGTTTATGGGTTCACCAATAATTTGGGGAAAATGATGGTTGAGATGAGATTTTCGGCAGTGAAGAAGAATTTTTAGTAAAAAATTCGAGAGATTGGGATGAGTAGAGGCCGAAATCAGAGGCTAGGGTTTGGGGGTTGGGTTCAAAATCATGCGATGGGGTTTTGGGAGAGAGAAGAAGTAAGATGAAAGTGAGATAGTGTGTGTTATTTAAGAGAAACCCAATCGACACTCGCTAACCTAGTTAGCACGCCTGGTATAAAGAGGCACGCTAACGAGGTTAGCATGTCTATACTTAGTGATTTTTATTCCACACCCCTTTTTGAGGTAGTGCCCCCTACTGTCCCATCGACACTCGTTAACCCGGTTAGCGCGCCTGGTTTAAATGGGCGCGCTAACGGAGTTAGCGAGTCTATTTTGGGTGAGTTTTTTCCCACATCCCTACTTGAGGGGATAAGTGGTATCCCCTAGCACATGCTAACTGAGATAGCTTAAAGAAAATTACTAGGGGCGCTAACTCAGTTAGTGACAGGGACTTTTTGGTATTAAATTTTCGAACAAGGATAGTTTGGTACATACTTACAAAAAGTGGGATAGTTTGGTAAAAAAATTCCCTGAGGTGGCCGCCTCACCCGCCTCAGGGGTGAGGCCGGCCCTGAGCATAGTAGAGGTAGGCGAACAAGGACAGTTTGTGTACATCATAATGCATAGAAAATTTCTAAAATACTACAATGGCAGAGGTGTGGTGTTCTGTCGTATGTATGTGTGTGTCACATGACATCTACGACTTATTTGTAAAGAACAAATTACAGTCAAACTCTATATTTTCTTCTCACCAATCAAAACCTCACTTATTATATGCGCAATTTTTCCGCTATTTCAAGGAATTCCATATTTAAGAAATTCATTAGACAAAACCCCTAAATAGCAGTTATCAATACTACTACTGAAAGGTGATAGGAATCAAGAATTCTGCCCTCTTTCAGTCCCCACACTAACCCTGGGTTTTTTGAAAATTTACGAAACTGCCATCACTTCTACTCCGTCCGATCCAGAATTAACGGTCCAGATTGTCTGCCGATTTGCATAGCGATATTCACACCCTCCCTTTTACAGTCGCGCTCTCTTTGCTGCTGGGTTTTGTCACTCTAATAAGTTAGGATTGTTAGGAGTGAATATATCAATTCATCCCCTTCCCCAAAACCATTGTCCATCTCTCATTTCCTCACATTCTGATTTTTCAATCAGACGGCCACGGGGTTAGCCTTCGCCTGGAGCTCCGGCGGTGCTTGATCTATCGTGAATCCTCCACCTCCACCTATCCTAAACCATTGTCTAAAATCGCAAGGTTATAATTTTCCTCTTTTTCAATTTCATTTGGGTTTAGGGTTTCAATTCTCGAATTTGGGGTTTGGATTTACTCTTTTGTTTGGGCATCTCTTTGTGGGGGCACTAGTGGTTCAAATAATAGATGTATGAAGTAATTATTACTACATAAACTCAACAAATGTATTATATTGTTGTTCTTGGAATGAATGAATGAATCTGATGTGTTACACTTTCAGATGTTGCTCTTACTATGGTTGAAACTGAGAATAAATGGTCTTTGATACATTCTTCGGAGGAAAGTTAAAAGACTAAACATATAAGTAAGGTGATTTTTTTTTTGACATAACTTGCTTTCTTTTGTACTATCGTTACTGATTGATCTTTAACGTAAACACAATTTTTTTTTTGAATAATTGGATCTTAAAGCGTAGAGATTTATAGATAGGCTTTTAGTTCTAATGTCATGGTATTTTGGAAATTCGCTTTTTTATAGTATATAGCTTATATGATCGAGACTAAAGTTATTTTTATCAAAAAATGGAGTGGGAGAGAGTAAACAAAGAGGAAGAAGAAGAAGCATGGAAATAAGAGACCCAAGAAACGGAATGACGATGGAAGCTCTTGCGCACCATCAACAATGGTGAAGTTTCTTCTTTTGTATTTCTTCTTATACATCTTGGTATATTCTTCTATTTATTTATTTTTTAGACTGGTGTGCAATTTGTGAAGTTATGTTTGCAATGGCTTAAGTAGGTGGGAGACTGTAAATCGACTTGCATACCCATGACTATGAAGAGTCTGTTCGAGTGTCAATTATCGAAGCTTCAGGAGAAAGTCGAGGTAGCAATTAAAAAACTACCTAATATTTTAATTTTTCTTACCATAAGAGATCCGTAAATGTAAACTAAACCTATATGGAATTTTTTTATAGATAAAAGAGGATTTAACCAATTTCTATTTTTAAAGTAACTGATTGAGGAGATTTACAATTGCAAGTTCTTATGCTTAATATTGTTTGGTATCATAGGATTTAATAATGAACAAAATAACTGATGAGGAGGAGAAACTAATGTTCTTATAAATAAAAAGCTCAAAGAATGTGGATGATAGAATGCAGGTTTGTTTAAGCCCAATCTTCACCATTTTAAAAATTATTTGTAAATTATAATTGCTTTTTGTATTTGGTTATACTACTATTAGCATTGGTATAGAATTTGAACGTATATTATCAACATATATACTTCCCATGGAGCGAGAAGACTCTAATTAAGAAAAGATGTGTTCACTTTGTTCTCTAATGACACTCACAACGAGAATTTATGTGCTTGACATAATTTAAGTTGGATTTTTCTCTCTATGATATGATAAGGATCGGGGTGGAGGATGAAAGATCGGTTGTCATGGAATTCAATATATTGGAAGATTGGAGAGAAGGAGATTATATTTTAGATATGTTGGAAAAACAACATTTCTCTTTCCCAGTTTGTTCAGAAAATAACATTTCTTTTTTGTTTAAATAGAGGATCCATCGTCAATTATGGATTGGTGTTTGCTACATATTTGTGGGTAGGGTACTTGGTGTTTTTTATTTTCTTTTTCATTTATGCATTTTTATTGCTGCATCATGTATATATTTAACTCTCTCAAAAGTAAACCAGAGAGGATCTTAATCTTTTACTCACAATAATTATAGGAATTTGTAGCTAGATAACTTAGATTGATACTTTTTCATCTGAAGCAACCACGGCCGAGTACCAAAAGATAGACCACTTTTTCATATAACAAACTTATTCGTATAATACAACAAATAACTATGTTTGATATCAGTTTTTCCTAACTATTAGATGTCGATCCAATTAGTATTGTGAACTTGAGGAAGGAACCAAGAAGAAAAGGGTGATGATTGTGACAGTTAAATTAGCTTTCTTTAGAGAAAAGTTAAAGGGGCTCTGGGGGTGAACGCATGGGGTAAGCCAAATCCATGTATTGATGGTTGTCTTTTCCTTAGCTATAGAGTTGTTTTCCACGTTGTGCGGACGCATCAATGCATCATTGCAGGTTGCAATAGTGGCTGCAGAAAAGTTTGAATATACATTCATCTTTTGTAAGTGCTTTTTCACGGTCACTTAATTATTGCCTAATTCAGATTTGGTTTTTTCTTATTCTTCGAAGTTTTTATTATGTAGGGTTTCTATTTTTAATTCTTTTTTCAAATTGTGGTTTGATTCTATTAATGATTGATTTGAACCGATAAATTTAATGGCAGGGGAAGCTCCGCATGAGATTCAAGACAAAAATACTCGCTCCCTTCTCCTCCCTCCACCTCCATGTACACGCTGGAGAGTCAAGCCACTGCCCATCGGTAGGAAGTTGTCCCTCTAATCTATATAAGAACTGTAATTTTTGGAGGTTTGGTGAATTGAGGGACTTTGTAGACATTGTCACTTGTTTCACAGGGTTAACTTTATTGTAAGTAGAAGGAAGAAACTTAGGTTTGAAGTGGTGCTTTAGTTGGGAAACAATTATTTATGTTTCTATAAGAAAGTTTATAAATTTATTGTCTTTCTTTATAAAAATTGTTTCTTTTTCTCTCTTACTCATGCTATAATAAATGCATATCATGTATATATAAATATCTACTGTTTATTCTTGGTCAGGTGCTAATTTTGACTTTTCCTTAAAAAGGAGTTGTTCTCTTTCTTTGATATTCATTAACACATAGATTGTAGTAGCTCTTTTAAAGATCAACTGTTCTTGAAACATAAAACTCGCCTAGATATTAAAATAGATTGCTTTCCTAGATTCACTATAAGAGGTCATTTTTTTTGTATAGGAAGGAAGCGGGCTTCTTTTTTTTCTTCGTTTGTGCCTTTTTAGTTTTTTTTATTTTGACAATTGCATAACATGTATTTCACAAGATTTATTAATTGTTTTTAACTAATGATCTTGCAATGTATAATTCACATAAAAATTGATGTTTTATTGGTAAAAGATTGCTGCTCTAAAGGTTTCAGTTTTATTCTACAGTTCTTCATCATACCAAATATTCTTGTATGTGTTCACATGCTGATACCATTCATACAGTCATAATAATTAGAATAATTTCTCATAGAATTGCAAATATGAATTTACTATTTGTGCATTTTTGCAAAAATTCTTGCAAAAATTGTGCATTTCATTACGAATTAAAAAATTAACTAGAAGCCTCACATATGAATTTACTATTTGTTTACCTATTCTCCATAGATCAAGAACTAATTACTTTCTCTGCAAAATTGCTATAATACTTTATATATAATTACATTTTGCATGATCAAATTTGTTCACTACATTCATATATATTTCAAATAGTTTATTTAAAAATAAAATAACCTCATTAAACAAACAAACAAACATTAATAATTATGAGTTCCAGTAATTCTATACAGTGTATACATTCTATTTAGTTTTTCATATTTTTTGCTCTTGAGACATAGATTTCCAATGTCATCACACATTTCTTTCTTCCCGCACTTTTAAATTTGCTTTACATTAACTTTTGCGTCTTACAATAAGTTCAAGTTTATAAGAATTGTGTTTTTCATTGATATTTTTGTTTGAATTCTCTTTGTAGGGTTGGATCTTCTAATAGCACTCAGCGTATTATTCAGGAAATCAACCAATTTAGCTAGGTATACAATTATGTGTTTCATTGATACATTGTTATAGATATCTAAATTCTTATATCCCTCACTATACTTGAATTGAAATTTTATGTTATTCTTTATCATTAGCCACCAATTAAATTGGAATTCAATTTAAAGAAGGCTTCAGTATAATGAAGGTTATATGCATGGACTAAAAGATGTTCGAATTAGTCCATGTTGGAATGTTATCATGTAACTTAAACACACTGTAGTTGAAATATTTCTTCAATAATTATTTTTCCTGTCCAGGTATACCTTTAGTTCTTTTAGAGCACAAAATAGTTTCTTTTGATTACATGTTATACATCTTAATAACTTATATTTGATATTGTACAATCATGACAATGTGCTGAACAATTATACATTTTATACGCAGATAGCATGAACGATTTTTCCTGAAATATTATTGTGACGAATGCAAATTATTCTGAAATATAAATTTAATAAAGTAGGATTATCAATACTATTACTCTACAAGGAATCATTTATCAAATATCTATTCTCTCCTTTTGATTATATATTTATCATCCCATTACCAATAACTGTGTTCTGCATTTCCTTAACAAGCATTGCACTCTTTTATAATCAATCTCTGGGTATTCAAGATGTAAATGCTATGAAGGTATGATCAGATTCCTTAATTAATTACAGTGTCTTTAATATATATATATTTTTCGAGAGAAGTTTCTATGTTTTATACTGTTTTCTAACTACTTGTGCAAACCTCGGATCTTTACCCAATGAGAGCTGCTGACATTATGGATTCTTAGCTTTGTTCTAGATTTAGTTACATTATAGTGTTTACAATTTATTTTAATTTCTCATGATTGTTTGCTTATTATTTGTAATTTAAACAAAGTTATCCCTAATCATGAAATGCATGAATTTAGGTTCAAAACTGAACACCCTACAATTTTCTGCTAATATGTAATCATTTGTCTCCTCTTGATTTTCTTCGCAAAGCTTACGTCACGATGATAGTGACGTAAGGTTAAGCATTCTCTTAATGTTTTTTGTTGTTTTGAAGACCGCAACCAAGAAACTGTCATTTTACATAATTTAGATTTTGTGGCTTCACATACTTTTGTTTAATATTATGTAATCAATGCCAAACTTCTATCTATACGCTACTTATGTTTCTCTAGAACAAACTTATTGTTCATCAGTTATATGTACAATACAAATCAACCCACTTTTGTGAGAGCACCCGCGCACAAAGTAGTTGCTTATTGCGCGAAAGTAGTATCCAAATAGTCTTTGTTGATATCCCATATGTGTTGAGAAACTGACCATGTTCAAATGGATGTGCATTTTTTTCTTCTCTTTCCTTCTAATTATATAATGTAGGAATTTTCTCAGGATAGTATGCTTTGTTTTCCCACCCTCATTGCTGATTCAGTATTTGTATGTAGTGACACATATATGAAACAACTGCATTCTTGTGATTAATAAAGAGAAGAATATGTATTGTTGTCATTCAAGGATTGAAGCAATTGGTAGCAAACATGAAGATCAGCTGCACTTTACACCCAAATTGCAAGTACATCCCCAACGTCAGTTAGATTCACTTTATAGTAAACAAAACTTCCCTTCCAACTCTTTAATATTCTCAGTCTTAAATTCTTACCACTCCAAAATAACTTCAATATTGTTAGCTTTGCATACTTACACAATATTATACCTTAAATAATCACTTCTTCAGTAACTTCTCTTTCTCTGCCTATTGTTTGTAGTATACGTTATGCGCATCACAAAGTTCTTAGAAGACAATGCTATTTAGATATGCATCATGGATGATGTAGTATATTGGTTACTCCATGCCATACAACAAGCTTATGATTCTGGAAACTCTCTTTATTTAGATGTAATCTTTTTTGGCGATGTACACTGTTGCCGCTAAATTTGGTGTGGGGGCAAACAGATAGAACTTGTGGATTCTTGGGGAAACTGAATAGAAAGACCTGCGTACCTGTTCCGTCGGGCCTCGATCGTCGATCCCGCCGTGCACCTGCAAAAAGTGCGAGACACCGGGGTTGTCCCCGGCGACGCACCCTCCGACGCTCAAGTTAATAATCTGAAGACTATGAGAGAGCGTAAAACTGGTGAAAGATTGATTACCTCTTAATGGAGATGGATGGGGGGTATTTATAGGCGTCTTAGGGACTGGATTAGGAATGTAATCCCCGTGATTAGATAAGTAATATTCCTTGTAATCGGATATGGAAAGTAATCTGATAAGGGATAATCTCTCTAATCAGTTAAGGAATTTAATCCCTGGCTCCCAGTGGTAGGAGGGATGTGAATCAAGGCCGTTGGTTAAGGCTAACCAGGGACCTTGATTTCATGCGCAACGGGTTAAAACCCGCGCCCACTTTGAGGTGGATCCATTCGTGGGTTATTGGGTTTTTGAGGTGAAGACCCGACACCCGGTTTGGACCCTTTGGTTGGTGAAATTACCGTTTTATCCCTGTGCTTCAAGATTCGTGTTCCGTTTGGACGATTCCGATTTAACCCCATTTTTAGCCATATCACGAGCCCCCCACTCCCGAAGATTGATGTTTAATCAGACTTCGAGGAGTAGTTTCACTGTTTTCACTGGCTATCAGGGTTCTATCGGGAATCAAACGGAGCATTGCTGAATCGCAAAGGAGGTGGTATGGTGATCTTTCCTGCAGACGGAACTCTTGGACCGTCGTCGTGCTCTTCTTAGTTAGCGGTTTTGGCCGTTTCCGCTTGTTGGGTGCTGGTGCGAAGGGAGCCGAAGTCACGCTTGTGACGCACCCGGTGTCACGGACATTTGACGATTGACGCCGAACTCACTTGGCGCCGAACTCACCCCCGTAAGAGGGTCGGGGACACGAGCGTTCGGCGGGAGGTGCCGAACTGACTTAGTGCCGAACTCACCCCCGTAAGAGGGTCGGGGACACGAGCGTTCGGCGGGAGGTGCCGAACTGACTTAGTGCCGAACTCCCGCCCGTAAAACGGTCGGTGGCACGAGAGCTCGGAGAACGGTGCCGAGCTGGGTCAGTGTCGAACTCACGCCTATAAAACGATCGGTGGCACGAGCTCGGCGACTGGTGGCGAGCTGAGAATGTGCCGAACTCACGCCTATAAAACGATCGGTGGCACGAGAGTGTTCGGCGAACTGCAGCGAGCTGAAAATGTGCCGAACTCACGCCCGTAAAACGATCGGTGGCACGGGTGTGTTCGGCGAACTGCAGCGAGCTGAAAACGCGCCGAACTCACGCCCGTAAAACGATCGGTGGCACGAGAGTGTTCGGCGAACTGCAGCGAGCTGAAAATGTGCCGAACTCACGCCTATAAAATGATCGGTGGCACGAGAGTGTTCGGCGAACTGCAGCGAGTTGAAAACGTGCCGAACTCACGCCTATAAAACGATCGGTGGCACGAGTGTGTTCGGCGAACTGCAGCGAGCTGAAAATGCGCCGAACTCACGCCTATAAAACGATCGGTGGCACGAGTGTGTTCGGCGAACTGCAGCGAGCTGAAAATGCGCCGAACTCACGCCTATAAAACGATCGGTGGCACGAGTGTGTTCGGCGAACTGCAGCGAGCTGAAAACGCGCCGAACTCACGCTCGTAAAACGATCGGTGGCACGAGAGTGTTCAGCGAACTGCAGCGAGCTGAAAATGTGCCGAACTCACGCCCGTAAAACGATCGGTGGCACGGGTGTGTTCGGCGAACTGCAGCGAGCTGAAAACACGCCGAACTCACGCCCGTAAAACGATCGGTGGCACGAGAGTGTTCGGCGAACTGCAGCGAGCTGAAAATGTGCCGAACTCACGCCTATAAAACGATCGGTGGCACGAGAGTGTTCGGCGAACTGCAGCAAGCTGAAAACGTGCCGAACTCACGCCTATAAAACGATCGGTGGCACGAGTGTGTTCGACGAACTGCAGCGAGCTGAAAATGCGCCGAACTCACGCCTATAAAACGATCGGTGGCACGAGTGTGTTCGGCGAACTGCAGCGAGCGGAAAATGCGCCGAACTCACGCCTATAAAACGATCGGTGGCACGAGTGCTCGGAAGCTTGTGCCGAAGTTTCGGACTTGTTTGTTTCTCTTTGGGTGGAGCTTTGGCGGTTCTGGTGGATGTGACCCTCTGCGCTTCTGACAGATGTGACGTCGTCTGTGTTTTCTGACAGATGTGACGTCCATTAACGCTGCCTCCTGGGCTTCTGCCAGACGTGATGATCATTAATGCGCCGTCTGGATCAGCGCGGAGAATGAGGTGACGTTTGGGGTCTCTTTTTGTCGTTTTCATGGGGGTGGGCCTGCGTTAGAGGCCCATTTACCTCGATTGAAGCGCTGGCTCCTCTATAAAAACCCTCACCCCCTCCTCATTTTTTACTTTCCAAGTTTTCGTTCGCGTCTGAGTCTGCTGTGAGAGAGCTTCAGGTGATCACTGACTGTTTTCCGGCGAAGTTTCCGACGAGTTCCCCTTTTCAAGGTAACCTTTATATTTATCTTCTAAACATGTCTGTCTCCCACACTTCTTCTTCGTCCGAGCCCTCCCTCGGAGCCGACGGAGCTCCAACTTCGAGTCGAGCTGCCAAGGGCCAGAAGGTGTTCGGCAAGGACTCCATCGTTCAGGATCCGAAGCACATGGGGGCGTTCGGACAGCTTCCGGGGCCGTTGACGGGGCTCCATAGGGTTCGAGAAATCCCAGAGGATAAGGCGGAACGGATAGTGTACGGGAGGGCGAGGTCGTTCGAGGAGAACGCAGCGAGGGAGACAACGGAGGCCGACGAGACGGTGTCGATTCTCTCCGAGGAGGACCTGGATTCGATTCGGGACTGCTTCCAGATCCCGCGGGAGTACGAGCTTATGCTGTCGGGCCCCGGGGTTAGGGCCAACTCGCCGTTGCCGGTGACTATGTGTTGCTGGCCGGTCGATGCCTTTATCGCCGGGGCTCGGCTACCTCTCCATCCGTTCGCGGTAACGGTTTTAAATTGGTTCGGGGTCAGCCCTATCCAACTTATGCCGAACGCCTGGAGAGTCATAAACGGCTTCGTACTCCACTGCCAGGCGGAGGGGATTCAGCCGGAGTTGAATGTGCTTCGGACTATCTATCAGCTGCACCAAGGGAATAGGTCGGCCTACCGGTACTATCTGACTCCGAGGCATGGGGGGAGGTTGGTCCTCTGTCCGGACTCTATCAAGTTTTGGCGCGAGAAGTACCTTCTGGTGCGCAGCGCGGAGGCCTGGCCTATTCCCGTTGGTTGGGTGGAAGGAGTTTCGAAGAAGGTGAAGGCGCCGCCGGCACTTCGACCCGAAGACGAAGATGCCGTACGGGTGCTTCTCGATCGGCCGAAGTATGACTGGAGGGAGTTGACGGAGGACGTCTTGTATGAGGGAGGGCTCGCACACGTTAACCCCAGTACGCTGCTTTTATTTATCGTCTTCGTTTCCTTTTTGCTTTCTTTCCCTTGTCTTGTTCCGAGCTAACCAACTTAACTTTTGGTGCAGAGCAAATGGACTACCAAGCAGTGCTCGCGTTGAGGACGAGCCTCGCCAACAAGGCTCCGAGGAAGAGGAAGAGGGTGGCGTCGAAGCAGCCGGCGCCCAAGGCCCCGAAGATTACGGAGGTGCCCGAAGAGGTGGAGATCTTGGATTCCCCCGTGGTCGAGGTCGGGGCCACTTCGTCGTCGGCCAAGGTCGGCGAGCTACCTATCACCGAGGTCCTGACCATGGTGACGCCGCCGTTGACAAAGGCGGCCGAGGAGCTTCTGACCGAGGCTCATAAAAGGATCCACGTCCCGGACTGGCAGGTTCGGAAGCACGACGGGTTCCTGGGCAATTCCTTGGCGAGCATGGAGGCCGTCAAGCACCTCGCCACGCCGAAGGATCGCGCGGCGATGGAGGCCGGACGAGAGGGAGACGACATCATCGAGATAGCGCGCTCGGCGGTGTCGGTAAGTGCTGAGCCAAGCTCCCTCCTCTTTACGCCGACCTTCTTAAGTTGGTAATTTTTGTGACTTTTTGCATTTTATCCGCAGATCGTTGTTCACTTCGGGCACCTCACCGAGAGGTTGTCGGCCCAGGAGAAGGAGATGAAGAAGGAGAACGACCAGGCCCGGAAGGAGAGGGACAAGATCCGGGGCGAGCTCGACAAACTCGAGCTGAATTTTGAGGCGAAGTCGGCGAGGGCAACCTACCTCGAGGACCGGGTCAAGACGCTGGAGGACCAGCTTCGGCAGCAGAAGGAGGAGGCGGCCAAGCAGATGGCGGATGCGGCCGAGGCCCAAGCGGCGACAGTGAAGAAGGCGGAGGAGGCTACTTTGGAGAAGGCGCAAGGCTACCTCGCCGTGAACATGGCCAAAGCTTTCGCCGACGCCCTTGCCCGGGTCACGGCGGCCTACCCCTCTGTCGACGTCTCCGGTTGGCGGCTCTTTCCGGGGTACGTCGAAGGCTTTGACCCCGAATCAGAGGGGGAAGAAGAAGAGGAGGAAAGAGGCGACGACGAGCCCTTGGTCGATCCAGCCGCCGGAGCTCAGGGGTCGGTGGTTACCCCCTTGGCGGCGGTTGCCCCTTCGGAGGCATCGCCCTCGACCCCTTCTCGCCGCCCCGGGAAAGAGGTCGAGCACTGATCCCGTCTGTTTTTTTTTTTCTTTCCGTCTGTTTTTTTTTTTGTAATGCCTAATAGCGGACTGGCCACCGCTACTTTTTGTAATGAATGAAAAACTTCAACTTTTTGGGCTCGGTTTCTTGCACTTGCTTGTTGTGTGTTGCGTGTTCGAGAATCTGTTCTCTAGAACCCCCGAGGTCTAGGACTTGGGCCATGTCTGAACTTTTGTTGCTCGTCTGTATTTCTTTTCAGCTTGCCATGGTAGACCAAGAGATCGAGCGCGCAGGGTCGGATGCCAAGGTTCGAACCCGCGCAGGGTCGGACGCCAAGGTTCGAGCCGAGGCCGGGCTCGGGGCGACAAGGTTGAGTCTGGCGAGGTGTAGAGAGCGACTTTACGAGGTCGAGCTAGGGCTGCGTCGAGCCGAAACAGAGCGAGGACAGCTTCAACTTATTTTAGGGCAGCGGGACAGCGATATCCGGCGTCTGGAGGGCAGGATTGCCGAGATGACTGCCTCGAGCGAGGGCGGTGCCTCGCCATCTGCCTTCACTAGTAGCCTTCGGACCAAGTGCTTTCGCCACACGCTGTCCAAGGTAACGGCGGAGAGGGACGACCTGCTTTCGGAAATTCAGCACTTGCAAGCTACGGAGACTAAGCTTCGGACGGAGGGAGAGGAGCTGACAACTAAGGTGGCCGATCTCACGGCTGAACGAGATGAATTGGCGGCCGAAGTCGATGTTTTGAAGAGAGCTACCGTCGATAGGAGCATCGAAGTCACCCATCTTCGTCATCTCATCGCGAGCCATGTTGGAGTTCCGACCTCGGCCGTACCGGCGTCCTTTGAGGCCGACGCACAAGATGGTTCATTGAGAGGTCGGATTTCCGAGCTGGAAGCAGAGGTGGCTCGCCTGAGGCCTCGTTCGGGGCCGATTAATGTGAGGAGCACGTCATGCACCCGAGCGGAGAGCGAGCGGGGCATCACCTTTTACGAGATGGCGACCCGCGAGCGCCTCAGCCATCCGAGCCCGGGGGACGCGCAGAGCTCAGTGGCCATTTCGTCGAGCGGCGCATCCGTCGGCGTGACGGCCAGAAGCAGTGCCGAGGCCACGTCTCAACTTGCCGGCCTGGGATCGGGTTCCGGAGGCAAACGTCGCCGTCCTCAAGTGTCCTTGAAGAGGAGCATCCCTGTACCTCGGAAGCGTTGATGGGTCCGGGTTCGGTGTCTTGTAATCTTCGCTTTTCAGCTTCTTGTAATCGTTTAGTGCCTTGTGATATTGATGTTTGTAAGGGTTGTTTCTAATAAAGTTGGGATCGTTTTAACTGTCGTCATATTATAGTTGCTCAATGTTTGCTCTGGTTGTGGAGTCGTGGAACCGAGGTCTGAGACTTGGTGTTTTTGATTGGTGTTGGCCTCCGAACTTAAGTGCGTAATACGGTCAGTGGTACGAACGTTCGGTGAACGATGCCGAGCTGAAACGTGCCGAACTCACGCCCGTAAAACGATCGGTGGCACGAGTGTGCGGCTAATCGTGCCGAGCTGAAAAGGTCCCGAACTCACGCCCGTAAAACGATCGGTGGCACGAGTGTGTTCGGCGAACTGTAGCGAGCTGAAAACGTGCCGAACTCACGCCCGTAAAACGATCGGTGGCACGAGTGTGTTCGGCGAACTGTAGCGAGCTGAAAACGTGCCGAACTCACGCCCGTAAAACGATCGGTGGCACGAGCGCGTTCGGCGAATTGCTGCGAGCTGAAAACGTGCCGAACTCACGCCCGTAAAACGATCGGGGGCGCGAGCGTTCGGTGAAAGGAACCGAGCCGAGATCGTACCGAACTCTCGCCCGTAGAACGTTCTCGGCAACAGAGTGTTGGAGTCCGAACCTTTGTAAGATTGGGGGCGTGGGAGCAATCCCGAATGGCGAACTACCTCTGGTTCGCTCGGAAGCGAGCTTGCGAAGTAGAATCGAGCCAAGTGTTGGACTCCGGAACCATCGTGAGATTAGTTTAAAAGATGCAGGAGCAGTTTCGAATGGCGAGCTACTTCTAGTCCGCTTAGGAGCGGACTTGCGAAGCAAAATCGAGCCAAGTGTTGGACTCCGATCCATTCAACGGCTGCAGGAGCAATCTCGAACGGCGATCTACCCCCGGCCCGTCTGAAGACGAGCCGAGGAGGAAGAGTCGAGCCGAGTGCTGGACTCCGAACCATTGTGTGATTAGTTTAAGAGATGCAGGAGCAGTTTCGAATGGCGAGCTACTTCTAGTCTGCTTAGGAGCGGACTTGCGAAGCAAAATCGAGCCAAGTATTGGACTCCGATCCATTCAACGGCTGCGGGAGCAATTTCGAACGGCGATCTACCCCCGGCCCGTCTGAAGGCGAGCCGAGGAGGAAGAGTCGAGCCGAGTGCTGGACTCCGAACCATTGTGTGATTAGTTTAAGAGATGCAGGAGCAGTTTCAAATGGCGAGCTACTTCTAGTCCGCTTAGGAGCGGACTTGCGAAGCAAAATCGAGCCAAGTATTGGACTCTGATCCATTCAACGGCTGCAGGAGCAATTTCGAACGGCGATCTACCCCCGGCCCGTCTGAAGGCGAGCCGAGGAGGAAGAGTCGAGCCGAGTGCTGGACTCCGAACCATTGTGTGATTAGTTTAAGAGATGCAGGAGCAGTTTCGAATGGCGAGCTACTTCTAGTCCGCTTAGGAGCGGACTTGCGAAGCAAAATCGAGCCAAGTATTGGACTCCGATCCATTCAACGGCTGCAGGAGCAATTTCGAACGGCGATCTACCCCCGGCCCGTCTGAAGACGAGCCGAGGAGGAAGAGTCGAGCCGAGTGCTGGACTCCGAACCATTGTGTGATAAGGGAATTAGAGGCGGAAGTATGCGATAATGTAAAAAACTTTATTTATTAATATCTAATGGTCGGCTGCTTCTAAAGTTGCTAGCCGTTATTACAATGAAAAAAGAACAAAGGAAATATTACTAGCTGCAGGAGAGGAGTGACCCGACACCTTGGGTTACTTAGATGGGCGGGGTTGCCTTCTCTTGGTATTTCAAAAGATGGTCGGCGTTCCAAGTCCTGGGAATTTCTCTACCCTCAAGATCTTCTAGCTTGTATGCACCGGGGCGGATCACTTTGGAGACTTTGTACGGTCCCTCCCAATTTGGGGCTAGTTTGCTTTTCTGTCCGGGGAACGAAATGGCCAGCTTTCGGAGGACCAGATCCCCTTCTTTCAGGTCGGTTGGGCGGACCCGTTTGTTGTAGGCGAGTTCGATTCTTCTTCGGTAACCTTGCTGCCGTATGGCTGCCCTTTCCCGGATTTCGTCTATCAAGTCTAGGCTCGTTCTGAGCTCCCCGGCATTCTGTTCTTCTTCGAAGGCTATCAGGCGGGGAGAGGGTATCCCAACTTCTAGTGGGATGAGGGCCTCGGACCCATAGGTGAGATTGAACGGACTCTCGCCTGTCGGGGTCCGCTTCGTGGTTCGGTAATTCCACAACACATTGGGCAGCTGATCGACCCACAATCCCTTGGAGCACTTGTCGAGTCTCTTCTTGATGCCGGAGAGGATCTGTCGGTTGGCATTCTCGGCTTGGCCATTTGACTGGGGATGAGAGACGGAGGAGAAGCGGTGCTGTATGGCTAGGTCTTCACATAAGGCTCGGAAGGCAGCTCCAGCGAACTGCGTACCGTTATCTGTAACTACGACTCGGGGAACACCGAACCGGCAGATTACATTTTTCCAGAAGAACTGGACGACTCTATGTTCGGTAATTGTAGCCAGGGGTTCGGCCTCTACCCATTTCGAGAAATAGTCGACTGCCACGACTAGGAACTTCAATTGTCCGGGAGCCGGTGGAAATGGCCCAAGTAAATCCATCCCCCACATTGCAAAGGGGATCGGACTTGATAGAGAGGAGAGTGGTGCTTGTGGAAGGCGTCGGATGTCGGAATACTTCTGGCAGGAGGTGCATTGCCGAACGTGTCGTTCGGCATCCCGTAGGAGAGTGGGCCAGTAATACCCGTAGTTTAACACTTTGCGCGCCAAGGCTCTGGAGCCGGAATGGGCTCCGCCGATGCCCTCATGGAGCTCTTGCAGGGCGTAATCGGCTTGTCCGGGGGAGAGGCATCTTAGGTAGGGCCGACCATCCACCTGGGTGAAGGACCGCTTATACAGAATGCCTTCGACCAGTATGTAACGCTCGGCTCGGATCCTTATCTTTCGGGCTTCCTTCGGATCCCTTGGGAGGAGTCCGTCTCTTAAAAACTCGATGAGGGGCTTCATCCAATTATCTTCGAGGGGGAGTGGCAGTGTTTCGACGGAGTTGAAAGCCTCATCCTCTATGCTAGGCTTGAGGAGGACTTCTATCAGAACAGTTTGTTCGAGGCCTTGCAGGGATGAGGAAGCTAATTTGGACAGGGCGTCGGCCTGGGCATTTTCCTCTCTGGGGATTCTTCGGATGAGGGCTTCCTCGAAGAGCGCCATGAGGCTCTTTACTTTAGCCAAGTACTTTACCATCCTGTCATCGCGGGCTTCATATTCGCCGAGGACCTGGTTGACGACCAACTGAGAGTCGCTGAAGATCTGCAGGCGTCGTGCTCCCGCGTTTCGGGCCATCCCGAGGCCGGCTATGAGTGCTTCGTATTCGGCTTCGTTATTCGAGGCTTTAAAGTTTATCCGGAGGGAATATTGAAGGACAAAGTCGTCTGGGCCTGCAAGGATGACTCCAGCCCCGCTCCCCTCGTTGCAAGAGGATCCATCGACATATACCGACCAGATAGGCGGGCCCTTCGTTGTCTGCTCGGGGTCGGGGATAGTTGTTTCCACTATGAATTCGGCCAGCGCCTGCGCCTTGATGGCGGTTCGAGGCTGATAAGTAATATCATGTTGGCTCAGCTCGATCGACCACTTCATGAGGCGGCCGGAAGTCTCTGGCTTGTGAAGGATCTGTTTCAACGGCTGGTCGGTAAGAACGACCACCGAATGAGACTGGAAGTATGGCCGAAGCTTTCTTGCAGCCATTATCAGGGCGTAGGCTATTTTCTCAATTTTCGGGTACCGGAGCTCGGCGTCCCGGAGCACTTTGCTGACGTAGTAAATGGGCTTCTGAGTTCTTTCTTCTTCCCTGACTAAGACCGCACTTAGTGTCTGTTCTGAGGCTGCCAAGTAGAGGTAGAGGGGTTCGCCCGGTATGGGTTTGCTGAGAAGGGGCGGATTGACGAGGTAAGCCTTAAGCTGGTCGAAGGAATCTTGTTGTGGCTGCCCCCACTCGAACCCCTTAGTCCCCCTCAGGGCTTTGAAGAACGGGAGGCATTTCTCCCCAGACTTCGACAAAAAGCGCCCAATGGCGGCTAATCGACCAGTCAGTTTCTGAACTTCTTTGACGTTTCTAGGCGGGGCCATGTCCAGTATGGCCCTGATCTTCTCCGGATTCGCCTCTATTCCTCGCTGGCTAACCATAAAGCCGAGGAACTTGCCTGATGAGACGCCGAACGCACACTTGTTCGGGTTGAGTCTCATATTGTGCTTTCTCAAAACATCGAACGCTTCTTGGAGGTCGGTCTCATGATCAACGCCTCGGATGCTTTTCACAAGCATGTCATCCACGTAGACTTCCATGTTCCGGCCAATCTGGGCCTGGAATACCTTGTTGACAAGACGTTGATATGTTGCCCCTGCGTTCTTTAGGCCGAACGACATGACTCGGTAACAATAGAGTCCTTGGTCTGTTACAAAAGACGTCTTCGGAATATCCGGGGGGAACATCCTTATCTGATTGTAACCCGAGAAAGCGTCCATGAAGCTGAGGAGCTCATGTCCCGAGGTTGCGTCAATCAGAGTGTCAATGCTCGGCAGAGGGAAGGGATCTTTAGGGCAGGCCTTGTTGAGGTCAGTGAAATCAATGCAGATTCTCCATGTCCCGTTGGATTTCTTCACCATGACTACGTTTGACAACCACTCCGGATAATTCACCTCCTGTATGAATCGGGCTTTCAGCAATTTGTCTACCTCCTCTTTGATAGCGAGCTGGCGCTCGGGGGCGAACTTGCGCCTCTTCTGCTGGACCGGTTTGGACCCCGGATCAACGCTGAGGCGGTGGACCAAGAGTTCTTCGGAGATACCGGGCATGTCTGCCGCCGACCATGCGAAGAGGTCTTGGTTGGCTCGGATGCATTTCACAATATTTGAATATAGGGCGGACGGAAGGGCCTTGCTGACGTAGAACTTACGGGTCGGCTCCTGCTCCGAGAAGAGTACCTCCTCCAACTCGTCTACCGGTTCGGAAGTTGGCCGAGCAGCATCTTGAGGGATCTCGAGTGTTTCTAAGGAGAGGACGGGTCCGAGGGTGGAAGTCATATAACACTTGCGGGCTTGCTCCTGGTTGCCCCTCACTTCTCCCACTCCAGCCCGAGTGGGGAATTTCATTTTGAGATGATAAGCAGAAGGGACGGCTTCGAGAGCGGCCAGGCTGGGCCGACCCAAAATGACGTTGTAGGCCGCTGGGACGTCTACGACCATGAAATCCATTGACTCCGTGCGGGTGGTAGGAGTTTTGCCTGCTGTGACATCGAGGGTTATCACCCCTTCGATCGTCACCGGCACTCCCGTGAACCTATGGAGCGTGTACCCGGCGGGCTTGAGTCTGTCTCGGGAGAGCTTCAGCCCCTTAAAAGCATCGAGGAATAGGATGTTTACGGAGGAACCGTTATCTACTAAGATCCTTTCGACTTTGAAATTGGCCATGTGAAGGTTGATGACGAGTGCGTCACAATGAGGGGTGCGGACGCCCTCGAGATCTTCATCAGAGAAGGTGACGGGCACTCCGAGGCCTTTGGGAGGAGGGGTGGCTCGGACCGAGTTGACTTCTCTTATAAAAGCTTTCCGAGAAGAGTTCGAGGAGCCCCCCATTGGACCCCCATGGATAAGGTGGAGAACTCGTTCTTCCTCAAACTCTGGCGTTTCTTCTCGCTCTGGACGTTTGTTAGCCCCCCGAGGCTGGGGGGGAGCTCGCCTTGGTCCTTTCTTACGAATTTTGCCAACTGCCCCCTCTGGATGAGGGCCTCGATCTCGTTTCTTAGCGCTCGGCAATCGTTAGTGTCGTGCCCATGGTCCCGGTGATAGCGGCACCATTTCTCTCTATCCCTTCTTTTAGCTGGGGTGTTCATCTTTGGAGCTGGAGGTAGGACCCCTTCCTTTTCGACTTCCATGAAAATGGCAGAGATGTTTGTGGTGAGGGGAGTAAACTTTTCAAATCTAGGGGGAGGTCGGCGCTGGCCGGCGTTATCTTTCTGGAGCTTCTTGGCTCCTTCTTCTTCCGTTCCTTTCCTCTTAAACCCGGAGGCAGGCACTTCCCAGTTGGGACGTTCCTCGGCCTCTTCAGCTCGGATGTACTTTTCAGTTCGGAGGAGGAGGTCAGAAAAGTCGTGTGGGGGTTTCTTGGCGAGGGAGGAGCGGAGATTGGAATTGAGGATATTGGATTGGAACGCCGCGGTGGCGACGGATTGGTCGAGGGATGCGATGGTTCTGGCTTCAGCTGTGAACCTCTTCACGTAGTCCCTCAATTTCTCCCCCTTCTGTTGACGGAGGTGCAATAGTGAGATGCTGGTCTTCTCGGCCCTTCGGCTGCTGACGAAATGGGTGATGAACAGTGTCTCGAACTGTTCGAAGGAGAATATCGACGCCGGGGCAAGTCGAGAGTACCATTCTCGAGCTGGGCCTTTGAGAGTTGCTGGGAATGTTTTGCAGAGGAGGGCATCGGAGGCTTGATGGAGGAGCATCAAGGTCTTAAAGCTTTCGATGTGGTCAACTGGATCGGTCTCCCCAGTGTAGTTCTCGAACTGGGGAGGTTTGAAACCGAAGGGAACAGGAGCATCTACTATGGTCCGGGAGAACGGGGGTCGGCTGGGACGTAGGGTCCTTCCCCTGAGCTCTTCTTCTCGGTTTATCTGTCCCAAGAGTTTTTCCACTTCGTTCAGACGGCGGTTCACGGTGTCATCTCTCCGATGGTGATCTGCCGAGCCACGGGACTCGTCTTCGTATGAGGGGGAGCGAGGGCTGCGGCGATGGTAGCTTCGAGAACGACGAGGACTCGGGGTGCGTCTGGAATTGGTAGGAGCGGGTCGAGGAGAAGGGGACCGTTGGCGAGGGCTCCGGACCGGAGGAGGGGATGGGGCCCTTTGCTCATTGGGGTTCTGACGGAGGTTGAGAGCCTGTTGTACCATTGCTTGGAATTGTTGGAACTCGGCACGGGTGATGGGTGCCTCATTGTTCCTGGGCTGTTGCCGACCTGCTGGAGAGTGCCTCCTTCGGTAGTGATCGGGGGAGTCCTTTCTCCCTCTCCGGACGGGGGACCTCCTGCGCTCTCGGTGTCGGGGGGATTGCTCTTGCTGGCGGGAGGCTTTCCCCCGAGCCCGCTTTTCATCCAGATGGCGACGAAGGTCATCATCTTCCGGGCGTTTGGGAGGGGCATTGTGGCGACGAGAGGCTCGGGGATGATGGGAGGCCATGGAGGCACTGGAGGCGGTGTGGATGGGGATGTCCTCTTGGTGAAGAGGCTGTTTCTGTGGGTTAGGCCCCTTTGGATCAGGATGCGGAGGGTTCCGTTGGAGCGGCTCTTCCACGGTAGGAGGGAGTTGCCCTTGTTGCTGAGCGGGATCAGGAAGGACTTCTTGCTGGTCAGGGTTGGGCGCTCGGTTGGAGCCCCTAGATCTAACTTTGCGAGGCGGCATGGCAGGAGAAAACCTGTTCACCGGGAAGAGGAGAGGTCCCTATTCGTTAGTTTCCCACAGACGGCGCCAATCTGTTGCCGCTAAATTTGGTGTGGGGGCAAACAGATAGAACTTGTGGATTCTTGGGGAAACTGAATAGAAAGACCTGCGTACCTGTTCCGTCGGGCCTCGATCGTCGATCCCGCCGTGCACCTGCAAAAAGTGCGAGACACCGGGGTTGTTCCCGGTGACGCACCCTCCGACGCTCAAGTTAATAATCTGATAGACTATGAGAGAGCGTAAAACTGGTGAAAGATTGATTACCTCTTAATGGAGATGGATGGGGGGTATTTATAGGCGTCTTAGGGACTGGATTAGGAATGTAATCCCCGTGATTAGATAAGTAATATTCCTTGTAATCGGATATGGAAAGTAATCTGATAAGGGATAATCTCTCTAATCAGTTAAGGAATTTAATCCCTGGCTCCCAGTGGTAGGAGGGATGTGAATCAAGGCCGTTGGTTAAGGCTAACCAGGGACCTTGATTTCATGCGCAACGGGTTAAAACCCGCGCCCACTTTGAGGTGGATCCATTCGTGGGTTATTGGGTTTTTGAGGTGAAGACCCGACACCCGGTTTGGACCCTTTGGTTGGTGAAATTACCGTTTTATCCCTGTGCTTCAAGATTCGTGTTCCGTTTGGACGATTCCGATTTAACCCCATTTTTAGCCATATCATACACCATATCTAAAACCTAACTCTACAACTCATTTTGCTTGGATCTTCAAATTGCTTGGATCTTAGAATATTCTACTATTTTGTGCTTATACATTTTTCACAACTACTATATATTTGCTACAACTGCTATAAAATATTCGAAGACATGACAAATATACTTATTATGAAAGTTCTTTTTTATAATTCACTTGATTTGTACGATTTCTTTTACCGAAAAGTTTGGAAAACAAATAAATTATGCTTTAAATAGTTAACTTATTGAATTCGTCATACTTAAGAATTATACATCTAGAGTTTGTGGTTTGTTTTTCATAAATCAAGATTCATATAATGGGTTAATCATTTAGTAACAAAGTTAGCTTTTCATTGTTTAGTAACAAAGATAGCTATTGAGGTCATCTAAATGCACTGTATCAGTTTATAGTTGATGGAAACTTTCTTCATTTTTTTTGTGCTTGGGAGGTGAATTCATATTATCATTCGTCATATGAACTCTACTCCATTCGATCATTCGATTAGGTAATGTTCTCATTTATCTATTTTCTAGAAAGCTAATTCTTTTGACTATAATATGAAATTTCAATATTTTGTAGTTCGTTATCAATATTTTGTTGTTTGTTAGAATGAGTGTAATAGACTTGACATGGTAGATATTTAATTAAATTATTTATTTATAGGTACAATGATAGGATGGTTGCTGTATTCCATTTGGGCTTTCTTTTTCATACTATTTCAGATATATTTTCTTAAACATATGTGTGATTTCTTTTTGATAATTTCAGTCAAGCTCCCAAGTTCGCCTTAAGCTCAAACAAACAAACACAACCAACACATGAACACACCTACACAGAAGATTTCGAGTTATCCTGTTGTTCATGGACTTCAATTCTAAGTGCAATTCAACTTTTATACAATTATTTTTTCTTCTTTCTTCGTCGGGTAAACCAATTGTTCTGATCATTGTACAATGTCCGTGCCCTCGCATGCGCGGGGTCACTTGCTAGTTACAACTTAATGGTTATAGATCCTTAAGAGTTATCCCCTTAGGAGATAAAAGTCTACAATTTTCCACCCTTCGATCAAAATCATTCGACTTTTTAGACTCAAATAGAGAACCTCTTGTTTAATTTGGGAAAAGAAAACCACTCTTAAGCATGTCTATACTGTTGACTTCTAATTGCGGAATAACTCACCAATGAGATGTAAAATAATAGAATCAAAAAGCAAGAGAACAAAAGTAATAAAAAACAATCACACAAGATCACACAAGATTTTTTTGAGGTTTACCCAATGCAATTTTTACTAGAAATATGAGGAATAAGTTTACAAATCTCTCTAGAACTCACCACCAAGGTGTAATGTATCTCTCTATCTCCCTCTTTCTCTATGACGGCTGATAGAACTTTCTTCTCTTCACATTAACCCTAAAATCGTACGCAATACAATATATATATAGGTTTACACAATATCTAATCTCAGCCGCAGATCAATCAGCGTGCGACGGTCGACCGGTTCATGTCTTCGACTGTACAGGATCTAACAGAGAGTGGGTCGGTCGACTGCGCGGTCGACCGGTCATTCCTTCAAGTATACAGGGTTGCAACAGAAAGCGAGACGGTCATCTGTGCGGTCGACCGTGCACCGCCTGTACATAGTCTGTCGGGGATGCGGTCGACCGTAACTCTTCCTGTAACTTCAGACTGCTCTTGATCTATTTTCTCCCACTTCGACTCTCCTTCTCGTCTGTCTTTTTCAACCCATTATTGTGTATTTGGATCCACAAACCCCAACACATAGAACTTCCTATTAGCACATATATATTCAGAAGCTCTTCGATGCCAAGTATGTGCAGTAGAAGGCACTCCTTTACATAATTTTCCTGAAATTCAAGGAGATCATGTACGGGGTATCCATCGCAAAGGGATTAGTTCCCCCAACTCATGCAAGGCCGATGGGTACAGGTTTCTACAAAAGCCCTACGAAGATATTCCTATACCCCCTCCCTACCTACATAACAAAGATATTCAGCAAAATTTGATCTTATGGGCACTCGAGAAGTGCTTAGAAGCAGCAGCCACGGTTGCCTTAAGTGGACTTGACGATCTCGTTGTTTCATGGTCTGTATCCTTCCAATTGAACAATATGCAGAAGAACGAAAAGCACGAATCGGCCAAGGGATTCATTCTCTTCTCGCCACCGATTTATTGCTTAGATAACTTGGTTAAGCAATTTCTATATGGATGGATCAAAGTATATGGTAGGAAGATGAGGAGAGCAAGAGTACTAGGTAAGGATGTTGTGTTGAATCTGTATTCTGCTCTCATATGAAGTGGATTTTATAGACGCAAATCAAGTGGGGTTTTTCTTGTTGACCAAGTTTAAATTTTGGGGAATATGCTAGGCTAAATTTAAAAAAACTGTACTGAGTTTTGAGCCAATTTAAAAAAATCGTACCAATTTTTTTTAATGTTAAAAACGATACAAAATTTCAAAAAATTTTACTGGATTAATTAGAGTTAGAGTTCCAAATTTTCAAAAAGTGGCCTAGTACGGGCAAAAAATTCCAAAATTTAAGCTGACTTGTCATCGGATCCTTGCTAATTCTTGGAAACCAACTGGAAGGCAGAAGCTCTTGACCTCGAGCACGAAATCTTGTGTTGGGGACAATAAGGGCTAAATTAGACAGACACATACAAGATGGAAATATCCGTAAGAATTATAAAAGCAAGTAGAGGAATTGACCACTTAAGTACCATGCTAATAATTGATAGTTGAATTCATAAACGCAATGTCACAAAAAAAAACCCATAAGGGGAAAAATTGGTCATGATCCTTGACATTGAGGAAAAATGGTCTCGCTCATTCTAGACCACCCGATCTCCTCAAAAAACACTCACTTCTGATCATCAGATCAGCCTTAAGCCCCATGGGCCTCTACTATACCAGGCCCACATGTATGCGGGTCCAGATCCGGCCCAAACGGATCCAGACCTGTTTGGCATGCCTATAAATACCAGGCCCTCTCCCACCTTCAAAGGTAATCAATCTTTTCCCCCTCAAACCCTAGTTACTGTTACTATTCTCCAGTGAATGACTAAACCGTTGGAGGGCCTGCCACCGGGACCAACCCCGGTGTTTCTAGGCCAAGTGTAGGTACACGATACTCCTGGATCCGAGCTTCCAGATCCGAGCCGAGCCTCCACTACCGAGCCGAGCATCCGACCTCCGCCTCTACTCCCGATCGGGTCCCTTGGCTGAGGGTCGGGCGTACCATCCAGTACCGTATCCTTCCACTAAACAAACAAATAGAACTCACACCTGTTGCATCCACACCTCCCAAAAAAAAAAACAGCATCAGGTTGGCACCGCCTGTGGGAACAATCGGTACGGACGTCAGCCCAAACCCCGCCATCAGCGGAATCCCATCATCCGAGCTCACATGGGACCCAAGCCCAGGAGAGCTGTTACCTCTACACGTCGTCTGGACGGTCCTCCTCCTTAGGATGCCCCTGAGGATACTCATGGATCGAACAATCCAAGGATAAGCCTCGGACACCAGTCGGGCACATCTCGCTCGGTTGTACCCGACCTGCGTCGGGTCATCCAAAACCGACAGGCGAGTCGGACTAGGGGAGGGGCCGCTTCCAACTCAGCCCCAAACCATCCCCGACCTCCGCCTGAAGGACGAGAATCGGCGCTCAGCCGCATCGGCCGAAGACCGCCGCCCCAGCACGACCCAATTGATCACGGAGCAGTCATAAGGGCTGAGTTCCGGAGCTTCCAAGATGAAATCATGGAGGCAATTCACGGAGCACCCAGAGCTGAAACGTTCAACCGATCCCACGGGATGGGAAATGGAGGGAACCACACTCGTGACCCAACCTATCCCCCTGAACGCGAAAACGCGGTGCTCCGACGCCTGCTGGAAATGGAAAACTGCCTCAACCGCCTCGGCGACGGCGTTCCGACCCCACTCTAGGCCGTAGGCCGACCCGACCACCTTTCTCGACTCCCATCCCAGAAGCAGAGATCCCCTGGAATTTCCGGCCCCCCAGTTTGAGACCTAACGGCGAGGGTGATCCTGCTGATCACATGGAGGGTTTCAAGATCCTCATGATGATTCACAGGGCCTTGGATCCCCTGCTGTGCCCCACGTTCCCTGCCACACTCCGGAGTCCGGCTCGGGAGTGGTTTTCCAAGCTTGCCCCTGGCTCGATCTTCTCGTTCGACCAGCTGGAGGCCGATTTCCTGGCCCACTTCATAACCAGCAGGAAGGCCGAGAAGACAAGCACGTCCTTACTAGACCTCCGACAGAGGGAAGGAGAGTCACTCTGTGACTTCGTCAGGAGGTTCACCACCGAGGCAAGATTTGTCTCCTCCCTCGATGCCGGGGTCGCCTCAGCTGCCTTCCGGCACAATGTCCAACACAGCCAGCTAAATGTTTCCTTGGCCAAGAAGCCTCCCCAGGACTTTCTTGACCTGCTCAACCAGGTCGAGAAGTACATACGGGCGGAAGAGGCTCTAAACCCAGAAGGCACCAAAGAAGCCACAAAGAAGAAAAAATGCAAGGTCGATGAGACCGAGCCTGCCAAGAAAGTAGCAAAAGAAGGGGTCAGAATGAAGAGGGTGCCCCCGGTCCCCTACTTCGAGAGATACAAGCCCTTGACACAGAACGTGTCTGCCATACTCTTAGAAATAGAGGACAAGGGCCTCGTCCGACTACCCCCTCGACCGAGCAGCAACAAAAAGTGAGACCAGCGGTTCGACTGCCGCTTCCACCGAGATCATGGGCACAAAACTGACCAGTGTCAGGCCCTGAAAGACGAAATCAAGGCTCTCATCCTACGAGGATACCTCCGTGAGTTCACTAGGGAAAACCAGAGGGACCGGAAGGATATGAGGAACTGGAGGCCTTCGCCCCACACTCGCACTCCGAACAGTCATCCCGACCGAGATCCCAAAACTGGGGGGACCGAAGGGTAGGCCATTTTACATTGTGTCCACAGGGGACCCTTGGGAGGGGAGTCTAATACTTTCTGCAAGGCATTCGTCTGAGAGGTGAACGCTGTTCGAGACCTCCCGTCTCCCCGAACTCAGCTAATCCCAGTCTCTTTCTCAGGAGAGGACCTGGAGGGCGTCCGTGTTCCCCACTGCGATGCCCTCGTTGTTAGCCTCGACATGGCAAATTTTGAGGTCCGTCGGATCCTCGTCGACAATGGGAGTTCGGTGAACATCCTCTTCCTTGAAGCCTTCGAGAACCTAAAACTGCCCCAGGACAAGCTTAAACCGGCCGGATACACCCTGCACGGGTTCTTCGGCATCCCGATTGTGATAGAGGGAATTGTAACCCTAGATGTCACCGTAGGTATGATTCCCCTCAGACAAACCGAATCAATGGACTTCATGGTGGTAAACGTCAAGGCGGCATACAATGCTATTCTCGGCCGATCCGGGCTTCGCTCCCTTCAGGCTGTGCCATCGGCCTACCACTTGAAGTTGAAATTTCCCATGAAGCAGGGGTTCAGTATCGTCCGAGGCAACCAGGAGGCTGCACGGTCCTGCTACATGATAGTGGTCGGAGGGGGTGTATTTCCCCTCGATGCTGTCGAGCTTCAGCCAGAAAGAAGCCAACCAGATCCCGAACCAGCGGACGAGCTGGAAGAAGTCTCATTCGAGGCAGAGGACGAGTCGAAGTGGTTCCAAGTGAGCCGCTCCCTCGCCGACGATCTGAAGTCGAACGTAATCACCTGCATCCGCCGTAACATCGACCTCTTCGTCTGGAAGCCGTCCGATATGCCCGGGATATCCAAAGACCTGATCATGCATAAGCTGAGCGTGATTCTGGGCTAGAAGCCGGTCATCCAGAAAAGACGCAAATTTGTCCCAGAGAGGCAGTAAGCGGTAAAGACAGAGGTAGACAAACTCTTGTCCGCCCAATTTATCCAAGAGGCCAGCTATCCCGAATGGCTAGCAAACGTCGTCATGGTAAAAAAGGCAAGCGGAAGCTGGAGGATCTGTATAGACTTCACGGATTTGAACAAAGCATGCCCTAAAGATCCTTTCCCTCTTCCTAGCATCGATCCTCTGATCGACGCGACTTCGGGTCACGAGCTTCTGTCCTTCATGGATGCCTTCAGGCTACAATCGGATCCGGATGTTCCTGTCGGACATAGAAAAGACATCCTTCGTCACCGACCAAGGTCTCTTCTGTTACCACGTTATGCCCTTCGGACTAAAGAAAGCCGGAGCCACCTACCAGCGGCTTGTTAACCGAATCTTCAAGAACCTAATCAGTCGCAACATGGAGTTTTACGTCGAAGACATGCTCGTCAAAAGCCGACAGGGACAGGACCACATCGTCGACCTCGAAGAAGCCTTCGGCATACTCCGGACACATAACATGAGGCTTAACCCCGCCAAATGCACCTTTGGTGTCTCGTCCGGAAAATTCCTCAGGTTCGTCGTCAGCCAGCGCGGCATCAAGGCGAACCTTGAGAAAATCCAGGCCATAATAGACATGGCTCCCCCCCGGAACGTCAAGGAAGTCTAAAGGCTTACGGGAAGATTGGCAGCCATCGGCCATTTCCTCTCCAAATCCGGAGAGAAATCTCTACCCTTCTTTAAAGCTCTGCGCGGAATGGGGGCATCGAATGGGGCGCCCCTCAATAAGAGGCATTCGAGCAGCTAAAGCAGTACCTAGCCAACCCACCTTTCCTTAGCAAACCCGAGCCGGGCGAGCCACTCTAGCTGTACCTATCAGCCTCAAAAAGCGCCCTCAGCACAGTCCTCGTCCGTGAAGATGACGGAGTTCAGAAGCCGCTATACTATGTGAGCAAGGTCCTACTCCCGACCGAGACGAGGTACACAAGAATAGAGAAAGTGGCCTATGCTCTGGTCATGGCCACCCGAAAGCTCTGCCCTTACTTCCAGGCGCACTTTATCCAAGTGTTGACCGACCAACCACTCAAGACCGTCCTTCACAAGCCAGAGAATTTCGGCCGCTTAGTCAAGTGGTCGATCGAGCTGAGCCAGTACGACATTACCTACCAGCCAAGGATGGCAATCAAGGGGCAAGCCCTCGCCGAGTTCATCACTGAATGCACCATTTCCGAACAGCCCAACATCAAAAATTCGGATCCGACCTGGGAAGTCTATGTCGATGGATCCTCCTGCGAATTCGGGAGTGGTGGTGGGATCATCCTGCGAGGCCCCGATCACTTCCTCCATCAGTATTCTCTCCACCTCAAATTCCCGGCTCCAACAACGAGGCGGAATATGAGGCTATGATTGCCGGACTGACCCTGGTAGACCAAGCCGGCGCGAAGCAGATCAGGGCCTTCAGCGACTCTCAACTTGTGGTCAACCAGATCACCGGGGAATACGAGGCTCGTGATGACCGAATGGTCCGATACTTGGCCATGGTCCGGAGACTCTTGACATCCTTCAACTGTTTCACAGTCCTTAGGGTTCCGAGAGAGCAGAACGCCCAGGCAGATGCCTTGTCAAAACATGCCTCCTCGTCCTTCGAGGGTCTCGACCGAACAGTACTCATCGAAGTCCTCCTGAAGCTGAGCATCGACCTCCCTAAGGCAATGTGTGTAAACAACGAACCCCGCCTGGACAACTAGACCACCCCCATCTGAAGGTTCCTGCTGAAGGGCGAGCTCCCTGAAGACCGGGCCGAAGCGAGAAGGATCAGGGTTCGAGCTGAAAGGTTCGTCATGATCAACGACGTCCTCTTCAAACGTTCGTACACCCTGGCAGACGGGAAGCCCTACCTCCGCTGCCTCGCCAATGAGGAAGCTAGCTACGCGCTTAAAGAACTTCATGAGGGGATCGGCGGATGTCACATGGGAAGCAAATCGCTTACCAGGAAGGCCCTGAAACATGGGTATTATTGGCCAACAATATTGCAAGACTCCCAGGATCTAGTTAAGAGGTGCGGTCCGTGCCAAAAATTTTCCCCGATCAAGAGACTTCCTCAGACCAACCTCCGCTCGCTGGCCAGTCCGACGCTATTCGCCATGTGGGGGATGGACTTGGTCGGCCCCTTTTTTATGGCAACCGGACAGAGCAAATTCCTAATAGTCGCCATCAATTATTTCACAAAATGGATCGAGGCCGAGCCCCTGTCAACAATCACCGTGCGTCAAACCCAATGATTTTTCTGGAAAAACATCATTTGTCGATTCGGGATTCTGCAGGTCCTTATCACAGACAACGGGACCCAATTTGCGGGCCAGAACTTTTGCAGGTTCTGCGAAGACATCGGCGTCTAGCAGCGCTTCTCTGCCATATGCCATCCCTAGTCAAACGGCCAAGCAGAGAATGCGAACTGGTAGATGCTCGACGGCCTGAAGAAGCGCCTCGACAGTTCCTCCAAGGGACAGTGGGTAGAAGAACTGCAAAGTGTGCTATGGGCGCACAGGACCACAAAGAGAATTCCTACGGGTGAAACATCGTTCAACTTAACCTACGAGACGGAGGCGGTTATCCCCGTTGAGGTCGGCCTCCCTTCTCTGTGCATCATGGCCTTCGACGAGGCCGACAATTCATCCGGCCTCAGGGCCAACCTGGACCTTGTTGCCGAGGTTAGGGAGAAGTTCGCCGTGAGAAGGAGCATCTGCCAACAGCGGATCGAAAGGTTTTACAAAAAGAAAGTCCGCCCCACTGACATCGAGGCCGGAGACCTCGTGCTCCGCAAGTTGTCCCTCTCCGACCCCACGAGAAAGAAGAAGCTGGCCCCTAACTGGGAAGGCCCGTATAAGGTAGCCGAGGTGATACGCCTAGGCACATACCGACTCGTGGATATGGAGGGCCGAGCAATCAAAAGACCCTGGAACGCCGAACATCTGATCAAATTTCTGGAAGGGCAGAAGTAGAGTTTTAGTTTACTTCATGTAAATAACACTTTTGTAACCTGCCCTGTGCAAAAGGCCGTTCGCGCCTCTCTTCATGTATTGAAAGGCTCAAGTAAAAAAGCTCTTTTTGTAAACTTTATCAATATCGACAGCTCCGAACCAATGTCAAGTACGTTGGTAGCTTTCTCAAGCCATGGCGCCCAAGTCAGAACACTAGGCACCGACCCACCTCTCCTCGGTAGCTCTGAACCAATTTCGAGTACGTGGGTAGCTTTCTCAACCTATGGCGCCCAAGTCAGAACACTGGGCGCTGACCCACATCTCCTTGCAGCTCCGAACCAATGTCGAGCACATGGGTAGCTTTCTCAAACTATGGCGCCCAAGTCAGAACACTGGGTGCCGACCCACATCTCCTCGGCAGCTCTGAACCAATGTCGAGTAGTGGGTAGCTTTCTCAAGCTATGGCGCCCAAGTCAGAACACTGGGCACCGACCCACATCTCCTCGGCATCTCTTCCAAAGAAAGGTTGCAAGAAGAAAGAGAAGACCAAACTTTTTATTCATACTCTTTTATTGATTAAGCATCATCGGAAGAACAAGAATGTTACAAACCACTCCACTCAGCTAAAAAAAAGAAACTTTTCAGCAGCCCTCGGGGCCGACGCAAGATAGCCCGATTCCGACAGAACAGCTAGGACCTCCTTCCTCGTCACAATGACCCTTGGGGTCGGCCAAAGTCGACACACCAGCCACGAAGCTCTGGGCATCGACCAGCCGGGTATACTCCAGTAGCATAATTGCCGCGGGAGCACCCTCCACTCGGTGACCTCCCGAAGAAGAGCCCGTCCTCGCCGCGGACATGCCCAGCATCATCTTGTAACACTGTATTTCCATTTCCTTTTCCACTATAACGTTGCGAAGGAGCCTCTCTGATGAGGATCGCTGCACCGATGCATTCGACATGGTGTGCTCAAGACCAGCACTGCCTAGGTCTTGATCTACCATTGCCTTCTTCAGCTTGGTCGCCTCCACACTTAGCGCCTCGGATTTGTTTCGATAATAGTGAAAGGCGGCGTCTTGATCACGAGCCTCCTTCCAATACCGGACCAAAGTGGACTCAAGGACCTTGATCTTGCTCCGGAGCCACGCCACATCGGATCGACGAGGGTCCGCCTCGGAAAGGGGGGGGGGGGGCTGGCACCTACCAAGGGAAAAACAATCATCATTCCGATGCCCACCGACCTCGGGGCAAAAATCTCAAAATAAGTCAGAAGGTTCGGTCGGCGAAACTACACTTTCCCAAAACAAAATGGTCAAAGTCAAAACACTTGGCCAAACAAAAGTCCTTTTTCCTATAAATTAAATTCGTCGTACAAAATGTGCGGTGGCCAGTCCGCGGTCGGCAAATACAACAAAAAAGAGGAGGAAACAAAAACAACAAGGAGGCGAACTACTTAATTCCCCACCTCTGGATCGGTCTGGTCGATGGGAGGGTCCACAGCTGGGTCGGTAGGCGGCTCATTTTGCTTGCCCCCTTCGGGGGTTTTGGGCAGCGGATCGATCACCATGTCGAAATCAAAGTTGGTCAGATCGATGGTCGGGTAGAAGTGCCTCACATGACTCAGGGCCTTCTTATAGACCTCGTTCTGGGCCTCAATTATCAAGTTCTGGGCCTTCGTGGTAAACAACTTCTTCTCCGCGACGAACCCCTTCTTCAGCAAGCTCACCTTCCGAACACATTCACTCTCCATAGAAGTAAGCTCGGCCTTCAACTCTTGCTCCCTCTTATGCAATCCCCTGAGCTCAATCTTCATCTTCCTCATCTCCCGCTAGTATTTGTTTGCTCACTCCCTCTCGTGCGCCAGGGCCTTTTCATGAAGCTTCATCACCTGGGCCCCCTCTAGACAAGCTTGCAACATGAGGACGATGGGGTCGGAAGAGGGGTCGCATCGTATAAAAATGGGTAAAAATGGACCAGTAGTTCTTACCAGCACGTTCGCCTATGCCAACCGCATGTAGGCCACCTTCAAGGTGTCATTGCTCATACTTTGCTGATCACGGGGAGTCGCCAGCTTATCGACAACCTCAATAGCCATGGCCCCCTCGGTCAAGCAGTCGCCCTTCTTTATAGACCAGTCCGGGGCCCACGGCTGCAACATCTCATCGCCCACAATCTCGACAGCATCGGCTCAGAGCGAAGGGACCTTCCCTTTCACGTACTCGGTCACCCTCATCGCGCTAGGGCTCGACGGGACGAGCACTTTCTTGCTCGGTTCAGGATGCACTTTCTTCGCCCTCAGCGACTGCCACGCGTCGGAGGCCACATGCGAAGACCCCCTCTCTCTCTTCCCTTTCTCGGCCTGCTCAGCCCTCTTCTTCTTCTGGGTGATCCTTCTTGCCTTGATCGATTGGGGATCGAGGTCCATACCTGCAAAAATACCCATTAAAAACAATGGGCGCAAAAGAATACTAAAACAAGGAAAATGGAACAAACAACATACTAGACGTAGCCAGGCTCAGTCCGACGTGGGCCATATGACTTTCCATCACCTTCGGCCAGCTTATACTATTGCCCTTCCGAAGGCGTTCGACATATTCCCAATCCTCGGCTGACAGAATCTTCGACTTCGGCCCCTTGAAGTTCGGCTTGTAAAAATTCCATCGGGTAGGAATATCCCAAGGCTTTTTGCTCCTGATGATGAGGTACTTCTTCTTCCATTCCTTTATCGAATTCGGGTGGCCATGGACTACTTTCCCACCGCTCCGAGGGGAGATGTAGTAGATGCCCTCAAACTCCCCAGATGAGCTATTCCCTAACATCGCCCGGAAGATATCCAACCTTAACGGCACCTTCCTCTCCTCACACAGTAGCACGAAGCACACCATCTGCTTCCACGAGTTTGGTCGATACTGCATCGGAGATAGCAACGCCCAATTCAGCACTTCTCGGATGAACGGGTGGATCGGCAACTGTAGGCCGAAGTTGAATGCATCGGCCGGAAAAATGCAATACCACTCGGACAGAGGATCAGTTGGCCTGAGCCCTGGGCTCGGCATCATCAACTCAAACCCCTTTCCGATATGGTAGACCAAGCGGATGTGGGCCAAGTCTTCCGCCTTCAGGATTGACTGTGTAGCGTCCATCTTTATCTTTTGACGACTTGGCGAAGAGGGCTAAATCCCATATAAGATCTTATCTGCGAGGTCGTCTGGGTACTGCCTGATCGACCTCGGCTGCAACAAGAAGCCTTTTCCCAGGTCCTGAATAGGGACCGACCTGTCAGGGCTACTGGGCATTGTCCACTTTCTCCTCTTCTGCCTCTTCTTCTTGGCCTTTTCAGGAGAAGGTGTGGCTAGTGGCTCGAAGACGGTCGCTGCCGAAGAGGAACCAATCTCCTTGCCCTTCCTCCGACCCGTTTCCACTTCTTCTTCCTCGCTATCGTCATGCTCAGAGTCCGAACCCTCCTCCGAGTCCAACACCTCTACCTCCTCTGACCCGTCGCTATCCCCCTCCTCCAAGTCACTACTCTCCACGACAAACGGCTTCCTAGCGCGGAGTGGTTTTGCATCGTACACCATGACGTCCTCCCAAGACGTAGAATTGGAGATGCCCGTACGAGGGTCGTCCTCCTCCCTCGAAGTCGAGGCCGAAGAGCCGAACTGAGCCCTAGACATACTAAAGAAAAAAAACTAACTAGCCTGCTCGGTTTCAGCGAGGGACGAACAGAAGATAGAAAGCTCTAGAGAGAGAAGCTCTGATGGCACCTTTTTCTAGAGAGAGAGTAAAAGTGAAGAATAAAAAAGGGGGTGGGGTGGGGGATATATATAGAGAGCCAAGGGACTCCTCGATTTTTGCAAAATAGTTCCTAAAATTCTGCAATAACGGCTCCTAGAAACTCGCAAAAGTGATCAAGACACGTGACGGGCGACCCTTCGGTCTCCGCACAATGCTCGTTGGGCCGAGGCTACTCAAGAATTAGGATTGCCCTCCCCGTGCATAGGGTTGGACGCTCGGCATCGACCTCGAGCAGGGCCCTGGCCTTTTTAGGCCATGTGACCCACTACGCTCTGTGATGACTTACAGCTACTCAACCCCCAAAAGTTTACATTAAAGATTTAGGGCGCTCGCCTTTGGCAAACGCCCCGAGCTCTGGGATTCGGTCGACACTCCTCTCACCCGCGAACAATTCGGGACTTACGGCCCTGGGAGCCAAAACCCCAAATTGTCGAGGGCGAGAAGAGAGCCACCATGCCCGGGCTCTCGTCTCGAACCTTCGTCAGTCGAATCTAACATTTTTGAGGTAGACCATCTGAGCCTAAATTTTGGGTCAGCTTGATCCACCCAAAAAATGCCAGAGGACGGCACACTCGACCCATAACTCCCCGGGCCCCGGACCTTGATCGGCACGCCTCCCATCCCTGTCTCCTTTGGACAGACATCCCTCAGAGCTGTATACCCAAAGGAAAACAGGGATGGCAGAGGAGCCACCTATCTGGGGCTCTCTGCCTTAAAACCCAATTATTGGGCGTCCGCCTGCTGCAAACACCTCTGATAGCACATGGGCCACCAGCACTTTTTCTGGCAAAAGAACAATGGAAGAACGGGGTATATATAGCCCCCCAAGCCGCATTTATTACCTCAGGGAGACCAAACGACGGGAGGTGAAACGTCGCGCAATTAATTCTACCTAGCGAGGGGTGCGTCGCACATTAATTCTTCATCGGAAGACAAAAAGTCCGCAAGTTAGAAGCAGTCTGCAAGGCACACGCTCGCCGCACCCTTGCCGACCCCTAAGCCCTCGATGCTCCGAGGTCAGGTCGAGCACCAGTGTAGCTTTTTCCAAAGAAAAGCGCACAGGCTCACCACACCTTTGCCAAACCCTAAGCCCTCGACGCTCCGAGAACAGGTCTGATGAACACAATATTATTCACTTTCTAGAGCAATAATCTTGTTATAATTAGACATTTAAAAGCTCTATATGTGGTATTTAACTCCTATTTTCTCTTTTCCATAGGAAACAGCTTGTAACAGAAAAAACGAAGCAGATTTAGGACTTCAAGGATAATACACAGCAAACTGCAGAGGATCAGTCGACTGGTTCCCCAACACAGGCGACTGGACAAGAGAAGCTGATTTTCCACAACTCTCGACACAGTCGACTCACTCCCAAAAGACAGTCGACTGGTCTGAACAATTATGAAATCTTCAGGAGTCTCGACTCAGTCGACTGGTTCGAAGATAAGTCGACTGGTCTGCGGCGGAGTAAACAGATAAGATATTCGAAGATTCACCCAAATCTAATTTCAAATCTATTTAAATCCAGATCTTATGCAACGAATCAAATCTAGAGACTGGAAATTGGCAAAAGCACGTGGTGAACAGATAAGGAAGGAAAGAAGAAAAGAGAAAGACATAAATCATCAAATCAAGAAGATTTTTCCCCAAAAAAGGGGAAACCCTAATTCTCAGCGGTACTCTATAAATATCAGAAAAGATCATCTATAGCAGGAGGCATCTATCTCTTGGACGCAACTTAATCTCAGAATTCCCAACCATCAAGTCATCAACCAGTGCTTCATTCCATCATCATCGAAGAAGGGGAAGAGGAGAACCAGTACTCGAAGGCAGTCGACTGTGTGACAGCCAGTCGACTCTATTGCCAGAATCCATTAGTTTATTTCTTCTCTCTTTATTCTGTGATGTTGATCATGTATTTGAACTTGTTAAGCAATAAAAGTATTATTATGTGGAACTAATTTCATAGTTGGGTAGATCGAAGCCGTAGTTATGTAGTGCTATGTTCTTTTGAATCCTTCTATTTTACTTATTGATTGAATCTAATTGAATTGATATAGATTGATAACAGTCAAACTTGTTCAGGAGTTATAAGTACAGTCGACTGAAGGTGAGAGCCAGTCGACTGCCATACAGAATCTGATATTATCAAGTTTGTGAGTTAGAAATCTGAATCTGTTATATGAGCATATTGAGACGATCCGTATCTCGTGCTCGTAACTTGTAACAAGGGAATCTTTAGGATTCTTGGTTCAATCAACTTAAAGGATCTAGATCTGATACCAATTTCTAGAACTTTAAGTGTTTGTTCGTTTCCACTGTTCTTATGCTTTTGTTAAGTATAACTTAGTAGATGCCATGCTAAAATACTTAGGGGAAGAAACGAATTAGAGTAGATACCATGCCTAATTCTTGGCTTAGGAAAACGATACTTTAAGGAGTAGATACCATGCCCTTGAAGTGAACAAACATGAGTAATTAGAAGTAAATTCAGAAGGCAACTTAGCATTACTAACTATTGGTGGAGATCAACAACCCAACTATTCAAGAGATATTTGTGATTCAATACCTCTCATCTTAGTTTTAATCTTTTAGTTCTTTTAGAATATTACAACAACTTTTATTCATTTTTATTATTGGTTTTATTGATTAGTAAGTTGAAGTCTACAATCTCTGTGGGATCGACCCTTGCTATTACTACGATTCTATAAACGATTCGTGCACTTGCGAGATTTTATAATTTGTGTCTAGTTAGTCTATTTATTTAGGTAGCTAGAAACCAACAACAAGTTTTTGGCGCCGTTGCCGGGGATTGTTTAGTATTTTAACTTACAGATCAGTAGGAAGTTTTTATTTTCTTTCTTTTAGTTTTATTAATATATTTTTCTTTTAGGTTACAGGATTTTTGGTGGATGCACAGAAGCAGATCACTTCGTCCAGAGCTACTACCTATTGACGCAGAAACAGAACGCACTTTGCACAGACTAGGTAAGTTATTTGCAGCACACCAGTCGACTGCCCACACGATCCAGTCGACTGACCAGAGACCTAGTACACATACAGCAATGGCAGAAGAAATACCCAATCGCGTACCAATGCAGGATAAATTTACGCCTAAGAACATTGAACAACCCTCCTGCATTGCATATCAACCCAATGTCATAGGGAACATGTATCTATCTCCTCAGTTACTTAGTATGGTTCCACATTTTAGTGGCAGACCTGATGAAGAGCCTCATCTCCATTTACAAGATTTTTTCGATCTTTGCAGGACACAAAGCGTCCAAGGGCTTACCCCTGAACAAATCAGGTTAATTTTGTTTCCTTTTTCCTTAAAACTTAATGCTAAACTATGGTATAATTCTTTGGAACCAGGATCAATAAACTCATGGGAGCAATTGGCGACAAAGTTCTTAAAAGAATTCTTTCCAGCCCAAAAGACCAAACAGCTGAAAAGGGAGATTCAACTCTTCCAACAAAAGGATGGAGACCTATTTTTCGAAGCATGGAAAGATTTCAAGAACAAACTTCTCAAGTGTCCAACACACAACATGCCTAAAGATGATCAGGTACAAGCTTTTTATGAAGGTTTAAATGATACTAATAAGGCAATTGTGGATTCAGCTTGCAACGGGATCTTGATGAGGAAAAGTGGAGAAGAAGCCATTGAACTTTTTGAAGAACTCAGCGAGAACTCCCAACAATTCTCAACAAGAAGGGGCTCTTCGAAAAAACAGGGAGTTTACGAAATCTCTAATAGTAATAACATTCAATTAGAAATGGCAAACATGAATAAGAAAATTGATATGCTTGTTAATGCAATGTCGACGATGGGTGGAGTTAAAAATCAAACAAATGAAATGTGTGCAATTTGTTCTCATTTAGATCACACAACTGATACATGTCCCATGTCTACTTTTACAGATCAGGAGCATGCGAACTATGTGGGTCGAGGAGTGTTTCCACCAAAGAACAATCCATACTCGAACACATATAACCCAGGATGGAGGAATCATCCAAACTTCTCATGGAGCAATAATCAAAATAATCAAGGGCATCAAATCGCACAAGGACATGCACGAAACTTTCAGATGGGAAGTGGGTTTGATCGACCAGCCCCAGAACAGAAGAAGTTGGATTTTGAGTCCACCGTTCTTCAATTGCTCCAACAACAACATCAAATAAGCAACCAACAATGACAAGCAATTCAGAAGTTAGAAACACAAATTGGTCAGATTGCAAAAGAGTTAAGCGAACGAAAGGTAGGAGAACTCCCTTCACAAACCATACCAAACCCTGGAGGTCAAGAACAGCTCCAAGCAGTCACAACCCTAAGAAATGGTAAGATAATTGACAACATGGTTGGAACACATACAGACAAACCAGATACACAACCATCAAAAGCTTTGGGTTCAAGTAAGGTAAGTGAAAAAGTAGGGACAGTTCCACCACCATTCCCTCAAAGGTTAGTCAATAAAAAGAAAGAACAACATTTATTTGACGTCTTTGAAACTCTCAAAAAGGTAGAAATTAATATTCCCCTACTCGATGCTATTAAACAAATTCCTTCTTATGCCAAATTTTTGAAAGACTGTTGTACTCACAAAAGAACATTTCAGGTTAAGGAGGATGTGGCTTTGACAGAAGAAGTGAGTGCGGTATTATTAAGAAAATTACCACCTAAACTGAAAGATCCAGGTAGTTTTACCATTCCTTGCAAGGTTGGTGAGCACTTCTTTGAAAAGGCACTGCTAGACTTGGGGGCAAGCATCAACCTTCTTCCTTATTCTGTTTACGAAAAGCTTGGATTGGGGGAACTCAAGCCAACATCCATCACTTTGCAATTGGCTGATCGCAGCATAAAAAGACCTAGAGGTATTTTAGAAGACGTCCTAGTTCAGGTAAATGATTTTATTTTGCCTGCTGATTTTGTTGTGTTGGACATGGAGGAATCTTCAATGTCATCATCTCTACCGATCATATTAGGTAGGCCCTTTATGAGTACAGCTGATATAAAAATTTGTGTTAAAAAGGGCATTATAAGTATGAAGATAAACGGAGAAAAAGTGGAATTTAAAATGTTTGATACACTAAAATTACCACAAGATGATCATGAATGCTATAATATTGATGTGGTGCAGGAGATTGTTGATCAAACATTTCAGGTACATAGCGTTGAACCACTTCAAGCCACAATCACTCAATCTCTAACTTTATCTCATGTTGAACAGGAATACGATGACTGGAGGATTGCAGAGACAGTACATCACCTTGAAACTCCACAGTCATATTCAGGTAAGCCTGCACCTTTATTTGAAAAATTGGTGTCTGATAAAAATTGTTCTTCTACAGATCAAGCGACTGATGAACAGAGTAAGTCGACTGGTATTCTAACCAGTCGACCGAATCAAGACACCCAGAACAAGTCGACTGCTGACATGGCCCAGTCGACTGTACAGAAACTTCCAGACATAGAACTTAAGCAGTTGCCCGACCATTTGAAGCATGCATTTTTAGGCGAGAACCAGACGCTACCAGTAATAATTGCTGCGAACTTGAGTGCACAGGAAGAATATAAGTTGCTGAAGGTATTACGAGAACACAAGAGTGCAATAGGATGGACCATTGCATACATCAAGGGAATAAGTCCATCCAAGTGCATGCATAGAATACTCCTTGAGAACGATGCAAAACCTAGCAGAGAGGCACAGAGAAGGCTCAACCCCAACATGAAGGAAGTGGTAAGAGCAGAAATTTTGAAGCTACTAGATGTTGGCATCATCTATCCTATCTCAGATAGCAAATGGGTAAGTCCTATACATGTAGTTCCTAAGAAAAGTGGAGTTACAGTGGTAACAAATGAAGAGAATGAACTTATCCCAACAAGAGTAACCACAGGATGGAGGGTATGCATTGACTATAGGAAGTTGAACAATGAAACCAGGAAAGATCACTTCCCTCTTCCTTTTATTGATCAAATGTTAGAAAGATTAGCAGGGTATAGTCATTATTGTTTTCTAGATGGTTATAGTGGCTATAATCAAATTGCTATTGCTCCAGAAGATCAAGAAAAGACCACTTTTACATGCCCTTTTGGTACTTTTGCTTACAGGAGGATGCCGTTTGGATTGTGCAACGCACCAGCAACATTTCAAAGATGCATGATGAGCATATTTTCAGACATGGTGGAAAGGTTCATCGAGGTATTTATGGATGATTTTAGTGTTTTTGGATCTTGTTTTGATGAATGCCTTAACCATTTACAGCTTGTGCTTAAAAGATGTGAAGAATGCAATTTAGTGCTGAATTGGAAAAAGTGCCATTTTATGGTACAACAAGGTATTGTGTTGGGACATGTGGTGTCCAAAAGAGGAATAGAGGTAGACAAAGCAAAAATCGATATAATATCGAAACTACCCCCTCCCACTACAGTTAAGGGTGTTAGGAGTTTTCTAGGACATGCGGGGTTTTATAGAAGATTCATAAAAGATTTTTCAAAAATCTCCAAACCCCTTTGTGACTTGTTGGCTAAGGATGTTGAGTTTGTATGGACAAAAGAATGTACAAATGCTTTTAATACATTGAAAAATCTTCTCATTTCTGCACCTATAGTCATGGCACCAGATTGGAGCCATCCTTTCGAGCTTATGTGTGATGCAAGTGATTATGCTTTAGGGACTATTTTAGGTCAACGAATCAATAAGAAACCTCATGTTATCTACTATGCTTCTCGAACTTTAAACGATGCACAGCTAAATTATTCCACTACTGAAAAAGAAATGTTAGCTGTTATTTTTGCTGTAGAGAAGTTTAGATCATACTTAAGTGGGTCTAAAGTTATTGTTTTTACTGACCATGCTGCCTTGAGATATTTGTTTGCTAAAAAGGATGCTAAGCCTAGGTTAATCAGATGGGTGCTGTTGCAACAAGAATTCGATCTTGAGATTAGAGACAAGAAAGGAAGCGACAATGTTGTGGCAGATCACATGTCCAGATTACTGCACGAGGAAGAGAGAAATGTGCCCCCGCTGAATGAAAATTTCCCAGATGAACAACTATTTGAAATCAATGCGCAATCTCTCGGGGCAGTCGACTGGTCCTTAAACCAGTCGACTTGTCTCTCCGAACAGCTCCCATGGTTTGCTGATATTGTCAATTTTCTAACTGCTCATGTTTTCCCTCCAGGTATGACACATCAAGAAAGGAAAAGATTGGTGGCTCTGTGCAAACACTTTTATTGGGATGACCCTTATCTATTCAAATTCTGCCCTGATCAAATTATACGAAGATGTGTGGCAGACGAAGAACAAATGAGTATTCTACAACACTGCCACCAATATGCCTGTGGAGGACATTTTGGACCAAAAAGAACAGCACTAAAGGTATTGCAATCTGGTTTTTATTGGCCTAATGTATTCAAAGATGCTTTTTCTTTTTGCAGGACTTGCGACAAATGCCAAAGGACAGGCAACATCTCTTCTAGAAATCAAATGCCATTGCACAACATACAAGTAATCGAGCTTTTTGATGTTTGGGGAATCGACTTCATAGGTCCTTTTCCTAACTCATTTGGTTATTTATATATTCTTGTTGGTGTAGATTATGTGTCTAAATGGGTCGAGGCTGTCCCCTCAAAAACTAATGATCACAAAGTTGTTGTCAAGTTCTTGCAGGAGAACATTTTCACTAGGTTTGGTACACCACGAGCGATAATTAGTGATGGAGGGAGCCATTTCAACAACTTTCCATTTGCTTCTTTAATGAAGAAGTATGGTATTACACATAGAGTGGGGACCCCTTATCATCCTCAAACCAGTGGACAGGTGGAGCTTAGCAATAGAGAGATCAAGAGCATCTTGGAAAAGACAGTCAATACAGGCAGAATGGATTGGTCACTACGCTTGAACGATGCCTTATGGGCCTACAGAACCGCTTTCAAGACACCCATTGGCATGTCACCATACCGTTTGGTCTTTGGAAAAGCATGTCATCTGCCGGTAGAATTAGAACACAAAGCTTATTGGGCTATCAAAAAGTTCAATTTTGATATGAAACAGGCAGGTGACAAAAGGAGATTGCAACTAAATGAGCTTGAAGAATTGAGGCACGATGCATATGAAAATGCCAAGCTGTACAAGGAAAGGACTAAGTTATACCATGATAAACAATTAGCAAGAAAGGAGTTTTATGAAGGACAAAAGGTATTGATCTACAACTCAAGATTAAGACTCTTTCCAGGCAAGCTTAAGTCACGATGGTATGGACCATATATTGTCACAAAAGTCTTTCCACATGGAGCATTGGAAGTTCACAGCGAAGAAAAAAATCAAACATTCAAGGTGAATGGGCATAGAGCGAAGCCATACATAGAGATGAGTCTAGAACTGCAAGAGGAAGATGTGAATCTTCAAACCATTCCATACATCGCATGAACTCATCATGTCTAGCTGAAGACAGAAAACACAGCGCTTATTGGGAGGCAACCCAATTTTTCAGGGGAGTATTTACACTTTTCTTTATTTGCTTTCAGTTATTCATTATTTTTCTTTTAGTTCTTTTTATTTTCAGTATCTCCTTACTAGATGGTGACACATGCCTATTTTTATATTCGAACATTGAGGACAATGTTCCATCTAAGTTTGGGGGTATTAGGGTTATTTATATTTTAATTTTTTAGAATAAACAATTTCTTATAAAGTAAGAAGAAGGATACTCATTTACTTTAGGATTGTTGAGTTTCATAATTCCCTACGAAGTTACAGAAGCCATGCGATTATACATAATAAACAAATGTGATGCTTTTTCTGATGATTATTCCCTTTAGATCTAGTCCTAAATTGAGTTTAAGTAAATAGAGTGATAAAAAATATATATATATATGAATAAAGTCAATCTACTCCAATGTTTTGAGTGCTTAGTAACTAGGGGTATTCATCACCAATGTTTACCTTTACGTCAAACGGCAACTCAAAATATGAGTATGCAAAGCACTTTAGAGTTTGTGACTTGTTGAGTAACCGGGTGGATACATCACAAATGTTTCGCATTCGCGTCAAAAGGCAAGTGACATCTTTAGAGAAGAGACTAACAAAAAAAAAAAAAAAAAAAAAAAAAAACACTCTAGTTTGCTACTCGGTTTGTAGTAGAGAAAAGGGATAATCACAGACTGAGTAGTTGCATACCATAACTACATTAATCGCATGACAAATATGATTAAGTTTGGGGATTATGACTGAACAATTGCACTAGAGAAAGTGGGTATGTTTAATTTTACTTTGTCTGAAATTGTTTATACCTTTCTATGCTGATGTCCACATAATAAGAAATCTTGGTGGTTGAGTCTATTGTGATTATTATTCTCCCTATTCATAATTTTAGTTTGCTTGAGGACAAGCAAAATCTAAGTTTGGGGGTATTTGATGAACACAATATTATTCACTTTCTAGAGCAATAATCTTGTTATAATTAGACATTTAAAAGCTCTATATGTGGTATTTAACTCCTATTTTCTCTTTTCCATAGGAAACAGCTTGTAACAGAAAAAACGAAGCAGATTTAGGACTTCAAGGATAATACACAGCAAACTGCAGAGGATCAGTCGACTGGTTCCCCAACACAGGCGACTGGACAAGAGAAGCTGATTTTCCACAACTCTCGACACAGTCGACTCACTCCCAAAAGACAGTCGACTGGTCTGAACAATTATGAAATCTTCAGGAGTCTCGACTCAGTCGACTGGTTCGAAGATAAGTCGACTGGTCTGCGGCGGAGTAAACAGATAAGATATTCGAAGATTCACCCAAATCTAATTTCAAATCTATTTAAATCCAGATCTTATGCAACGAATCAAATCTAGAGACTGGAAATTGGCAAAAGCACGTGGTGAACAGATAAGGAAGGAAAGAAGAAAAGAGAAAGACATGAATCATCAAATCAAGAAGATTTTTCCCTAAAAAAGGGGAAACCCTAATTCTCAGCGGTACTCTATAAATATCAGAAAAGATCATCTGTAGCAGGAGGCATCTATCTCTTGGACGCAACTTAATCTCAGAATTCCCAACCATCAAGTCATCAACCAGTGCTTCATTCCATCATCATCGAAGAAGGGGAAGAGGAGAACCAGTACTCGAAGGCAGTCGACTGTGTGACAGCCAGTCGACTCTATTGCCAGAATCCATTAGTTTATTTCTTCTCTCTTTATTCTGTGATGTTGATCATGTATTTGAACTTGTTAAGCAATAAAAGTATTATTATGTGGAACTAATTTCATAGTTGGGTAGATCGAAGCCGTAGTTATGTAGTGCTATGTTCTTTTGAATCCTTCTATTTTACTTATTGATTGAATCTAATTGAATTGATATAGATTGATAACAGTCAAACTTGTTCAGGAGTTATAAGTACAGTCGACTGAAGGTGAGAGCCAGTCGACTGCCATACAGAATCTGATATTATCAAGTTTGTGAGTTAGAAATCTGAATCTGTTATATGAGCATATTGAGACGATCCGTATCTCGTGCTCGTAACTTGTAACAAGGGAATCTTTAGGATTCTTGGTTCAATCAACTTAAAGGATCTAGATCTGATACCAATTTCTAGAACTTTAAGTGTTTGTTCGTTTCCACTGTTCTTATGCTTTTGTTAAGTATAACTTAGTAGATGCCATGCTAAAATACTTAGGGGAAGAAACGAATTAGAGTAGATACCATGCCTAATTCTTGGCTTAGGAAAACGATACTTTAAGGAGTAGATACCATGCCCTTGAAGTGAACAAACATGAGTAATTAGAAGTAAATTCAGAAGGCAACTTAGCATTACTAACTATTGGTGGAGATCAACAACCCAACTATTCAAGAGATATTTGTGATTCAATACCTCTCATCTTAGTTTTAATCTTTTAGTTCTTTTAGAATATTACAACAACTTTTATTCATTTTTATTATTGGTTTTATTGATTAGTAAGTTGAAGTCTACAATCTCTGTGGGATCGACCCTTGCTATTACTACGATTCTATAAACGATTCGTGCACTTGCGAGGTTTTATAATTTGTGTCTAGTTAGTCTATTTATTTAGGTAGCTAGAAACCAACAACAAGGTCGAGCACCAGGGTCGCTTTTCTCAAAGGAAAGCGCACAGGCTCGCCACACCCTTGCCGACCCCTAAGCCCTCAACGCCCCGAGATCAGATCGAGCACCAGGGTAGCTTTTCCCAAAGGAAAGCGCACATGCTCGCCACACCCTTGCCACCCCTAAGCCCTCGACACTCCGAGGTCAAGTTGAGCACCAGGGTAGCTTTTTCCAAAGGAAAGCACACAGGCTCGCTGCACCCTTGCCGACCCCTAAGCCCTCGACACTCCGAGGTCAGTTCGAGCACCAGGATAGCTTTCCCAAAGAAAAGCGCACAGGCTCGCCGCACACTTGCCGACCCCTAAGCCCTCGACGCTCCGAGGTCAGGTCGAGCACCAAGGTAGCTTTTCCCAAAGGAAAGCGCACAGGCTCACCAACACCCTTGCCGACCCCTAATCCCTCGATGCTCCGAGGTCAGGTGGAGCACCAAGGTAGTTTTCTCAAAGGAAAGCCCCCAGGTCGCCAACACCCTTGCCGACCCCTAATCCCTTGATGCTCCCAGGTCAGGTCGAGCACTAGGGTAGCTATCTCAAAGGAAGGCCCCCAGGCTCGCCAGACACTCCGAGGTTAGGTCGAGCACCAGGGTAGCTTTTCCCAAAGGAAAGCGCACAGGCTTGCCACACCCTTGCCGACCCCTAAGCCCTCGACGCTCCGAGGTTAGGTCGAGCACCAAGTTAGCTTTCCCAAAGGAAAGCACACATGCTCGCTACACCCTTGCCGACCCCTAAGCCCTCGACGCTCCGAGGTCAGGTCGAGCACCATGGTAGCTTTTTCCAAAGGAAAGCGCACATGCTCGCCACACTCTTGCCGACCCCTAAGCCCTCGACGTTCCGAGGTCAGGTCGAGCACCAGGGTAGCTTTTCCCAAAGGAAAGCGCACAGGCTCGCCACACCCTTGCCGACCCCTAAGCCCTCGATGCTCCGAGGTCAGTTCGAGCACCAGGGTAGCTTTCCCAAAGGAAAGCGCACAGGCTCGCCGCACCCTTGCCGACCCCTAAGCCCTCGACACTCCGAAGTCAGGTCGAGCACCAGGGTAGCTTTTCCTAAAGGAAAGCGCACAGTCTCGCCACACCCTTAATCCCTCGACGCTCCGAGGTCAGGTCGAGCATCTGGGTAGCTTTCTCAAAGGAAAGCCCCAGGCTCGCCAATACCCTTACCGACCCTTAATCCCTCGACACTTCGAGGTCAGGTCGAGCACCAGGGTAGCTTTCTTAAAGGAAGGCCCCTTGCCTTGCCAACACCCTTGCCTATCCCTAAGCCCTCGATGCTCCGAGGTTAGGTCGAGCACCAGGGTAGCTTTTCCCAAAGGAAAGCGCACAGGCTTGCCACACCCTTGCCGCCCCCTAAGCCTGCGATGCTCCGAGGTCAGCTCGAGCACCAGGGTAGCTTTCCCAAAGGAAAGCGCACACGCTTGCTACACCCTTGCCGACCGCTAAGCTCTTGATGCTCTGAGGTCAGGTCGAGCACTAGGGTAGCTTTTCCCAAAGGAAAGTGCACAAGCTCGCCAACACCCTTGCCGTCCCCTAATCCCTCGATGCTCCGAGGTTAGGTCGAGCACCAGGGTAAATTTCTCAAAGGAAAGCCCCCAAGCTCGTCGACATCCTTGCCGACCCCTAATCCCTCGACGCTCCGAGGTCAGGTTGAGCACTAGGGTAGTCTCAAAGGAAAGCCCCCAGACTCGCTAACACCCTTGCCGATCCCTAATCCTTCGACGGAGGTCAGGTCGAGCACCAGGGTAGCTTTCTCAAAGGAAAGCCCCCAGTCTTGCCAACACCCTTGCTGACCTCTAATCCCTCGATGCTCCGAGGTCAGGTCGAGCACCAGGGTAGCTTTCTCACAGGAAAGCTCACAGGCTCGCCAACACCTTTGCCGACCCCTAGTCCCTCGATGCTCCGAGGTCAGGTCGAGCACCTGGGTAGCTTTTCCTAAAGGAAAGCGCACAGGCTTGCCACACCCTTGCCGACCCCTAAGCCCTCGATGCTCCGAGGTCAGGTCGAGCACCAGGGTAGCTTTTCTAAAGGAAAGCCCACACTCTCACCGCACCCTTACCGACCTCTAAGCCCTTGACGCTCTGAGGTTAGGTCGAGCACCAGTGTAGCTTTCCCAAAGAAAAGCGCACACACTCGCCACACCCTTGCCGACCCCTAAGCCCTCGATGCTCCGAGGTCAGGTCGAGCACCAGGGTTGCTTTCCTAAAGAAAAGTGCACACGCTTGCCACACCCTTGTCGACCCCTAAGCCCTCGATGCTCCGAGGTTAGGTCGAGCACCAGGGTAGCTTTCTCAATAGAAAGCCCACAGGCTCACCTTCGCCTCAGTGTTCTGAGGCTACGTCCAGCCCAGCATATACCTTTGTGCCTCGTCAGAAGGCCTACGACCGGAGACCAGACCTCCGGCCTCCGAGCTGACCTCAGCCTCGGCGACGACCATGAATGCCTTCAGGAAACTCCCCCCGCTCTTCCTTCCCGACCAAGACTTCTCCTCCACGGCTAGCTCGCACACCCATACAGGAGTGGGGAGCTTATGACATAGGGGAAAATGGTCTGGCCCATACTAGACTACCCGATCTCCTCAAAAAGCACTCACCCCTGATCATCAGATCAGCCTTAGGCCCCATGGGCCTCTACTATACCAGACCCACAGGCATGCGGGTCCAGACCCGGCCCAAACAGATCCAGACCCATTTGGCATGCCTATAAATACGAGGCCCTCTCCCACCTTCAAAGATAATCAATCCTTTTGCCCTAAAACCTTAGTTACTGTTACTATTCTCCAGTGACTGACTAGACCGTCGGAGGCCTGCCACCGGGACCAACCCCAGTGTTTCTAGGCCGAGTGCAGGTACACGAGACTCCTAGATCCGAGCTTCCAGATCCGAGCCGAGCCTCCACTACCGAGCTGAGCATTCGACCTCCGCCTCTACTCCCGATTGGGTCCCTTGGCTGAGGGTCGGGCGTACCATCCAGTACCGTATCCTTCCACTAAACAAACAAATAGAACTCACACCTGTTGCATCCACACCTCCCAAAAACAAACAACATCAATCCTCATACTCTCTCTTGACCCAGAAGCCAAACAAACGCAAACATTTTGATTCCAAATTCAGAAAAAAGAATCGGGTACAGGTTTATTTATCTGCAAGGTCAGTGAAATTGCCAAACTCTTCCAATTGAGGTGCAGTGATCCAAACTATGTCCAAATCAAACACACCCGAAAAGAACTGCAACAACTTCACCGACAAAAGAGATTTTAACTGCCTCAATCAATCATGCAATTCCATTTTAAAAAATTGTTCGGCAAATTTTACATGAGAACGAAAGGCAATAGATCTACATATCCGACATGAGAGATCATAGGACAAAGGTAAAATATACGAGAGATACCTCCTCTCCTCTCTTATAAACATAAGAAGCACAAATTCCTCATAAGAATAGTCTTTTATGTTGACCTTAAGTTTGGTTTGCACAAAACGTATCATCTATAACTAATATTTTTAGTTAAGATTTACATGATCTACAGAAAAGGAAAACCAAAAGAAAAGATTCGAAGTGATTGGAAATCAAGCAAAAGAGTCATGAAGCAAATATATCAATGAAGAATGCACACAAGAAACATGTGCTTTAAATCATCAAAAAAGCCAGCAAAAATAGATTATTTATTTCTGTTTATGTGAGGAGAATATATGTAAAGCAATGTTAATTGATAAATTAGTTTTGGAAAGAATATAAAGTGAATCGCCAAATAAAAGTTGAATCTGCACTACAGCGGGCGACCGCACAAAATGACGGTCGACCGTCATAACCGTCGACCATTCATCTCTGTAAAAAAGATGAATCATTCGACCGGTCATCTCTCGTCTTTCGAATTAAAAGATGAACGGTCGACTGTTCATAATTGCGGTCGACCGTCCAAATGCAGATCTGACTATTTCGGAAATATCTTTTCATTTTCGGAAAGATACATTTCCTCACTCTATTAATAGAGGAAAATTCACTGTGTATTCTTCATCCCTGGCAATTATAATCCTTCTAATCTAATCATTCAATCAATGATCCGAGTGTGAGAGCTTTTATTGTTTTCTTCAGTCAAGATCTTTTTAGATCTTGAGAGTTTTTCTTTTCTTCCACTTCGGTGTGTTTTTGCGGTACTTGTTGTAGAAGCCCTACGGGTGTAATAGGTCTCTCGGTCTAAATTTCGAGAATTACTGTACACGGGTTTAAAGTATAGTAGAACGCTTGTGGTGGAGAACTAGTACAAGCAGGTGGTGTGGACGTAGACATCAGGGTCGAACCACGTTATATCGTTGTGTCTTGCCTGTTCATTTTTGTTTCCTTTCTCTAACTCTTTACTTTATTTTACTTTACGCATTTTATTTAAGTTTTTAATTTCCTCACAATCACCTTATTCACCCCCAGGGTGATTTAACAGTGGTATCAGAGCGATGTGCTTATTAAGAGCTTAAAAGCTTGAGTGAAAGGTCCAATGGCCGAAATTCCTCCTCCCGAAAACTTGTACTCGTCGGAGCCCTTTATCTCCAATGGGACTAGTCTAACACGTTCACCTTATTTTGATGAAAAATGCTATGATGTTTGGACAGTTTGTATGTCTCACTTTTTGCAGATGCTTGGAGAAGAAGTTTGGAACGTTTGCATACACAAAACAGATATTCCTGTCAGTGACGAAAGAGGGCTTTTAGAAAAGCTGAACTAGCATTAAAAACCGCAAACTCCAAGGCTATGAATGCACTATATGCAGGTCTAAATAATAAGGAGTTGATGCGATATGGGAGAAATTGTAAAACGACCTATGAAATATGGAACAACATGCTAAAATGGCATGAAGGAACTGCATCTGAGGTAAATGCAAAAGTTAATTTATGCTGTTATAAGTTTGATGTTTTTCGTATGTTGCCAGGAGAGAATGTAGATCAGATGCTTGCTCGTTTTGACATTATCGCACATGAGCTTGAGATCTTAGGTAAGGGGTTGGATGATGACCGAAAGGTCAGAAAACTCATAAGCTATCTCATGCCTAAATAGGATGTTAAAGCTGCAGCAATAAGGGAGACATTTGAAGAAAAAGGGTTCGACTACTACACTTTCCAAGGAAAATTAAAGACGTATGAGATGGAGATGACCAAAACAAAGAGGTACCGGAAGAACATTGAGATTGACTCCAAAACTGAAGAAAATACCATTGCCTTGAAAGCAGAAACTTCGAGATCATCAAAATCAGAGTCAGATCATGAAGAATCAGATGAAGATATCACGCTATTGACTAAACAATTCCGTAAGTATTTCAAACACAAAAAATATGGCAGGTCTCAAGGAGGAAGAGAAATATAAAGTGACATATGTTACAAATGCAAGAAGCCGGGATATATTCGCTCAAACTGTCCCATCTCGCAGGACAGAAATACGGATTATTATCACTTCAACTCAGGATTTAGAAAGAAAGCATCGAAGGCAACATGGCTAGATTCAGATTCCAGCGATGAAGAGCAAGAACACAACTTTAGATTCATGGCACTTGGGAATGGTTATGTGCAATCACCGCCCCAAGAAGAGGTAATCGAAAAACCCACCTATGATGATTTTGTTGACATGTGTACTGGTTTAAGAGACTATGCAAAAAATTAAGTCATGAGTTGAGACAATATAAACAAATGTCAAATGAATCACATGACTCTTGCATTGCTAAAAATCAAAAGTTAAAAACTAAAAATTCTTTAATTATTGAAAATTTTGAGTTATTTAGGAAAGATCATGATGTGTTGATAGAGGAAAGTGAGTATTTAAAACAACAAATTCAAAAATCTTTAGCAACACATGATGAAAATCTAAAGGAAATTCATGAGAAATCTGTGTATATTACTAAACTCACCGATGATTTAAATGATTGCAAAAGAAAATTTGACGAGGTAGTGGAAGGTTGTAAAGAAGCACCTGAACAAAATAGGATACTCGACTCTACTTTAGACACTCTTCATTGGAATACCAAAGAAGATGAGAAAACTAGAAAAATGCTTTGTAATAGAATAATTGAGCTAAAAAAATTATTGAAAAATATGAAAGGCTCAGTTATCTTATCACAAAGAATTCAAGGTCATATCATGATAATCGAGGACTTGGTTACAATGAGCCAATACAATGTCAAAATCTAAGCAATCTTGTCACACATATGCATAGTCACCAAAATAGTTACAAACCAACACACAACTATGCACATGTGCATAATCCAAGGCATAATTGTATTACATGTCACTATTGCTGTAAATTAGGACATATATCTTATAATTGTTCATTAAAAAGGTAAACTAATTTTGTTTGGCTGAGAAAGAATGTAAATGCATGTTCAATACCAACTTGGGCACCCAAAATTACACTTACTAATCTTAATGTAGGTACATCAACACATCAAGACTAAAGATCGATGGTACCTTGATAGTGGATGCTCAAACCATATGACAGGTGACAATAAATACTTTGCATCACTATCAAGGGAAAGAGAGAATGACATCATCTTTGGAGATAACATCACTGGTCAGACCATCGGTAAATGTAAAATAAACTTTGGTTCATCATGCTCCATTGAGAATGTACTATTGGTAAGAGGTTTGAAACACAATTTATTTAGCATCAGTTAGTTATGTGATAAAGGTTACACAATTATTTTTGATAAAAATGTATGCATTGTACTAGATAATAATGAATCATGTTTGCTTCTTGCTAACAGATGTAATAATGTGTATGCCATAAATTCTAATGAATTAGCACAGAAAAATATGAGATGTTTTGTTACTAGAAACAAAGATGGTTGGTTATGGCATCGGCGACTTGGACACACAGCTATGAATAATCTCAACAAACTTGTCAACAAGGAACTTTACGGAGATTTTCCAAAATCAAATTTGAGAAAGATAAACCCTGTGGATCATGTTAGTTTGGTAAGCAAACTAAAAGTTCTCACAAGCCTAAGTAAATGGTATCAACTTCTAGACCTCTTGAACTTTTGCACATGGATCTGTTTGGACCATCACGAATACGTAGTAATGGAGGTGAACGATATGCCTTTGTAATTGTAGATGAATACAACATATTTACTTGGGCTGCCTTTTTGTCAAAAAAGGATGACACATCATATGTTTTTAAAAATTCTGTCGTAGAGTAAAAAATGAGAAAAGTCTTACCATCGTTACTATTCGTAGTGATCATGGTGGGGAATTTCAAAATAAACTTTTTATGTCTTTTTGTGATAAAAAAGGAATAAAATATGAGTTCGCTTGTCCTCGCACTTCCCAACAAAATGAGGTTGTTGAAAGGAAAAATCTATCTTTTCAAGAAATGGCCCGCACCATGCTCAGTGAGAATGATTTACCAAAGTCTTTTTGGGCCGAAACTGTCAATACAGTGTGTTATACCATTAACCAAGTAATCATTAGAAAGTATCTTGAGAAAATGCCTTTTGAACTATATTATGGAAAAATTTCGAACTTGAGCTATTTTCTTGTAGTTGGATGCAAAATGTTTATTTTGAATATCCTAGATAACTTGGAAAATTGATCGTAAAAGTGAAGAAGACATATGCTTAGGATATTCTCTAAGTATCAAGTCATATCGTGTATTTAATAAAATAAGATGCACAATTCAAGAATCTATTGATATTATATTTGACGAAACTAATCCTGTCACAAAAGAGATATTACATGTCATGCCCCGCTTCCCAAAAATACGGAATACGAGTAAATGACATTGGTCCAGCGAATGACTAACGTCACCCATAAGCTGTTTATCCGATCAACTCAACAATATAATCAATACAGAACAATTGCGCAGACAATAATAATAATCTCATGAACAATAATACTTGGAATAAACAATATGAAATATCCAAATACAATAAACCAACGTCTAGAAATAATAATAGCAATATTCGGGTCAAAGAGCCCACAATACAATGAAATAACAATAGTTCAATAATTAGATCTCCATGATAAAATAATAATTTATTAAGCGGCAATGCAATCAATTCTTTTACCAATGTTGTTCTCCCAATCCATCAGGCAATTCTCCATCATTACCTATGAACACTTCATCTAAAAAGAGTAGAAAAATTATCCTTAGAGCAAGTCATGGACAGCAAGTAGAGAAAGCAGGGAACAATGGAATAATGGTATAACAATGAATTCAATGGATCAATAGGAATCAATAACATGACACGATAATCAATAATCAATATCACGGTAATCGATGCAATGACTATAAAAAATATTTTAATATTTGGTAACAATAATCAATGATCAATAACGGTAATACTTAGCCAATATTCGATATCAATAGGAAAACGATGAAAAATATGCAACATCGATGTTGTGTCAATCCTTAAGTCTATTATTCATTTTAATCCTAACAATACATGTACTACTGCATCCCAAATTACAGGTTCGATGCATACAATTAATTTCGTTTCAGACTTAAGTGGAAGATTCTATAGATCATGTACACGGCATGATAACAGTATTTGCAACATTGGTGGACACTGGTTGGCTTAATAACAATAAACAATACACGATCAATTGGGATATTGTGTCAGTAATCCGACAATAAACCGATAACAATAACAATAGCGAACAAAATATTTTGGGAAACAAGGCCCACACTTTAGTATACAGTCACTTTATCATCAACTACTCCAGTCAATCTCTTAAATCCAGGCTTATTGATTATTTTATTAATGCAATAATACAATATGCAAATATGAGATATTAGATGAACGATGGTAACAATAGGAGAACAATAGGATGATAACATGAAGTAGGACAATTTGAATAGTGAAAATAACTCATTAGGATCATGCAATACAACTTGCATACATTAACTCATGCAATAATACGATATAGGAATAATTAATCTATTAAAAACTAGAAGATAAAATTCTGGATAGCAAGAGTAGTCCGTGCAAAAATACAGTTTTCCGCTATTTTAGAAATCGAAACCTGAATTCGTTAGAAGTTCTAGAAACTAGACTTCCACACGGTTCCAACGCAAATTTAAGGTTCAAAATCCGACAACAGTAGTTAGGTCAATCACATTATTCTTTACAAATTTCATGTTCAGACAGAATTTCGACATTGTGTTATTTTTAATTTTTAGAATCAACAAAAACTCAGTAATAAATTCATTAAAAATATTTTCTAGAATCCTAAACATGATTACTAACAATCTAAAAATTTTCAGAGTAACATGGGCAGAACTTTTGCTACACAACTCAGAATTTAGAAATTCAAGATTTTCTAGAAACTAAAAAGATAAGGCTACAACTCTTATTCAGAAAGTAATTCATTTTAAGATCATTTATGGTTCAAAAACAACACTCAACATACAGGCCAGAAAGCAATATACATGATTTTGGATAGTTTTCTTGAAATAAATTAATTTAAACATGATGGGTATCGATTCTTTAGTCAATAAATTATGTAATCAACTTGAAGGGTGTCAGATAAACAAAATTAGAACACATACATACAGTAATTTATCATCAATCAACTATCAATCGCTCAAACAACATACAATCTAGCAATTGTCTCTACAATAATTAATCGTATTGTGAGATGCATGAAAATTTCCTATCATCAATAATATATGATGTATGCAAAATTCAATATTTTTGGAGTCAAAGTGGCACAATGTCAAGAATATTGGGGTTAGTTTGTGTAAACCATCAATAGACCAAACGAAGATAATCAATACAGCGATATGATAACGAATAGGATCTACTTGGAAGAATTTCAATAAAACTTGAATTTGATACAATGTACAATTCAAGAGGACAGTGACTTTCCTGTTAGACGGTGAAAATAAATACCAAGAATAACGGGATAAGGATCCCGAAGCAACGAACCCACGAACTAGTAATTTATAACACATGCAATATACGTGCTAAAGAGAACCCAAACAAAACACAGCACAAAGAGACAGCAATGACAGTAAAAACTTCAAGAGCAATGGCAGCAAGAGCAAGGGGCTGGTGGGTCTAGGCTGGCGGCGAGCGGGGACGACATCGATGGTGGCGACGCAGGGCAGCGTTGGGGTGGCATGCCGTCCATCGGAAACAGGAGCAAGGGGAGGTCGGTTGGGGTTTGGCTGCTCTGTGGTCGAGGGCTGAGGAGGAGGAGGTCGGGGGCGTGCTTAGGTGTTGACGGGAAGAGCGATGAAGAGGGGTGGCGCTCGGAGGGGTGAGGGTCTCGCCGGAGAAGAAGCAGAGGGAAGGGTTCTGTGGTGGTGTTGAGAATCAGAGAAAGGAGGGTCGGGGGTGGGGTTCCGGAGTGCGTCAGGGGACACGACGGAGGACGGCGATGTGGTTGGGGGTCGCCGGAGGTGAGGAGCTCGGGGAAGAAGATGCACAATATTGGGTTCACTGAGTTGGGAAGAAATTGAACGGGGAGAGAGCAAGAGGGAAGATAGAGAAAGAGGAGAGAGGAGAGGGATTGTGCGGCTACGATTTTGCAATCTGTGTCTTTAGGGTTTGTACTAGGGTTGTATTTATAGATACAAGTAAATTATTGGGTTATTGGGTTAGGATCCAATAATAGTGGGTTTGGGTTGAGAACAAACTGCAATTGAATTTTAGGGTTCAAAAAGAGATGATTTTGAAGACAATACGGTTCAAAATCCAATAAAATAAAATCCACAAAAATAGGCAGTCCAACAAGATGAAAAGAATAGCTCCTGAACCAAAAATTGAAATCCAATTAGATAATTAAATAATACAAATGAATAAAATATAAATTGGGGCTTAAAAATAAATTTGGAATTCACCAATGAAATCAGATCCAGTACAATAATAAAATAATTCAATAGATGAATTTTAATTAAATAATCAAGAAATAATAATTAATAATTGTAATCATAACAATAATAAAATGATACAACAAAATAATATTCGGATTTAACAATTTCATTAAAATAAACCAATAATATATATATATATATATATATATATATAATAATAATAATTAATAATTGTAATCATAACAATAATAAAATGATACAACAAAATAATATTCGGATTTAACAATTTCATTAAAATAAACCAATAATATATATATATATATATATATATATATATATATATATATATATATATATATATATATATATATATATATATATATATATATATAATAAAACACAAAGAAAGCTATCAAGTGGTTCTCCTTCAATCTCCCCAAAATCAAAGGCCTAGATCTAATATCAGAAAACATATTTTCCCTCCCAAAAGTTCCCCCCAAAACTCAAATTCAAATCCCCACACCCAAACAACTCCTTTATTTATTTAATTATCTCTCTTTCTCACACACTTCTATTCAAAAAATTAAGAAAATAATTTTTTAAAATTTTTTTTTAAAAGTTAAAAATTGAAAAACTAAAAAACTTTAAAAACTTTAAAAATAATTCGAAGACGTGCCGTAGGCACGTGTCAACTGGCAAACCTAGTATATATATAAATTGGGGCTTGAAAATAAATTTGGAATTCGCTAATGAAATCAGATCCAGTACAATAATAAAATAATTCAATAGATGAATTTTAATTAAATAATCAAGAAATAATAATTAATAATTATAATCATAACAATAATAAAAAGATACAACAAAATAATATTCGGGTATAACAATTTCATTAAAATAAACCAATAATATATATATATATATATATATATATATATATATATATATATATATATATATATATATATATATATATATATATGATTTGGGCTCAAATAAAATCAGCCGATCAATAAGGAATAGAAAATAAAATTAAAATATACCATTATTCGAATTAAATATAGTTTTCGATTAGAAAATGCTTTAATAAAAGATCCGAAACAATTTAAAACAAAACGAATTTTTATAATCAAAATACAGAAAATATTCAAAAAATATGTATTTACGAGAATGGGGGTTACATCACATGTTGATGATGATGAGACAGGTGTTTGTGTTGAAAAGAGACCAAATGTAGACTTTCAAAACAACGTGTCTTATCAGGATGAAAACACATCCACCAATCAAAGTAGTAACAAATCCTTGATAGACGAGATGCATACACAACAAATTGATGTCATGAAAGATGATCACGTTCCGCCACCAGCACAACCTCAACCTTCCACCAGCGAAAAGCGCCCTACTTGGAAAATCATGTCTAGCCACCCATCAAATCTTATCCGAAGTGATATGTCAAAAGAGGTAACTACTCGAACTCAAGCTCAAAATTTTATGTACTTTTTCACATTTGTATCTATACTGGAACCCAAAAATATCAAGGAGGCCCTGCAAGACAATGACTGGATCATTGCCATGCAAAAAGAACTTAATCAATTTTAAAAGTATCAAGTATGGAGAATTGTACCTAGACCCCATAGTAGAACCGTACTTTGAACGAAGTGGGTGTTTAGGAACAAGTTGGATGAATCTGGTACTATTAATAAGGCCAGTCATGTTGTGTGAGGATATAACCAACAAGAAGGAATTGATTTTGATGAAACTTTTACACTTGTTGCACAGCTTGAAGCCATTCGTATTTTACTTGCTTTTGCTTCTTACATAGATATTACGCTTTTTCAAATGGATGTTAAAAGTGCTTTTTAAAATGGTTTTATTTCGGAAGAAGTTTATGTTGAACAATCACCTGGGTTCACTGACCCCATACACCCAAACCATGTATTCCGTCTTGATAAATCTTTGTATGGTTTGAAGCAAACTCCTCGTGCTTGGTATAAACGACTAAGCTCGTTTCTTATTCACATAGGTTTCTCTAAAGAGAAAGTAGACACTACACTGTTTATCTAACATATTTCTAAAGACATTTTAATTGTTCAGATTTATTTTGACAATATTATATTTGGATCTACTAATAAAAATCTTTGCAATAAATTCTCTAAGAAAATGCATAATGAATTTGAAATGAGTATGCTGGGAGAATTAACCTACTTTCTTAGGCTCCAAATACAATAACGAAAGGAAGACATCTTCATAAACCAATCCAAATATGCGAAAGAACTAGTCAAAAAGTTCGGTCTTGACAATGCGAACACATACAAAACTCCTATGACAACTACCACTAAACTGTCCAATGACGAATCTGGTAAAATGTTGATATTTCTACCTATCGTGGTATGATTGGTAGCTTGCTTTATATTACTGCAACTCATCTGTTATTATGTTTAGTGTCTATTTATGTGCTCGTTTGGTTGTAGTTAAGTGTATCATTCGATATCTTAAAGGCACACGAAATACTAATTTTTGGTACCCGAAAAATAGAAAATTTTCTCTTATAGGCTATTCAGATGTCGTCTATGTCGGGAGTTTAACAGATAGAAAAAATACTAGCGATATATGTCACTTATTGGGAGATTGTCTTGTCTCATGGGCATCCAAGAAACAAAATCTTGTAACTTTGTCTACTGTCGAAGCCGAATACATAGCCGCCGGATCCTGTTGTGCGCAGGTATTATGGATGAAAGATACATTAGAGGACTACAAGGTATTCTTTGATCACATTCCCATTAAATGCGATAATACAAGCACTGTTCACATAACTAAGATTTCTGATCAACATATTCATACTAAGCATATAGAAATTCGATATCACTTCATTAAAGATCATTTTCAAAAGGGAGATATCATTCTTGAGTATGTTTCAACAAATTTCTAACTTGCTGATATTTTTACCAAACCTTTAGATGAAAAACGCTTCCATTTTTTAAAAGGTGAATTAAATGTTATTGATATTTCAGCATAATTGGTTTTCGGTCGACTGCCATCCTGCAAAGGTGTATAGTCGACCGAGCGGTCGACCGGTCCCCTTCCTGTTTTTCTTATAGTCAAACTCACTTGTTTTATTTTTTGTACCGGTCGACTGTGCGGTCTACCGTCCCACTCTGTTGTTTTTACAGTCGCAAATACTTTCTTATTAACTCCGATTGGTCGACTGTGCAGTTGACCGGTCTCTATTTTGCCAGTTCTGTTTTTGGCTTTCTATTCGTGATTTATGGCAGTTGTATTTTGCATCTTTTGGTGTGTTCCAAAAAGGGGGAGAATTCGACTTTAATTTTATTAAAACTTTTAACTCAGGTATTGGCGAAATCTCAAATTTATGATACCATCTAGAGCTCTCACTATATATCAAAGAGTTTCGCGAACAACGGTATCATTTAAGTAGATTTTCTTTGGTGTTAAAAAATGTAACATTTTTGTCAAACTTTATATCCCCAAAAATTGTTTGACTCTCAAAATATATGTCTGCATGTTTTCAAACAAGTTTTGTATCACGAACACACATTTATTAAAATCTTACCATGAATGAAATTAGGGGAGTATTGGATTCAAGGGGAGCACTTGAATCTCTTCTAATATATTTTTATATTCTAAGGTATGTTTACATTTTTTTTGTATGTTTTGTCCACACTAAAAGGAGGAGATTGTTGACCTTAAGTTTGGTGTGCACAAAACGTATCATCTATAACTAATATTTTCAGTTGAGATTTACAAGATCTAAAGAAAAAAGAAAACCAAAAGAAAAGATTCAAAGTGATTGTAAATCAAGCAAAAGGGACATGAACCAAAAATATCAATGAAGATTGCACACAAGAAACATGTGCTTCAAATTAACAAGAAAGCCAGCAAAATAGATAATTTATTTTTGTTTATGTGAAGAGAATATATGTAAACCATTGTTTATTGATAAATTAGTTTTGGAAAGAATATAAAGTGAAATCGCCAAATAAAAGTTGAATCTGCACTACAGCGAGGGACCGCACAAAATGACGGTCGACCGTCACAACCGTTGACTGCTAATCTCTGTGAAAAAGATGAATCAGTTGATCGGTCATCTCTTGAAGTTGAACGGTTGACTGTTCATAATTGCAGTCTATCGTCCAAGTGCAGATCTGACTATTTTGGAAATATCTTTTCATTTTCGGAAAGATACATTTCCCCACACTATAAATAGAGGTGAATTCACTGTGTATTCTTCATCCCTGGCAATTATAATCATTCTGAACTAGTCATTCAATCAATGATCCGAGTGTGAGAGCTTTTATTATTTTCTTCAGTTAAGATTTTTTTAGATCTTGGAAAAAAATTCTTCCACTTCGGTGTGTTTTTGTGGGACTTGTTGTAGAAGCCCTGCGGGTGTAATAGGTCTCTCGGCCTAAATTCTGAGAATCACTGTACACGGGTTTAAAGTATAGTGGAATGCTTGTGGCGGAGAATTGCTACAAGTAGGTGAGGACGTAGACCTTGGTGTCGAACCACGTTATACCGCTGTGTCTTGCTTTCTTTAACTCTTTACTTTACTTTACACATTTTATTTAAATTTTTAATTTCCGCACAATCATCCTATTCATCCCTTTTAGGGTGATTTAACATTTTAAATGTTAAAAAGTTAGAATATCAAATTATTATAGCTAGCATTAACTTCATACATTAACATTAACACACTCGAATTCAGAAAATTCGATGATTATTATCTTGCATGTCTTACGCTGTTACAATATTTTGAGCCTCTTTTTACAACGAAGCATTGGACATAACTAAATAGTGAATTCCTCAAATGCATATATGTACATAAGATCAATTAGAGTATTCAATGAATATCAATCGAATCGGATTTTGTGGGAGTTAAATATATGCGCGCTTTATATGTGTAGCCTTCATCCTTATATCTTCATAGCTATCATTATGCAACTCTTATCTCTTTAGTATTATTATCTCTTTCTTTGCATAGTCTTTCTCTCTATCTCTTCACTTTTGTAATCCTATAATTACTTGGCTTAATGCTTCAATAAAGATCAACACATTATTTCTCCAAATATCTCGAAATCTAACAGTGGGCACAAGAGTAATAATTAGCAGCAACAACCATGGTGGCCTCAGGACCACCTGCAACTGCTGCAGAGGATACACTGTTCAGCTTGTGGCTTCTTCTATGTACTAAATAGAAGTAGCATGAAAAACCAAGATGCTATGCTCGTCAAATTTCTTTTCTTATTCTTCTCACCACCCATTGCTTTCAGATTCACTACCCATTGCTTTCAGATTCCTTGTTCTGGTTTTTAACTTAATCGACTCTAAATTCAACAAAGATTACGTCACGGTATGAATTTGCTTTGACTCCTTATCCAACGATAAAAACAACTACTATCCTCTTGGTTCAGTATACCAAATTCACTTTCACTCCTTATCCAACTCTGATTTCCTTGATCTTGCCTCAGGTATGGGATTTGTTTTGGATCCTTCTAAAGTAGAGGATCTCGACTCTATTCGTAACTTAGATATTTCTAGAGCTTCTGGGAACAACAGTCCATTATGATTAGCGTCTCTTGGAACATTCAGGGATTAGGTAGCTTACAGAAACATGAAGCTATCTTCCCATTGATCTCCTCGATTCGTTGTGATATGTTTTCTATCCAAGAATCGAAACTCAACTCCATTTCTACATATATTACATGTTCTGTGGGTGTCTTTCATTTCTAAATGGATTGCCCTCGACACGATTGAGTCATGGGTGGCATTCTCTTTGGTTATAGATATTCTATGTTTAACTTAATTTCTATTCGCCGAATGAACTTTTTTCTTATTGTTACTCTTTTTTGGATTGTATTCAATTGTAACTTGATGGTTTTGTCGGTTTATGGTTCGTCTACTTCTAATCTTCACCATTTGAATGAATTTTACTCCATTGTTGGGAGTATTAACGGGTTCTGGATCTTTTGTGGGGACTTTAATGTAACTAGATTCAGTCATGAAAGATTGGGTAACGCCTCCTGTATGAGTGCTTCTTATCGTTTCAATGATTGCATCCGCTCTCTTGAGCTTATTGATCTTCCTATTAATGGGAGGTCGTTCACTTGGTCCAATATGCATCTTATTCCTTCTATCGCTAAGTTTGAGCGATTTCTGGTTTCACAAGATTGGGTCTCTTCATTTCACAATTCATTCGCCCAAGCTTTACCGAACCCGTGCTCGATCCGCGTGCCTATTTCTCTGCACTCGAATTATAACTTTTCAAAACCTTTCAAATTTAGATTTGAGAAATTCTGGTTAGAAGATCAAATTTTCGTCGACCTCATTACCAATTGACTTTCCTCTATTACTGGTTCTCATGGCATGGGTCGGATCCTCCTTAAACTTCATGCCGTCAAATTTGGATGCGAAACTTGGCGATAAGATAGATTTGCTAATACTCAGGTTCTTAAGCATTTCTTCCTTTCCACTATCCATTCTATTGACCAATTTGAAGAGAATGGTCCTCCCTCTGATTTTGTCAAGATGCATGGAAGCAATTGTAAAAGAGAGTATGCTGCTCTTCTTCATCTTGAGCAGATTAAATGGGCTTAACAAGCCAAGATTAATTAGCTTAAGAATGAGGATTGTAATACTTCCTTCTTTCATACTCTGCTTCTCATCGCCAAAGATGCAATAGGATCACCTCCATTGTTGTCAATGACATTGAATTACATTCAAATGCCGAATTCCACTCCGCTTTCCTTTCTTTCTTTAAGAATCTTATGGGATCCTCTGATTCTCGATCTTTTCACCTAGATTGGGATCAAATCTATGACAATGAATCACATGATCTTTCATGCCTTGAAATGCCATTCTCCATGGAAGAGATTAAAGTGGCAGTCTTCTCCATGCGCAGTGATTCCACTCCAGGACCGGACAGATTTCTCACCTTATTCTTCCAAAAATTCTGGGATTTGATTAAAGATTACCTTCTCGACATGTCTCTTTTTCTTGGTCACCTATCGTTTGACCGAATAAACTACGCCCACATAATTCTCATTCCAAAAATTATTGGCGCTAACAAAGTCTTCACTTTCATACCTATTAGCCTTCTTAATATGGTCTTTAAGATTATCATGAAAGTTCTGTCCAACCATCTGAATCTAGTTATTTCTTCCCTGATCGATTAGGCGCAGTCGGGGTTTATTAAAAATAGATTTATTCTCGATAGTATGGCTACTGCCTAAGAAATTATCTCGGGGTGCCAACATTCCAGTAAGGAATGTATTCTTTTAAAATTAGACTTCGAAAAAGCTTATGATAAAGTCAATTGTGAGTTTCTTTTTGAAATCCTTCTGAACCATGGGTTTGGTCTCAAATGGATCTCCTGGATTAAATCCATTCTTTTCGCCGGTACCTCATCGGTTATTGTCAATGGTACTGAAGGGAATAAATTCAAATGTAAAAGAGGTCTCCGTCAAGGAGATCCGATTTCACCTTTGTTATTCTCTCTTGTGGCTGATGTTTTTAGCAAAATTATCCTTAATGCTTGGAATGCTAACTTTATCGAAGGATTAGGGGGCTTCCAGGGTTTCCGTGGAATCCTTAATTTGCAACATGCAGATGACACTATCATTTTCGCGAACCTAATTCTACCACCCTTCGCAATCTTAAACTTCTTTATATTTTCGAAAAAGCCTCAAGCTTAACGATTAATTTTAATAAAACCTCAGTTCTTTAGCTCAGTGGTTCTGACAAACGTCAGGTTGAGATTGCCCAATTCTTCAACTGCGCTTCTTCATCTTCTCCTATCTAATATCTTGGGATCCCAATCGAGATGGGGGAAATTACATAAAATGGATTGGAGTCCCATGATTGATAAAGTTGAATCAAAACTCAATGTGTGGTCCTGAAGGCACCTATCGCGCACGCGCGGGGCGGGGGGGGGGGGGGGGGGGTAAGTTTGATTTTGGTTAACTTTATCCTTTCACCTATCCCTTTATATATGATGTTTTTCTTCTATGATCCATCTTGGGTGATAAAAAAGATTGAACAAATTAGGAGAAAATTTTTCTGGTTCGGTTTTGCGGAGTACAGAATGGGCAAACATCTGTGTAATTGGAAGTCGGTCTGCAAGTCCAAGAAGGAGGCCTTAGTGTTGGGACTGGGGCATCAACGAATGCTCGTTGTCGCAGCAGAACTAAATAGAGCAATGAGGAAGTCAAAGTAGATGAGATAAATCAATTGAGCAAGCAAGTAGATCCACCAATCCAACACAAACACAACGAGGATTTATCCCGATTAGATTTCGCTTAATCCGTGGGAAATATAGGCATATATGATATTCAACTAGAAGAGATTACAAGAAGTTACTGATTCACTAAATATAAGGAATTAAACTCATTCACCAAGAACTATCTCTCTCAGGCATCTCTTTGCAATGGAGAAAATATCAATGAAGTACTCTACTATCATATTAGAGGAGTTTACAATATATATAGAAGAATAGAGAGAACCCTAGGTTTAATCTTGATTTTCAGTCGTCCGATATAACATGTAGGAGAAGTAACTGAATAGGAGCCGTACGATCTACCTTGGAGTTGAAGATTGGACTGAAACGACCTAACAAATCGAGGTCCAAAACGAACACAGCAATGTGGTCAGTCGACCGTCCAACAAGACCGGTCAACCGTCCTCCTCTCGGCCAAATCCTGTACAACTGCGGTCAGGTGTGTGATCGGGGGGTGCGGTCGACAGCAGCTTTGGACAGTCGATCGCAACTCTGCCTGCACTATTGCTACTTTGTTTTCTTCTACTCTCTTCGACATTTCGACCTCCGAGCTTCATCATATCTTCTTCTAATCTGAACCACTAGTATTCAAGACACATTCCTAACACTTAGCGTTCTCAATTTCAGGCATCAGAATATTGCTCTCCTAAGGAAATGGTTATGAAGAATTTTGAAGGATGAAAATCTCTCTTGAGCTCATCTTATCATTCATAAATACCATTCTCGTCACAGAATTTGGAAATTATTCCCCTCTGTTATGCCTTCAGCATCCCCTTTTTGGAAAGGGGTGTGGAAGGTGGTTGAACCATTCAGGTGTGGAATTTTCAACGTCTGCTCGAATGGTTCTTTAGTTCATTTTTGACCAATTTGTAGATTGGTAATTACAAAATTGCCTCTACTTTTCTCGAATTATTTCATCTGGCATCCAATCAACAAGCTACGGTGGCGGACTATATGGTCTGTAATAACGATATTAGGAACTGGCACATCCATTTTAGATGGATGCTTCCCCCTTCCCTTATCCCGCAATTCATCTATTTACTTACATCTCTTTGCGCATACACCTGGGCTCCTTATGATGAAGTCTTATGGCAATGGTATAATTCGAGTGAGTATTCTGTTAAATCTTTTTACAACTTCCTTAACTCCGGTGGTGTGACTTCTCCATTTGCCATATTTATATGGAAAAACCCGGCGCCTCTTAAAGTCAAAATCCTTACGTGGCTAGCGATCCAAAACAAATTATTGACATCAAAACTGTTCCTTTTGTCTTTCGCATTCTGATGATGCGCATCACTTATTCTTAAATTGCTCTTTTATTCATCCATTATGGACGATCTGTACGCAAGCTTGGCAAGTACACAATCAGCCCTACTTGGTGGAGGTCTCGCAATGTCAAGAATAATCTTCTCAATTCTTGGGATTTATCAATGATGGCCCTTATTTGGATTATCTGGAAAGAAAGAAATAATTGCATTTTTTCCAAAAACTTCATTTTACCCCCCTTAAATGAAGATCTTCTTTTTCCACAAAATTTAATTGAAGATCTTCTTTTTCCACAAAATTATGGACTTCTTCTTTATCACAAAACAAAGTTCATGCACTCCATTGCCATCTTCTTGATATGGTTGAGGTTGTTTTCTTGCATACTAGCTTTTTACCCCCCTTAAATGCGTTTTATGTTTCCTATTCTTATTATTTCTCTATTTGTTTTCTATGCTTTTCTTATGAGTTCTCTATTCGTTCTCTGCAGATCTAAGCTACTACAGGCTTTGGATTTTCTATTGTGTTTTGCCTTCTACTATAGTACATGTGTTTTCAGCAAATGTTCGAGCTGTCATTAACATGATAGTGCCTTATTCTGTATGCTACTGATATCTACTTTTTGGCTGTTCTGTGCTGCTCCTGCTTCTTAGAAGCAGCATACTTAAGATTATCGTATTTCTAATTTTCTTCCTTTATGTTATTATATATATTTTTAACGTTCTCCCTATTTATTTCTTGTGGTTGTTTTCGGGCAAGCTACGGTTTAGTGCTCCCTTTTCCATTACCGGTATGTCCTTTGTTTGTATGTAGCCTTTGTTATGTTGCTTCGCGCGTTGTGCTGTGTGTGATTTTTTCTGGTTTCGATTGCGAATCCTGTGTTGCTCTGTAGTTTGGGATAATGTGGAGTGGAGGGTGATGTGAGGTGTTTGCTGCCTTTGCTGAGTGTAGCCTTTTCTTGTTGTCTTTGTCCTAGCGCTTGTCTTTGGTTAGGTTTTTGGCCACCCGACGAGTACAAAGATCTTCTATGTTTCTCTTTCAGAGTTGTCTTATATGTTGCAAATATCTTATTTGCCTTTTAGCCATGAACATATTGGCCAATTTTTAGATTGTTCATTTATTTTTTCAGCAAGTTTACGGTTGTAAATCTTTACTTTGTATGTGACTTTCTATTATGATTTATATATTCGCGGGCTAGAGTCTTATATATATATATATATATATATATATATATATATATATATATATATATATATATATATATATATATATATATATATATATATATATATATATATATATATATATATATATATATATATATATATATATATATATATATATATATATATATATATATATATATATATATATATATATATATATATATATATATATATATATATATATATATAGGGAAAGCTTCGGTTGAGCACTAGGCTAGTGCTCACCGCGTGAACACTAGGCCTTCGGGCGTTCATATCGAAAATCCAAACCGTTCACATTGATCTACACATCTAAATTAGTCTAAATATGTAAAATCAAATTATTTGAAACTTATTTGCCCATTCATCATGTGACTATAAAAACAATGATTTTCAGCCACACAATTTGGTAACACTTCAATGGATGGGCGAATGAATTTCAAATAATTTGATTTTACATATTTAGACTAATTTAGATGTGTAGATCAATGTGAACGGTTCGGATTTTCGATATGAACGCCCGAAGGCCTAGTGTTTACGCGGTGAGCACTAGCCTAGTGCTCAACCGAAGCTTTCCCTATATATATATATATATATATATATATATATATATATATATCTACTATTATAATGGGAGAAGGGGTTAGTGTCATTTGTCATCGACTGTCATTTTGTCAACACGTGCAGCGCACGTGTTGGTTTTTTTTAATCCTTTTCATTTCCCTCCACGTGCATCGCACGTGCATTATAGTTTTTTTTTCTTTTGTCCTTTTCATTCCCCTCCACGTGCATCACACGTGTAGGTATTTTTTTTCCTTTTCATTCCCCTCCACGTGCATCGCATGTGCATTATAGTTTTTTTTTTGGTCCTTTTCATTCCTCTCCACGTGCATCGCACGTGAAAGGTACGAATTTGCTGATTGTTGGTTGATTTGTGGTTGTGTTGAGGCACTAAAAAGAGTTACGGCAATTTATACAGGCATACTGGTGGGCTTTCTAGTTCACCAAGTTGAACATTTTGGCATGAGAAAAATTAATGAACCAGTCCGAACTATACATTGTATCTTCCTCCTTTTTCTTATTTTCTTTATAAACCTTTCAACTGCCAATAACATTGAAGGTTCACAGCAGACAAGTCGAGAAGACCAAGCTTTTTTTCTTGGAAGCTTGCCTTGAAACTGGAAGAGTTGACCCCCAACAGGTAATTTCCAATGCCACAAGAAACAAGTCAAAAAACGTTTTGCAGATAGAAGTCAAAAGGGAAAAAGAAAATCCTACGGGGGACCATGGCTATACGGTTTTCTCAAAAGGTGATTTAAAAATTTATTAACAAATTATTCTTACAGCTTATTCACTATGTATGTTAAAATTCCTTATATCAAATGCTGATGGTTTCAACAGTTTCTAATCAGCATCTCATAATGCTCTTAGTTAGCTGCCTTAAGCTGTTATAAGTTTATCGAGCTTTCATTCCCTGCTCTTTACAATAATGCAATTCCCCTTACGTAATGAGTCGATCTCTTAAATAAATATATGTACATAAGATCAAAAAAAACATTCAATAAATCTCAACCAAATTGAATCTTGTGGGAACTAGAGAAATGCTTAGCAGCAGCAACCACTGTGGCCTCAGGTCTAGCTGCAAGTGATGCAGCAGGGAATTTTTTAAAATGTCCCACTTTTTGAATGTTTTTCCCAAATTGCCCTACTTTTTTTTTAAATTCTCAAAATACCCTACTCGCTTTCTGAAAAGGCGAGTGGGGGTAAAACCCCATCTCTTTTTCAGAAAGTGAGTGTGAGGCTTTGGTTTTCACTAGCCTAGACTCGCTTTCTGAAAAAACGATGGGGTAAATCCCACACTCACTTTTTTAGAAAGCGAGTATCGATTGAGGCTTTTTTAGCTCTCAGATCTCAATTTGGATCTCGCTTTCTCTCCATTCTTACTCTTGGTTATCTCCCTTCTTACTCTCTCCTTAACTCCGAAACCAAAAACTTTAGCTACCCAAAATTGACCTCCTACCCACAAAATCTCCTCTAAATCTAAATATATTCACTTAATCTTTCCCAACCCTGTCACCTTCCACTCTCAAAATCCTAAACCCATCTTTCGAAAGATCCATATTTTGGAATTTTGATAAACTTGAAGAGGATAACAACTTCAACTCTTCTGCCTAAATATCTACGGCTATATCCTTTCGAATAAGCTTGTGAAGGTATGATTTATATCACCTATTATTTTGTACATTTTTATAGGTTTTGTTTGTGGGTAGATAATAACTCGTATATTCGTATAAATATACGTAGGTATGGATTACGATATTCCTATTTGGTTATATTTTGGTGGTAAAATAATTCGTGATCCAAAGATAGGCCAACCTAGATCTACGAGAATTCGCAACAACATAGATGTGAGAGATAGGTCTAGCAGGGGTACAGGAATGAAATGTTTGAAATGTGGGTTGCATGGACACAATAAGCGGCGATGTAGTAGTAGAGGATCTCAAAATATTTAATCAGTAGGCAAATTCGAATGTATTTGTGTTTGTAATTCTACCATGTAATCTGGAGTTTCTACTAATTTGTATGAGTTTAATTCCGAAAAAGTGTTAATTCCCATTTGTTTCCAAGTCAGTATAAAGTTTAGAGATTGTGAATGAATTTGTAAGCAGCATGAAGTTGGAGTACATATGAATGTACATGGCAGACTGCATATGTATGTTGATTTTTTTTTCCACTAAACTCGCTTTCTTAGAAAGCGAGTCCCGTTTAAACAGTCTCGCTTTCTGGGAAAGTGACTGTGGAGTAGTAAAATTTTCAGAGATCGGCTTGATCTCTGGAAAACTATCTACTCAACAGTCGCTTTTTGAGAAAGCGAGGAGATTTTACTTACACTCGCTTTTCAGAAAGCGAGAGTAGGTAAAATCTCCTCGCTTTCTGAGAAAGCGACTGCTGAGTAGATAATTTTCCAGAGATCAAGTCCTCTGGAAAAATATCTACTCAACAGTCGCTTTCTCAGAAAGCGAGGAGATTTTACCTACACTCGCTTTTTAGAAAGCGAGTGTAGGCAAAACCTCCTCGCTTTCTCAGAAAGTGAGTGTTGGGTAGCTAGATGTCCAGAGATTAGGTTGAACTCTGGAAATCTATCTACTCAACACTTGCTTTCTCAGAAAGTAAACGAGTCATCGGTTTGCTAGGAAACAATTTGTACATGCTCAACACTCGATTTCTCAGAAAGCGGGGTTCTCAATACTGGACTCACTTTCTGAGAAAGCGAGTGTAGACTTAAAAAACACCACTTCAAGTTGCAGATGCAGTCGGCACTGTGGCATACAATATACTTCAATCATTTTTACTGCAATCCACTTCTTGTATTCTCGCAACAATCACATGCATACATAACACACAAACACAAACATTTAAAACTTTCAAACAATGAAACAATCACACTCAAACACCCCAAACAAAATTACATTGCTTCATACATTACAAATTTATAAAGTTCACGACATTGAAAGATACATTACAAAACATTGAAAAATTAATACAAAAAAAACTTCACGGATCGGGTGTGAAGAAAGTGGGGGGTCTCCTTTGCCTTTTACCACGTTGGAGTGTCCTGGGTGACACCGGACATGGGAATCAGATCATCTTCTTGTTTTTGTGTCCCCTCAATATTTTCTTGTATCTCATCCCCTTCATCTTCTTCTTCGGAATCGTTTCTCGGACGAGGTGAGGGTCTATGGACAACTTTCTTCCTATGAACACCACGAGTAGTGGTTCGATGTGTAGGAGTACTTAGTATATCATCTAAAGTTGCTCCCTCAACCACAGCATCAGCTTATGCACGATACGACGTAATCATTTTGCATGCAAAGTCCTTAATCGGCTCCGCGACGTTACTCCTCAACACAGCAGCATATTTTTTAGCCATAGTCCAAGTCTGGCTCATCTACAAAATATGAGAAGTTGAAATATTAAATACAATTCATATGTATATATAAACCAAAATTTTAGAAAAACTTTGAAAGAATACAACAAAACTTAACAACTTACCATTTTACGAATAGCCGATGCCTTCGGTTGTAACATAGAAAAATTTATTGAATGTTCATCTGCTGGTTCGGTTGCTAGTCAACGAATCGGGACTACCACACCAGTTGGAATCTGCACTGTCGGAGAGATATGACGTCTAGTCATCCTCTCATACGAAGCCATGTAAGTTGCATGCACCGATCTGTCAAATGGAGGAATGTCACTAATGATTTCGTCGAATCGGTGCTCATTCCATCTCTCAACATATGTAGCAAAGTATGTGGCCCAGTTGTGTCCGGGTTGTCGACCCATTCTAGTAATAGAATGCATATCAGCATTGAACGGTTCAGCAACAGGAATATTTTGAAAGAGACCAAACTGACGTAGCACTCTATTAGCATAGTAGAATTCAACTGTGCCAAAGTTGATTAGTGGTGCCTTCGTCAGCAACAGATCACACCTATACAAGTAAATAGGCGGTAGTCGAGCCACACGTGCCTCCATGTAGGGTTGCCACACGATGCAATCATCTGCCAACCTATCCAATTCATCTCGAAAGTACATCAGGCATCAGTTGGGGTTGGCCATCCATATGAGATTGCCAGACCAGTAAACACCGAGTGGAGGTAACATGTGCTGGTCCTCGGGGAGATGGATCCAATTGGGTGATTCCATTTGTAGTACGGGCCGACCAACATGAATACGCTCTAAACTCCAAACTTGTAGTAAGATCATTTGTAGCACTCCAAATTTTCAATATAATATCTTAGAAATACGTGGCACAATTCCAGAATCAACTTCAATGTAATCATAAATATAGCAACCAAATACAGAAAAATTAAAACTTTTTATTACATCAATTGTTTACAAAGCACAGCAAAAAATAAACGCCTTGAATTACAATTTACAACACATTTTTTTACAATTTACATAAGCCATATAACATTCTACCCCATGCATCCAAATCCCAAGCTAAAGGTACCTACCTGTAAAACATAAGGCTAAAGATAACCTAACCCCCAAAACTACAGGGGTTAGCCATAACGGTGTGAGTGACATAAAAAAAAAGCAATATAAATAAAGCATAAAGGATAAAGTCATAAACAATATGTATCAACAGTAAGAATAAATGAAAAGAATATGAAATAACAATAAATAAAATATGAAAACATCGAGTGAAACTAGACTAAGTGTCAAGTGTAGAAAACAGGAAACAACATGCATAAAACCAAGTCAAGAAAACATCAATGCTATATGCTGACTTTCTAATGCATACTTGTCGGATTCTATGCATCCCACTCTACATAGGTCCGGTGCAAGCCCTTATCGTTCTCCACTTGATAGGGTTCAATCCCTCGATATGCAACTAATCCTACTACGATGAATACTATGAGATTTAGATATTCTGCAAGTATCGGTTCTCTCCCTTAGAATACTGTGGCCCTTACGTCCATCGTCTCGGAAAACTGGAGATTGCCACACTCCGCAGGTCATCCTGAAACCCTCATTGCACAAACATCCCATGAGCGTCGCTCTCGTCCTCGGAATACTGAAGATCAATCCCTCTCCGCGGATCACTCTGTGGCCCTTACGTCTATCGTCCCGAAAAACTAGGAAATATCTCACTCCTTGGATCATCCTGGAGTTCATAACTCACGTTTGCTCTCATTTCATCATATCACCATCTATTTCTTATCCTTATATTGTTAAGTTAATTAATTAATTACAAATCTCCTAGAGTTGGTGTACCCTGCCGGACTTAACTCAGCTGATCAACAACAAGGCTACGACTGGCCAAACCATAAAACCTCAACTGCCGGTGTACCTGGGTCCCACTCACCCTCTAGAGACTCACAACTCAACCATCAATACCAAAACTTTCAACAAAACTTATAATCTCATTATCAATATTTTTACATTTAAGAGAACTTCTTAAAATGACCAAATCCAATTTATATAATGTATTCATAAAATTCCAGAATTTGAATAAAATACTAAATCCATTAAGTAACTGAAACTCATACTTTTAAGTCGTAGAATATCACCAAAACATCAATTCCTTTGAAATCCACATATATCTCGTTTTATAAAGCCATAGAAAAGTAATTTAAATTCCATTACAACAAAAATATAACTTTCCATAAAATACTGTAATCTATAGCAAAACGTCATTTAAAATAGTAGATTAATAATCCGCAATATCGAAGAACCATTCGTTTAAAGAAACATCAGAAAACTCAAGAAATCCATCAGCCAGAGCAATGAAAGTCGACTATCTCAAATGGTTAGTCGATTGTCCTGCAAAAATCCGAAAACTCAAGAAAATCCCTCAGCCAGAGCAATGACAGCCGTCTGTCCTACGAAAATCCGAAAACTCAAGAAAATCCATCAGCCAGAGCAATGACAGTCGACTGTCGCAAATGGCCAGTCGACTGTCCTGTGAAAATCCAAAAACTCAAGAAAATCCATCAGCCAGAGCAATAACAGTCGACTGTCGTAAATGGCCAGTCGACTGTCCTGTAAAAATCCGAAAACTTAAGAAAATCCATCAGCCAGGATAGTGAAAGTCGACTGTCGCAAATGGCCAGTCGAATGTCCCGCAAAAATTCAAAACTCAAGAAAACGATAGTCGAATGTCGACTTCAATTCAAAGACAAAGCAGTCGACTGCTATTCTAAACAAAATCCAAAATTCAATAACTGATAATCGACTATCAAATTCAGTTCGGTCGACTGTCAATTATAACAGGTTACAGTTTTGAAATTCTGTGCATGTTTTAAACTGATACGTCGATAAATCTGTAAAATCAAAATTTAACTTCCTGAAATGATCAAATATAACTTATATGACATATAGGAGTTCATAAAATACATCAAAACATATCAAGATCTCAAAAAAGTAAATCTTTTACAAAATTCTTCAAAATCAGTAAAAGTGTATATATGTGTATATAGATCAGTTAAAGCTTTGAAATCTCATCAATTAAAAGTAGGATGATGTTCAATCAAACTCAGAATCAAAACAAATCAATCTAAATAGAAAACGTCATAAAAAGTCACAAAACAAGTTTCGGCCATTCTCCATCAGACCCAAAACAAATACTCAACCCCCAACTTCAAAACTTGATTCTTTTGTTCCAAAACCCCTCTTGAACATTGTTAAACATACACAGAACCCTTTTCATCAGTATACTCATAAATAAAAGCAATTATAACAACCATACATCAAGTTTTACTTCATCAAAAGCCTTAAACAGATCATATGTATAGTATACACACTAAAGGCCTAATCTTTATTTATTCTTTAAGCAATAACTATTATACAACTCATAGTAATTATTCAAAATAGCAAGATTATGAAGGAAAACAGTCTACTCATGATTTCTATTAAGTTCCTTACCAATCTCAAATCAACTAGGTGTAGTTAACTCATCATTAGCATAGTTTTAAGTAAAGATTCAATTTTTAACTCATCTACTCATCAAATTCATCATATCAACATACAATCCCTAACATACTTTCTAATCAACAAACCATCACATACAACATACTTAGAACAGAGTATTGAGCCAACTCTAAATTTGTTTTATTAATCCCTTATTAATGAAACATGGTGGCCATACTCCACCTTTTCTTCAAAAAAAAAAACATGCTTAGAACAAAAGAAGTTAAACATATGTCACTCACCTTATTGAAGAATCAACCGCAGATAATAAAGAAAATAAGAAAGTCCCTCCTTTCGAAAGAAAACCAAGTTTCTCTCTTTAATTTGAAACTCCAAGAAAATAATAATAAAGAAATCTTTTTTGTTTTGCAGCAAAGAGACGGCTGTACCCCCCATCTTATATAGGCTGGAAATAGGGTATCTAGGGTTTTTGAATAGATTTGTAAAATATCTCTTTTAAATATACCTTCACATATATAAATCTTTATACTTGGAAATTAAATAAAACCATCTTAATTGAGATTTAAAAATAAGAATAACCACTCTATTATCAGCTGGCACTGTTTTGAAAACCGAAAAAATGAAATTGTACTTTTTGCCCTCTAAGTGGCAATTTTGCAAAAAGACCCCTTCTTTATCAAAACTTGCAAAATAAACCAAATTTATTAAAACAAAAGGTAAACTCTTTATCTCTGAGTTGACTAGGCATCATGCCTAGACCAAAAATCCAAAAATCTGGAGTTTTCACTCTAAGTGGTAATTTTGCACAAAATTCCTTCTTTTTGTAATATTTGCAAATATATCATAAAATATTTCTAAAAATCAAGAAAATTGAGAAATAATATCTACTAATAAATAATAGACTTTCCAATTAAAATTTCTGACTTTTACTTTCCAAGAAAATATTTGCACAATATCCACTTAAATTCCATATTTGCAAAAACACCATATTTGTTTAAATCTTTAGAAAATCAACTATAAATAAAATTTAAATATATTTTATTTTCAATGATGACCATTTCAAGACCAAAAATCAGTAAAAATGAATTATTATTATTTTTTTGAGATCCAAACGGCTTTTTACATAAAAGCCCATCTCTTTCGAAGTATTTACAAAAATAGTTTCTTTACTCAGAAAATTTTCAAAATTTAGGATATACTTAATTATAAATAGGAAAATGTATCCAGAAATTTAAAATTGGAGATTTGCACCAAAAAATATTTGCACGTGTTTTGCACGTGTAAAATTGAGAAATTCATAAAATAGTCAAATAAATTCAAATAAATATGAAAATTAAAATATCATAAATAAATGAGGAAAATCAATCATTAACCATAAAATTTTAAGAATTCAAAATTTCTTAACTCTGCACGTGTGTTGCACGAGCAAAGTTGCAACTTCAAGAAAATAGTCAAAATACTCAACTTTACCAATATAATATTATTTAGTAATGCAAAATAAATCATTTTATTTTGCGGGGTGTAACATCATTGGTCCGTTCATCTGCACATAACCAAGACTACAGTTGCACAAACTCCTGTAGAGGGACGGTACGCGGCACTACCCCAACTATACTGTCTGACTCTTTCCAGATCGGCAATCAATGGCAGGTACATCAAGGACACCGAATGACCACTTCAAGCGAATGAATTTTCTATTTACTGCCCCGATTTCGACTTCGACACTAAGGTATTGTTCCACAAGATATATCAGCTCGAAGTCCATTGTACCGGTCACTGCCTGTCCATCGACTGGAAGACCGGTTAGTACGGAGATGTCTTATGGTGTTACGGTCATCTCCCCAACTGGAAGGTGAAATGCATGTGTTTCAGGCTGCCATCTCTCAAGAAGTGCAGTAAGAAGAGGCCGATCACATTTGATGGAGCTCATCAGTCCAATACCAAATCCCACAGCCCCGTAGAATCTCGTGAATCCTTGGGTGCATAGGAAGTGGATGACCCCCCTAAATGTACACTCCTTAGATTCACCTTCCCACACATCATTCAAATGGTGATGCGATTGGAGAGTAAGGAGTGTAGGGTCGAGCAGACCTGGACCTCCAGGAGGAATATAAGATGATGAAGAAGGGGCTGATGAAGAAGGGCCCACCTCATTTGGATTAGTTGAGACCTATACAACAATAACATTTAAATCAATGGAACGAAATTATATTTTATTGTATGATAATCAAACTAATCGAATATAAACAATTATTCATTTACATTAGTACGCTGGGTACCACCACGACCACGACCACGTCCACCGCGAGGAGGTGAGCCAAAAGAAGTACGTGGTCCGTCGCCGCGAGGAGGTCTACTACTCGATCCTTCCTCCACATTACCCATCGTGCGTGCCATTTATAATAACAAGAGTATACTACAACTTAAAACAATTGTTATTAACTATACCAAAATATATAATCTACATATATCTACATATATATCCCAATTTTTACACTATATACCTACATATACTCAAATTGGAATATACTATATACCTACATAAATAAAAACTCAATTTAATGCTTCAAATTTTTGCTACTTATCTTTTTGAAGATCCAATGTTTACTTGAAAAATCAACAAATTTGGGTGATTTTGGGTCGAATTAACAAAGATACAATGTTAATGCTTCAAAATTAACATGAAAATTAACAAACACACAATGTTAATGCTTCAAAATTAACATAAAATTAAAAAAGCAAGATTATGAGAAATATACCATTAAAGTAGGGTGATTGAATAGGTAGATAGTGAATGGGAGGTCGAAGAAGCTCCTTCAACCGTACTCTTTATCCCCAAATTCGAAAATCAACAAACTCTTGGATATTGGGGTTTTGGGTTTAATTGAGGATGAGATATGTAGATGAGAGAGGTGGAAAATTGAAATGAGATGAGAGATGCGATGATTTTTTGGGTTAATCAACCAAATTTTTTGGTAAATAGACCAAAACGAGAAGAGAGATATTAGGGATTCTAGGTTAGAAGAGGTAGAGAAGTTAGAGAGTTGAAAGAGAATGGGGGTCGAGAATCAGATTTGGGGCTTTAAAAGCCCCAATCGACACTCACTTTTTCAGAAAGCAGGTCTAGGCTAGCGAAAACCAAAGTCACACACTCGCTTTCTGGAAAAGCGATGGGGTAAATCCCATACTTGCTTTTTCAGAAAGTGAGTAGGGCAATTTGGGAATTTAAAAAAAAGTAGGGCAGTTTGGGAAAAACTTTCAAAAAGAGGGACAGTTTGGGAAAAAATTCTTCAGCTGATAAACTTTTTGGCTTGTTGCGTTTTCTATCTGCTGAATAGAAGCAGCCCGAAAACTAAGATGCCACGCAGGGCCGGCCCTGAGTTCTCGGGGGCCCTAGGCGAACTTCCGAAATGGGGCCCCTAATAACATATATATATTTTTTACGCGCAAAATACGTGCCTATATTTACAAGAAAAGTTCAAAATTGGGGGCCCCAAAAATTACAAATTCCGCAGGGGCCCGAGGCGGCCGCCTTACCCGCCTCCATACCGGGGCCGGCCCTGATGCCACGGTTGTCAGCTTTCCTTATTCTTCTTCTCACCACCCATTGCTTTCGGAAATTTCTAGCTCTAGTTTCAACTTATCGACTCTAAACTCAGCGAAGACACGTTGATAGTATGAATTGGTTTGGGATGTAGTGTTGGGTTTATATCTTGCATACGATGTTGGATAAGAAGACGATAAGACGATGGAGGGATCAAGATGATTGGAAACGGAGTGGAGGCGAGAAATAGTCAACGGCAGCAACAGAGGAAGTTGTGGTCGACCGCAACTCATGTGCGGTTGACCGACCCCTCCACGATGTCTTCCAGAGAGGACAGTAGACTGACTTGTTGGTGCGGTCGACTGTTCGCGGCGCTGATGGGTTTCGGGCTTGAGTCTGGCAGATTCGTGAAAGGCCCAACTTGCTCTTTAAGTTAGATCGTGTGGCTCCTATCGTAGGGTTATCTCTTATGTACTATCCAATGGCTATTCTGACATGATATCAACTTAGGGTTTGTCTCTAGATCTATATAAACAATTATAACGACTCATAGATCCATATGATTCTATTGAGTGCTGAATAGAAGAAGAGAGTACTTCATCTGAGAGGACGAAAGAGTTTCTCCATTATGAGCAACATCAAGTTTCAGTTAGGCTTGAGAGAGAGTCGTGGTGAGAATTGTAATATTCTTGTAATTTCTCTAGTTGAAATAATATCTCGGTTCTTCCTTCTCCGGATTAAGGCGAAAGCCCCAACCGGGACAATTTTTGTGAGATTTGCGTGATTGGTGCGATCTAGTTTTGCTTGGTGGTTTGTGTTGATTGTGTCAAAGACTCAACAAGATCCTCAGCTTTCCTAACACGTAGAATGTTAATTAATTTGTTTGTTGGTTGATTACTTGATTTGCAGTTGTGTTGGGGCACTAAAAAGAGCTATGGCAATTTATACGGGAATACTGGTTGGCTTTCTTGTTCACCAAGTTGAACATTTAGGCGTGAGCAAAATTGACTAACCAGTTCGGACTTGAAACTATACGTACCTGTATCTTCTAATAGCATTGAAGCAGTTCACAGCACACAAGACAAGAAGACCCAAGTTTATTTTCTTAGAAGCTTGCTTTGAAAGAGACAAGACTCGACATATATAGGGAATTTTCTTAGCTGCCTACATATATAGGGAATAATAGCATATTGCCAATAAAAATAAGAACGATATTCACCAATCTTGCTTGGATTAATCCCTGAAAAATGAGGAGCCTACCAATAGAGATAGCTCATGCCGTATAAACTTCATCCATATTTAATAGGACATATTAGGTGTGAAACCAGGTATGGCGCATTTGTAACCCAACTATTGAAGCGAAACACAGTGAAAAAATGAACGATATAGTAAGGTAATAATGAAGTGGAAAAACTATAGGCTCTAACTTTGGGGCACAGATTGATTAGGGTTGGGAGTTTCGTAGAATATACTGGATAGAGGGAGGGTCATATACAACATGAAAAGAGACAAACTTCAGGAGAGTTGTTAAAGGTATGCTTGGTTTTGCATTCAAAAACCGTACTTGCATCAAAGTGGGGTTTCCCCCTAGCTTCTTCCCATCACACCTCAAAATGTGCTTTTCGATATTCATACTTTAAAAGAATTTACTCAGACCACCTCTTCTCCTCGACATTTGTTAATTACAGAACTTCTTCACGGCATTGGCTACCAAATCCTAACGCATGTCTTGATTTCTCGTAAGGAGATCTCAAGGTGCTTTTCAAGATAGGGAAATATGCTGCATTTAGGAAAGCTTGTAAACCAACCTGGAGATCCTAAATTCCTAATCAATCACAACAAAGAATATCAAAACAACATAGTAGACCTATGAACTTCAACCAGGGAAAGTCACGAGCAAAGATAAGGGTTTTTTCTTTAGAGTTTCTCTCTCTAGAATTTTAGAGAGAGAGGCTCCCCAAAAACCCAAAACAAAGAAACAGAGAAAGGAGTTCCCGGTTGGGGAGGGGGGAGGATCCCTCACCATCCTACTCCTTCTCCTCCTTCCCCCCTCCCATTCATCACCCCGCCACTGGAGCAGTGGTGAGCCGGCGTCGGAGCTCCGACGAGGCATTAAGAGTTGGGGTTTTTTCCCATTAGAGAGGTGACGTATAGAGGTGGATGCCGCGGTGGGAGGTTCGACGACTAGATGGAAGGCATCGAAGCATCCAACTAGGGCTTTTCGAGAGGTGAGTCTTAGTGGCGGTCGGGGCGGCGGGGATGAGCAACGTTAAGTTGGCTGGTATCGAGGGTGTGTGCTGTGCTGTGTCGCCGAGAGAAGTGGAGACGGTGTCGCTGAAGCTTTGAAGCCTGTCGTCGGCGGAAGCCTGTCGTCGGCGGGAGGCAGTTGCCAGAGCTAGATGTTGTAGGCATCTGATCTGGAGAGGACGACTGCGCCGCACGTAGAGGTGAACGGGGACAGCGAGCTGTCATCGGCTACGTTTGGGTTTGTGCCTCAATGACGGCATTGATGGTCGTCGGTGAGGTGATTGGGCTCATCGCAAGTGGTGTAGGCTTGGATCTTCGAGCATGGGAGCCACTGACGTTGGGCTCATCGCGACTCCATCCAGGGCTTGTCGGAGTGATGTGGAGTTGGATCAACAAAGTAGCCATCTATGGCTTGGTTCGACAGCGGACGTTGAGATTTCTGCGGTGTCAGAGGGGATCGTCGTGGTGAAGTCGTGAGGTGTCTTTCAAATCTTGAATTTGGATTTTGGGTTTCAAAATTCAAATTTAAATTTTAAATTTTGAATTTGGATTTTAGGTTTCGAAATTCTAATTCAAATTTGGAGTGTGCAGGGAGAGATTTTAGTTGTAATTTGAATTTCAGATTACTTTATTTGAAATTCAAATTGCAACTGTGGAGTGATGGGCACAAACTCGCGCCACAGCTGATTGGAGAGAGAACATGTTGCAGGTGCATTCGTCTATAAGTTTAGCTAGGGGAGGGATTAGTTAATGTTGTAGGTTTGATGTGTAATTGTTTTCTGTTGTTTTGTTGAGGAACTGAGAGATGTAACCATTTGTAATAATTGTTTCGTTAATTATTATTAATGAAATGAAGTGGTGACGCGGTCACCTTTTTCTCAAAAAAAACATAACCAGGGTACAAGCGTTGCTGTAATCATGTGCACTAAAGAACAATTAACCCTTGTTAGATCCAGAGATAGATTCGAATACTTTATTGGATTATTGGATTGATTATAACTGAGTACAATGTCTCCTATATAGAGAGAGTACTAAGGATCAAACTAATACATTTTACGATATGGGATTAAAATGAGTAATATAATAACTCACGTCTAACACCCCATCTCAAACCCAAGTTGGTTCAAGCAACATGGGTTTGGAATATTGACGATGTTCATGTGGTAGGGATGGCGCACGGTGGCGCAGGGACGACTCTCAGCGATGGAGAAAGAGACGACGCTCAGTGGCACAAAGACGATCTGACTCTTGGATCTGGGATTGAGGGACGATCTGCCTCTTAGATCTAGAATTGATTGGACAATCCGACTGCTGGATCTGGGCTGGATGTCGGGATGGCTCTGGGCAGTGGAGAGAACTAGTGTGAGTTTGCTTATGAAGTATAGGAATCTCTCGGGATTGGACGACGACTATAGGAGCTGAAGAAATAGGGAAGAAAAAGACGTTGGTCGGCAGCAGGACTGGAAGTAGCGGTAGCGGCAGCGGGATTTGGGAACTTCGGAATATAGACGCCGGCGTCGGGATCTGGATTTGATAGATCTAGATTCAGAGGAAAAAAATCATGGCTGCGGAACTAGGGTTTGGATCAGGCTCTAATACTATGTTAAGGTTAACAGAGAGATTGGAAAAATATTATTGGATTGATTATAACTGAGTACAATATCTTCTATATATAGGAAATAAGTAAGGATTAAACTAATATATATTTCGATGTGACTAAACTAAGTAATATAATAACTCACATCTAACAAACCTAATTGGACAGAAGATTTAACTGGACTAATTGATAGGGGTGGCGTTCGGGTCGACCGAGCCAGGTCAGGTTGGACCCATACGGGTCGAACCCAATTAAGGGCGGGTTCGAGTTGGGTTGCGAACTTACCGGTCCATACCGGGCAGGGTTCAACTTAGAAAATGTCAATCCGGTCGACCCGCGAGCCTTTAAGGGTCGAAACTGTATCGGGTCGATCAGGTCGCGGGTTAGCTCGGTTGAGCGATTTTGGATTATTAAAAAAAATCAACAAAAAAAATATACTTATATATAAAATTGTAATAAGAACCAAAGAGTGATAGTGTGAAAGAAACTTGCATATATTATTCATTTGAACTTCTATGATTTTTTAACAAAAAATTTACATACAATTTGCTAGATGTTGTTGGTCTTCAATTTGCTATTGTTGTTGTTGGTTGTCAATTTGCTATTGTTTTTGTTGGTCTTCGGGCGAGTTGCTTCCACTTGTTGATGTTTCGACCCCGATTCTTTGAGTCCTATCTTTAGCCTTCATTCAATTTTCAGCGCACACGAGCATCTCCAACGATTGGGGCTTCAAGCGATTACTGTAATCTGTTAGAAACCTGTCACTTGTAAAAAATACACTTTCTGGAGTAACTGTAGAGACATGAGGAGTTAGTAGATCTGTAGCCATATGTTTAAGAATATTATAAAGATGTTCATGTTCTTTCCACCATTATAGCACATCAATCTTAGCATTAAAATTCTCATTATCTTATTGATTATACCAGTTTAATTCATTAGGTTGATTAGTTTTAGGTATTTTTGATTGAATTTGAGCAAGTAAATTAAAAGTGACATTGTCTAATTTACTCTTACCCTTACCTTTAGAAGTAAAAGAAGAATAAGTAACTATACTAATTGTACTACCAGATACAAAAGTTCTATCATAATAATCATACAAGTTATTCAATGTCAATTCAAAGTTAGCTAAAAATAAGTTGCAATCAGTTTTAGATTCATTTCCAAGCAAAAGTAAAAAAATATTTCAATCAAACTCTTCGTACCCGCTAATTTGATACGAGAATCCATAACTGTAGCAACAACATAGAAGAAGGACTAAAATACTTCAAAAGTTTAGTGTATGCGGGTTTAACAATATGACCAATGTAAATGTCATCAATCATTTCTTGAAAACTTTGCATCATAATAATTAGTGAAATAAAAATACTACTAGAAGTAGAATCATAAGATTTTGAAAATTTTCAACTTTGCGGTTTTAAAAGATTCTAAAAATCGTAATAATGATTCGGAAAAATACCATGATTGTTCATTCATTTGAAAAATTTTCTATTTTTTGCATGACAAAAGGTATTTATACACGCTTTATATTGAGTAACAACATTCAATAAATCAAAAGTAGAGTTTCATCAGTGTTTAACATCCTTAAAAAATTTTCTATAATATACACCCTTAAGCTTACACAATTTTTAAAATTGTTGAAGCATAGGGTACTTAAAGCGATAAAATGTACACAATTTCTAATGTTATACACAATGTCTGGCTATTTTCAATGCATCTTGAACACATAAATTTAAAATATGATATGCACATCTAACATGAATTTTTTTTAAAACATAGATGAGCTAATTGTGTTTTTAATGTACTAATCGAAGCATTATTTTTAGATGCATTATCCAAACTAATACAACTTTTTTTTATCACGAATATGAAAGATATCACAAACTTCTAAAATATGATATGTAATTACTAAAGCACTATGGGGATACGACAAAGCAGCAAGTGATAGGATCTTCTTTTGAATCATTTAATCACTATCGATTCAATAACAAGTTATGCCCATCATTGGAATATCGTTACAACCTTTCCAACAATCGGAAGTTAACGATACTCTACAAGTTGAACTATACAAAATTGCAATTAAACCGTCTCTCATTTCATTGTAAATTTTAAAACAATCAGATTTGAGTGTGTTTCTAGGAATTTTTCTAAAATGTAGATTTAATGCATTTTGGCTAAATGCCTCTACGTTCCTACTCTCGAAATAGGAAAAAGGTAAGTCCTCCTTAATAACTAGTCGGGTCATTTTCCTTCGAACATTTTTGGGATCATATGTGTGGCTACATACATGTCCGGTCCTATGGTGGATTTTTTGTTGGTCGGGTTGGTTTTGTAATAGATCTCTGTGTACATTTTGAATGTGTCATTTAATTGTACCCGTTCTCTCACCCTTCCTCCATTTGTAACTTTAAGAACAAGTTTTACAAATCTTATGTCCTATACCCAGATTATCCTCTTCAGGGATATAGTCATAATATTTGTGTCAATCACCAGTTTTTTTCTCTAATTTTTCTGCTACTAGTAGGTTTGGTTTGTTGTGTTTGTGTGCCAACATCATGCATTTCTTCTTCTATATCGTGTAGGGGGATATCGTGAGTTCTAGGATTCGGTGTAAATTCGAGCTTTATTTGTGGGACTATTGGAGCCCGATGTAATGAACCAGTTGAATCTTGTCCACTTTGGCTACGGCTGCTACCTCGTGATATAGACATGGCAATAGTGTATGTGAAAATAGTATATGTAAAAAAAACAATGTATAGTGGTCTAATAGTGTACGTGAAAAAATAAAAAACAATCTACGAGAGATATGTTCAAAAAAATTTAAAAAACAATAGGAGGGTTGAGAGAGAGAAATGTGAAAAACCAACAAACAATTCGTAACAAAAAATTAGAACTACAACAAAAATAAAATTTGAGAAGGTTGTGATCTTTTGATACCGTACTCCGGGAATAATCGTATATATAATTGAAAGAGAAAATAATAATAGAAGTAGACGTAGTCGATTGAGAAGTGTGGTAAACCAGAAATATGTGTTTCAAATGTTTTAGAGCATCCACTGTCGTCTGCTATAAAGTTAAAAAAATGGAAATTTTGAATAAAAACACGCCACTGTCATCTGCTATAAGAGCCGATTCGTGAACAGTACTCTACCATATATAGCATAGTGAACTAGCATTTGGAAAATATAGAAGATGGTAAATGATCCTCCGTCTGTTCAAAATTTCGAATTGTTTGGAATAAAAAACTGTAACAGACGAAAGAAGATCTTCCGTCTATAGAGGTTGACCGGTCAAAATTGTAAAGACGGAAGAAGATCCTCCGTCTCAGAAATGGGTTTATTTAAAAAAGAAAAAAAATTCCAAACGGAAGAAGTTCCTCCGTCTTTTCCATTTATATTTTTTTTGAAAAAAATAAATGAATGAGACGGAAGAACATCTTCTATCCCTTTTTTAATTTTATTTTTTATTTTATTTTTTAACTTTTCGTCCTTTTCCTAAAAGACAGAAAAAAAGGCCCAAAGGGAAGAAGTTCTTTCGGCTGGATTATTTAAAAAAAAAATAATAAATATCCTTAGATGGAGGATCTTCTACCGTGAACTAATTTTTTTTTTTTTTTTCCAAATGGAACTTCATCTTCTGTCCATTCATTTTATGTATTAAAAATATTTTTTTTTTGGTTAGACGAATGATGTTGTTCCGTCTATATATTTTATGATTTTTTTTTTGTTGCAAATTATAGCTTTGACGATAGTGACGCAAGTGATTCAATTGTAAAAGCAAATTTCTAAAAACCTAAAAAATAGCACGTGAACGATAGTGGATGCTCTTATACAACCTTAGGTAAGGTTCATCTGCCAAACCTACACTAAGTGGATGTAGCATGCATATCTAGCACCCAATGAGTTCATAATCATCTATGAGATAGTCAAGGAAATGAGATTAATCAACTTGTTAGAATTCTTCGTAATTTGTAGTAGTGTCTACAGAACGTAGCCAAGGAAATGAGATTAATCAACTTGTTAGACGAACTTATTAAAGTATGATTCCGTGTTGAATGACATAACTTGAAGTTGTCATGTTATCAGAGTCAAGCTCTAATTTTAAATGAAATATTTTCAAATTTTCGGAAATACAGGGGTTCCTAGATACTGCGCAAAGGTATACGATGTGAAGGTTCAGGGAGAAAACTTCTCTAAGAAGACGTATAAACAACCAAATGGTAAGTATTAATATAAAGTATGGAAGATGAGAGAACAATCATCACTTTGATATAGAGAATACAGTAAACAGTAATGGGAGAGAATTTATTCATTAATGAATAACTATGCTCTCTCTCCGACAGTTTCACATCCTAGTATAGCTTTCTCAGACTTGGTGAGGAAGTTAGGTTAACTAGGACATAAAGTAAGAGTCCTTAATTAAAAACAAGTCACAGGCCTCCAGAATAACGCTACATTGCCATGAAGAATACCCCAAATCTATTCCTAAAGTAAACTCAAACATACTTAACTCACTAGTCCCCAAGCACAGATTTAACCTATAAATTATGTAACTTGTGTTGTGCGCGGAATACAAATCAAACCAACAATCAAACCAACGCGGAAACAAAGAGAGAACCAGCGAGAAAACACAGAAAAGCAAGCAACACAAGAACACAAGATTTACGTGGTTCGGCAAAACGATGCCTACATCCACGGGGGCGGTTGGGGTTTCTTTACTATGTTCTCCAATGGGCAAACAAAGCCTTTACAAGAGATGACGGCTTCAAAATCCGAATAAGGTGTTACAATTTACAAAATCCTAACGGGTGTATTTATAGGGAAACTATTGGGCCTTTCGAATTGGGCCGAATCTGGATCCAAAACCCGCCGACAGTCGACTGGTCCAATTACCAGTCGACTGATTCCTTCGGGACGGTCGACTGACTCCCACATACAGTCGACTGCTGCTGCTGTATTCTCAGTCTTCGAAAAACTCCTCTCTGGACAGTCGACTGCTCCTCCATCCAGTCGACTGAAACTCTGAAACTTTCGAACACTGCAGATACCAAATACCAGAATCGAGCCATTATCCTACAATCTCCACCTTGGCGAGATCTTCCAAGTCAAGTATCCAACAATCTCCACCTTGGTGAAATCTTCCAAGTAGCCCAAGCAATCTCCACAAATACTTCAAAACAACTGCTCATCACCAAATGCAACAAACGAACCCAAACTCCACCTTAGTATGATATCACATACTAAACAAACCAATAGCAAAGTACTATCCCAATCGCCCATGCCAAATTATCAAACATGCAAAATATTAGCCAGGTTCATGCAATGCTTGAACTTGGCTGCCCCAACAACTTTGGTCAACATATCAGCAGAATTATCAGCTGTTCCAATCTTCACCAAATGAATATCACCATCCTTTATCAAATCACGCACAAAATGATAACGAACATCAATATGTTTGGTCCTCGAATGATGAACTTGGTTCTTCGCTAAATGAATAGCACTCTGACTGTCACAGTGTACCTCCACCTTCTCCCGATGAATCCCCAAGCTCTTCAAAAGTCCATGTATCCAAATGGCTTCCTTCATGGCCTCAGCCACCGCCATGTATTCAGCCTCAGTAGTAGACAACGCTACAGTGGACTGCAAATTTGACCTCCAACTTATAGGTGCCCTAGCCATAGTAAACAAATAGCCTGTAGTAGACCGCCTCTTATCTAGATCACCTACATAGTCAGAATCAACATATCCAACCAATAACCTGCTAATATTGTCATCCCTTTCAAATTTCAAACCCACATCTGTGGTGCCACTTATGTACCTCAAAATCCATTTAGCTGCTTGCCAATGCTCTTTGCCTGGATCATGCATATATCGACTAACCATACTCACCGCCTGAGAGATGTCTGGTCGAGTACAAACCATAGCATACATCAAACTGCCAACCACACTAGTGTAAGGTACATTCGCCATATACTGTCTCTCTTCATCTGTACTTGGAGACTGAGAAGCACTAATTCTGAAATGACTGGCTAAGGGTGTGCTAACTGGTTTAGTTTTCTCATCTATACCGAACCGTTTCAGCACCTTCAAAAGATATTGCTTCTGTGTCAAACTCACTACGCCCTTTGCTCTGTCTCTAGCTATCTCCATCCCAAGAATCTTCTTGGCTTCACCAAGATCCTTCATCTCGAATTCAGAACTCAACTGATTCTTCAAATTTTGAATCTCCTTAGCATTTTTAGAGGCAATCAACATGTCATCCACATATAATAACAGATATATGAAAGAACCATCCTGCAATTTCCTGAAGTAGACACAATGATCAAACTCACTTCTGGAATATCTCTGCACCTTCATAAACTGGTCAAACCTCAAATACCACTGCCTTGGAGATTGCTTCAACCCATAGAGAGACTTCTTCAACCTGCAAACACAATTTTCCTTCCCAGCAATTTTGAACCCATCTGGCTGCGACATATAAATTTCTTCATCTAGATCCCCATGTAAGAACGCAGTCTTCACATCCATCTGTGTCAATTCAAGATCAAACTGTGCTACCAAAGCTAACAAAATCCGAATAGAAGGATGCTTCACAACCGGAGAGAACACTTCATTATAGTCAATTCCTTCCTTTTGAGCATACTCCTTTGCAACTAGTCTAGCCTTGAACCGAACACTGCCTTTTGGACCTTCTTTCTTCGTATACACCCACTTGCAACCAATTGCTTTCTTCCCCTTTGGTAGTTGCACTAGATCCCAAGTCTTATTCTTATGAAGAGAGTTCATCTCTTCATCCATAGCAACTTTCCAATCTGCATTTTCTGAACTTCTAGTAGCTTCTTTGAAGTTGGAGGGAACTTCATCATCCACAATGGGAAGAGCAAATGCAACTGTATCTGTAAAACGAGACGGTCGTTTGATATCTCTTCTTTGCCTTCTTACTGCAATTGATTCTACCTGCTGGATAGGAACTTGTTCATCATTCTCAGTATCAACCACATCATCTTCATCTTGGACAGGAACAGGATTTTCAACTGACAATTTTTCTAACTCCACCTGTTGGAGAACTCTCCTACCAGTCGACTGATTATTGCCAACAGTCGACTGTCCCGAGCTCCCACTCTTCTGCTATTCTAGACCACCAGTCGACTGCTCCTGTACACCAGTCGACTGTCCCGAGAATCTGCTACGCACCTGTTGGAGAACTGTCCCACTCTTCTGCTGCTCACCAGTCGACTGTCCTATACCACCAGTCGACTGTCCCGAGCTCATCATGCTGGTCTCATCAAAAGTCACATCTCTGCTGATTACTAACTTCTTTTGTTCTGGACACCACAACCTGTAACCTTTGACACCAGTACTAAAACCAACAAATATAGCCTTTTTGGCTCTTGCATCAAGTTTAGTTTCAGTTACATGAAAATAAGCAGGACAACCAAATATATGCAAAAAACTATAATCAGATGCAGGTTTACCACTCCATACCTCAATAGGCGTCTTGCCTTCAAGTGCTGCTGATGGTAAACGGTTGACAATGTGGCTTGCATATATAACAGCTTCTGCCCAAAATGTCTTCTTTAATCCAGACTGTGCTAACATACATCTCACCTTCTCAAGTAAGGTTCTGTTCATCCTTTCTGCAACCCCATTTTGCTGTGGAGTCTTCCTAACTGTGAAGTGCCTCTGGATCCCTTCATCTTCACACAATTTCAGGAACGGATCATTCTTATATTCCCCTCCATTATCTGACCTCAGAACCTTAATCTTCCTACCAGTCTGATTTTCAACTTTCTTCTTCCAACTTGTGAACAATGTCAAAACTTCATCTTTGTGCTTCATGGTATATACCCAAACTCGTCTGGAGTAATCATCAACAAAAGTAACAAACCAGTGTCTTCCACTCATAGAAGGTGTCTGAGTAGGGCCCCAAACATCTGTGTGCACATAATCGAGGATACCCTTTGTCTGATGTACAGCTGTACCAAATTTTACCCTAGTTTGCTTACCCAAAACACAATGTTCACAAAATTCTAACTTGCACCCTTTAGCATCCTTAAGCAACCCTTGCTTCACAAGCCCCTGCAAGGCCTTTTCTCCTGCATGCCCGAGTCGCATATGCCACAACCTGGTAGAGTCGGGAACAACCTGTTTAGGCTTCTCAGTTACACTGGCAGCCTGACCCAAATATGTTTTTCCCTGCAAGAAAAACAAGTTCCTCTTTCTTTGCCCTTTCATCACCACGAGTGATCCGCTAGTCACCTTCAGAATGCCACCTTCACTAGCAAATTTCAATCCACTGGCCTCCAAAGTACCAAGTGAAATCAAATTCTTCTTCAAATCTGGAACGTACCATACATCTGAAAGCTCCCTAATAAGACCATCGTGCATTAGCAATTCAATCTTTCCGATTCCTACCTTCTTACAAGGGGCATCATTTCCCATCAAAACTACACCACCATCCATATACTCCAAAGAAGTAAACCACTCCTTTTTCCAAGACATATGATAGGAGGCTGCTGTATCAAGAAACCATACTTCTTGATAAAGTGAGGGACTAGAAGCAAGTGCAAAAGAAAAATCCTCGCCACTTTCTAAATTATCAACAGTCACATTTGCAGTCGAATTTCCCTTATTTCGTAGCTTTGGACAATCCTTCTTCCAATGCCCCTTTTCATGACAGAAAGCACATTCATCTTTGGCCGGTATTTTCCTGTCCTTCGAAACTCCTCTCGATTTGGAACGAGATTTGTTTCCCTTTTTCCCAGATTTGGACTCAGATCTGGTCTCAGTCCTGCCCCTTACAATTAAAGCTTCAGAAGTTTCTCTATCAACCATTTTATCCCTTCTCCTAGTTTCATTATTCAACAGAGCATTTGCAACATCTTCATATTTCACAGTATCTTTTCCATATAATAAAGTAGTTGCTAAATGATCATAACTTTCAGGTAATGAATTCAACAGAATTAGGGCTTTATCTTCATCCTTAATTTGCTCATCCAAATTTAACAAATCAGCCAACAATTTATTAAATGATTCAACATGAGCATTCATAGACATACCTTCCGTATAGGTGAAGCGAAAAAGTCTCTTCTTCAAATACAGCCGATTCTCCAAACTTTTCCTCATGTATTTGTCTTCGAGTTTCTTCCACAACACCGCAGCAACGGTATCCCTCATCAAATCGTACTTCTGAGCCTTCTCAATAAAGAGCCGAATAGTCCCACACGCAACTCGATTCAACTTCTTCCAATCTGCTTCGGACATATCCTTAGGTTTTTCTACCTCCAAAGCAACATCTTGTTCTTGTTGAACAAGAACATCCAACACCTCACATTGCCACATCCCGAAATTGTTTGTCCCATCAAAATTTTCAACTTCAAATTTTACGTTGTGAATCGTTGTTCTTGACGAACTTGATCCCACAACATCCTTGGTTGCATCTGCATCACCCGCCATCTCCCTCTAGGTCGAACCAACAGCTCTGATACCACTTGTTGTGCGCGGAATACAAATCAAACCAACAATCAAACCAACGCGGAAACAAAGAGAGAACCAGCGAGAAAACACAGAAAAGCAAGCAACACAAGAACACAAGATTTACGTGGTTCGGCAAAACGATGCCTACATCCACGGGGGCGGTTGGGGTTTCTTTACTATGTTCTCCAATGGGCAAACAAAGCCTTTACAAGAGATGACGGCTTCAAAATCCGAATAAGGTGTTACAATTTACAAAACCCTAACGGGTATATTTATAGGGAAACTATTGGGCCTTTCGAATTGGGCCGAATCTGGATCCAAAACCCGCCGACAGTCGACTGGTCCAATTACCAGTCGACTGATTCCTTCGGGACGGTTGACTGACTCCCACATACAGTCGACTGCTGCTGCTGTATTCTCAGTCTTCGAAAAACTCCTCTCTGGACAGTCGACTGCTCCTCCATCCAGTCGACTGAAGCTCTGAAACTTTCGAACACTGCAGATACCAAATACCAGAATCGAGCCATTATCCTACAACTTGATGCTGTTTGTTTTTTGGGGTCACTATAAAATAGATGGTCTATTCCGGCATTGTTTTTCCGGCGTTTAAGTTAAACGCCGCGATAGACCCCTACTAAAATCGGTGGGCCTAACATGGCAATTTGTACCGACGTTTTGGGAAAACGCCGCGATAGCTAATAGCTATCCCGGCGTGTTCCGTAAAAACGCCGGGATAGAGGCTCCAAATTACAGCCCCAAATATCTCAGAAGTCCCTCCAATCCCAAATCTCTCAGCCCCTCCAAATCAAAATCCCTCAATCCAAATCTCTCGTAATCCCTCCAACCCCAGATCTCCGAACCCCCAAAACTCGCAAAATCCCAAATCGAAGCTCGTAACAGTTGCCGCCACCGTCGTCGCCATCGATGTCATCGTCGCTGTCGCCGTCGCCGTCTTGAGCCCGACGCCAACACCCCCTCGTCTCCTCTCCTCTCCCTTCTTTTTGATTCCCAAGCCATCGACCTCCATCTCCACCGTCCTCCGTTGTGGTTCTTTCAAAGCTTCCGGCTCCTCAAACCCTCAATCTCTCCAATCGATCTTTCAGGTCTTATTAGTAATTTCCTCATCACCAAGTCATCGTCGTCAACTTCCAGCTCCTCAAACCCTCATGGCTTCCCCTCAAATCAATGGCCAGTTCATCGACATTGATAAGGTCTTACTCAATAATTTTAATGGGTTTATTTTTTTTTAAAAAATTCATTACCAGTTCTAACTTTGTAGGCAACTTAGATACCCATCTCAACAAATTAACAAAACAAGAAATAGAAGCAAAGAAAGTGAAATTAGAGCATAAATTATTTTATTACTGGTTGATTTGATTTCTTTGTGTAGGTTTTGGTGGAACAAGGGGGGGTTCTCACTCTCAATAGGCCCAAACAGTTGAATGCTCTCTCTTCTGAAATGATATGCTTCATTGTTTTGTTTATTTGCATTTTTTAGTGAATTTGGGACGAGTTGGGGATTTCGGGTGAAGTATTGGATTATGATGGTAGATAAAGGAAGACTTTGGATTGAGGCTTCTAATGAGGATATGGTAGCTATTAATTTGATAGAGGAGATGACTCTTAATAGAGTTGAAGAGAGGAAAAAGGATTCTTGTGGTTGATGATAAGAAATTAGGAACCGAGCTAAAATTCAGGATTTGTTTTTTTTCATAATTAACTCAATTGTTTTGTGATCAAAATAAAGGATTCAATTTTTATCTATTGATTATGTTGAGTTACTTGAGTGTTACTTGGAAAAATGTAGTTCATAATTAGTATGTGGTGGTGGTTCAATTTTTTTGACGTCTCAATAAAGATTGTGGGGATGTTTTGTATAGTTTAACGGGAGTATTATAATATTTTGTTGATAGTTTAGGATTATTAAGGGCGACTATAGTTTCTTTCTTTTGGGTTGCAATTTGATGTAATCATGGGTCAGGGACAAACTAATTCTTTGAGCCAAATCTTCCTTGTAGCCTAGTTAATGCAGGTGTTGAAGTAGTTCTATAAGAAACTTTGTTGTTGTTGTTGTTTATTCTTTTTTTCCCCCAATAGTAGAACTTAAAACTCTAATGAGTTTATCAAGCAACTAGATTTGTGGCCAATGCCTATGTTAACTAAATTTAGCTGGATTTTTCAGCCTTAGAATTTGTAGTTCAGCTATAGACCGGATTTTAGTAACACATACAGCATGTTTTATCTAATGTCAAAAGATGCACCATAATTTTTTGTTTGATTAATGGCCCATATCTTCTTGATATGATGATTTGACTTATTTTTTTGTGAGTGTTTGGGTCTTGTTTTCTATCTATACTTGAAGTTAGATGATTTGTTAATTTCATTTTCTTTCTAAATTTGGTTCTTTCTACATGCACATACAGTATCTTATTTTGTACCAACATTTACCATGATGCATTATACTGTATATGTGAAGTTGAGTGAAATATTGAGAGAATTTGAGATGAAAGGGATTTGGAAAAGGAATTTGGAGAGTTTGGAAAAGAAGAGAAATTTAAGGGGGGGGGGGGGGGGGGGGGAGATAATATTGGCACACTGCTGTAATTATTTCATAACCTTGTAAATGGGCTTACTAGATAACATCAAATAAAATCCTAAAATATTCATGTAATCATGCCTGCAAGCCAAACTAAAATAACAACTAAATAAATCAAATAGAATCGAATAGGCTTTTCTCACTAAAACTAAAGTAACTAAATTTTTGATAAATATATCATTAAATAAATAATAATATTCTAATATTTACCAGATTTTGACTAAATCTTTTAGAGGCTTTGTCCGGTTACATTCTCCATCAATACATGGCATTTTTCTTGTTTGCATAGACATTGGGGGGGGTTCTTTTTCATGACCGTGAATTTCCTCTACTCAAGCTTGCCACTATTATATTACTTACAATGTTATTTTTAAGGATGTAATACAGTGACACTTGTTCTACAGATATTTGCTCTTAAAGGGAGGCTTATATTTGGACCAGATGTGAGATCATTATTTCTCACCATAGTCCTCATTGTTGCTCCTATCTCAGTATTTTGTGTATATGTAGCAAGAAAACTGTTGGATGATTTTCACCACCATTGGGGAATTTCCATAATGGATATTGCCATTGTGTTGACTATATATGTGAGTTATATCATCTTTGCTCTTATATTTGTAGTCTCAATTTTGTTTCCTTTCAAATAGTTTTTTTATTTATAACAGATTCTTCTGTAAGAAAATATTTGTGTGAAGATTTGACTTATGCTAAATCCTAATGCCAAATCTAGTATTTAAGAATAATATGACAGTCACTAAATCAATTATAGTAGATAATACAAGATAAAACAAGAAATATACTATTTGGTACTTCTTCTCCCATAAAATTACGCAATAATTGATTTTACATCTACTACTCCAGCAAAATTCTATCACATTTTACATTAAAATAGATTTGACATCAACTGATACCATGTTATTGATACTTTCTGGTGTTTCCTTCAAATAGTTTCTTGTTCTATGGCTCTTCTGTAGGTAACTACATGTATGGGATTTATTTTAGATCACTACAACATATAGATGATTTGGGAACATTGTGGTATTAACAAATAAGGCTCACTGTCTATCTAGATTGGCCATTTCGGTTTTTGTCTGGCATAGTTGGAGAGAACGAAGTTAGAGAATTTTTAGGAAGACCAATAAGGTTCCCCTCCCCCAGAACATCACCAAAAACATACAAATAATCTTTTATTATTGCAATTGCAAGATTATAGAAGGTGAAGAAACAATTCTGCACAATTGGGATGTGGGGTAGTATCATTTTTCCGGGGGTCTTTTATCTTGATGGCTAACTATGTCGGGTGACGACTACGGTCCTCTCCTCGGCTAGTTTAGTCACTAAGTTAAGCACCCCACATAACTTTTTGTCACAACCAATGTACTTTGTTTGTTGTTAGTTTAAAACATAATTGAAGGAAAATGCAAAGGACAACAGAGGCTGGTAAGCTCATATCCATGTCGTTACAATTTTATTCTGGGTATATCACATGTCATTATAAATTAATTATAATTAAAAACCATTTAATTATTTTCCATTATGACGAATAAAAAAAAGTGACCTTGCAGTCAGAACTCACGAGTCTATTCAATTTTAAACTGTAATCAAGTTATGTTACTCAAATATGTGAAACTAGAGTGACTGAATTTTCTTATTTATCTCCTTTTCTTTCTCAAGGAAGAGTATCAGTTGGTTAGGGATTGTGCTTGTGGACTAATGTTGATTCAAGTCCTGTAGACTTTAGGAGTGACTTGGGGACTCGCTTTGTCCTTCATCCAACTGTGCTCAAAATGTCCAAACCACCAAGAGTAGTATCTTGGATTGCAGAAGCCTTTTCTTCAAGTTTGGACACACTCTCTTTCACAGTAGATCTGAAGCTCAACGTGCTGAATTTTAGGAGACTCTGTACTCCTCTATTGTAAGGCGTCCATCATATTAACATATAAGTACTCTTTTAGTTTGTTTTTTTTTTTTCTTTTTTTTTTGAAAATAAAGTGACCGAGGTCACCGATCTCATTAATGATAAATTAACGGGATTACAAAAGTCTTACATCATCTTAACCATCATACTGTGCTCGTCGGCACCAAACTGCTAATCTATTACAACAGAACATCAAAGAAAAGCAAGGAAAAGTAAAGATACAATGATAACCAAGCCCAAGGCCCCCTAAGCGACAAACTCCTCGATGCTTGGTCTTGGTCGCTCGAGCAAAACTACTGTGCTCCCTCCAACCTAGGTTTCTTCCATGCCCCTGCTTGACCTGCTTTCTCCCTGTAATAGCCTATCCTTTCTCAGGCTTGAACCTTCGTCGACTACTGTGCTCCATCCAGCCTCGGTTTCTTTCCTGGGCCACCTAGACCTGCCCAAGCCTCTGTTAAAAATAGCATTTTATGAAGTAACATAAGGAAAGAGCATGTATAATTTCTGAAGCAAAATTCATTCCTATCCAGCCATAAGCACCATAAGATAGCCCCCACCGTACTATCCCAAAGGACCCTAAACTCTGTGTTGATGTGTCTAGTCCGCCAATTCCCCCACAGGTCATCGATGCAATTCGGGATTGCGGCGGTGTGAAAATCCAATCCCATGATCTCCCATACCAACCTAGCTCTAGGACATATATAGCACTTCTATTAGATTCTTATTTAGCATAAACATGTCTGCAGAATATTGGTCCGATTCTCATACTTTGCTCAGAAGATGATGAACTTTCCCCATACACAGATGTTTCTAATTTTGCTCAACATCTGCAAGAACTCGGTGGTGATGTTAGACTTGTGAAATGGAATAGTTCCCCTCATGTAGGTATGTCCATAACTAATTATGATTTATTATTATTTTATATAACTGTGTTATATGAAGATTAATCCGGTTTGAAATATGACCAAGATCAATGGCTATCCATTGAAATGAAGAAATAGTTTTCTATCTCGTATGCATGAGATTGCAGTAAAAGAAAGCATAGGGTTGTTAAGATGAAAGTATAAGTAACTCTTGAGGATATCACTTTTGGCATGATTGGCATATTCTCGTTCTTCCCTTTTGAATACAAGCCTGGATAAGGCAAGCGGTTACAAAATTTTCTAAATGAAAATTTCTATTATGGGTAGGAAATTTCAGCTACCAGATAGGTTACAGTAGCGTTCTTTATTTTAACTCTTTTAAGTCTTCCTTGACGAAGCAATTATTGTATGTTTTAGACTTTGAAAAACTTATGAGATTCAAGTATAAGAAATATAAGACTCCAGTTTCTTTCTTTCTGTAGTATGTAAGATGCAAAATTTTACTCCGTCAACTAGGGAGAATGCTAAAAGATATCTTCTTCAGGTAAATACATTCCATTTATGTTTTCCTAAATATGTACATCCGGGACATGTGAGTTGGATGCACACCAAAAGCTTGCTTTGCATATATGTACATCTGGGACACGTAGTACTTAAAAGTCTCTTGTATAAGATTTACTTAGTAAAGATGATAGTCTGAATTTATGTACAAAACTGAAGGTTATTGAACATAATAACTTGGAAATTTAGATAAAATTCCACACCTACAAGTAGGTGCTTCTGTTTCTCAGTTTAGATGTCACACATAAATAAGCATATTAAATTACCTACATCTAGTTCTGTTGCATGGTTCAATAGAGTTGTCATATGTGAATTTTAGTGATTTTTCATACAACAAAACTATCATCCTTCCCTTGTATTCTTCTAGACAATTCAATTGTAGTTTGGAATATTTTGGAGGAACAGCTGTTCATTCAGTGTTAAGCGATGCCATCTCTTTAACTGTTGGAGTACATGCATTAGGAGATTAGGACTCAGGGCATGGCATTAGATTAGTGATGTCATCTTTTTATGTTGATTCAATTTGTTGTATTGAATGTGATTGAGGACTTCTATGTTGTTTTTCTAACATATATATGAAATTTTATTTCATGTAGGGTAATTTTTTATTTAAAAATGTTTTAAAATTCAAAAAAAAAATATTTTAAAAAAAAGATTCCTACCTATCCCGGCATTTTTGACCAAAACGTCAGGATAAATGACCTTCCCATTTCCCCTCGCGAAAGCTCTGTAACGGCATTTTTCAATGAAACACCGGGATAGATATAGGCTATAGCGGCGTTTATCAAACACGCCGGGATAGACCTTATATCTGTCCCGATGCTCACTATAACGGCATTGCTAACGGCATTTTTAGATACGCCCCTACGGTCTATCCCGGCGTTCATTAACGCCGGGACAGCCCAAAAAAATGCCGGGAAAGCCTGTGTGGTTTGTTGTGGGTGTGGGGACAACAGGTGTGAGTTCTTACAATTTGTGTAGCGGAAAATGCGGTACTAGCGTTGATCCGATCCTAGGCTGTAGGACCGGCTCGGGAGTAGCAGGAAAGAGATAAAGGCCGGGTGCTCGACTCGGATCTAGTAGCTCGGTTCGGATCTTTGAGGCTCGACTCGGTCTTTTGTACCTACACATTGCCTAGAAACACCGGAAGAAGTCCCGACGACAGACCCTCTGATGATTTAGTCAGTCACTGAGAAAGCAACAATAGCTAGGGTTCATGTCACGCCCCGCTTCCCAAAAGAGAATACGGAATAGGATACGTGACTAAGCCCAGCAAATGATTCTCATCATCCATAAGATGTTCAAGAATCTTTACAACATTTCACAAGAATAATCAGAGTCGGAAGCAAAAGAATCAACCAAGCATGCATATATGAACCAAAATACCAACAAGAATACTTGAAACCAAAATATATTAATCTCAAATAATCCAAATCTGCATAAGTTAAATATTCTAGGTCACATTGCCCAAATACAAATAAATCCAAGTAATCAAGTACAAGATACAATTGTTCAAAACAAGCAACAAGAAATAATCATAGCAAAATCCAGCACTAATATTTCATATCACCAACACCATCTGGTACCTGTTCTCCAAAATCTACAATTAACAATTGCAGGGATAGAAAAAAGAAAACAAACTTCCATCAATACAAGTTACGGGCCGCTTGTAGTGCAGGATATAAGTATATGGAAAAACTAACTAATAACATGGAATATGCATGATAACAAACTATAACAACTTGCATGGTAAGGTCAACAAGTACAAGTAGCATGTATCAAGTGTCAAGTAAATAAGTTTCATGTAAACAAGTATCAAGTATCAAGTATCAAGTAAAAATGTAGCAAGTGTCAAGTATCAAGTCTCAAGTATTATGTAGTCAAGTATCAAGTAAGCATGTATCATGTTCAAGTGTCATGTATCAAGTCTTGTAGTTATTACTATTAGGTAGCACTTCATGCATCCCGATTTTTACTACATGGTTGCTACAACAAATAGTTTCACTTTAGATTTCATAGTGGACCATAGAGGATAGTGTACTCAGGGACAAGTATCAAGTAATCGAGCTCCAAGCTCCAAGTATCATTTATCATGTATCATGTATCACAGTCAAGTTGTGCAAGTGGCAAGTAATCACGTGTTTTGTGTGCAAGTATCAAGTAATCATGTGCCAAGTATCATGTATCAAGTAATCACGTAGGATCAGTGGATCCCCTTCCGAGTACATGTTTTTGAATTATCCACTATTAGATCTTTTCCTTAAACCCCGGCTTAATTATTTATTATTAATTTCAAAAAATCATGTATGTATGCAAAACATATCAAGAATAACATGGCATAATCATGTAACAAGTTTAAGTTGCAAGATAAACATGTACGGGTGCAAGATAACACGTAAAAGGATAAGATAACCAAATTTTTAGTTCAGGACAGCAAGACCATACTGCAGTAAAACTGAGATTCCCGTTGTTAAAAAAATGAAAACCAGAATCCGTAGAAAGGTCTAGAAAATAGACTTCCGTTCGAATCCAGCAAACATATATAAGCCATATAGTATTTCACAAAATCATAACTCAAAACTGATTTGAATCCAGAAAATACGTTCAACCAAAAATCAGAAAATTGTATTCAAAATCAGGAAAATAGCATGAAAACTCATCAAATAAATCCACGAAAAATCTTGGATATTACCCTATATGTATGGTAACAGAAAATTATGTTTCATAATTTTCCAGTAAAAATAGAGTAGTCAAGTAAAATCATAAAACATCAAGATACAGTAGTTCTGTAAATCTAAAATCACAAACACTGTAGTAAGAAAAAGCAATATCTCACAAACCATAAACCAAAATCCAAATTTGTCAAAAGGATAATGAAATAGATACAGTAGGATAACTTTCATATTCAGAAATATTTTGGAAACAGCAAGTAGAAATAGGTCGAAAATCAAGTTCTTTACTGAACAGTAGCAAAATTCTGCATGTAAAATCTTTATTTGCGAGCATGAAAAGGTTTGTAAAACTCTCAAATAAATCCACCAAAATTTTGGGTAAACCCCAATCAAGTCTAGAAGTATTGAGCAAAATTTTAGATCAAAATAATAATTTTAACACCACAATAAAAATAGATTACTCCTCAGAATTCATAGAAAACAAGATCTGGAAATCTTTCGACACTGCTATAGTAAAATAGACATAACTCGCAAACCAAAATTTGAAACTGAGATCCGTTAAAAGGGTTAGAAAATAGACAGAATTCTCTGCAAATCATGTTCACAAAATATTTTCAAATACTGACTTTAACAGGGTCTAAAATACTGATCAAAGCTGAAAAGTCAGCAAAACTGAAAATATCTCATGTGCACAAAATCAACTAGTTCACATAGAACTCATCCAAAACACAACCAAATATAAAATATAGTGTACTAGGTGTCCAAGAAACATGTTATAGGGTATTTCACAAGTCCACAACAAGTCTACCACGAATAACACGAACAGACACAAGAAATCATATGAACAACACGCATATACACACCAAGAAGTGGTCAATCCCAGGTTATATCATATCATATGTGTCGTGAGGCAACTATGGTCAAATCATCACTATAGAGACATATCAACAAGGAGATTCACACACAAATTGTCTCTAGAATCCAACTACATTACAGACGATATTTAGTACTTGTACTTACAAAGGAAGTTAATACAATTTACTTGCCTTAACCGATGACGAAAACGACTCCAAGTAAGAATAATGGGAACGGATTTCCGGTCAACGAACACGAGCGAACAACCACGAGTAAGAACGAATGACGAACAACCAAAAATCAATGATCAAGAAACCAAACAATCAAGAACCCAAAGCAACACACGGCATGAGCACGGAACAGGGCACGAGCAAGAATATTGCGAGCAATCACGGTGAAAGCACGAGGGGGCAAAATGACCACGGGGAGAGCGGCAGCTGGCGTCGTTGCTGGTGTCGTTGGCTGCTGCGGTTGGTGCCTCGGAATAGGACAGAGAGAGGGGGAACGACAGAGAGAGAGATGGAGATAGGGAGAGGGACTCGGGGTGCTAGGATGCAGCGGTTGTTCAAGGTGGTCGGGTGAAGCTAGGGGGTGACGAGGTCGGGTGCAGGCTATAGCGAGATGATTATGATGGGGGCTAGGGTTTTTCGACAGGTTAGGGAGAGAGAGAGCAGCATATATTTAGGGTTGATGGGAGTTAGGGTTTTAGGCTGCATAGGTTTCGGGTTTGGGCATAGAGATGGGGTCCGGGTTTGGGTTTAGGGGTGGTAGGATTAATGGGTAGGTAGTAGTATTAGCAGTTGATTAATAGGATTTATAATAGTATTTGGTTAATCAAATGGGTTTGGGATAATTATTAGGATCTTGGGTTTAAATTGGTAATAGGATAACAATAGGTTTGGTAAAAAGAAACCACATGCACTCACACATGAGCAAAAGTGAAAATAGAGCAAGAATGCAAAATGAGCAAAATAACAACTCGAACAAGAATGGAACAAAAGATAGAACAGTAGACACTAAAAGATAAAATAAAATAAAATGAATATATTGAAAATAAAATCCAATATACGGTCCAAAAGAGATACAACAGAATCAAATACAAGGAAAAAGAAAATACACCCAAAATACATAAGATGGAAAACAGGGATTACAGTTCAGGTGGGGAAAAGTTTACTACCTTGGTCAAGGAGGGGGGTCTGGTATTTATAGACTGGGGTAAACGGGTCTGGGACCCTAATGGGTTGGGTCGGAACCGTTTTCCTGTGGTTCTGAGTTGGCAGAAGCCCGTTGGACTTCAGTTGACTTGATGATCATGAAGGAGCAGAATTTGAGGGGATCTGATGACCCTAATGGGGCCACATCATCTACACCGTATCAGGAGCCCCCCACTCCTGGAGGGCTGTGTAAGCCAGCCGTGGAAGAGTAGTTTGTCTCTGCAGGAAGAGTGGAGCGGTGTGTTTGGTGAATATGATTTGCAGTTTTTTGGAGAGGTAATTGGGGTAGGACGAAGGAGATTCCCTGGAGAAAAAGGGACACCGAGGGTTAAGTACCAAGGATCGGGGGCCGAGCTTCAAGCATCGAGCCCTGGCTTGTGATAGAGCTAGGAATTAGCTTGGAGATCATAACGAGCGTTCGAAGGTTGAGCGTCGATAGTCGAGCCTCCATGCTTGTGTGCCGAGCGTCAAGCCAGTGCTGAGCGTCAACCCCCCTACTCATGAGAAAGATAGGGAGTAGCACGAGGTCACTGCTGAGCGTCGAGCCAATATAGCTTGTGCGAAAGCTAAGGCATGGCTCGAGGTCACTGCCGAGCGTCGAGCCCCCCCGCTTGTGTGAGAGCTAAGGGGTGGCTCGAGGTCACTACCGAGCTTTGAGCCCATATAGCTTGTGAGAAAGCTAGGGCGTGGCTTGGGATCAATGCCGAGCGTCGAGCCCTCCTATTTGTGAGATAGCTAGGGTGTGTCTCGAGGTCATTGCCGAGCGTCGAGCCCCTCTGGCTTGTGAGAAAGCTAGGGCGTGGCTCGAGGTCAATGCCGAGCGTCGAGCCCCACTGCTTGTGAGAAAGCTAGGGTGTAGCTCGAGGTCACTGCCGAGCGTCGACCCCCTACTTGTATGAAAGCTAGGGTGCGGCTCGAGGTCACTGCCGACCGTCGAGCCCATATAGCTTGTGAGAAAGCAAGGATTTGGCTCGAGGTCAATGCCGAGCGTCGAGACCCCTGCTTGTAAGAAAGCTGGGTGTGTCTCGAGGTCACTGCTGAGCATCGACCCCCTGCTTGTGTGAAAGCTAGGGTTGGCTCGAGGTCACTGCCAAGCGTCGACCCCCCCCGGCTTGTGAGAAAGCTAGGGCGTGGTTCGAGGTCAATGTAGAGCGTCGAGCCCCCCTGCATGTGAGAAAGCTAGGGTGTGGCTCGAGGTCACTGCCGAGCGTCGAGCCCTTCCTGCTTGTGTGAAAGCTAGGGTGTGGCTCGAGGTCATTGCCAAGCGTCAAGCCCATACAGCTTGTGAGAAAGCTAGGGCGTGGCTCGAGGTCAATGCTGAGCATCGAGCCCCCTTCTTGTGAGAAAGCTAGGGTGTGGCTCGAGGTCACAGCCGAGCATCGAACCCCCCTGCTTGTTTGAAAGCTAAGGTGTGGCTTGAGGTCATTGCCAAGCTTCGAACCCATACAGCTTGTGAGAAAGCTAGGGCATGGCTCGCTGTCAATGTCGAGCTTCGAGTCCCCTGGTTGTGAGAAAGCTATGGCATGGCTCGAGATCACTGCCGAGCGTCGAGCCCCCCTGCTTGTGTGAAAGCTAGAGTGTGGCTCGAAGTCATTACCATGCGTCGAGCCCATATAGCTTGTGAGAAAGCTAGGTTGTGGCTTGAGGTCACTGCCGTGCGTTGAGACCCTTGCTTGTGTGAAAGCTATGGTGTGGCTCGAGGTTACTGCCGAGCATCGAGCCCATACAGCTTGTCAGAAATCTAAGGAGTGGCTCGAGGTCAATGCCGAGCGTCGAGCCCCCTGCTTGTGAGAAAGCTAGGGTGTGGTCCGTGGTCACTGCCGAGCGTCGACCCCCCTGCTTGTGTGAAAGCTAGGGTGTGGCTCAGGTAACTGCCGAGCTTCGAGCCCGTACAGCTTGTGAGAAACTTAGGGCGTGGCTCGAGGTCAATGCCGAGCATCGAGCCCCATGCTTGTGAGGAAGCTAGGGTGTGGCTGGAGGTTACTACCGAGCATCGAGCCCCCCTGCTTGTGTGAAAGTTAGAGTGTGGCGCGAAGTCACTGCCGAGCATCGAGCCCATATAGCTTGTTAGAAAGCTATGGCATGGCTCAAGGTCAATGCCGAGCATCGAGCCCCCCGGCTTGTGAGAGCTAGGGCATGGCTCGAGGTCAATGCCAAGCATCGATCCCCCTGCCTGTGAGAAAGCTAGGGTGTGGCTCGAGGTCACTGCCGAGCGTCGAGCCCCCCTGCTTGTGTGAAAGCTAGGGCGTGGCTTAAGGTCACTACTGAGTATCGAGCCCGTATAGCTTGTGAGAAAGATAGGGCATGGCTCGAGGTCACTGCTGAGCGTTGAGCCCATATAGCTTGTGAGAAAGGCAGGGCATGGCTCGAGGTCAATGTCGTGCGTCGAGCCCCCCTGCTTGTGTGAAAGCTAGGGTATGGCTCGAGGTCACTGCCGAGTGTCAAGCCCATATATCTTGTGAGAAAGCTAGGGTGTGGCTCGAGGTCAATGCCGAGCGTCGAACCCCCCTGCTTGTGAGAAAGCTAGGGTGTGGCTCGAGGTCAATGCCGAGCATCTAGCCCCCTGCTCGTGAGAAAGTTAGGGTTTGGCTCGAGGTCACTGCCGAGCGAGCCTATATAGCTTGTGAGAAAGCTAGGGCATGGCTCGACATCACTGCTGAGTGTCGAGCCCATGTGATGCTGACGTCATGGGGTAGAAACCGAGGCATCAAAATCTTATCAACTGTTAGATCTTGATGATCTAGATTGAATCAATCAGGATTCCAACGTAGAATTTTAGGCGTCGAAATCTCATCAGCCGTTAGATCTTGATGATCAAGATTGAACGATCAGGATTACAACGTGGAATTCGAGGCATCATTAGTCGCTCTATAAATCCTCCACCCCTCTCTCCATTTCTTCACTTTGCTTTCTCTTTCTAAAAATAGGAGCTTCTCTCTCTACCCACCAGCGACGACTTTTTCGTTGATCTCTCCGTTCAAGAAATTCAGGTTAGTACTTTTTTGTTATGTCGTGCTCTCAGTCCGGTTCTGAAGCGAGTGCCTCTGGCCGAGATGAGGTGGATCTTCTGTCGGACTCCACATCCTGGGATCTAGACGACTAGGTTTTGGATGTGGTGCCACTCCGAAGCCGCAAGCCATACGTGGTAGAGTCCAGCACTTTTACCACCGAGGTCGAGGTATTAGGTGAGGAGGTGGTGGAAGGAGTGGTGGATCAAGAAGGTAGTGAGGAAGGGGTCAAGGGAGAGGCAGATAAGGAAGGTAGTAAGGAAGGAGACGCTCTCCCCCCTCTCTCGCCTTTAGCAACACCATCTCCTCCGAAGGCTCCTCGAATTCGAAAGAAGAAGAGGAAGTGGCGCCTACCGAACAGTCCGAGGACACCAGATGAGTTCAAGCCAACACACGGGCTCGACGTCCCATATTAAAAGAACCCCCGATCGATCAGGATGTATCCTGACGACATTGAGAACTTAGTTCAATTTGGCGTGGAGGTATCTTCGCCGAGTCGGACCTAAATACAGATGAACAGGGTTCAGTGTGTCTTGAAGGCCGACTATCTGCCCGTGATAAGGGCCAGCTACTTCATTGGGCGGGAGTATGAGCTGATGATCCCGAGCCCTGGTCTTCGCTCCACTATTGAGTTAGCCCCCGGCTTCTGTATGTTTCCTGAGGATGCCTTTGTCTCGGGGCTAAGGCTGTCGTTGCACTCGTTCATTAAGAGGGTGCTGAGGTGAGGGGGAGCTCTATCCAATGCAGTACGACCCAACTCGTGGAAGCAGTTGGTCTGCTTCATTCTGAGGTAGGGGGATCTCTGTCCGAATGTCAAGCCCCCATGCTTTGTAGAAAGCTACGGTGTGGCTCGAGGTCATTGCTGAGCGCCTAGTGCATACAACTTGAGAAAGCTAAGGCGTTGCTCGAGGTCAATGCCGAATGTCGAGCCCCCTGCTTGTGAGAAAGCTACGGTGTGGCTCGTGGTCATTGCCGAGCGCCTAGCCCATACAGCTTGAGAAAGCTAAACCCGGCCCATTTGTTGACAGTTCGGGTTCGGGTCGAACCCGGGAACCTAAGCGGGTCGACCCGAGTCGTCTAAAATGGGTTTCGAACCTGTTGAACCCGGCCCGCGAACCCGGTGAATAGTGCCCAACCTGCCCACGAACTCGCGGGTCGACCCGCGGGTTTCGAACCGTTTGACCCGTGTGGGCCAAACGTTCGACCGGCGGGTCCAACGGACGAAATAGACAGCCAACGGCTGTTGTAGCCATTTTTTTTGTTTTTTTTGTTTTTTGTTTTGGTTCCCCCCCCCCCCCCTATAAATACCCCTTAAACCAATCAAAAAATTCCACACCTTACTTTCGTACTCTCTCTACTACTACTACTCAATACAGTCTCAATTGATTCAATTTTTTCAACAAAGAAGCTAACACATAGAAGCGACAAATTCTGATCGTATCGAATTCAACTTACAACCATGTCTACTTCAAGTCTTCAACTCCTCCAAGGCTCCAAAGCTCCAACAAAGAAGCTTTCTTTCTTTCTATATACGAGTTCAGACTTCTACTTCTACTTCTACTTTTATTTTCACTCTCATTCTGTATACGAGTATCCGCAAAGTACGGTATCAAAATTTCACAACCCTCTTATTGTGTTGATATTTTTATGTAGTTATAATTGTTTTTATTATATATGTTTGTTGGTTTTTTTATCTTCTCTCTCACAACCCTCCTATTGTTTTCTAGGTTTTCTTTTAAACTTATCTCGCCTAGATTGTGTTTAATTTTTTCACATACACTACTATATCAACATGACTAGATCACGAGATAGCGGCCATAGCCAAAGTGGACAAGATTCCACCGGCACTTCTTGTAGGCCTCCAATTGTCCCACAAAATGAGCCCACCGAAGAGTATCCTATGACCGGACACATTGGTACACACGATGTGTTTGCAGGAGACATAGACATAGAAGAAGTACCACAAACACAAGCAACTGAAACAACACAATCAGGTAGTAGTAGGAAAACTAGAGGAGAAACTAGTGATTGGCACACATTTTATGAATATATTCCGGATGAAGAAAATTCGGGTGTAGGTATAAAATTTGTAAAACATGTTCGAAGCCATACAAATGGAAGAAGGGTGAGGGGACGGGTATAATAAAACGACACATCCAAAATGTACACAATGAACTTCTTGTAGACCGACCCGGCCAACAAAAAATCCACCCTAGGACCCGTATAGTTGATTGTCACTCTTATGATCCCGAACTTGTTCGTCGGAAAATGGCCCGACTAGTAATTAAGGAAGAGTTATCATTTTCCTATTCCGAGAGTAGGGACTTAGAAACTTTTAATCAAACTGCATTAAATCCGCATTTTAAAAGAATCCCTAGGAATACTTTGAAATCGGATTGTTTTGAAATGTACAATGAAATGAGAGAAGCTTTGATTGCCATTTTATAGAGTTTAACTTGTAGAGTTTCTTTAACTTCCGATTGTTGAAAGGGTTGCAACAATATTCCAATGATGGCAATAACTTGTCATTGGATCGACAATGATTGGATTCTTCAAAAAATGATCATATCACTTGCCGCGTTGCCCTATCTCCATAGTGGTAATGAAATTGCAAATCGTATTTTAGAAACTTGTGATATTTTTCATATTCGTGATAAAATTATATGTATAAGTTTTGATAATGCATCTAACAACAATGCATCAATTAGTATATTACAAACCACATTAACCTCCATCTGACAATATTTTTAATGTTAGATGTACATGCCATATTTTAAATTTATGTGCTCAAGATGCATTAAAAATAGTCGAACCAAATATAGTTAACTTTAAAAATTGTGTACATTTTATTGCATTAAGTGGCCCTATATTTCAAGAATGGAAAGCTTTGTGTAGGCTTTAAAATGTACATTTTAGAAAATTTCCAATGAATGTTAAACACCGATGGAACTCTACTTTTGATTTGCTGCATGTTTTTACTGAATATAAAGCATGTATAAATTATTTTTGTATGGCAAAAAATGTGCCAAATTTTGAAATGACTCCCCAAGCATCGTATTATGCCGAATCTTTGTTAAAATTTTTAGAACTTTTTAAAACCGCAACTTTAAAATTTTTCAAATCTTATGAATTTAATTCTAGTAGCATTTTATTTCAATATTTACTATGATGCAAACTTTCAAAGAAATGATCGATGATGCTTTAATTGGTCATATTGTGAAACCTGTATACACCAAAATTTTGAAGTATTTTAATCATCCTCCTATGTTGTATTGTATTGCTACTGTGATGGATCCTCGTATCAAATTATAAGGTACGAAGAGTTTGATTGAAATGTTTTTTAATTTACTTGGGGAGGATGATTCTGAAATTGATTTGGAAAAACTTTTTAGCTAATTTTGAAGCGACATTAAATAACTTGTATGATTTTTATGATAGAAAATTTTCATCTAGTAGTACTACTACTTTAGTTACTTCTTCTTCTGCTGCTTCTGCAAGTAAGGGTAAGAATAAATTATATGATGCCACATTTAATTTACTTGCAAAAATTCAATCAAAAAAAGCTAGGACTAATCAACCAAATGAATTACATTGGTATAATCAACAAGATTCTGAAAGTTTTACTTCTTCACTAGATATTTTATAATGGTGGAAAGACCAAGAACATACTTATAGTATTCTTAAATATATGGCTAAAGATCTACTAACTCCTTCTGTGTCTACAGTTGCTTCAAAAAGTACATTTTTTACAAGTGGCAGGGTTCTAACCGATTACAGGAATCGCTTGAAGCCCCAATCGTTGGAGATGCTCGTCTGTACGGAAGACTGGATGAATGTTGAAGATAGGACTCAAGGAATAGGGATCGACACGTCTACAAGTGGAAGAAACTCGCCGGAAGAACAACGACAACAACAATAGCAACCAACATGAAGAATTGAAGACCAATAACAACAACAACAAATTGAAGACCAACATATGCAAGAAATTTGTAAATGTATAAAAAATTGTAATAAATCTTTGCATCTTATAAATAAGTTGGAAAATTGAAGAAAATTGTCACTGTATTGAACCAATTTATAATAATTCTTTGTTTCTTATAAAAAAAAGTTAGAAATTTGTATAAATTGAAATCATACGAATAATATATACATTTTTTTTAGCAATTTCACTCTTTAATTATTATTATTATTATTATTATTATTATTATTATTATTACTACTACTACTACTACTACTACAATTTTTCAAAGTTAAAAAAAATATTCAAACACAATGGCCAACCCGTGACCCGACCCGAACCGACCCGACCCGGGTTGAACCCGAATGGGTTCACGGGTTGGGCAGGTCGACATTTTGCAAATCCAACCCGGCCCGACCCGGCCCGGTTAACCAACCGACCCAACCCGGGACTGCCCAACTTCAGTTCCAACCTGAGCGGGTCCGATCCCATCCGGCCCGATCGACCCGGTTGCCAACCCTAGCTCATGGTCAATGCCAAATATCGAGCCCCCATATTTGTGAGAAAGCTAGGGTGTGGCTCGAGGTCAGTATCGAGCCCCCATACTTGTAGAAAAGCTAGGGTGTGGTGAATGCACGGAAAGTTTGCACAAAAATAAAAATAATAAAGGAAATGCCAAGGTTTACACTTTATTATTTACAACAACAAAAAAAAAGAGGCACGTAGTGCCGATTACAGGGGGTCAGTTACATAAGCTCGGTTACAAGAGGAGTCTAGTCCTCCTTTTCGAGGAACTTGATAAGGTGTTCCGTATTCTAGGGCCTCTTCACTATCCTACCCCCTTGGTCTGTGAGACGGTACGTGCCGGAGCGTACCACTTCAGAGACCTTATATGAGCCCTCCCAATTAGGGGCCAACTTTTTGTTTCTGCTGGGGTCGGATACCGCTAGCTTTCTGAGCACGAGGTCACCTAGCTTGATGTCGGTGGGGCATACCTTCTTGTTATAAAACCTCTCGATCCTTGTTGGTATATGCTTCTTCTGATGGCAGATTTTTCCTGACCTCGTCGATTAGATCCAAGTTGGCTCTGAGATCCGTTGAGTTGTTCTCCTCGTCAGAGGCCATGCTTCTAGGCAAAGGGAGTCTAATCTCTAAAGAGATAACCACCTCTGTGTCGTGGTTTATGTTGAACGGTGACTCACCCGTAGGGATTCTCATCGTCGTCTGGTGCGCCTAGAGTACGCTCTGCAACTCGTCGACCCACAGCCCCCTGGATGAATTATCTTACAGCTTCTTGAGGCCGTCAAGGATTTGATGGTTCGTGTTTTTGGCCTGGCCGTTTGACTAAGGATGCCATATTGATGAGAAGCACTACTGGACACCGATGTCTTCATAGAACTTCTGAAAGTTCTTGCCTGCAAATTGGGTCCTGTTGTCTGTGATGAGTACTTGCGAGATCCCGAACTGATAGATGATGTGCTTTCAGAAAAATTGCTGAGTTTGGTGTTCTATGATCGTGGCCAGGGGCTCTGCCTCGATCCATTTGGTGAAGTAGTCAATGGCCACCACCAGGAAGTTCCTTTGGCCCGTCGCTTTTGGAAAAGGGCCGACCAAGTCCATTCCCTACATAGCAAAGGGGGTTGGACTGGCCAGGGAGCAGAGATTGTCTTGTGGAAGCCTTTTCACCAAGGAGAATCTTTGGCAAGGGCAGCACCTTTTAATGAGGTCTTGGGCATCTTGTAATATGGTCGGCTAGTAGTACCCGTGGTTTAGGGCTTTCCTGGCGAGCGACCTTCTCCCCATGTGGCACCCCCCGATTCCTTCATGCAGTTCCTTCAGAGCGTACTTGGCCTCATTGGGGGCCAGGCAGCGAAGGTAGATTCTATCGTTCATTGTTTTATACGAGCGCTTGAAGAGTGTATCGTTAATTATGATGAACCTTTCTGAAAGGACCCTGGTCCTTCTTGCCTCGGCCCGATCTTGAGGAAGCTCGCCCTCCGTCAGGAACTTCTGGATGGGAGTCGTCCAGTTGTCTGGTTGAGGTTTGGTGGTAAGGCAGAAGGCTTCGGGGAGGTCGATGCTGGGCTTGAGGAGGACTTCAATTAGGACGGTGTGGTCGAGGCCTTCGAAGGATGATGAGGCGAGTTTTGACAAGGAATCAGCCTAGGAATTTTGCTTCCTAGGGATCCGTTCCACCGAGGAGAAATCGAAAGACGTCAAGAGCTGCTAGACTACCGCCAAGTATTGGACCATCCGAGTGTCACGAGCTTCATACTCCCCGGTGATCTGGTTGACCACGAGCAAGGAGTCGCTACAAGCCCTGATTTTCCTGGTCCTAGCCTTTATGCTAGGGTGAGCCCTGTGATCATAGCCTCATATTCCGCCTCGTTGTTAGAGACTGGGAAGTTCAGGCAAAGAGAATACTGGAGAATGAATTTGTTGGGACTTTTGAGGGTGATGCCCGCGCCGCTTCCCACTTCGCAAGAAGAGCCATCGACATAAACTTTCCAAACCGGATTTGCCTCTTGAATGTCAGATTGCTCGGAGATAGTGCACTCCGTGATGAATTTGGCGAGGGCCTATCCCTTAATGGCTGTCCTGGGCTGGTAGCTGATGTCGTAATGGCTCAGCTCAATCGAACACTTGACTAAGCAATCGGAACTCTCAGGCTTGTGGAGGACGGCCTTGAGAGGCTGGTCCGTAAGGACCTGGATCGCGTGGGCCTGAAAATAAGGACAGAGCTTTCGCGCGACCATGACCAGGGTGTAGGCAACCTTCTCCATCTTTGCATATCGGGTCTCAGTCGAGAGCATGACTTTGCTCACATAGTAGAGAGGCTTCTGAATTTTGTCGTCTTCCCGGTCGAGCACGGCACTAAGTGCGTTTTCCGAGGCTGAGAGGTATAGAAAGAGGAGTTCGCCCGGTTTGGGTTTGCTCATAAGTAGGAGTTTGGGGAGATAGGACTTTAACTGGTCGAACGCCTGTTGCTCGGGGTCACTCCATTCGAAGCCTTTCGCTCCCCACAGAGCCTTGAAGAAGGGGAGGGACTTCTCTTTAGACATGAAGAGGAAGCGGCCGATGGCCGCCAGTCTTCCCGTGAGCCGTTGAACCTCCTTAATGTTTTTTGGAGGGGCCATGTCGATTATGGCCTGGATCTTCTCAGGATTTGCCTCTATGCCGCGCTGGCTAATGATGAACCCAAGAGATTTCCCTGAGGAGACGTCGAAGGCACACTTGGTGGGATTGAGCCTCATGTTCTGGGATCGAAGGACGCCAAAGGCTTCCTCGAGGTCGGCGACATGGTCCTGCCCTCGTCGGCTTTTGACGAGCATGTCATCGACGTATACCTCCATGTTACGACCGATATGATCTTTGAAAACTCGGCTGACAAGTCTCTATTAGGTGGCTCCGACGTTCTTAAGTCCAAAGGACATGATCCGGTAACAGTAAAGACCTTGGTCGGTAACGAAGGATGTTTTGGCGATGTCCAGAGGGAACATCCGGATTTGATTATAGCATGAAAAGGCATCCATGAAGGTCAATAGCTCATGATCTGACGTTGCATCGATTAGAGCGTCAATGCTCGGGAGGGGGAAAGGATCTTTGGGGCACGCCCTATTGAGGTCTGTAAAGTCTATGCAGATCCTCCAGCTCCCGCTGGCCTTCTTCACCATCATGATGTTAGCCAGTCACTCGAGATAACTAACCTCTTGAATGAACTGGGCGGACAATAGTTTGTCCACCTCCACTTTTACTGCTTGTTGTTTCTCCGAGGCGAACTTGCGTTGCTTCTGATGGATAGCTTGGAACCCGGGGTGATGCTCAGCCTGTGCATGATCAGGTCTTCGAAAATCCCGAGCATGTCAGACGGGGTCCAAGCAAAAAGGTCGATATTGCGGCGGACACAATCAATTAGGCATGATCCCAGATAGGGGGAAAGGGAGCGGCTTATGCGGAACCACTTAGACTTGTCTTCTACCTCGAATGAGACCTCCTCCAATTCATCTGCGGGTTCCGACTCGGGATGATTTCTTTCAGGTGGGAGCTCGACTGCGTCAAGGGGAAACACCCCGCCTCCTACCATGGTCATGTAGCACGAACGTGCAGACTACTGATTCCCTCGAATAACACCGACCCCGAGATCAGTGGGGAACTTCAACTTCAAGTGGTATGCCGAGGGGACGGCCTGAAATGAGCAGAGCCTAGGTCGGCCGAGAATAGCCTTGCACGCCACCTTGACGTTAACCACCATGAAGTCCATTGATTCGGTCCGTATGGTGGGGGTCGTGTCAACTATTATATCCAGTGTCATGATCCCTTCGATTTGTATGCGGATGCCCGAGAACCCTTGAAGGGTGTACCAGGTCGTCGTTAGCTTATCTCGAGGGAGCTTGAGGTTCTCAAATACTTCCAAGAAGAGGATGTTAACCGAGCTTTCGTTATCCATAAGAATTCGGTGGACTTCGAAGTTTGCCATGATGAGGCTGATGACGAGGGCATCATAGTGTAGGAGTCGGACACGCTCCAAGTCTTCTCCGGAGAAGGAGACTAACCGCTGCTGAATCTGGGGGGAGGGATGGTCTCGAACAGAGTTAACCTCTCGGACGAAGGCCTTATGGGAAGTATTGGATTCCCCTCCCATGGGTCTACCGTGGATGCAGTGTAGGATGGCCTGCCCTCCGGTCTTCTCGGGCTTCGGGTCTTGCTCGGGTCGCCAGTTGATCGTTCGAGGTGGGGGCGAAGGCCTCGGATTCCTTGGATCCCTCCGATCTCTTGGGTTATCCCCGGTGAACTCCCTCGGGTACCCTCGTTGGTTGAGGGCCTCAATCTCGTCTTTGAGGGCCTGGCAGTTTTCCGTCTCGTGCCCATTGTCTCGGTGGAAGCAGCAGTAGAATCTCTGGTCCTACTTCTTGTTGTTGTTCGGTCGGGGAGGGAGTCGAACGACCCCTTTATCCTCGATCTCCATCAGAATTTCCGACACGTTCTGGGTCAGCGGTGTATACCTTTCAAAATGGGGGACCGGGGGAATTCTTTTCAGACTGGCCACCTCTTTCGTGACATTCTTGACGGGCTCAGCATCTTCTGCCTTGCGCTTCCCCTTGGTTGTGGCTTTTTTGATGCCCTCAGGGTGTAGGGCCTCTTCAGCCCGAATGTACTTCTTGACCCTGTTGAGCAGGTCGGGGAAGTCGATGGGTGGTTTTTTGTCTAAGGAAGCCTTAAGCTGGCCATGGCAAACATTGTGTCGAAAAGATGTGGAAGCGACGCTCGCATCGTTAGGAAATAGACCTCGCCTCGGCGGTGAACCGCCGAACGAACTCGCGAAGTGACTCCCCTTCCTTCTTTCCGAGTTCTAGAAGGGACGCACTTATCTTCTTGACCTTCCTGCTGGTCACGAAGTGGGCCAGGAAGTTTGCTTCTAACTGGTTAAGCGAGAAGATCGAGCCGGGGGTGAGCTTCGAGAACCATACCTGAGCCAGACCTCGCAGGGTGGTAGGAAAAGTGTAGCACCCTGAATTTCTAATATAATATCTTAGTAAATACGTGGCACAATTCCCAGTATCAACTTCAATGTAATATTACACATAGCCCAAAAACACAGATAATTTTTATTTTAACTTTTATTACAACAACCATTACAAACACAGCGAAATACTAAACACCATGAATTACAAACTTTCTTTTACAACACTTCTTTTACAAAATTTATATAAAAGCTCTATTACATCAATTTATCTCAAGCATCCAAACCCCAAGTTCTAAGCAACAACAACCAGTAAAACATGAGGCTAGAGATGACCCTAACCCCCAAAACTAAAGGGGTCAGCCATAAAGGTATGAGTGACATAAAAACAAAGCAACATAATTAAATCATAAAACACTGAGTCATCAACAACATGTGTTATCAGCAAGAGTAAATAAAATGAGAAATAACAAATAAGTAAAACATGAAAACATCAAGAAATATAAGTTAGTAAGTAAGTGATTCTAGACTAAGTGTCAAGTGTAGGAAAAACAGGAAAAACATAAGCATAAAACCAAGTCAAGAAAACGTAATTCTATATGCTGACTCTCTAATGCGTACTTGTCGGATTCTATGCATTCTATAGTACATAGGTCTGGTGCAAGCCCTTAACGATCTCCACTTTATAGGGATAACCCCTCGTTATGCAACTAATCCTACCATGGTGATGGGAAACAAGATCCAGAATACTTCGCGAATAGGCACCACAGCCCTCGACGTGCAAGCATCATGTATGATAGCTCAAAAACAACCGGAGAATCATCTCCCAAACCCGTGTACCCTACAAATAGGCTTGCAAGGCCCTCGATGTGCAGATACACCAAGTACATTCCGTGAATAAGCCTGCCGACCCTCGACACGCGAATGCACCCTGCATGCTCCGTGAATAGGCCTACAGACCCTCGACACGCAAACATACAAATGTCCTCTCGAGACAGAACACAACAAACAGTTCTGGAATGCATCCGTTGGACTAACAAAACCATGATCCTATACTTACGTTTCCCAAGTTCCATCACATCCCCACTAGTGCCTGTCTTTAAGTTGGTTATTATTAAAACACAAAATCCCCATCTCTAGAGTTAGTGTATCCTGCCGGACTTAAATACTCAACAACAACTAAACCAAGACCCCCCAGGTCTAACTCAACAATCTCAACTTGCCGGTTCACAGGACTCCTACTCAATTTCTAGAGATCTCAACAAGACCACAGTTCACAAATACATCGTCAAATTAAATGATCATAGGAAGAAACCTCTCCAATCAACAAAACCCAAATCTTTATAAAATTCCAGAATCCAAATCCAACAATAAAATATCTTGAAAACATATGTTCTGTAGAAACAATAATATTTAGAATAGTAAGTTATAGATCCAAAAATATTTAAAGAATCAACCATTTAAAGAACACCAGAATAACTCAAGAAAAGCATCAGAATTAGTCGACTGTCCAAAGTGAAAAACCAACATCTTCAAGAAAATAATACTAAGTGTTGACGGTCGACTTGTAAAAGACACCAGTCGACTGTCCAGAAAGAGAATTCCATGATTTTAAGAAAATAATCTAAGTGTTATAAGTCGACTATAAAACTATCGGTCGACCGTCCAGAGTGTAAGTTCAATAATCTTTAAGCGAATAAATCCTAAGTGTAGCAGTCGAATGTAAAAGGGTCTAGGTCGAATGTCCAGAGTGAAAATATAATAACTTCGAGAAAATAATTCTAAGAGGCACCAGTCGACTGTAAAAGTCTTCAGTCGACTGTTCCGAACGAAATTTCAAGGAAAACTAGAGAACATAGCAGCCGGGTCGTGTCGGTCGACTGAGAAGTCATACCAGTCGACTGTCGACCTACAAACTGTATACTTTTGGTTGTGCATATTTAAACCGATACGTAGTTTTACTTTATGAAAACAATTTTTACAAAAAGCATATTTCGTATATGATCAAATACAACCTGTAGGATACGTAATAGTCCATAAAACTAAATCAAACTACTTGAATTTATAAAAGAAGTGATTTGTAAATCTCTTTCAAATAAAACATAAATTGTGCATATAATCAAAATAGAGTTTCTAAAAATTAATTGTTCGTTGAAATAGCTTCGTATTCAGGTCCAAACCACATCAATACCAAATCTCAAAAGAAAATTCCCAAATTAAATTAAAATGTATCAATCTCAAATTTTAGTCATCATAACTCAAATTCTCAAAACATGGTCTTTTAAACCATTACTCATTCTCAAAATTCCTCAAACTCAAACTCAACTATTCCCTATAGTTGATCCATAAACAAATTCACCCTTAACATGGCCAAGTTGCAGTCATCCAACTCACCAATAGTCCAAAAATCTCATCTTTAATTAATTAATGCGTAACATCCATCATACTCAATCAAATCAGCAAGAAATCCAAAAGAAATAGCCTACTCACAATTTATATTGGGTTCTCCAACAATCTAAAATCATCAACATGAAATTCTACTCACAATAACTAGGGTTCTTCTCAAAGATCCAATTTTTCATCCATCCAACATATATATTCATACCAAACCCTAGCATGCTTTCTAATATATGAAATTCAACATCCAAGATCAATCAAACATTTATATCATTCTCATACAACATACACAAATCAAAAGAAAAACAAACAAGTCACTCACCTCGAATGAAGAATCCAATCAAATAAATGGAGAATAATCAAAGCCCTTCTTTTACGAAATTCAAGATCTTCTCTCTCAATCTCCAAGAAAAATAAAAACAATAAAACCTTTGTGTTGTGCAGCGAAAGACGGCTGCACTCCACTTCTTTTAAATAGGCAGGGATTGAAGAATTAGGAGTTTTTGAACACATTTGCAAAATAATCCTTTAACAAATTATTACTTTACATATATAAATATTTCTTTATAAAGTAGTTAAAATAAGTTAAATAAATCAAATCCTTTTACTACTGAGTTGTCCAGCAATCCAGCACAGCCCAGAAATAAAGAAAATTCGGATTTGCACTCAGGGTGACAATTTTGCACAAAAGTCATTCTTTTTGTAATATTTGCAAATACATCATAAAATATTCATAAAAATCCAGAAAATTCAGAATAATATCTAATAATACATATTATAATTTCCAATTAAAATATCTGACTTTTACTTTCCAGGAAAATATTTGCACAAGATCCAACATAAATTCCATATTTGCAAAAACACCATATTTGTTTAAATCTTCACCAAATCGAATCTAAATAAAATTTAAATATATTTTAATTTCAATGATGACCATGGAAAGCCCAAAAATCAGTAAAAACAAATTTTTATTATTTATTTGAGATCCAAATGGCTTTTTACATAAAAGGCCTCTCTCTTTCGAGGTATTTATAAAAATAGTTTTTTTATTCAGAAAAATTCAGAAAATTCACAAAAAATCTCAAATAATAAATAATGATTTTCCACAAAATAATTTTGGCTTTTGATCTTTTCAAGAAAATATTTGCACGTATTTTGCACGTGTAAAAAGATAAATATTCAGAAAAATATTTATTAATTTACCAAAAATTATTTTAATTCATTTATAAATCTTTAAAATTATATTTAAAAATATGGGGTACTACAAAAAGCGCAGCATATGAAGGGATCCGAAGCACTGTGAATCATCATGAGGGTTTTAAACCCTTCCATGTGATTAGCGGGATCATCATCGCCGTTGTACATCTCGAATTGGGGAGACCTGAAATTTATGGGGATCTCGGCTTCCAAGATTTGAGTGGAGAATGGGTGTCATGTCGGCCTATAACCATGGACTAGCATCGGCCCGCCCTCGCCGAAATGGGCGAGGCAGTTCTCCATCTCCTGGAGGCATCGAAGGACGACGTCTCCCGTGCTATGGGGCGGGTCGATCCGTGAGATTTGCTGCCTCTGGCTTCTGATTGGGGGTAGAATTTGTCGCGTGCCTTGGATTGCCTGGAGGACCTCGTTCCGAAAGTTTTGGAACTCGGCCCTTGTGACTGGGGCTTGCTCCACCGGGTCACGCAGGGGTGGAGGTCCCCGGGGTGTGTGGCTATGTCCCGGTTCCCGTTCTAGGGACGGCTGTCTGCGATGGTTCGGGACCGAGTTAGAAATGGCCTCTCCCCTTGTTCTACTGGCCTACCGATTCAGGATGACACGACATAAATCAGTCGTGACCGAATGAGAGGCGCCCGACCAGGGTCTGGCCTCGCCATTGACCCGCGCTTGGTTAGAGCCATGGGCGTTAGCGAGGCTGTGAGGAGGAGGAGGGTCTGGACGACGTCCAAAGGTGACGACCCTTATGGCTTTGGGAGCCATGTAAGAGCTCGGATTTGGGATGACGTCCCTGGCTAGGATCGGACTGGCGTCAGCACCGGAAAGTTTCCACATACGGCGCCAACCTGATGCTGTTTGTTTTGGGGTGTGGGGGCAACAGGTGTGAGCATACTTGCTAAAACTGGACTTTGAAAAGGCTTATGATTCTGTTGAATGGGGCTGTCTTCTCGAAGCTCCAAGGGGTAAGGATTTGGGGTTAGATGGATCAAATGGATTCGACACTGCCTCTGTACCAGTAGGGCAGCCATTAGGATCAACGAAAAGTCTGGAAGGATATTTTCTTGTAGAAGAGGCATGAGGCAGGGGGACCCCTAGTCCTCCCTTCTTTTTACAATTGTCGCCGATGTTCTTAAAGGAATGATGGATAATTGTAAACAATCTGGTGGGATATCTCCTGTGGCGAGGTGTAGGACTCGCCCAGGGTTCTCAATCTTACAATATGCTGATGATACTCTACTATTTGGTAACAGGAATTTGGGAGAGACTATCACCTTCAAAGGAATACTATATTGTTTTGAAGCTTGGTCTGGTCTTAGGGTAAACTTCAATGGCAGGGTTAACTTCAACTTCAAGAGCGCCCTCATTCCCATTGCAATGACAGAGGAAGATGCTCGTAATCACATGACCTGTCTGAACTGCAAGGTGGAGAATTTCCCTATTAAATATTTGGGGTTACCACTGCGACCAGAAAAATTGAAGAAATCAAATTGGATGCTGATTATCGACCGAATAGAAGCCATGCTGGCTAGGTGGAAAGGATCTACACTTCACTTCGTACAATTGTACAAGGAATTTTGAACTTTTTATTACATCAAAGTCTTTTACATTATAACGCGGCGGAAAGTAAATAAAGTACAACAATGATAAATATACAATTGTAATAACTTTAGCATTTAAGTAATCATCAACATCAAATTCAACTTTTTATCTTCTTGTAAATTCCAAGTCCTGCATATGAAACTATGGGCACGTCAGTTTCTTACAACTGACGAAATATTATAAATGGTGATCCTTTTTTTGCCATAATATAACGATTCTTTAATACTTTAACAACCACAAACTTGAATGCAAACAAAGTGTAAAAGAGTGACTATCCTAATCATGTCAGTGTATGCAATGACTTAATGCCTAATACAGATGTTTACGCTAGGATGAAACTAATGCATACTTGTTCGGATTCTATGCATCCCATACTACATAGGTCCGAGGGCAAGTACCTACGTACTCCGCATTGTAGGGTTAGATCCCTCGCCATGCAACCTACTATGATGACTACTACAAGATTTAGACACTTTACAAGTATTGGCTCTCTCCCTTGGAATACTGGAGACCAATCTCTCTCCATGGATCATTTTGTGGCCCTTAAGTCCATCGTCCCGAAATACTGTGGATCGTCTCATTCCGTAGGTCATTCTGGAGCCCTCATTGCACAAGCATCCCATGAGCGTCGCTCTCGTCCCAGATACTGGAGATCGTTCCCACTCTGTGGATCATTCTGTGGCCCTTACATCCATCATCCCAGAATACTAGGGACCGTCTCTTGCCAAGGATCATTCTGGAGTCCATAACTCACGTTTGTACTCATTTCATCATATCACCAACTAGTGCCTGGTCCTTAAGTTTAGGTTATGATTATTAAGAACTAGAGTTTAGCTTACCCACCTATCTTAAACAAAACACTGAGACAGTCAACCCAACTGGTTACTTCTCACAATTTCATAATTTCAACTGCGGTAATCTGGGCCTCGCTCACCCTAGAATAACAACCGTCTCAACCGAGACTACAAAGTTGACATCTAACCTCATCAAGATAATTCATTTCTTTACTCACAATCTCTTTCTCATATTCATTTCTTTATAATCTTATAACATGAAGTAACTCACTTCAACTTCCATTATCAATTTAATCATTTATAGCCTTGTATTGAACTCAAATATTCTTAGTCAAATACTACTAAATCTCATCAAGAGGAATCTAATCGCATTCCAAATTTTTATCTTTCTTTAATCATACAAGAGTCAAAATTTTAATTAAAATTTCAAGTTCTTTAACACATTATTTAATGTGAATTCCACTTTCACTTCTCACAAAATATATCAAAATATTGTGGAAATATTTTATAAAGCCTAGATAATATTTTAGCGAAATAGTAATATTTCCCCCCAAATATTATGCTCTTTAAAACTCAAAAATACAAACAAAAAAATCAAAAGGAAATAAAGGAGGGGCTGGTGGTTCGAACCTGTGACCCCCGCCCTGCTACAGTGGGCGCTTTGAGTCGCACTCGACGACCAGAAAGCCCAAAGGGGGCTAGTGAAAGAAACCCATTTAATTGCTTTATATACAGGCACACTGTATTATTGGAAAAATCAAATTTTGAAATAAAATAGAGGCTCTAACAAGACTTGAACCCAAGACCCGACGCTGTTCACAGCACCCACACCGGAAACCAATACTCCCAAACCCATTCTCTGTTATAATCAGGAGTTAAAATCTCTTTATACTTCTTGTCTGTTTATAAATCTTCTTTACAAATTTCGACTTCTCAATTATTTTGTATCATTCAAATCAAATTCTTTCCAGAATATTTTCTTTCCAAAATACTGTATAATAGCATATGTTTAAACTTATAAAACTCTTATTTTCGATAATATAATAAAAGCTTCTCTCTCAAATTGTATTAATAGACTCATATCATTAAATTTCAGGTAAAATATTGTCCATCTTCAAAACATCATTATAAAAATTCTTTATACCAATAAAATACACATTTTTTAGACTATTTCCATATTTCTCTATAATAGCATCTTAAAACTTTTTCATTCATGTTGCATTATTTTGACTACTATATGAACATTCTAATGCATCAATTTGAATCTTTCATTCCCACAATCCACTAGATGTTAGTTTCTTTTTCTCTTTCTAATTAACATGAGTTCTAGCCATTCATTTTTACCACAATATCATTTCAACAAATCAGGACATAATTAAAACAACATTATGCAATCTAAATTCGTCACAATTCTACTACTCATATGTCAAACTAGCATGCTTCATTCTACAAAATTTAGAAAGTAATTAAGAGACACCCCCCTCAAAGAAGATCGTAATGTAGAAGAAAAACAATTCCTAGAAAGTTCATAGCTCCAACACGATCGTCTAGCCATTCTCCTCCTAGTAAGAACAACTCCAAGCTCCTCCAAGAATTGCAAGATAAAAACTCTACTCTCTTTCTTTTCCTCTCTCTTTTGATTCTTATTTTGGTGCAAATGACAAACAATTGGGGGGGGGGGGGATATTTATAGGAGAAATGTATGGCTAGGATTTAATCTCACAACTCCAAATAACTACCCACTCTCCCACTTCTCCACTCTCCCACTATAGGCCGGCCTTAGGCTTCTTGTGCATGCACCTACACGTGTGGTGCACAAGTGCACACCCTTTTCATTTTTTATATTTTTTATATTTGTGTATTTACTAGTTGTTACATGACACGTGTAAGAATATGTAGAACTAATTGTGGGATTATCTTAATGGGCTTCTCTTGTGGGTTTGGTTTATTTTTATTTATTTAATTTATTCTAGTGTGCTTAGAGTCTTCTATTAGGCCTATGGTTTCTAAATAAGAAGTAGAAAACTAAATGAGAAAAAGAAAGGAAATCATGCATAACTTAAATAAATTTTAGAATGAAAATAATGAGATGAAATTGCATGTGTGTTGCACATGAAAATCAATATTCAAATACAAAATCGATTTTACCATTGGGAAAATATTTATAAATAATCGGAATGTACATACGAAATTATATTTCATTATACATATACCGTAGTGTAATCAATACGTATGCAGAAAAACACGTGCACCGCATGTATACAAATATTTTAATTAAAATAGGAAAAAAATAAATTTCTATTTATAAAATGAATTCAAACAAGTCATAAAATAAATAATTGAAACACATCGAAAATATTATACGTAACGGTAGAAAAATTCGTAATCGATACGTGCATCGATGACACGTATAAAGCACGTAAAAACACAGAGATTTGAATTTATATATTTGAATTGACTCAAATAGGATAAAATAAATTTTGAGAAGACGGGAAATGCATAAATAGTTGAAATACAAAATAAGTATGATATTTATACTGAAATGTATTACGAATATCACCAGTAACGGTACAAAATACACGTGCGTAACCAATGTTCTAAAAAGCGCTAAGTGGTAGTCGGGCGGCCGATGGGGGCCTAGCACCTAAACCTTGTATGCGGGGATTAAGCAACTAAGCGCTAGGCAGTTTTTTAATTTATTTATTTATTTATTTGAATATTTATTTATCTATCGATCTCTGGGTTTGTTTTCTTGTCACCCTTTTTTACTCTTTATTACTACTCATTCTTACTATTTAATTTTTTCTCCTTGCTATTGTAAGATAGGCTTCACATAGTCGAATTGGTGTATTATTGTATCGGTGAACATGAGAACTCTATCTTCTCCATATTCATACAAGATTACAGCTTTGAACTCCTTCAATAACGAAACTTGCACAGAGTGTATAATGTATCATGACAGGATAAAATTGCCACTTTGACATGTTTGAATGATAGCATGACAGGATGAAAGGGCAGGCACAGTTATAATTTTTCATATAAAGAAGAACCAGCTAAATAGCTAATAGATCATGTTGCAAAGAAATAAGAAGCATGATTTATCATCGATTACTACCAAAACAAATAAAGAAGATAAAAGAAATACCAGATGAGAATGTATGAAGTTGAGAAGTTATAAGTAGATGACCTGACTTTACTGCAGCAAAATCAGGTTGTGCAGCTGATATGAGGCAAACATTCATCAGCATGCCTTCTCAGTACAGAGAATCCCCCATGTTTGCTTGTGTCTGAAGCAGTGAGCGTTTTACAAAAAGAACAAACTGTAAACTTTTCAGGTTCAGGAAGTGGAGGGTCTGGACTTGTGATCTCTCCTTGCTAAAAGAAGATTCCATTAGATTATGACAAAAGTTCAAGAAAAGGGAACCAAGAAAAAAAAAGAACCATAATTATAACTACACCCACACTACATACAACTAAACATCCATCCAAAATTGGTTGCGTGTTGATAAGAAGATGACTCACATCTGCCTCAGGTAGCAAAGTAATCTGTGCGTAAACTTCATCAGTATCAGCTTCAGCCTACAACACAAATATAACCCAACAACTAAATTCAACACACTGAACTGCCAAAAAAACAGTACAAAGACTATTTAGAGAAATGTAAATTTGGATGAAAGCTTACTCGGAGTTCAACATTGACGACCTTGCAAAGGATCTTCGCAAGCAAATTGAACGAAGACATCTGCTGATCCAGCCCTTGCTGAGTAGACGCTTCGAGCTACACGAACAACGACAACATAACCAAACTCAAAAATAAAAACACTCCCATTAAAAGTATCGGGGAAAAAAACCCCTTTAAATTCTTGTTCCATATGCCCTTGAGGAAAGTAGTAAATCCTCTCCCCTTCTCTCGGCACCGCAACAAGCAGCCCCACAGAAGCATGCCATAGTTCCTTGTACAAAAAATCACCGGAGGAGGGCGTCGGAGGGAGGCAGAGTCGGAAGGAGGCGGAGGCGGAGTCGGAGGGAGGCATAGTCGGAGGGAGGCAAAGGAGGAGGGAGGCGGAGGAGCTGCAATTCTGCGAAGGAGGAGGGAGGTAGAGGAGGAGGGGGGTGGAGGAGCTACGATTCTGCGAAGGAGGAGGGAGGCGGAGGAGGAGGCGCTGCGATTCTGCGAAGGAGGCGGGAGGCGAAATTGATTCGGGGGTTTTAGTCTTTTAAAGAAGAAGTGATTTAGGGTTTTTTTAAGGAGGAGAACGTGATGAGCGGATCAGATACCTCTTTTTTTTTATTACTTAAGTCCTAAGCGGGTCTAGTCCGCCTAGTCCGCCCCAGACCCGCTTAGACCGATTAAATGCTGCCTGGATCCGATTTTAGCCACCTAGAACCAATTGCCAATTTTCGTAAATGCCTAGCCCCCAGTCGAGGCGTTGAGGGGCCGCCTAGGCCGCTTTTTTGAACACTTGGGATTGTCTTAATGAGCTTCTCTTGTGGGCTTGGTTTACTTTTATTTATTTAATTTATTCTAGTGTGCTTAGAGTCTTCTATTAGGCCTATGTTTTCTAAATAAGAAGTAGAAAACTAAATGAGAAAAAGAAAGGAAATCATGCATAACTTAAATAAATTTTAGAATGAAAATAATGAGATGAAATTGCATGTGCGTTGCACGTGAAAAACAATATTCAAATACAAAATCGATTTTACCAATGGGAAAATATTTATAAATAATCGGAATGTACATACGAAAATATATTTCATTATACATATACCGTAATGTAATCAATACGTACGCAGAAAAACATGTGCAACGCACATATAAAAATATTTTAACTAAAATATGAGAAACATGAATTTCTATTTATAAAATAATTGAAACACATAGAAAATATTACATGTAGTGGTGGAAAAATACGTAATCGATACGTGCATCGATAACACGTATAAAACATGTAAAAACACAGAGATTGTAATTTTTATATTTGAGTTGACTCAAATAGGATAAAATAAGTTTTGAGAAGACGGGAAATGGATAAATAGTTGAAATACAAAATAAGTATGATATTTATAATGAAATGCATTACGGATATCACCAGTAACGGTACAAAATACACGTGCATAACCAATGTTCTAAAAAGCGCTAAGCGGTAGTCGGGCGGCCGATGGGGGCCTAGCGCCTAGACCTTGTAAGCGGGGATTAAGCGACTAAGCGCTAGGCAGTTTTTTTAATTTATTTATTTATTTATTTATTTGAATATTTATTTATTTATCGATCTTTTGGGTTTGTTTTGTTGTCACCCATTTTTACTCTTTATTGCTACTCATTCTTACTATTGAATTTTTTTCTCCTTGCAATTGTTGGATGGGCTTCACATAGTCGAATTGATGTATTATTGTATCGGTGAACACGAGATCTTCTCCATATCCATCCAAGATTGCAGCTCTGAGGTCCTTCAATAATGAAACTTGCACAGAGTGTATAATGTATCATGACAGGATAAAATTGCCACTTTGACATGTTTGAATGATAGCATGATAGGATGAAAGGGCAGGCACAGTTATAATTTTTCATATAAAGAAGAGCCAGCTAAATAGCTAATACATCATGTTGCAAAGAAATAAGAAGCATGATTTATGATCGATTACTACCAAAACAAATAAAGAAGATAAAAGAAATACCAGATGAGATGTATGAAGTTGAGAAGTTATAAGTAGATGACCTGACTTTACTGTAGCAAAATTAGGTTGTGCAGCTGATATGAGGCAAACATTCATCAGCATGCCTTCTCAGTACAGAGAATCCCCCATGTGTGCTTGTGTCTGAAGCAGTGAGAATTTTACAAAAGGAACGAACGGTAAACTTTTCTGGTTCAGGAAGTGGAGGGTCTGGACTTGTGATCTCTCCTTGCTAAAAGAAGTTTCCATAAGATTATGACAAAAGTTCATGAAAAGGGAACCAAGAAAAAAAAAGAACCATAATTATAACTACACTCACACTACATACTACTAAAAATCCATCCACAATTGGCTGTGTGTTGATAAGAAGATGACTCACATTTGCCTCAGGTAGCAAAGTAATCTGTGCGTAAACTTCATCAGTATCAGCTTCAGCCTACAACACAAATATAACCCAACAACTAAATTCAACATACTGAACTGCCAAAAAAAACAGTACAAAGACTATTTAGAGAAATGCAAATTTGGATGAGAGCTTACTCAGAGTTCAACATTCACGACCTTGCAAAGGATCTTCGCAGGAAAATTGAACGAAGGCATCTACTGATCAAGCCCTTGCTGAGTAGACGCTTCGAGCTACACGAACAACGACAACATAACCAAACTCGGAAATAAAAACACTCACATTAGAAGTATCAAGGAAAAAAAACCCATTAAAATACCTGTTCCATATGCCCTTGAGGAAAGTAGTAAACCCTCTCCCCTTCTCTCGACACCGCAACAAGCGGCCCCATACAAGCATGCCATAGTTCCTTGCACAAAAAATCACCGAAGGAGGACGACGGAAGGAGGCGGAGTCGGAAGGAGGGGGAGTCGGAGGGAGGAAGGAGGGGGAGGCGGAGGAGCTGCGATTCTGCGAAGGAGGGAGGCAGAGGAGGAGAAGGGCGGAGGAGCTGCGATTCTGCGAAGGAGGAGGGAGGCGGAGGGGGAGGGAGGCGGAAGAAGAGGAGCTGCGATTCTGCAAAGGATGAGGGAGGCGAAATTGATTCGGGGGTTTTAGTCTTTTAGAGAATAAGTGATTTAAGGTTTTTTAAGGAGGAGAACGTGAAGAGCAGGTCGGATCCCTGTTTTTTTTTATTACTTAAGTCCTAAGCGGGTCTAGTCCGCCTAGACCTGCTTAGACCGATTAAATGCCGCCTAGATCCGATTTTAGCCGCCTAGAACCAATTGCTGATTTTCGTAAATGCCTAGCCCTTAGTCGAGGCGTTGGGGGGCCGCCTAGCGCCTAGGCCGCTTTTTAGAACACTTGGGATTATCTTAATGGGCTTCACTTGTGGGCTTGGTTTATTTTTATTCATTTAATTTATTCTAGTGTGCTTAGAGTCTTCTATTAGGCTTATGGTTTCTAAATAATAAGTAGAAAACTAAATGAGAAAAAGAAAGGAAATCATGCATAACTTAAATAAATTTTAGAATGAAAATAATGAGATGAAATTGCAAGTGTGTTGCACGTGAAAATCAATATTCAACGAAATCAATTTTACCAATAGTAAAAAATTTATAAATAATCGGAATGTACATACAAAATTATATTTCATTGTACATATACCGTAGTGTAATCAATACGTACGCAGAAAAACACGTGCATTGTACGTATAAAAATATTTTAATTAAAATAGGAGAAACATGAATTTCTATTTATAAAATGAATTCGAACAATTCATAAAATAAATAATTGAAACACATAGAAAATATTACACGTTGCGGTGAAAAAATACGTAATCGATACGTGCATCGATAACACGTATAAAATATGTAAAAATACAGAGATTGGAATTTTTATATATGAGTTGACTCATATGGGATAAAATAAATTTTGAGAAGACAAAAAATGCATAAATAGTTGAAATACAAAATAAATATGATATTTATACTGAAATGCATTACGGATATCACTAGTAACGATACAAAATACACGTGCGTAACACACGAGGGGTAAAATTATCATTTTCAATTTTACGGGGTGTTATAGGGAGAGATGACAAGATTATATTCAATCTTACCTCCTTATCAAGGGGTCACATAGTCTTGGATTCCGTTTAGGACCTAAAGTATCTTGTTTTTGGAAATGGGTCGCCAAAGGGTATGACATGTTCTACAGCGGTATTACGTCCTTCATTGGTAATGGCATGACGGCCAGGTTCTAGCAAGAAAAATGGTGTGGTGATCACTCTTTAAGAGAACTATCCCCGAGCTATTTGCACTTGCTTCCCAACCAAATATTATTGTGGCCAAAACCTGGAAAAGGAACTCCTGAAGACCCTCCTTTAACTCACGTCTCGACCCAGATTCTCAATTGAGACTAAGTGAGTTACAAGCTCATATTACCCAATTGGGAGTGAAATGCTGTGATGTTCCGAACCGTAAGTCTTGGGGTTTGGAGAAGAATGGCTCATTCTCAGTCCGATCTTTCTATAATCGTATTCATTTCAGAGGTTGTTGCCCAAAATGCTCTTCGATACTTTGGAAGGAGAAAGCTCCAACGAAAGTTAAAGTATTCCTTTGGCTAGTTATTAACGATGTGATTCTCACTAGAGAGAATTTGGCTAAAAGACAACCACACATTGATACTTTTTGCGGCTTTTGCAATGCACCCACGGAATCGAAAGACCATCTTTTCCTAGAATGCGCTAGAAGTAAGGCCGTTGTAAGTGAAGTTCTAGGAGCTCTCGGAACTTTGAATTATCCCCTGGCCTATGATGATCTGTGGATAGGTTCCATTTTCGCTAAAGAGAGAAATGAGATGAAAGAAGCGTGATATATCGCTATCACTGCTACGACTTGGGTCTTGTGGTTTGACAGAAATAAATTTTATTTTCGTTGGACTTATAATAGTACTTCTGATAATTTGACTCACATAATGTATTTTATCTCCTTTTGGGCTACAGCTGCAGCGACGGGACCAAGAGGGCAAATCGCCAGAGCATTTGAGCTACAGGAGTTCGATGATAAAGGGGTGGAAATCGGTCCCACTCTGAACTGATTTGCTGATGACCTGACCGCTCACCCTCCAGGGCACTGTTTGAGAGATCTATGTTGTACCCTTTTCTTTTGTACTCTATATGCTCGAGTATGTTTTGTATTTTATATTTTGGGACTATCCCATCCTCCTATGTATTATGGAGGTTTTATATTTTATTTATGCATCATACTTCTTTTATAATTCTGGCTAGTATTCTGAGTTTATTTTATTAATTACTTATTAATGAAATAGTGTCATATACTTCACATTTTCTTATACGAAAAAAGAACAGGCAGTTGGTCGTGGTGGCTGCGCAGTTGGTCATGGTGGCTGCTCAACGGAAACAAAAGCCATAAAAACCAGTACTATCTGAAAGAGAATTGTTTAAAGGCATAAAAAATAAAGTGAAATCAACCCCATTGTGGGGACAGAAATTCCTAACAAAATGACTTCATAGTTGTAGATATTGTTCCAAATGTTTAATTTAAAACTTTCAGTCCTTCGAGTATTGGTCAAACCGATACAAAAATATGCTAACAGTTTGCAGTAAAAGGGAGAATTGTCACATTTACCTGAGACCCGAATAAGATCCGGATCCGATCCGGACCCGGCATTGGACCAGAACCGACCCGATCTATACAGGTCCGAGTCTGGGTCTTAAAATAAGACCCAATGCATTTTCGGATCTAGGTCTGGGTCCGGCTCCACTCAAAATAAATTGACCCGGAACCGTTAAATACCACAAAAAAATGGAATTTGAATAATAGGGTTATAGGGATATACATATAAAAGTAATTGTTGAAGATAGATGTGTAAATATAATATTTAGTTATGTACTTAAGTGCAAAAATTATTGGAACCCTAGGATATCGGTGAAAAAAAAACTTAAGTGCAAATATTTATTTCCCATTACCGGACCAGACGGATAGATTTTTTAACGGTCCGGATCCAATATTTGGACCCGTAAGGTACCGGGTCCGAGTCCGAATAGTGGAGGACTCGACCCGATAGAACCTGATACCAGCTATAGTAAAATGTACCATTTCTCATTAATATTTTCTACTCATCCAAACTCCGGTTCAAATAAACATTTTGTATGCATTCAACCCTCAATTAAATTTACACCACACAATTAGATTAGATCTAACTCTAATCTAACTAAATCTCTCAATTAAATCTACACCACACAATTAGATCTAACATTAACCTTACTAATTCTAAACCACACATCCTAATCTCACCCCAACCTAATTAAACTCTAATTAATTATTTAAATAAATAAAAACCCACCCTCCTCTCCATCTCTCCCTAAACTCCCTCTTCCTCTCCAAAAAAAACTCAGATCGATCATGCCTCCTATCTATCTATATTTTTTGTAGGTGTGCATCGCACATACATTATACTAGTACCTTTCTATAGGAAAGAATTATTGATGTTTTAGGCATCCATTTATATATTCCCATGTAACTGTATTATTTAAGTTGTATAGGGACATGAGCTGTATATGTGTTTATCCTCATGAATATCGGATCATTGAGTAGTGGGCCTATTAGTCTCTTATTCTGTAAGTCGGTATTGTGCTATATATGCCGCCTCAAAACAGTATGCTATCTATTTAGAATATCTAGGGTGTCAACATGCTTGAAGCAGGAAAAACACTAGGTTCTACTCGTTCGAGCTATATAGGATGCTTGTGCTATATATGCTTGAAGCAAAAGAAATGGTGGAGCTACTCGTTCGTGCTTTACCGTAAAAGAAGAAAGTACAGATTTGGAGGAAGAAGCCCGTCGACAAAAGTGTCCATATTGTGGAAGGGAATAGCAAAACAGGGAGAAATTTTCTTTTCCAACACCAGATGCAAGGTAGGAAGTGGGAAAAACACTAGGTTCTGGAAAGACAAATTGTGTGGGGCAACAACATTGCAAAACCGATTCCCACAAGCAGCTGAAGCAGCTCTGGATCTAGATCTCACAGTCGCAGACATTAGAAGGAATGGCACTCTTAATTTTAAGGTATCACACAATATTACGACAGAAAGCACGGCCCAATTTGAAGAGTTGAATGAGATGATCTCGCAGGAAGGGGGAAGGGCTAATAGGTTACCAGATGAGAGATGGTGGGATAGAGACAATTCAAAAGTGTTTTCGGTTTCATCCATGTATAAATGGATCAATGATGGGGGTATGAGATGTCAAGTCCAATCGGTTATTTGGGGGGCCAAGATTCCGTTCAGGGTTAAAGTTTTCTGTTGGTTAGCCCACAACAACGCTATTCTTTCCAAACATAACCTGCAGAAGCGAAACATGCAGTTAGACGCGACTTGTGATATGTGTCTAGCAGCACAAGAAGACGTCAACCATATCCTGTTCCTTTGTCCCAATGCTCGTCTTGGGTGGGAGATAGTATGTAGGGGATTCGGGTGTTCACACTACCCTAGCATGACCACTGACATATGGGGGTATATTAGAGAGACACACATCAAAGTAGATGATAGAAAGGCGTGGGACATAGCCATTGCCGCTACAATCTGGAACCTGTGGCTAGAAAGAAATGATTTTATTTTCCGCAACAAAGTCTATAGATTTCATAATTCAATGCATAAGATTTTTCTTCTGATCTATGATTGGGCAGGAGCGCAGGAAGCAGCGAAGAGGCTCAGGACCAATGATGGAGACTAGCTAGACGGGAACACATGTCGGTTTCAGAGCAGCATGAGGCCGTCATGCCCGGCCTGTCAGTATTTTGGTGGCTCAAGTGGAGGGAGCTCTTTTGATGTTAAGCTGTATCAGTTGGATGACTGCTTTTCTAGCTATATGCTAACTTTTGTTGTTGTCTTTCTTTACTACTAGATGCTGTTGTCTCTTATATTTAGACTACCTTTAGTTGTTTTTAGCTTATGTACTGTACTACTCTGTTTCCTTAATTAATTATTAATGAAACGATGGCTTCGATCATCTTTTATCAAAAAAAATAAAACATGCTTGAAGCAAAACAATAACCACCCGTTTTTGTTCTTCAGCAAAACCCTCGTTTCGTATTTAAGATTCTACAAGACTAACCTTTGGCCTGACTCAAGAAAATAAATGAAGTTATTCCACCTTTTAACTCAAAGAAAAAAAAAAAAAAAAAAAAGAAAATAAATGAAGATGGATGCTCCCTGGGAATTTAACAGAACATGTGAACTGAATACCAATCTATTTTTCGCCTGACTAGCGAAACCGGGCAAGTGCTAATGCATACAAATAAAAAAGAAATCTCTGTATCTGACCTGACACACAACATTATAGGCTAACTATGAGGATTGATCCCCCAAAAAAATGGGAAGAACTTTTTTAGTAGAGCTCCCAAAGTTTTTTATTTAGGAATTACATGTTGTAACTGTAATTTAGATATGGTAAAGGTTTATCATTCAATTTCTCATACGGTTGATGTATTTAGGAGCTCGGACCTAGTTTGAATTATTCTTTCTATATTTCCATTCAGATTCATTTGAATAAATCTGAAAGGGTAACACAAAAATGTTGCTTGTAATTAGAGGTGGACAACTATTATCCGATCCCACCAATTCAAACTAATCCAATCCAAATCGACCAGTTTTTAACCAAACCAGTTGGGGGTTTGACTTGGTCCGATTCTTGATCTTCAATAACCAACTGGACCGGTTCGGTTGTTGGATGGGACTTTCAAATAACCGATGAAACCGAACCGACCGTACCTCTGCGCATTAGTCTAACAAAAATCTAGTTCTCCTTTAATTTTTTGAATATACAAATAATCATTTCTTATTTTCTTGGCGATACAAACAGTCTCCTTTAATTTCTTTAATCCAAATCGAGCAGTTGGTCTACCTATATTTTAATTCTCCATATTCCTGTGTGTTATGTTGTTGAGAAATACTTGATTTACAGTGTGGCCCAGCTTAATAGAATCATGAAGTTGATGTAACATTTAGTAGTAACTTTAATCTAGTCAAGCAGAAATTATTTTCTAAATCTTTTTTATTGTACCTAAAATTCAATTAGCTATAGTTATTGATGTTCCTTTAATAAGTATAAACTAAGATTACAAAAGTACGCAGGTGAAAAAGCAGTGTATCTCACTCATTTAAACGTCATCATCTCAAACAATTTGTGTAAAATTCATTAGCAAATTGTGATTTTATAAATCTTCATTTTAAATTAATTTTCTGAACAACAATTAACAAGTTGCTAGCATGTTGTTTCTTAAGATTGATTGAAGTTGATCTTTTAAATTTCAACGAAATTGTGAATGATGTTGGAGGTGAAAAGTAGCACGTCAAACTGATCATCCAATTCTATCCAAACTGAGCTTAATCGGCTTGGATGGAAACCGATCCAATTAAGGCTCGGATTGGTTGCGGATGAAAAAAAATTAAAAAATTGATATTCTTTGAATCAGTGGTGGATGATCCATATTAGGTCGGATACAAACCGATGCCTACCCCTACTTGTAATAAGCATAGTCACAAATCCGGCATTCGGAAATAATTCGGTAAGATTCAATATTCGGAATTCGGCAAAAATTCGGAAAATTCGGAAAAAATTCGGTATAAGTTCGGAAAGAAAGAAATACAAAATTTAATACATCTTAATAGTTAGTACCCATCACCAAAGCAAAAAAATATTTATTAGTAGTCTATGAATCTAGTCATAGTATTGTTGATTCTTGATTTTGATGATCACAACACACTGCACATATATCCTTGCTATACTTTATAATTGCAGGTGCTATACACAAATGACTCACTACTATACAGCTGAACAAATGAACAAGCACAAAGGCTCCAGATAAAGACAATGGTTAAAGGTTCATTCAAGACTCAAGACTCAAGACTAGATTCAAGACTCAAGCCAAAGTCTCAAACTTAAAAGTTTCAATTATAGTCATGTCTTGTAAACAATGTAATCTTATTTTTGTTGAGTCTTCGTATGATGTAAAGCCTTGTCACACACACATACACTCACTATTTTACAATGTGTGTTTTTAAAACATCAAAAATAAGGTCAAAACAGTTTGAAATAATTTAACTGTTGAGTACCAGTCGACCGATGCTTCTATCAGTCGACTGGCAGTACAAAACTGTTTAAATTTATTCAAACTTTGACCAGTCGACTCATTATGGCAACCCAGTCGACTGTTCGAGTGCTTTTGACCGTTTTCTATTTTCAAAATCGATTTTCAAATTTAAAAGCTCTTAGATCCGTTGGTTGACAGTTGGAATAACTGTCTCCCAACGTCCAGGAGTTCTAACTCTATAAATAGAGTTCAGAACTCTCTGAAAAAGATCTAACAACATTTTTAAGAATCCCGAGCAATCTTTGAGCATTTCTAAGTGTTAAAGAGAAAAAGCTTTCAAAGTTCTAAAATTCTGGTTCTCTACACTCAGTCCAGTATAACATCGGAATTCGTTCTGGACTGGGTATAGAAGTCGACCTCTTTTTAGCCACGTTCTACATCACATAACACCAACAAGGCTATAGGTTGACTGTAAATTTTTATTGTTTTCTTTTTGCTCTCGGTTCTACTAATAATAATCTATGATTGGTTCACTCTTTTATATTACCGCAAGTAGACCAGATATTATGTTCAGCGTATGTTTATGTGCTAGATATCAATCTAGTCCTAAAGAGTCTCATTTAAAAGCTGTGAAACGAATTTTAAGATACATTAAAGGCACATCTGAATTTGGTTTATTTTATCCACGCACCGATAATTTTCAACTTTTGTCATATAGCGATGCTAATTTTGCTGGTAGTAAAACTGATCGCAAGAGCACTAGTGGGACATGTCACTTTTTGGGACATTCACTAGTTTCTTGGTGCAGTAAAAAGCAAAATTCCGTATTCCTATCAACTACAGAAGCTGAGTATATTGCTGCAAGTTTGACATGTGCACAAATCTTGTGGATGAAACAAACTTTATTAGATTATGGTATTTCTTTTGAAAAACCTTCAATTATGTGTGATAATACCAGTGCAATTAATCTATCTAAAAATCCGATTCAACATTCACGTACGAAACATATTGATATTCGACATCATTTTCTACGTGATCATGTTTTAAAAGGAGATATATCTTTAGACTTTATCTCTACTGATAAACAAGTAGCAGACATCTTTACCAAACCCCTTAAAGAAGATACTTTTATTAACTTAAGAAGAGAACTAGGAATATGTAATTTTACTGATATTTGTTGAAAATTTCATCTGTTAAGTCGACTGTGTTTTTATTAAGTCGACTGTACTGTATTTTTATATATACTTATTTTGTTCTCTGAACATTCGCCTGATCCGTATTCAAGTAGACATATCAGTAGATATAAAAACTTATTTTTCTTCTCAACTAAGTCGACTGCTCTACCCTATCAGTCGACTGTCGCGAGTTCAATTGTCTTCAGCGACGATTCATCACACAGTTTTTGAGATGAAAGTTCATTTCTTTTCACCCGTGACTCTCTCCATCAGCCGTTGATCTCTTCCCCTTCAATCACAGCGATCTATCTGCAGTTAAAAACCCTTCTCCCAGCCTCCTTCTTCACCTTTTTACCATTACCCCCAAATTCGAAACCCTAAGTCCAGAGAAGAAGAAGAAGTCGACTACCGTGCTGCTGCTGCTCGACTCCTAGTTGTTCTTTCTCTTCCCTCTTGGTAAAATCTTCCCTTTGCTCATTTCTTATGGCACCCAAACGTTCTAAAAGATCTCATGATGCTAGTTCATCTTCACAAGATTATTCCCAATATCTGTTAAGTCCTGATCTATTAGAACGGTGGTATCTTATGTGTAGCATTGTTATTTTTCCAGGTCGTTTTGTCAATTTTAGTGAGTTAGATCGGTTTAACCTAGTTTCCCTTTTCCAAAACTGTAGTCTTTATGACTATCTTTCTTTAGCCAATCAACCCGATTATTATCCCCAACTTATCTATCTTTTTTACACGAACATGAGAGTTGTTCAAAAGAAAGATGGAGATGTTGTGATCCGTTCCTCAGTCAAAAATACTAAGATGACTCTAACACCCGAGAGAATAAATCTCATAATGGGTATTGATGACGAGGGACTCGATCTAGGTGACATTATTCTTGATGATTTCTCTGTTTTATCTAGAATATTTTTGCCCAATCATGGACCCCCAATGACTAGTAAAAATATAACACCTGTTGCAAAATTGGTTGCAAGAATACTTGCTTATAACATTCTTTCCAAACGAGGAAGTTATGATCAGTATTCTATGGAACTGCAACAAGCTGTTTATGCCATTTTTGGTAAAATTGTCATAAATTGGGGTCGTATCATCTTTTCCAAACTTGAACAAAATCATACTCATTTCTTACCCTTTGGAGGTCTCCTTACCAGGGTCTTTCAGGCCTACGATATTGATCTCGACTCCGAGACCAATGTCGTTAAGCACTATGAATGCTTCGATCGTGCTAGTTTAGCCCGTATGAAGCTTCTTGACCCTCCTCCTAGAACTTCACTTAGGTCTCCTCCTCCCTCACAAGTACCTTTGGCATCTTCTGCTAGACCATCAGCATCTTCTAGTTCATCTCGTCCTCATGCTAATTATGAAGATCCATCTACTCTTTATGAATGTGTCAATTATCTTATGGAACATTCAATCCTGTTGATTCTCAGCTTGACTCTCTTGACTCCAAAATTACCCACCTAACCAACCTCTTTACTTCTCAATTTCCCCCTCCATCTCAAGCTGCTGATGAAGACTCGGAAGACGACGATTGATGATTATTTTTAATTTTATTTTATGTAATTTTTTCCTTATTTCCTATGTATTGATGAACTTGTTAGTTTATGTATAAGACAGTTATTTCTGTATTTATTTCTGCAAAAGACTGGTTATTTTTTGTTTTTGTTGATGACAAAGGGGGAGAAATACCTCTTACTTGTTTACTGTATTCTGTTCTGTTTGTTCTGTGTATTTATCTTTTATTGGTAAGTCGACTGCTAAAAGTATAAGTCGACTGATGTTACTGTAATGTTACTGTAATTGTGATATTACTGTATTTGTGTTTGTGTGTATGTTTATTCTTTCTCTGATCAGTCGACTGCTTTTCTTATAAGTCGACTGATACAATCTATTTTATAATACATCTTTATGTATGCATGTTGTGTTTTTAATAGGGGGAGCATATCATTACTATGCTTGTATTATTTTCTTGTTGTTATCAGCTATTGTGTTGTCATCATCAAAAAGGGAAAGAATGTTGATTCTTGATTTTGATGATCACAACACACTGCACATATATCCTTGCTATACTTTATAATTGCAGGTGCTATACACAAATGACTCACTACTATACAGCTGAACAAATGAACAAGCACAAAGGCTCCAGATGAAGACAATGGTTAAAGCTTCGTTCAAGACTCAAGACTCAAGACTAGACTCAAGACTCAAGCCAAAGTCTCAAGCATAAAAGTTTCAATTATAGTCATGTCTTGTAAACAATGTAATCTTATTTTTGTTGAGTCTTAGTATGATGTAAAGGCTTGTCACACGCACATACACTCACTATTTTACAATGTGTGTTTTTAAAACATCAAAAATAAGGTCAAAACAGTTTGAAATAATTTAACTGTTGAGTACCAGTCGACCGATGCTTCCATCAGTCGACTGGCAGTACAAAACTGTTTAAATTTATTCAAACTCTGACCAGCCGACTCATTATGGCAACCCAGTCGACTGTTCGAGTGCTTTTGACCGTTTTCTGTTTTCAAAATCGATTTTCAAATTTAAAAGCTCTTAGATCCGTTGGTTGACAGTTGGAATAACTGTCTCCCAACGTCCAGGAGTTCTAACTCTATAAATAGAGTTCAGAACTCTCTGAAAAAGATCTAACAACATTTTTAAGAATCCCGAGCAATCTTTGAGCATTTCTAAGTGTTAAAGAGAAAAAGTTTTCAAAGTTCTAAAATTCTGGTTCTCTACACTCAGTCCAGTATAACATCGGAATTCGTTCTGGACTGGGTATAGAAGTCGACCTCTTTTTAGCCACGTTCTACATCACATAACACCAACAAGGCTATAGGTTGACTGTAAATTTTTATTGTTTTCTTTTTGCTCTCGGCTGGAGAATTAGACTCTAGGGTGTAGAGCGGTCGTTTCACTCTTGGTGGTAGAGTGGGTCTGCTTTCTCTGGTTGAGAGAAAGGACTACGGGTTAGACAAGGTTGTTGTCTGAACGCCGTAGGGTATTCTTGTAAACTTGTTTTTCAAGAATAGTGAAAATCTCAAGTGGGTTGCTTGGGGACTGGATGTAGGTCGGAAGGACCGAACCAGGATATATCGTGTGTACTCTGTGATTGTTTCTCTCGTACTTGCATTTACTTGTTTCTGTTTAAGTTCTGTGAAACTTGTCTGGACAGTCGACTCAGCACATTATCAGTCGACTGGTCAGTCTCATTTCTTTAAATTTTTATTGTGTCTTCAGTCGCCTGTCTCAACTTTAAGTCGACTGCACAGAGTTGTTTGAATTTTCTTTTATTTAGTTATATCAGTCGACTGGTTCACACCTAAGTCGACTGCACCGAAGAAAAAGTCTTTATTCCGCAGTTTATTTTAATTAACACTATTCACCCCCCCTCTAGTGTTTGTTGCCTCGCCTACAGGATCCAACAAGTATATTGTATAAGATAAGAATCAATAAGCTTTACGATTATTTACTTGCTTTGATCATCAGTTTTATATGACATCACACTGCATACCACAAATCACACATACACCATAATTAGCTCCGAAAACCCTGATATAGCATCACCTAGTTCTCAGTCTTGTTTTGTTTGTTAGCTACTTAACCTATGCACCAAACAACCAATTACAAGAGTGTTTCATAAGAGAATATCTTAGACTATTAACAATTAGAGACATCAATTACAAAATAATTTCAAACTCAAGTTTTCAGGTTCATGCCAACTTCAATCATCACTCCCCTTGGTTCCATATCCTCTTAAAAATTGGATAGCAGCAAGTTCACACAACAAATGGTTCATTTTATTGATCAACAATTGCAATGAACATGGACATAGATGAAAATGATAGGAGATCGAGAATCATACCTTTTAGTGATTGAGCGAACGAAATTCTTTTGATTGCAATAGGGAAAGAGGAATCATCGCTCCTTCTGATTTGGGGGAAAAAAATCTGCGCGGCTGGAAAGAGAAAAACGCAAGGGAAGAGAAAAGCAAGACACTACAAGGAAATAGGGTTGAATGCCTGAGTTGGGTTATTGGGTATTATTCGCGAATAATTCAACAATTCGTAATTTTTGCGAATTATTCGCGCACTTCGCGAATAATTCGGGAAGCGACGTATAATTTACGAACTAGTTCGGCTAAGAAAATATTCGCGAATAAATCGCGAATTTGCCGAATTAAACCCGAACTTTGTGACTATGGTAATAAGTGATTAGCAATTAAACCGGATAAGAGTAGCACAACTTTTCTTCCATGATTGGGATATGTTCACAAATTGTCCACATACACATATCCTTAATTTGGTAGTTTTTCTTTGATGAGGAAGTTAGAGATTGATGGTAAGTTCAGTATAAGAAGATCCAATACGGTTTTACAGGAACAAACCCTTTACTCGCATAGATATATCGAAAATCATCGATTGGAAAGGATGCCCAAAGAGATAGATCAGCTTCTCGACCAAGCAGTCCCCAACCAATCAGTTCTTCAAATGGTTTTGCCGTTTTGGTATCAGTTTTGGGTCAGAGTAGTAATTTGTATCCATAAGTTAATGTTCACTAAAATAAATGAATTGGTAAGTTACAGTTTTACTAGAAAACTACTTTTTTGATAGAATGGTAGGTTACAATTTATATATTTCTAAAGAGTAATGCTTCAGCCACTACCAATTTCACTACCATTCTTTTCACTACCTTAGGTGGCATATTCCTATTGGAGAGTTCTCCCACCTATTCTATCTTCTTCTACCTATTGGAGTGTGCCACCTAAGATAGTGAAGAGAAATGTAGTGCAATCTGTAGTGGCTCTAGCATTACTCATTTCTAAATAGTCATGACGGGTTATAGGTATGAAAAGTGATACCGTGCCTCTCGATTTAGAAACACTAACTTAACACTCCATTGTGATTGGGCCAGGTGTTCAGGTAACCTGTTCTCTAGGTTTAGCCGGTCTTCTCCCTTAGTTAATTAATTAATTAATTAATTAATTAATCTAGCAATATATTATACTAAATCACTTTTGGTCCAAAAATTTTTCAGCTATTTTTCTTTTTAAAACAAAAAAAAGGAAAACAAATATAGGAGGCAACCCCCCACTCTTTCTTCATCCAAATTTTAATGTGTAATCATATTTCTTAATCAAACTTTAAAAAGCTTGCAATATTGTATAGATGTTATTAGAGAATTTTTCAAAAGTAGTTTTGTTATTTTATCATTTTTTTAAAATTATGTGCAATATATTGCACATGATTATACTAGTTAATAAATTAATAAATTAACAAATCACTTTTCTTTGGGTTAATTATTTTTATAGGATACTTTTTGAAACTATTTGCATAAAAGTGATAATGGCCAAACTTTTTGCAACTAAGGGATAATTTCTAAATAATATTTTGTGCCTCCAATCCTATAATGTTATCTATAGGATTTGTGACCTTTCTGAAAATTTAAAATTTATTTTTGTAATATTTTCTATTGATCTTATCTAATCAATTTTTTAAATACTTAAATTCTGATAAACATATTGAGAAAACTATGTAATATTTACTTACTTTGTAATAAGTTTCTGATACCACCTGGATGCGAAGCATGAAATATGTGAAATTGTAGTAATTACTTGTAAAGAGAAATAAACAAAGTATCAAAAAACTTCAAAGATGATATCCTTTTGTAAAATAATATTCTTGAAAATAATGTGCATTATCAATTTGAAAAGTATTAAAGCAATCAAGCATAACTTTAAAATTTCTCATGGCTTCAGAATCTGTTTGTGATATTTCACTATCATATGGGGGCTCTTCGTGTTCTTCTATATGTTCATTTTCTTCATCTATATATGTAACGCCCCGAATCCCAAATACACTGAATTCGAGATATTCTACAGGATCTTTTCACTTTCTTTAGTACAATTTTACAAGGAAATTTAAACTTTTTACTTTACATCAGAGTTTACATCAATATTACACTTTTCTTTTGCACAGCGGAAGTAAAATTTACAACAATTAAACAAATGTACAACAGCATGGTAAAATCTTTATGCATCCATTCCTCTTACACATGCAATTACCTGCATACAAACTATGGGTACGTCAGTTTATTCAACCGACGATAATTATACATGGCCATCCTCTCTATGCCAGAAACAGTATAACGATTCTCATTTCTTAACAGATCACAAACTTGTTCACATAACAATTAAAGTAAAGGGGGAAGAATCTTAATGATGTCGTGTCGTAATCGTGCACTTAATCCTTAATGCAATTTCTTAATTTACATGACACTAATGCGCACTTGTTCGGATTCTATGCATCCCATACTACATAGGTCCGAGGGCAAGCCTCTTAACCGTTCTTCATTTTTGTAGGGTTCAATCCCTCGCCATGACTTAATCTACTTCTGTAATTACGGTGAGTATCCTAGATGATCTATGAGTACAAGCACGTGTCCTGGCCCCTGGAGTAGAATTCCGCGCCATGTCTTGACTCATCAAGCATGCATTCTGCGGCAATTCAGCCTCCTCCCTGAACACGATCCTCTTGCAGTCACCAAACATCCCACAAGCGTGACCAAAGTCCGATCATTCTGAGTTGTGCCCGCGCCATGTCTTGACTCATCAAGCATGCATTCTGCGGCTCACACACCCGCACCGTAAACTCTAGTTCTCATACTTATGTTTTTCTCTCACTTTCATCACCTCTTCACTATGTACTAAAATCATTAGAATCATGAATAAAAATCAAAGCTCTAGAGTTAGCCTCTCCACCAAACCGGACTTATTCATTTCATTTACACATGACCAACCTTGGTCTTCTTTTCAATTTCATTTCATTTCATTCATTTCACTGCCGGGGGAGACTTAGCTACTCTTCATTTCAATTTCCAATTCACAATTTCTAATTGAGCACTTTCAGCTCATAATTCATTTAGAGTCTCACAGACTTTCTTATCATGATCTTAGCCTTTTTCATGTTCATTTAATTCTAATCTCACATCTATGATTCTTTTCATGTAAATCTATACAGTCATAAGAGTTCATTGACATCAATCATAAAGTTCACAACTTTCAGCAATAAGCAAAACTAGAATCTCTGACATATCAAAATCCACTCTGTACAGTCGACTTGGAAGTATACCAGTCGACTCGTACAGTCAATACAAGTTCATCATAAACACTCGGGAGAGTCGACTGCTGCACACGGCCAGTCGGCTGTCCCGCAACTTTTCATGTTCACAGTGTTATCCACGTGACAGTCGACTGTTCATCCATCAGTCGTCTGTTCTGGGATTCTTTTAATAGTTCATTTCTATGTTCAGCTCAGTCGACTTGCTACACGCATTAAGTCGATTGGATAGTTTCAGAATTCAAAATCAGGAATGCACTTTCATCACGGTACACATACATTCATGTTTCATAAACACCACACTTCTTACTTGTTCAGTAACCTCGCAGCATGAAATTTCAAGTTACTAATACTGTCTTTTCTTTAAGGAAAATACTTTAAACATGCATTTACACTTATTCATAACTTTCTTACGAAGATGAAAACATAAATCTCAAGTCATTATACTATGTCAACATAATGGAATATCTCATTTCATGGAATTGCCGAATAATCATAATTAAATCAATGCACCAGTCGGCTGAACACATCATCAGTCGACTGCACCGACCGTTCTTAATTTTGTTAATCATCGCTAGTTCTTTTCATCCGTTCACCTTCCCTCCATCATATGTGGCATAGGGAAATATGAACTTAGTAATCGTACTATTACGTCTGTTTTGCATACATATTTATTACCACATCATAAAAATAATTGTCTCGTACCAGTCGACTTATTCATGTGACAGTCGACTGTACCGACCCTTTTGTTCTTATTCTCATCAGCATGCTCAGGCAATTTCTAATACATTGCATTTACTTCTCATAACATGGTAGCAATTATAATAATCATGGTATAATTCCTACATTAGAAGTCCTGATAAACACCCACCTTATTTGAAGAAATAATCGAAATCCCGCAAGAGCTCCTTAATGTAGTGAATGACTCCTCGTTCCTTGCTCCTTTGCTCCACACCGAACCCTTCAGAAAGCTACTCGGCCTCCACAGAAAAGCACCCACACACGACTCACAAAATACCTCTCTTACAATAATAATCTTGGTGTAAAAGAGATAGGGAATGAGAGGGGTATTTATACTAGAAAATAAGTGGAATTGAGGGCTAGGATTTATTAGGGAGTTGTAATATCAAGGGTTAGGATGCACTAGGGGGTTGAAATAACTACCCACACCTCTACACAACTACCCATGATTCACACCACTACTCCACTCAAAAGCCAGCCAAGAAGGAGTGCTCAATGCACGTGTATGCGAAATGCACGTGCATGCACAAACCACACTAATAAAACTTGTACACTCATGACAAGTCTTATAAAAAAAATATCACACAAAACAAGTTGTAAAAAAATAAAAGGATTTAAACCATGGGCTTTAATTAGTTTGGGCCAAAATAATTATTTCAAAAGAAAATAAGCAAACTAATCATTGGGCTTTAAGAGAATACTTTATAGAAAACAATACTCTTTAATCATCATGTTGGGAAATAATAGTCGACATGCTACACAAGCATACCATATATAAAAATAAATAATCTTTCATATATTTGGAAAATCAGGATATTACAATATATTCATTTTCATTTAGAAATTTTCTAGATGATGTTGTAGGACTCCAGATATAACTACTAAATTCTCTATTTCCATAAAATAATACAGATCTTTCGTAAAAAGTTAAGTCATCAATTATTTGAACACTTATATTACTAGTTTCTTCATGATTAATTTGCTTTATTATAATAATTATTACTCGTTTTACGCTAAAAAAAAAATTTAAACTCATAAAAATTATACATGCTGTCACTCTTTAAGGATTATAAACATCAAATACCTACATTTTGTCACTTCCTTGATAGTGAGTTATTATTTCATAAATTTCTAAGGCAAGACTGAAACTATTATTATTCTTTTTTCTTTTTTGTAATTTTTTAATTTAAAATAATATGTATGAAATCAGGAGTAGGGAGAGATTTCTAAGGATACCCTAAAAATCAGAACAAAATGGCCCATCATGTTTCCGACCTAATTATGCTTCTTTAAGCTGCTCTGTACCAGTTACTACTAGTGTAGTACCCCGTATTTTTAAATATAATTTTAAAGATTTATAAATGAATTAAAATGATTTTCTGGGGATTTAATAAATATTTTTCTAAAGATTTATCTTTTCGCACGTGCAAAACACGTGCAAATATTTTTGGTGTAAATATTAAATTTTATATTTTTAATAAATTCTCCTACTTATAATAGAGTATATTCTAAATTTTGGGATTTTTCTGAATAAAGAAACTATTTTTTATGAATACCTCGAAAGAGATGGGCTTTTATGTAAAAAAGCCGTTTTGATCTCAAATAAATAATGAAAATTCATTTTTACTGATTTTTTGGGCTTTCCATTGAAATTAAAATATATTTAAATTTTATTTAGAGTCAATTTGGTAAAGATTTAAACAAATATGGTGTTTTGCAAATATGGAATTTATGTTGGATCTTGTGCAAATATTTTCCTGGAAAGTAAAATTCCGATATTTTAATTGGAAAATATAATATGTATTATTAGATATTATTTCTGAATTTTCTGGATTTTTTACGAATATTTTATGATGTATTTGCAAATATTACGAAAAAGAAAGACTTTTGTGCAAAATTGCCACCCTGAGTACAAAGCCAAATTTTCTTTATTTCTGGGCTGTGCTGGATTGCTGAAAAACTCAGTAGTAAAAGGATTTGATTTGATTTTAATTTATTTAACTTGTTTTAACTACTTTATAAAGGAATGTTTATATATGTAAAGTAATAATTTGTTAAAGGATTATTTTGCAAATATGTTTAAAACCCTAATTCTCCAATTTCTGGCCTATTTAAAAGGTGAAGTACAGTCGTCTTTTGCTGCACAACACAAAGGTTTTATTATTTTTACTTTCTGGGAGATTTAAAGAGGATATTTTGGATTCTTGGCAAAGGAGGGATTCTTCGTCTTGCTTTGATATATTTGTTTGATCTCTCCAACAAGGTGAGTGACTTGTTTTGTTTTGTGCATGTTGTATGTGAGTGATGTAAATTGTTTTGTTGTTTTTTTTATGTATGTGGTATGTGGTGTTTCATCTATTAGAAAGCATGCTAGGGTTTGGTATGAATATGTATGTTGGATGGATGATAAGAATTGGATCTTTGAGAAGAACCCTAGTTGTTGTGAGTAGAATTTCATGTGGATGATTTTAGATTGTAGGAGAACCTAATATAAATTTTGAGTATGCTATTTCTTTTGGATTTATTGCTGATTTGATTGAGTATGATGGATGTTATGCATTAATTGATTAAAGAAGAGATTTTTGGACTATTAGTGAGTTGGATGAAAACAACTTGGCCATATTAATGATAAATTTGTTTATGAATCGACTATTGAGGATAGTTGAGATTGAGTTTGAGGAATTTTGAGAATGAGTAATGGATTAAAAGACCACGTCTTGAGGATTTGAGTTGTGATGACTAAAATTTGAGATTCATACATTTTTTATTTAATTTGGGAATTTTCTTTTGAGATTTGGTATTGATGTGGTTTGGATCTAAATACGAAGTAATTTCAATGAGTAATCGATTTTTAAGAAAACTCTATTTTGATTATATGCACAAATTCATGTTTGATTGAAAGAAATTAATAAATCTCTATTTTTATAAACTCAAGTAGTTTTGGTTTAGTTTTATGGGTTAGTATAAATCCTACAAGTCGTATTTGATCATATAAGAAATATACTTTTGTAGAAATTGTTTTCATAAAGTAAAACTACGTATCGGTTGAAATGTGCACAACCAAAAGTATACAGTCTGTAGGTCGACAGTCGACTGGTATGACTTCTCAGTCGACCGACACGACCCGCCTTCTATGTTCTCTAGTTTTCTTGAAATTTCGTTCCGGACAGTCGACTGAGGAATTTTACAGTCGACTGGTACCCCTTAGAATTATTTCTTAAAGGATTATTGGATTTTTCTCTGGACAGTCGACCGATAGTTTTATAGTCGACTTATAACACTTAGATTATTTTCTTAAAATCATGGAATTCTCTTTGGACAGTCGACTGGTGACTTTTACAGTTGGCCGTCAACACTTAGTATTATTTTCTTAAAGATGTTGATTTTTCACTCTGGACAGTCGACTGATGACCTTTTACAGTCGACTGATTCTGATGCTTTTCTTGAGTTTTCCACATGTTCTTTAAACGATTGATTCTTGAAATGTTTTTGGATCTATAACTTACTATTCCAAATACAGAACCTATATTTTCAAGATATTCTATTGTTGTATTTGGATTCTGGAATTTTATAAAGATTTGGGTTTTGTTGATTGGAGAGGTTTCTCCCTATGATCGTCTTGACGATGGGTTTGTGAATTTTGGTCTTGTTGAGATCTCTAGGAGTTGAGTGGGAGTCCTGTGAACCGGCAGTTGAGATTTGTTGAGTTAGACCTAGGGGGTCTTAGTTTAGTTGTTGTTGAGTATTTAAGTCCGACAGGATACACTAACTCTAGAGATGGGGATTTTGTGTTTTAATAATAATCAACTTAAGGACAGGCACTAGTGGGGATGTGATGGAACTTGGAAAACGTAAGTATAGGCTCATGGTTTTGTTAGTCCAACGGATGCGTTCCAGAACTGTTTGTTGTTATGTCCCGAGAGGACATTTGTGTGTTCACGTGTCGATGGTCTGCAGGCCTATTCACGGAGCATGTAGGGTGCATTCGCGTGTCGAGGGTCGGCAGGCCTATTCACGGAATGTACCTGGTGTATCTGCACGTTGAGGGCCTTGCAAGCCTATTCGTAGGGTACACAGGTTTGGGAGATGATTCTCCAGTTGTTTTTGAGCTATCTTACATGATGCTTGCGCATCGAGGACTGTGGTGCCTATTCGCGGAGTATTCTGGATCTTGTTTCCCATTACCGTGGTAGGATTAGTTGCATAACGAGGGGTAATCCCTATAAAGTGGAGATCGTTAAGGGCTTGCACCGGACCTATGTACTATGGAATGTATAGAATCTGACAAGTATGCATTAGAGAGTCAGTATATAGAATTATGTTTTCTTGACTTGGTTTTATACTTGTGTTTTCCTGTTTTCCCTACACTTGACACTTAGTCTAGAATCACTTAACGTTTTCATGAATTACTACTTACTATCTTATATCACTTGATGTTTTCATGCTTTACTTATTTTTATTTCTCATTTCATTTACTCTTGCTGATAATACATGTTGTTGATGACTCAGTATTTTATGATTTAATTATGTTGCTTTGTTTTTATGTCACTCACACCTTTATGGCTGACCCCTTTAGTTTTGGGGGTTAGGGATCATCTCTAGCCTCATGTTTTACAGGTTGGTGTTGCTTAGAGCTTGGGGTTTGGATGCATGAGATAAATTGATGTAATAGAGCTTTTGTGTAGATTTTGTAAAAGAAGTGTTGTAAAAAGAAAGTTGTAATTCAAGGTGTTTTGTATTCCGCTGTGTTTGTAAAGATTGTTGTAATAAAAGTTGAAACAAAAATTATCTGTGTTTTTGGACTGTATTTAATATTACATTGAAGTTGATGCTGGGAATTGTGCCACGTATTTCTAAGATATTATATTGGAAATTCGGGGCGCTACAACTAATGGATAAAACACCTCTAGTATGCACCCTGATTTCATTGCTCCTTTTACGTTTGTCTCATCTCATGACTATTATGCTCTTCAAGAGAACTTCATCCAAGAGATACGTCTAGAATAACTAGTAGCACTTCGGACAGGCAACCACAACCTAACTTGTTTCTTGCTATTAGGTGTACAACCTAACTATAGAATGTTAAATGGATCTTTTTGCAAGATCCTTCAGGCAGAGCCTTACAAAACTCTCCCTAAGAGAAAGAGATTTAGTTATTCATATCTTATATTCTACTAGAACCGATAAATGCTAGAACTGATAAAAAAATAATTTTTTTATTTCCATCAAACTTCTTACAGACAGAACTCTCCTTACAAGATTATATGAAACTTTTCCCTCCAGAATTGTCTGCCCTATTCTCTACTTAGCCTACCCTTTTATAGACTAAGGGATCAACTTACAACAAGTTTACATACATCACTACTTACATCATATGTCCAATAATTGCTACAAATATGTCACTGCTTACATCAGCCTTCAATTAATTGCTCTGATTACATCATGGAATACTCTAGAAAAAGAGATTCCTCCTGGCCGATATTTTCACATGGTCCACATTTATTTTGATGAGCTCTCCTTACAAGATTATATGGAATTTTTCCCTCCAGAATTGTCTGTCATCTTCTCTGCTCAGCCAGCTTACAACAAGTTTACATGTGTCACTACTTACATCATATGTCCAATAATTGCTACAAATACATCATTGCTTTCATTTGTAACACCCCGGAAAAATAAAAAGGATTATTTTGCATTACTAAATAATATTATGTTGGTAAAGTTGACTGCTTTGACTATTTTCTTGAAATTGTAATTTTGCACGTGCAACACACGTGCAAAGTTTGGAATTTTGAATTCTTAAAATTTTATTGCTAATGATTGATTTTTCTCATTTATTTATGATATTTTAATTTTTTAAGATTTATTTGAATTTATTTGACAATTTTACAAATTTGTCAATTTTACACGTGCAAAACACGTGTGAACATTTTAGGTGCAAATATCCAATTTTAAATTTTATTAAATTCTCCTACTTATAATTGAGCCTATCCTAAATTTTGGGATTTTTCTGAATAAAGAAACTATTTTTTGTAATTATTTCGAAAGAGAGGGGCTTTTATGTAAAAAGCCGTTTGGATCTGGAACAAATAATGAAAATTAATTTTACTGATTTTTGGTATTTCCATGGTCATCATTGAAAGTAAAATCTATTTAAGTTTTATTTAGAGTTGATTTGGTAAAGATTTAAACAAATATGGTGTTTTTGCAAATATGGAATTTATGTTAGATCTTGTGCAAATATTTTCTTGAAAAGTAAAAGCCATAAATTTTAATTTTAAAATATAATATGTATTAATAGATATTATTTCTGATTTTTCTAAATTTTTACGAATATTTTATGATATATTTGTAAATATTACAAAAAAGGGACTTTTGTGCAAAATTACCACTTTTAGTACAAATCCGAAATTTTTATTTTTCTGGGCTGTGCTGGATGGCTGGAAAACTCAGTAGTAAAAGGATTTGATTTGATTTTAATTCATTTAACTTATTTAACTACTTTATTAAAGAAAGGTTTATATATGTAAAGTATAATTTGTTAGGGGATGTTTACATAAACTTGTAAAACCCTAAAATAAAGTCCAGATTTCGGCCTATAAAGGATCCCCTATAGCCGTCTCTCTCCTCGGCAAAAATAAAATTTATTTTTTACTATTAATTTCTTGGAATTTCGAAGCGATAAACTTGGATTTTGCAAAACAAGCGCTTTTTCTCATTCTTTATCAATTCGATTGATTTCTTCATTGAGTTGAGTGACTTGTGTTTGTTTTCTTATTGTTTTAAGCATGTTGTATGTGATGATTTATCTATTATAAAACATGTTAGATGATTGTATGAAGATATAATAAATTCTTATGAGTAGATGAATTAAAAATTGAATTTTTTCATATGACTACACTATTGATGATTGAAACCCTAATTTAATGACTTGAAATTGTTAAAGAACCTAATAGAAATCATGAGTAGGATGTTTTCAATCATACTGTCTCAATTGTGATAATTTGACCATAGTTGCCTCACGAAATATATGACATGATATAACCTAGGATTGACTACATCTTGTTGCATGTATACGTGTTGTTCATATGATTTCTTGTGCCCGTTCGTGTTATTCGTGAAAGACTTGCCTTGGACTTGTGAAATACCCTATACCGTGTTGCTTGGACATCTTGTACACCATATTTCGTGTTTGGTTGTGTTAGGAACGAGTTTCATATGTTGTATATTGATTTGTTGTTAAGAGAAAAATCTATTTTGTCAGTGATCATTTTTTATTACTATTTTAGACCATATTAAGGTCAGTATCTTAAACATGATTTTTAGAGAAATCCGCCTTCTTTTCAAACTCTCTGACCTTGATCGGTTTCGTTTTTGTATGTGTGAGATATGACTGTTTTACTACAGAGGTGTATTTCATTTTCAGATTTCGTTCCTTAATGATTTCGATGACTCAACTATTTTGATACTAGTGCTAAGCATATTATTTTGATCTGAAATTTTGTACAGTATTTCTATATCTATTTAGGAATTACCCAGAATTTTGGTGGATTTTATTGATTAGTTTTATATACCGTTTCATGCTTGTTTATAAAGACTATACTTGATGAATTTTGTTCGCTATTCTGTAAAGATTTGTATTTTCACCCTAATTCCTTTTCCTGTATGAAAAACATTTATGAAATATGAAAGTTATCTTATTTTATCTATTTTCATCTCCCTTTTGCAGATTTGGATTTCGTTTCACGGTTTGCGAGATATTACAGTTTTCGTACAGCAGTGTTGGGAATTCCAAATTTGCCAAACTATCGTTCTTGATGTTTTCCGATTTTTGTTGGCTAAACTAGTCTTACTGGAAAATTATGAAACTTTATATTCTGTAGAAATATACGGGAATACCCCAAAAAAAATTTGGATTTATTTGAGGTGTTTTGATGCCGTTTTCCTGACTTTGAATTCGGTTTACTGATTTCTGGCTGAACGTATTTTCTGTTTCAAATCAGTTTTGAGTTATGATTTTGTGAAATACTATATGACTTATGTGTATCTACTGAATTCGGTTGGAAGTCTATTTTCTCGACCCTTCGATGGATTCATATTTGCATTTTTGTAACAATGGGAATGAATGAATTTCTTTGAGTAAGTTAACAATGAAATGAAGTGATTAAAAATGTAAGATTTTGTATTGATGGATGAGTTGTGAATCTCTAGGAGTTGAGTGGGAATCCTGTGAACCGGTAGATGAGATTTTGTTGATTTAGACTAGTTGGGTCTTGGGGTTGTTGTTGTGAAATTAAGTCCGGAAGGATACACTAACTCTAGAGATAAGAATTTTTTGTGTTTTAATAATAACCAACTTAAGGACATGGACTAGTGGTGATGTGATGGAACTTGGGAAACGTAAGTATATGCTCTTGGTTTTGTTAGTCCAACGGATGCGTACCAAGACTGTTTGTTGTTCTTTCTCGAGAGGACATTTGTATGTTCGCGTGTCGAGGGTCCGCAGGCCTATTCACGGAGCATGCAGGGTACATTCGCGTGTCGAGGGTCAGCGAGCCTATTCACGGAATGTACCTGGTGTATCTGCACGTCGAGGGCCTCGCAAGCCTATTCGTGGGGTACACGGCAGGGAGGTGATTCTTCGGTTTTTGAGCTATTCTTACATGATGCTTGCGCGTCGAGGACTGTGGTGCCTATTCGCAGAGTATTCTGGATCTTGTTTCCATCACTGTAGTAGGATTAGTTGCATAACGAGGGATCTAACCTTATAAAGTGGAGAACGATAAGGGCTTGCACCGGACTTATGTAGTATGGAATGCATAGATACCGATAAGTATGCATTAGAGAGTCAACATATAGCACTGTGTTTTCTTGACTTGGTTTATATGCATAATGATTTCTGTTGTCTTACACTTGACACTTAGTCTAGATTCACTTGATGTTTTCATGTGTTACTTATTACTATCTTATATTCCTTGATATTTTCGTGTTTTATTTTTTATGCTATTTCATACTTCATTCATTGTCACTGTTAATACATATTGTTTATGATTCTATGCCTGATGTTTTATTTATGTTGCTTTTTTTTTATGTCACTCACACCGTTATGGCTGATCCCTGTAGTTTTGGGAGTTAGGGTTATCTCTAGCCTCATGTATTACAGGTCGGTGCATATAGCTTGGAATTTGGATGCATGGGGTAGAATTGATGTTATGGCTTATGTAAATTGTAAAAGAAAGAAATTGTAATTCAATGTGTTTAATTTTTCGTTGCGCTTTGTAAACAATTAATGTAATAAAAGTTTTAAATTTTCCTATATTTGGTTGCTATGTTGATAATTACATTGAAGTTGATTCTGGAATTGTGCCACGTATTTCTGAGATATTATATTGGAAATTCGAGGCGCTACATCATCAGCCTTCAATTAATTACTCTGATTACATTGTAGACTACTCTAGAAAAAAGAGATTCCTCCTGGTCGACATCTTCGCATGCTTCACATTTATGTTAATGCTCTGTCTTCATCAGGTTACAGTAGTATCCAGTTGTCTGTTCTGTCATCTTCATTGCTCCTGTAGATAGTATCTCGTACCAGCTGTCAAACAGTGCATGTTTATCTTGTGGCTATTTTATCTTTACTATACTATACATTATTATTTTCTCTAGGTCTGGACTATCATAGATCCATATGTTGTTGTCTCTTGATTTTATGTCTTTTAATGCACAATACATGTTTCTGAATCTCATTGCCTGTCTTTCTGAGATTAGTTTCTCAAATTCCTCAGCTTTGTATGGTATAATGTTGGATGCTCTATAAATCACTTGGGTAGTCATCCCTATTTTTATAACATGTGAAGTTCTTCATTTTCTTCAAGATACTCAGGAATTACTGAATGCATTATGACATATACTTTTCAGGCCTTTGTGAGGCCAAAATAACTATTGGCTACTTTATAAATTTCTCTTGCAAGTGGATAAGTTCTTTACATTCTCTAGATGGATAGATATAATAAATAAGTTCTGTTTCGAACAGTGCCCTAGTTATTCTTAGATTAGCTCCTGGTAGGATGATGGCCTTGTTCATATGTTGTTGTGATATGGTTTTGATGAATTGGTTCACCTCGATTACTTGGCATAATCTATATAATAAAACACAAAGAAAGCTATCAAGTGGCTCTCCTTCAATCCCCGAAACAATCAAAGGCCGAGATCTAACCTCATAATACATATTTTTCCCCCCAAAAGTTTCCCTCCAAAACTCAAATTCAAATCCCCCACCTAAAACAACGCCTATATTTATTTTTTTAAAAAAAAATTCTCTCTCTCTCACTCCCTCTTCTATTAAAAAAATTAAGAAAATACAAATTTAAAAATTTTAAAAAAATTAAAAATTTAAAACTTTAAAAATAATTCAAAAAAATCAAAAAAACCATATAATATGTTTTTTGCTGGACCCCCAAAAGTTTCTCATATAATATGTTTGCTACTTCAATTAATTTGCTGGATCTCCAAAACTATTTTATATGATCAAACAAGGTGCACCGTTTCGAAGACGTGTCGTAGGCACGTGTCAACGGACAAACCTAGTTTTTCAATATATTTTAAAAATAATATTTTCTGTGATACTTTGATAGGAGATTTCTCAGTAAAGAGTGTCTCCTTATATGTACGTAGTCTTATTTGAAGATTTAACTGGGTCTTCTTTTAAGGAACGAATAGGTTCTTCAATCCCACTCATCTTTTTGCTAGCATTGTCCACCATATTTTATGTAGTAACATGCTGACTTACATGCTGGTAAAATAGATTTTGGAGTCCGCATATTTGTAATTGTCATTGATTAAATGTTCCTTTTATTTTCTCCATGGTTCTTGTTACCGCTGATTTCGGTGTGGGGGTAAACAGATGAGATTTGTGAGCTCGAGAAAACCTGAACAGCAGATCCAAGCCTTCTGATTCCTGTCGCAACCTGCAAGGAAGTGCGAGACACCGGGGTTGATTCCGGCGATGCACCCTCCGACGCTCTTGTCAGTAACCAGTGATGATTAAAGAAAGAGCTTAAGGTGGAAAAAGAGTGATTACCTCGTCACAGTGGCAGAGGGGAGGTATTTATAGTCGCCAGGGGAGTGATTAGAGGCTTGATTCCCTGTGTAACTGCTAGGAGAAAAATCCTCACAGTCTGTTTAAGAAACTAACCCCTGATTCCCGGTGAGAGTAAATCAGGCCTGTTGACTTGGTCAAATCAGTGACCCTGATTTGTCTCTTTGTAGGTCTGGGTTTGCCTCGGGTCGGGACCCGTACCCAGTCGGAGTGGATCCGTTTGTGGGCTGTTGGATCTGTGAGAAGGAGACCTAATACCCGCTCTGGATCCATTTGTATGTGAAATTACTGTTTTACCCCCGAGCTTCAAGATTCGCACCCAATCTGTAATATCCCGGGTGGATATTACATTGTATAAATTATTATTTTATTATTATCTTATTATTATTTTATTTTAATTCCAAAATTGAATTATTTTGGTGATTTTCACCCGGTTTGTTCATAGACGTTATCTGTATCCAGATATCGGTCAGTATACGTCCGTATTGTATCAAATTGATACCGTGATCTTCCGAACTAATAATAAAATTTATTTTATTATTATTTCTGAGAATTAATTATTTTTATACGAATTATGCGAAGATTTTCGGTATACAGACATATATGCGCGCATACGTGTAGTATGTCGATTAGTGCATTATACGAATTATGTGTTGTGTATTTTGGACAACACTTATTTTGCTATGACAAAACCGAGCAGGGATGGTTAAGGGTTTGATTAGGAGGATTAACCTAGGTTAAGTATACATGAGAATGTTAAGAAAAAACCCTTCTAGAAACCCTCATATAACACCTCCCCCCACATATCACCTCCCTCCACCTCACCCTACCTCTCCTAGGGTATGGTCGGCCATCACCCCCCCTTGGGGTTATTTTGTACCAATGTGGTGCACTTACCACCCTTCTCTCCTCCTATAAATAACCCTTCCTTCTCCTCCTTCTCTCATTTTTAGAAAGATCAAAAAGAAAGAAAGAAAGAAAGGAAAAGAAAGAGAGAACAAAGATTAACTTGAGAGTTTTGTTTTGTAGGTTGTTAGAAGCTTTCTAAAAAGCTAGGGGAAGGAGAAGGAGCATAGCAAGTCCTTCCTACAAGAAAGGAAGGTGGGGGTTTCTTCACACTTCTTGTTTGTTTGTTTGTTTGTTTGTTTGTTTGTTTTGTTGTTTGACTTCTTCTCCTTACCTTCTTGTTTTGTTTTCTTTTGTTTGATGGGTGTGTTGTTATTGTTGTGAATGATGAGAAAAAGTAAGAAAAGAGTAGTAGTATCTACTAAAACACATAAAGATCCAACCTTTGTAAATTGTAGTGTGTTTATGTTGTTATTGGACAAAAGATTCACATATTGCATAATGTTGAACATACAACCATTGTTGGTTGTAGGACTTAGTATACATAAGCATATGAGCATTTTACAACCATTGTTGGTTGTAGGACTTTGATTGAACATTGAACTAATAATAAAAAGCATATGTTCTAATAAAAAGATCTTTTCTTTTTACTAATCACTAGTTGTAGATTAAAAAGATTTTTCTTTCTTTATTAATCACTAGTTGTAGATTAAAAAGATCTTTTCTTTTTATTGATCACTAATTGTAGCTATTAAAAAGATCTTTCTTTTAATCACTAGTTGTAGAAATATTAAAAAGATCTTTCTCTTTTAATCACTAGTTGTAGAAATAATAAAAAGAGATCTTTTTTTTCATAGTTACTAGTGTAGAGTAAAATGAAATAAAAATGATCTTTTCTTTATCACTAGTAATAATAAAGATTAGTAAGCAACTAAGTAGTAGTATACTAAAATATAAAGTAGTAATAGTATGATTGATTAATATGGTAGTAGTAGTATGGTTGATTAAATAAAGTAGTGATAGTATGTTGTAGTAGTAAGTAACTATAGATGTTTTATGTCCATAAAGTAGTAGGTTGTATGTTGGGTTCTTAATTAAAATGAAGTAGTAGTAGTAAGTTGTGTTCTTAATAAGAATGAAGTAGTAGTAGTAGTAGTGGATGATTGTGTGTTATGTTTTGATTAAAATAGGAGTAGTAGTAGTAGTAGAATGTTGTAGGATTTATTCTAAAAATACCTACCATGTTAGATTAATTTATTTGTGTTTAGAATGTTGTAGGATTCCTTCTAAAATTATCTATCATATGTAGAAATGATATACATGTTGTAGGATTTATTCTAAAAAAAATACCTAGCATGTTTAATGATGCTTAGAATGTTGTAGGATTTATTCTAAAAATACCTAGCATGTTTAATGATGCTTAGAATATTGTAGGATTTATCCTAAAAATACCTAGCATGTTTAATGATGCTTAGAATATTGTAGGATTCATTCTAAAATTTTCTATCATGTTTTAGGAAGGTTATTTATGCTTGGGATATTGTAGGATTAATTCTAAAATTGCCTACCATGTGTAGGAATGATATACATGTTGTAGGATCCATGCCAAAATAGTCTATCATGTTTAAGAATGATATACATGCTTAGAATATTGTAGGATCCATGATAAAATAACCACCATGTTTAGATTATGGTAGGAAAGTATTATACCATGCTTACTTCTTGTAAGAAAAATAAATATCATGTGTAGATTATGGTAGGATTATTGTTTGATTACCTATCATGCTTAGAATGTTGTAGGTTGATGCCAAGTACCTATCCATGCTTAGCTTGTTGTAGGATTAATATTGAATTAATCTACCATGCTTAGAATGTTGTAGGAAAGTATAATCCGTGCTTAGGTTGTTGTAGGATTATTGTTTAATTACCTACCATGCTTAGATTGTTGTAGGCAAGTATAATCCATGCTTAGGAATGTGTAGGATTGATGTTGAATTACCTACCATGCCTAGGATTGTTGTAGGAATGGTTAAGGTTGTATACCATGCTAAATTGTTAGTACTCATGCTAAGTTGTAGCAATTAACCATGCTTAAAGTAGTAAGAGATATCCATGCTTAAATCTAGTGGCTATTCATGCTTTAACTTATAGTGGATTTCTACGTAAGTTGTATCCATACTTGTAGTTAAAGTGTATAGCAAAGAGATAAATCGTGTTGTAGTTATAGTAATAACTATCACGTTGTGGTTGTAGTATTAACTATCGCGTTGTAGTTATAGCATTAGTAAGGAACTATCATGTTATCGTAAATTGTGCTAGTAGAGAACTAGCATGATGTGGATTGTAACTAGTGGAGAACAAATCATGTTGTAGTTGCAATATTAAGTTGCGAGGTCATTCTAGCCAATCCCCTAGAAGGAACTCATGTTGAGATTGCTTAGTTGTTCTAGATTCAAGAGCCATGCATGCTTGAATGGTATATTATAGCTTCATATATAAAAGTTGTTAGGTCGTTTTGGACTTCGCATTGGTAGAATGCCTATTTCAGGCTGTTAGTAGATTCTTCTGTTGCTTCTAATAATAGAAGATCAAGTTTGCTAGTAAGCACGTTTGGTTGCTTCTAGGTTTGATTACCTGTATGGTTGTTTTTGTATGTAGTCACCTCATACGTAGCTTAATTGGCTCGTATGTAGGTATTGTAGGCTGTGAGTAGATCCGATAAGATCTTGAGAAGTCTAGGTTAAGACGGGTTAATTGTGGCACTTGTTTGGTTAGAAGAGGAACACGTACAGTGCTTTTCATGCCGAGTTGGAAGCACAACGCCGTGTTTCACTTGTTTGGTTAGAAGAGGGACACATACGGTGCTTTTCATGTCGAGTTGAAAGCACCGTGGTATGTCCCGCTTGTTGGTTAAGGGTTAGTGACATCGTTAGGGTAGTAACAGTTACTTAACCATTTTTATCTAAAAATTGCCAAAGGGTGAGAGTTGGTGTCAGGGGTGATACCCTATAATCCAACCTCTCCTATAGGCTGACACTAGGTGGTGTTATCGGGATGTATTCCCCTGTCAAAGGGATACGAGCGGTGCTTTTTCATGACAAGTTGGGAGCACGGGTTTCGTATCTTGATTGTTAATTCTTGAATGTACCATGATAAGAACGAGAGGGTCCCTAGGGAAATAGACCCTACGATTCCGGCAGGTTCTATGCCTTCTCATGACGAGTTGAGAGCACAGAAGAAGGTTGGCAAGTATCTTGTAGTTCGTGTTGGCTTTTGGTGTGAGGTCCGGTACGCCGGGCAATAGTCACCAGTCATGTAGTATCATGTCAGGAACAGGATGGGTACAAAAGTAGAATTCATAGCGCGGGTTCAAATCCCTATATGGAGAAAACGGCTTGAGATGGGGCGTATGTAGTATGGGATGCATACTGTTCCGAAGACTTGCTTAATTAGAATAAGAGCATCTTAGCTTAGTTAATATTACGTTAGATTCTAGTCATGGCACTCACAAACACTTAAACTACACCGACACAATTATCATGTTTCTGTATGTTGTTTTGGGAGATTCGCTGCTAAGTTATCAGCCTTAAAGCGTCAGTGAATACTGACGTTCCCACTTCAATAGGTACTGGATCGTAGAAGTACAGGTGCGAGATTCAGGAGGACTCAAGGCAAGGAAAGCGAGGAGTCAATATCATGTTTTAGTTTCCGCTGTAATAATTACGTTGATTTTCTATTGTGGAAAAGTACTCAAGTGAGAGTTACCAAGTGTTGTTCTTCATTCTTTGTACTCTGATGTGAGTTGTTAAAAATGGTAACACTCGGGAATGAAAGGGTACTATTGTAACACTATCATAATGTATTGCAGTTGTAGGACATTCAGACTTGTAATACATTGGGTGTTGAATAAAAAGTTTTAAATTCTCCTGTTTTTCTGTGTATTGTGACTAATTGAAGAAAAGGTCCTGGCTCGTGTCTCGGTTTTCCCAGTATTTGAAAATCGGGGCGCTACACAATCTGGACGGTTCCGATTTAACCCCATTTTTAGCCATATCACGAGCCCCCCACTCCTAAAGGTTGAGTGAGATCAGCCTTTAAGGAGTAGTTTAACTGTTTTGGTGGCTAGTGGAGTTGCATCGGAGTCCAAATGGAGGATTTTGAATCTCGAAGGGGGTAGTGAGGTAATTTTTGATGCCGTGTGCTGTTCTCTAGCCGTATCGAGTATCTGATGGTCTTTTATCTATTTTTTCGGAGTATTTATTTAATTTTGCGATGTGTTTACTAATCGTTTGGGGGTCTTAACAGTACATTCTAGGCAATAATTGTTCATTCAGGGGGTTCAAAAATGTACCCCCGAATTTTTAATTATTTTCCAGAATTTTTAGTTAATTTTCCCGAATTTTTAGCAATTTTTTCGCAATTTTTAAATAAATAAAACGATTTAAATAAATAAAAAATAATTTTAAATACCGATTTATGACGTGGCTTGATCTGAGCCGTTGATCATGGACGAGCACGAATTTTTGAGAGATCTATCGGCTGTTATTGCTCGGAAGCTTTTTTCTCCGTTTGCGAGTTCGGAAAGGCACTTGCTCGGCTGCCGACCGGAGGGATAGGGGCTCGGCAGGCCGAGCGACGTGGCGCAATCTGAGCCGTCGGATGATGGTGTGAATCCCAAGAAAACGCTATCTTGTCTTTTAGCGCACGTGGTGCAATCTGGGCCGTTCATCATTAGAAGCACGAATTTCTGAGAGATCCAACGGTTGTTATTGCTCGGATGCTTTTTTCTCCGTTTGCGAGCTCGGAAAGGCACTTGCTTGGCCGCCGACCGGAGGGATAGGGGCTCGGCAGGCCGAGCGACGTGGCGCAATCTGAGCCGTTGGATGACGGCGCGCATCTCAAGACGGGCACATTTCTCAAGAAAACACTATCTTGTCGTTTAGTGTCCTCGGCGAGATCTGGGCCGTCTGATCGAGATCTTACACGAAAGTTGAGGAAAAAGTGAGTTTTCTCCGTTTGCAGGCTCGGAAAGGCACTTGCTCGGCCGCCGACCGGAGGCATGGGGTCTCGGCAGTCCGAGCGACGTGGCGCTATCTGAGCCGTTGGATGACGGCGCGCATCTCAAGACGGGCACATTTCTCAAGAAAACACTATCTTGTCGTTTAGTGTCCTCGGCGAGATCTGGGCCGTCTGATCGAGATCTTACACGAAAGTTGAGGAGAAAGTGAGTTTTCTCCGTTTCCAGGCTCGGAAAGGCACTTGCTCGGCCGCCGACCGGAGGCATGGGGTCTCGGCAGTCCGAGCGACGTGGTGCAATCTGAGCCGTTGGATGACGAAGCGCATCTCAAGACGGGCACATTTCTTAAAAAAATACTATCTTGTCGTTTAGTGTCCTCGGCGAGGTCTGGGCCGTCTGATCGAGATCTGACGCGAAAGTTGAGGAAAAAGTGAGTTTTCTCCGTTTGTAGGGTCGGAACGGCACTTGCTCGGTAGCCGACCGAAGAGATGGGGTTTCGGCAGTCCGAGCGTGAAAGGGCGTTCCGAGATATAGTGGGGGAATGGACCTCGGTACGGCCCAATTTCCAAGGATATTAATGGCGTTCCCGGATTCATGCGGCGTTTCATTTTCCCAGGGTCATTAATGATGACGCCCTTCAATTAATGTGCGGCGTTTCAACTTCCGAGGGTTATAATGGCTGGTTCTTGGAAGGTAGGCTATAAGTACTCCATTCCCCTTGTCATTTCAGTCGCAACAACGTAGAGTTTCAGACCTCGGAGGTATTTGCCTTGGGTAACTTCTCCTTCGAGGTTCAAAGGGGTGGTCGCTCTTTTGCCTTGTTCTTTTCCCGCTCCTGACGGCCCCAAAGTGGATGTCAGGGTCGGGGGAGAATAAGGCAGGAGTGGTGACGACCGTAGTCCGGACCCGAGGGATGAGTTACTTCGGAAGGACGGGTGGTCGTTCTTCCACCATGGCCCTCTCCTGACTCTGACTGCTCCAACGTGGGTGTTAGGGTCGGGGAAGATCATGGTGGAAGAGTGATGATCCATGTCCGAATCCGAGGGGTGAGTTTGTTTCGGAAGGACGGGTGGTCACTCTTCCACCATGATCATCACCCGATTTTGACTGGCCCGATGTGGGTGTCAAGATCGGGGGTGGTCATGGTAGAAGGGGTGATCACCCTAGTCCGGATCCGACGGAGGGGTTCATTTCGGAAGGACTGGTGGCCGTTCTTCCGCCCAAATCTTCTCCTGACTTTGACGGCCCGGGTGGAGCTGTCAGGGTCAGGGGAGGTTTGGGCCGAAGGGTAGACTACCGAAGTCCGGGTCCGAGGGACCATGTGTTTCGGAAGGACGGGGAGTCGCTCTTCCGCCAAGATCTTCTCCTGACTCTGACGGCCCGGGTGGAGGTGTCAGGGTCAGGGGAGATCTTGGCAGAAGGGTTGACTGCCGAAGTCCAGATCCGAGGGGCGATCTGCCTCGGTAGGACGGGTGGTCGTTCTTCCACCATGATCTTCACCCGATTCTGAGTGCTCCGATGTGGGTGTCAGGGTCGGGGAAAGTCATGGTAGAAGAGGTGATGACCCAAGTCCGTATCCGAGGGACTGCAGTAGCTTTGGAATGATGGGAGGCGTGCCGATCTGTTTATGACTGGGCCCTGGGGGTCGGCGGTTTCTCTCTAACCCTTGAACAATTCGTGGCTTCGGCTCCGAGGCTGGAAGTTCTGCGGTGCTCATGGGTGAGAGAAATGCCGACCAAAACCTGTGGCCTGGGGGGCTCGCCGAGGGCGGCGCCTTAAAACTTTGAAAAAAATTTTCTAGCTTCTTTAGACAGAGGTGGGTCATCTGAGGGCGCGGTTGTCCAAGCGACATTCTGGGCCGACCGGGGTTTGAGGGCACGGTCGTCCGAGCGACGCGATGCAATCTGAGCCGTCTGATGTCGACACGCATCTCGAGACGGGCACACTTCTCAAGAAAACACTATCTTGTCGTTTAGTGTCCTCGGCGAGATCTGGGCCGTCTGATTGAGATCTTACACGAAAGTTGAGGAGAAATTGGGTTTTCTCCGTTTGCAGGGTCGGAACGGCACTTGCTCGGTAGCCGACCGGAGACCTTTGCAGTTGAGTTCGGACTGCATGTGACTCGGATTCAGATCCTGTGGTGCCGAACTGCTTGACTTGGTGAGGACGCGGAGTAGTTTTGGGCCTTCGCGGCGTTTCGAGAGCGGCCCAAAAGTCGCGCCCTTACGTTTGGAAGTCTAAGGGACGTTCCTTTTTTACTATAAATCTTCACCCCCCCTTAATCCCAGTCTCATTATTTGCTTTTACCTTCTCTCTTCAGTTTTTATTTTCACCTTCGAAGTTTTCAGCTCCTTGGTGGTGCTGCTAGCTATTGCGGCGAGGCGTTCTCTGTTTCCGGTGAATTTTTCCGACCGTAGCTGTCACTTCAAGGTCAGTCTCCTTCCTTTCTCTTTTAGAAAATGGTTAAGATTACATCCTCGGATGAGACCCCCGCCTCGGAGCAAGCCGTAGACCGAGCGGGCAAAGGAAAGGAGGTAGTGGAGCCGACCGATCAGAGCGTCGTTCGGCCGGACAGAGAGGGTGAATTAGCCGAACCACCCAAGGAGGTCGCGGCGGCGTCTCATAAGGGTAAAGCGGTGGTCACGATCGTCGAGGCGCCGAAGACGGCGGGGGCGTTCGGTCGGCAGCCTATTGCTCTGTCGAGCGTGGGAGGCGTTCGGGACTACGCCGACGATGTCTTGGAGAAGGTGACCCAAGGGACGGCCAAGTCGGTGGAGGAGAATGAACCGAGAGAGCTGTCCGAGGTGGACCATACCATCTCCTCGCTTACGGAGGCCGATCTTCATTTGATCCGAAAGGGATTCCGGATCCCCACCGAGTACGGGCTGCTACTCCCCGGGCCAGGCTTCCGAGCCAATACGAAGTCTTCGACAGATGTGTGCGTCTTTCCTGTCGATTCTCTCATCGCCGGGCTCCGCTTTCCCCTTCATCCGTTCGTGGTTGATGTCTTGAACTGGTACGGTTTGAGCCCCGCCCAGCTGATGCCGAACACCTGGAGGCACGTCATGGTGTTTGTCCTCCGGTGCCAAGAGGTCGGTGCCGCGCCTAGCATGTTTCTCTTTCGGAGCCTCTACCGACCTTGTCAGCCGAGCCGAAACGAACAGAGATTCTATCTTTCGCCACGGACGGGCGTGAAGTTGGTCGAGAACTCGAACTCGATCAAACACTGGAAGGAGAAGTATTTCATCATCCGGGCTCCCGTGCCGTGGGTGATCCCAATAGTTTGGGCGAAGGATGGGCTGCCGAAGCGAGCCAAGAAGGAGCCGGCGTTGAGTGACGAGGAAGCAGAGGTCCTCAAGAAACTCCCCGCCTTGCCAGCACTGAGCTGGAAAGATATCACAGAGGAGGTCTTGTTCCGAGGGGGTCTCAGTCCGATCGACCCTAGTATGCTTCTGGTATTTATACTCTTTGCTTAAAGTTTATGAAAATTTTTCTAAGTTTTTTCATTCGGCTTGTGCAGAGACGATGAAGATGGACTACAGAGCTCTGATGGCGAAGGCCAGGGCGGCGAAGCAGGAGACCAAGAAGAAGAGGCCTTCGGCGGGGCCTCAGGGCGGCCGAGCCCCGAAGAAACCATCGGTCGGGAAGATAAGCGACCCGGAGGAGGCCGTTGCCCTGGGGACCGACCCCGAGCAGGAGAAGTCCGCGGCTGCGGATCCGCCAGCATCCGATGCGCCGGCACCAACGGTGGAGGTGGATGTGGCCGGTTCGTCGAGCGGTGCGTTCGGCGTGAAGGAGGCACTGTCCCTCCAAGTTCCACCCCTCCCTTCCGAGGCGGAGAAGATCTTGACCGAGCGTCATAAGCAGATCTGCGTTCCTGACTGGCAGGTGATGAATATCGACGGCTTCTTGGGCGACGGCAACATCTACATGGAAGCGGTGAGGCACCTGCCGACCCCAAAGGATCGAGCAACCCTAAAGGCCGGGCTAGCAGGGGACGCCGCGATGCAGATCGCTCGGAACACCATGTCGGTAAGTGGGCCGAGCTCTTCCTCATTGAAACTTTTTCTGATTTTTTCCAAGTTCTTGGGTTCGGATTCTGATGGGTTGTTCTCTTTTCCGACCCTCTGCCACTTCAACTTCCTACTCGAGGAGTTTGCGAGCAAGGAACAGGAGTATGAGCGGGAGAGAGTGGAGCGGGTCAAGGCCACGAAGCTGCTTGATGCCGAGCAACTCCTCTCGGCAAAAAGGGGTGCCGAAGTGGCCGGGCTGGAGAAGCAGCTGGCCGACGCCATTCAGCAGTCGAAGGATACAGCGGCCAAGCTTGAGGCTTCGGAGAAGGAGGCTGCCGAGCTGAAGGAGGAGCTGGCCAATGCTCGGTCGGAAGCAGAAAGGGCTGGGAAGAGGGCCGAGAAGATCATGGCCAAATACCGGAGGAAGGTGAAGAAGGTGAAGAAAGCCGTGCAGGAGGAGGCCGTGCAACACATGTTCAAGAACATGGAGGACGCATACGGTCGAGCCTTGCTCCACGTCGCTGCCAGGAACCCGGGCTTCGACACGTCTTCCTACCGTTTCTACGACCCCGTGGAGGGGGAGGAGGAGATTCCCCAGGGGATGCTCGACCCCGAGGGAGAGACGGAAGGTGTCGAAGGCCCCGGAGAGACCGAGGCCGAGGATGAAGAGGAGGTCGACTTCGAGGAGGAGAGCGGGAGTGACGACGAAGACGAGGGCGATGGCGAGGGCAAGGCCGAGGGGTCGACGGACCCGAACAACAAAAAGGTCGACCCCTGACTTGGTTGCCTCTTTTAGTCTTTCGTTGTTTCGTTTTTTTTTTTGTGTAAGCCTAACCGCGGACTAGCCACCGCTCTTGTAAAACATTCTCCTCGGTTTTGAATGAAAATATTTTGTTTGGCCAAAATTTATCCAAGTGTTGAGTCTCGGATTTTGTGTTTGATTTGGTGTAGAATTCTCCAAGTGTTGGGTCTCGGATTTATCTCTGATTTTCAGGTAAGGTTCGGTCCGATTACGGAGGTTGCACACCTTCGTAAGGAGCTGGCCAAAACGAAGGGTGAGCTCTCGAATAGCCGACAGAGGCGGTTTCTCATGCTCTTGAAGCTGGAAGAGACGAAGGCGGCTGTGCGGAAGTATTATCGCGAGTTGTGGCAACTGCGGAAGCAACCCCAAGCTCCTTGTCCCGAAGGTGAGGTCGAGCGGCTTCGTAGAGAGCTTGCCGTCGCCGAGCAGAAGAATGACGAGCTTTTGGCCGAGATCCGACACTTGGAGTTAGCGGATAGAGAACGCTCGTCGGCGGAAGAGAAGCTCGCTTCCGAGCTGGAGAAGGCATCGTCCGAGTGCAAGAGGTTGTTGGCCGAGGTCTACAGGCTTAGGAGGATCACGATAGATAGGGGGATCGAGGTCACCCACTTCCGACGGCTCGCTACCGATAGTGCCAACGTTTCGGGCTCGTCAAGGCCTCCTCGTTTGAAAAATTTGGCGAAGGGCGACGCTTTGAGAGACAGGATCATCGAACTGGAGGAGGAGGTCGCATCACTCAAGCCCCTGTCGGAGAGGGCCAACGTCTGCAGTACATCGTGCACTCGCGAAGAGAGCGAGAGAGGGATTTCCTTTTATGAACTCGCGACACGTTTGCCTGTGGCTAGGCGGAGCCCTACCGATGCTCAGAGTAGCGTGGCCATGTCGTCGAGCGGCGCCTCGATCGGTGCCACAGTCAGGGTCATTGGCGAAGGGGGGTCACGCTTCGTTAGTTTGGGATCGAGCTCGGAGGCGAGGCCTCGCCGTCCTCGCGTTTCCTTGAATCGAAGTGTTCCCCTTCCGAGGAGACCCTGATCATGTCGTTTTGTGTTTCTTCTGATTGTTGCAAAACTTTGTAGTAGAGTCGGTCTTGTTGTATGTGGAGCTATTATATCTGAATATGAGTTTGAAAGTTTGATTGGAAAATTCTTCAAGTGTTGCGCCTCGGAAGTGTATTGAAATCTTGCTATTCATTTTCCCTTTTTTTCAGCTCGTGGTGTCAGACCAATACACCGATCCCAACGGCTCGGACAATGAAGCTGTTGCCGAGGTGACCTCAAGGGCGACGAAGTCGCGCTCGACGAAGTACCGAGAGCGGCGTCGTGGAGTGGAGCTGGAGTTACGTCGAGCTGAGAGCGAGCGGGCCCACCTTCAGTCCGTCCTCGGCCGACGAGACGCCGAGATCCAACGTCTGGAGAGTAGGATCATCGAGGCGACCCCCGTAGGGGAGGACGACGACTCGCAGGCAGCTTTTAGCAATGTTCTTCGGATTCAGTGTATTCGGCACAATCAGTCGAAGATATTAGCCGAGCGGGACGATTTGCTCTCCGAGATCCATCACTTACAGACTGTGGAGGCGAAGCTTCGGAAGGAGGCGGAGGAGCTAGCAGCTGAAGTGGAAGGGCTGGCGACCGAAGAGGACAGTGAAGATATTTCTATTTGAGGACCAAGTGTAATGGGTCGGCATTGTATTTTTTGTTTTCTAATACTTTGTAACTATGGAAAGACTGCTTTGTATTGTGTCCTGATTATTAATAAAATTCCTTTGTGGCTCTGCGTACTTATTTTGCTTGTGAGTGTGTTGGCCGTGCCGAGGTCCTCGAGCCGAGCACATGGTGCCATCGGCGAGAATCTCATGGCGAACGAGCTCCTGACGGAGCGCTACCTTGTCGTTTAGCGATTCTGACAAGATCTGGGCCGTCGGATGTCGGCGCGAATCTCGATGCGGCGCAGTTCCTAAGAAAATGCTATCTTGTCGTTTTAGCGTCGTTGGCAAGATCTGAACCGTCGGATGATGGCACGAATCTCTAGGCGGCTCAGTTCCCAAGAAAACGCTATCTTGTCGTTTAGCGTCGGTGGCGAGATCTGGGCCGTCTGATCGAGATCCGACACGAAAGTTGAGGAGAAAGTGAGTTTTCTCCGTTTCAGGGTCGGAAAGGCCCCTGCTCGGCAGCCGACCGAAGGCGTGGGGTTTCGGGTTTCGGCTTCGAGACAAGATTGCTCGGATTATGTGGCCGAACAGTGCTTCGGTCTCCCTCTTCTTGCGAAGCTGAGGGGTGAGCCGAGCTCTTTTTCTTTGTGGGACTCGTCGGTCATGGCGTGTGTTCGATGGTTGTAGGAGCAATTCCGAATGGTGGTCCACTCCTAGTCTGCTGCGAAGCAAGCTTGGGGAGTAGAATGAAACCAAGTGTTGGACTCCGGAACCATCGGTGTAGTTCAACGGTTGTGGGAGCAGTTCCGAACGGCGATCTACCTCTGGCTTGTCCGGGGGCAGGCCGAGGAGGTAAAGTCGAGCCAAGTGTTGGACTCCGAACCATCGGTGTAGTTCAACGGTTGTGGGAGCAGTTCCGAACGGCGATCTACCTCTGGCTCGTCCGGGGGCGAGCCGAGGAGGTAAAGTCGAGCCGAGTGTTGGACTCCGAACCATCGTTGTAGTTCAACGGTTGTGGGAGCAGTTCCGAACGGCGATCTACCTCTGGCTCGTCCGGGGGCAAGCCGAGGAGGTAAAGTCGAGCCGAGTGTTGGACTCCGAACCATCGGTGTAGTTCAACGGTTGTGGGAGCAGTTCCGAACGGCGATCTACCTCTGGCTCGTCCGGGGGCGAGCCGAGGAGGTAAAGTCGAGCCGAGTGTTTGACTCCGAACCATCGGTGTAGTTCAACGGTTGTGGGAGCAGTTCCGAACGGCGATCTACCTCTGGCTCGTCCGGGGGCGAGCCGAGGAGGTAAAGTCGAGCCGAGTGTTGGACTCCGAACCATCGGTGTAGTTCAACGGTTGTGGGAGCAGTTCCGAACGATGGTCTACCTCTGGCTCGTCCGGGGACGGGCCGAGGAGGTAAAGTCGAGCCGGACATGGACTCCGAACCATTAGTTGAAATTAAAATTTAAAAAACAGATGATAGGGGTGGAGAGAGGCATGCAAATTTATAAGTATGAAAGAGCTTTCTTCATTGATAATCGACGGCGAACCGTTTTACATATTACAATTTATGAAAATAGGTTACAAGTAAGAGGAGAGGAATGGCTCGATATCCTATGATACTTAGAGTGGCGCCGGGGCGCTTTCTTGGTATTTTAGGAGGTGGTCGGCATTCCAGGTCCTCGGAATCTCTCTGCCCTCTAGATCTTCCAGACGATATGCTCCGGGCCGAACTACCCTCGTAATCTTGTACGGCCCTTCCCAGTTCGGAGCCAGCTTGCTCTTCTGCTTGGGGAAGGATATGGCCAGTTTTCTCAAGACTAAATCCCCTTGCTAAGGTTGGTGGGTCGGACCTTCTTGTTGTATGCCAACTCGACCCTTCTTCGGTAATTCTGCTGCCGAATCGACGCTCTTTCCCTCAGCTCATCTATCAGATCTAAGTCTGCCCTGAGGTCCCTAGCGTTCTGTTCCTCGTCGTAGGCTGCGAGCCGAGGGGAAGGTATTCCGACCTCGAGGGGTATCACGGCCTCGGACCCATAGGTGAGGTTGAAAGGGGACTCGCCTGTGGGGGTCCCTTGCTCGTGCGGTAGTTCCATAGGACATTGGGGAGTTGGTCGATCCATAAGCCTTTGGAACTTTTGTCCAGCCTTTTCTTGATACCTGCGAGGATCTGCCGATTAACGTTTTCTGCCTGTCCGTTCGACTGAGGTTGGGAGACGGACGAGAAGCGCTGCTGGATGGCAAGGTCATCGCACAGAGCTCGGAATGCTGCGCCAGTGAACTGAGTCCCGTTGTCCGTCACGAGGACACGGGGGACGCCGAATCTGCAGATGATGTTCTTCCAGAAGAATTGTACCACCTTGTTCTCGGTTATAGTGGCGAGGGGCTCGGCCTCGACCCACTTCGAGAAGTAGTCGATGGCTACGACCAAGAACTTGAACTGACCCGGAGCCAGAGGGAAAGGCCCTAGTAAATCCATCCCCCACATTGCGAAGGGGATGGGACTCGATAGGGAGGCGAGGTTGGCTTGAGGGAGGCGACGGACGCTGGAGTGTCTCTGGCAAGAGTTACATTGTCGAACATGTCGCTCGGCGTCTTGAAGGAGGGTTGGCCAGAAGTATCCATAATTCAAAGCTTTCCGGGCCAAGGACCTGGATCCTGAATGTGCCCCGCCGCCTTCGTGAAGCTCTTATAGGGCATAGTCGGCTTGTTCTGGAGAGAGGCACCTTAGGTATGGTCGGCCGTCTATTTGAGAGAAGGAGCGTTTGTATAAGATACCCTCGATCAAGACATACCGCTCGGCGCGGGTTCTGACTCGGCGTGCTTCTTTGGGATCCTCAGGCAGGACCCTGTCCCTCAAGAATTCCACCAACGACTTCATCCAATTATCTTGCAACATGACCGGCAACGACTCCACCGAGCCGGATGTCTCGTATTCTATGCTCAGCCTAGAGAGGACCTCGATCAGAACGGTCTGTTCAAGACCTTGCAGGGAGGATGAGGCCAACTTGGAGAGGGCATCGGCCTGAGAGTTCTCCTCACGAGGGACCCGTTGGATGAGCGCCTCTTCGAACCGGCTCATGAGGGCCCGAACCTTAGCGAGGTATTTCGCCATCCGCTCGTCTCGAGCCTCGTACTCTCCCAAGACTTGGTTCACGATAAGCTGGGAGTCGCTATGGATTCGGAGGCACTGCGCCCAAGCACTTCGGGCAAGTCCGAGGCCTGCGATGAGTGCTTCGTACTCCACCTCATTGTTGGAGGCCTTGAAGTTCATCCGGATCGCATACTGGAGGACGAAGTCGTCAGGACCGTTCAGGATGATACCGCCGCCGCTTCCTTCGCTACAGGAGGAGCCGTCCACGAAGACCGTCCAAATGGGGGGTCTATTCGGGACGTGGCTGACTTCAGGGATGGTGGACTCTACGATGAAGTCGGCGAGGGCTTGTGCTTTAATTGCCGTCCGAGGTTGGTAGGAGATGTCATGTTGGCTCAGCTCTATGGACCACTTCATTAGCCGGCCCGAGGTCCCGGGCTTGTGGAGGATCTGCTTTAGAGGTTGGTCAGTGAGGACAATGACCGAGTGGGATTGAAAGTACGGCCGGAGCTTTCTCGCCACCATGACCAGGGCGTAGGCCATCTTCTCTATCTTTGGATAGCTGAGCTCGGCGTCCCGAAGCACCTTGCTCACGTAGTAGATGGGCCTTTGGGCCCAGTCCTCCTCTCTCACCAAGACAGCACTTAGGGTCTGCTCGGAAGCAGCCAAGTAGATGAAGAGAGTTTCCCCCGGGACATGTTTGCTGAGCATAGGGGGGTTCACCAAGTAGGCCTTCAGTTGGTCGAACGATTCCTGTTGTGGTTGGCCCCATTCAAAACCCTTAGCCCCCCTGAGTGCTTTGAAGAAGGGGAGGCACTTTTCCCCAGACTTCGAGAGGAACCGGCCGATAGCAGCGAGCCGACCAGTTAGCTTCTGCACCTCCTTGACGTTTCGGGGCGGGGCCATGTCCAATATGGCCTTGATCTTCTCGGTATTGGCTTCGATCCCTCGCTGGCTCACCATGAAGCCGAGGAACTTTCCCGAAGAGACCCCGAACGCACACTTGTTCGGGTTTAGCCGCATGCTGTGCCTCCTCAACACGCCGAAGGCCTCCTGGAGGTCGGCCACGTGGTCAGTGCCTCGGATGCTCTTTACGAGCATGTCGTCAACGTACACCTCCATATTCCGGCCTATCTGGCTCTGGAAGACCTTGTTGACGAGGCGCTGGTAGGTGGCGCCCGCGTTCTTCAACCCGAACGGCATGACCCGGTAGCAGTAGAGGCCCTGATCGGTGATGAAGGAGGTCTTCGGAATGTCCGGGGGGAACATTCGGATTTGATTATAGCCGGAGAAGGCGTCCATGAAGCTGAGGAGCTCATGGCCCGAGGTGGCATCAATGAGGGTGTCGATGTTCGGAAGAGGGAATGGGTCCTTCGGACACGCCTTATTCAGGTCGGTGAAGTCGATGCATATTCTCCAAGAGCCGTTGGACTTATTGACCATTACAACATTGGAGAGCCACTCGGGGTAGTTTACCTCCTGTATGAACTTAGCCTTCAAAAGTTTATCCACCTCCTCCTTGATGGCCTGCTGTCGCTCGGGAGCGAACTTTCGTCTCTTCTGCTGAACCGGTTTGCACCCCAGTTCGACACTTAGGCGGTGGACTAGCAACTCCTCGGAGATGCCGGGCATATCAGCGGCTGACCAAGCGAACAGGTCGCGATTATCCCGGATGCATTTAACCAAGTCAGAGCACAGCACAGTCGGTAGGGACTTGCTGATGAGGAACTTCCGGCTCGGGTCCTCGTCCGAGAAGAGCACTTCTTCTAGCTCGTCCGCCGGCTCGAACGTGGGTCGGACTTTCGGCTCGGGGATTTCTAGTGTCTCGAGGGAGAGCACCGGTCCCCCAGTGGAAGTCATGTAGCACTTCTGAGCCGTCTCTTCGCTTCCCCTGACTTCCCCTACTCCCGACCGAGTAGGGAACTTCATTTTAAGATGGTACGCTGAGGGGACAGCTTCCAGGGCGGCTAGACCGGGTCGGCCTAGAATGACATTATACGCTGCCGGGACATCGACGACCATGAAGTCCATCGGTTCGGTCCGGGTAGTAGGGGTGTTTCCAGCAGTCACGTCTAGGGTTATCACCCCCTCGACAGTTACTGGGACCCCCGTGAACCCGTGGAGTGTGTAACCGGCCGGCTTGAGACGGTCCCGAGACAGCTGCAGGCCTCGAAAGGCCGAGAGAAAGAGGATGTTCACCAAGCTCCCGTTATCTACCAGGACCCTCTGCACCTTGAAGTTTGCCATGCGAAGGTCGATGACGAGGGTGTCGCAGTGGGGGGTTCGGACCCCTTCGAGGTCTTCATCAGAGAAGGTCACCGGGACGCCGAGGCCTTTGGGGGAGGAGCGCTGTGGACTGAATTGACCTCTCGGACGAAGGCCTTCCGAGAGGAATTGGAGGAGCCTCCCATGGGGCCTCCGTGGATGAGGTGCAGGACCCGCTCTTCCTCAAACTCGGGGGTTTCATCGCGCCGCTCGGAGCGCTTGTTAGCCCCCGAGGCGGAGGGGTAGTGCGGTCTGCCCGGTCACTTGCTTTCACAAATTTGGCCAGCTGCCCACTCTGGATGAGGGCCTCTATCTTATTTTTCAACGCTCGGCAGTCATTGGTCTCGTGGTCGTGGTCCCGGTGATAACGGCACCATTTCTCTTTGTTTCTCCTCTTGGCAGGGGTGTTTATCCTCGGAGCGGGTGGTAGCAGGCCTTCCTTCTCCACTTCCATCAGGATAGTGGAGACATTGGTGGTGAGGGGAGTGAACTTCTCGAACCTAGGGAGAGGACGGCGCTGACCGCCGTTGTCCTTCTGCATCTTCTTCAATCCCTCCCCCTCGGTCGCCTTCCTCTTCGATCCGGAGGCCGATCCTCCGAAGTTCGGGAGGCACTCGGCCTCTTCCGCCTGGATGTACTTCTCGCACCTTAGGAGAAGGTCGGCAAAGTTGTGCGGGGGCTTCTTGGCGAGGGACGACCGGAGGTTGGAGTTCAGGACGTTCGATTGGAACGCAACAGTCGCCACTGACTGGTCTAGGGAGGCGATAGACCTGACTTCTGCAGTGAATCTCTTCACGTAGTCCCTCAGTTTCTCTCCCCTTTCTTGCCGCAGGTTGAGCAGGGAGAGGCTCGTCTTCTCGGCTCGCCCGCTACTCACAAAGTGAGTAATGAACAGTGTCTCGAACTGCTCGAACGAGAAGATGGAAGAGGGGGCGAGCCTGGAGTACCACTCCCGAGCCGACCCCCGGAGGGTGGCGGGGAAGGTCTTGCAGAGCATGGCATCGGAAGCTTGATGGATCAGTATTAATGTCTTGAAGCTTTCGACATGATCAACTGGGTCGGACTCCCCTGAGTACGTTTCAAACCGCGGAGGTTTGAAACCCCTCGGTATGGGGGCCTCCATGATCGTCCGAGAGAAAGGGGGTCTGCTGGGCCGGACGGTCCCTACTCTGGACTCCTCCTCTCTGTCCATGCGGCCAATGCGCCTCTCCACCTCATGGAGATGGCGGTTGAGGGCATCTTCCCTCCGCTGGTAATCATGCGATCCCCCGGACTCTTCTTCATAGGAAGGGGAGCGGGGACTGCGGCGCCGGTAGTCCTGGGATCGGCGGGGACTGTAGTGCTGCTGCTGGCGACTGGGAGCCGGGAGAGGACTTCGGGATCGGCGGCGAGGACTGGGAACCCGCGGGGGTGTTGGAACCCTCTGGGCATTTTGGTTGTTGGGGTGAAGGTTGAGGGCCTGCAGCACGGTGTCCTGAAATTGTAGGAACTCGGCACGAGTGATAGGTGCCTCATTGTTCCTCCGATGATGCCGATCCGCGGGGGAATGCGGCCTCCTCCTTCGGCGCTCGGGAGATGTCGCTCGGCCCCTGCGGTCCGGGACCTTCTACCGTCTCGGCGGTGAGGGGACCGCTCACCCTGATGCTGGCGGGAGGCTCCCTCTCGGGTCCGCCTCTCATCAAGGTGGGTGCGGAGGTCCTCATCTTTTTGGCGGTTCAGGATTGTGTTGCAGAGGTCGGGGTGATGAGAAGCCATTGAATCCGAGGATTCATTATGAACCGAGACATGGTCTAGGTCGAGGGGCTGCTTCTGCCTCCGCCCGTTATGGCCGGAAGGGCCATTGGGGGGTTGCTGTTTGGGAAGAGGAGGTTGGCCCTGCTGGACCGGGGGAGGAAGTTCAGGCTGTTGGACTGGATTGACAGGGGCTTCCTCTGTCTGATCGGCGGGAATGGCCCCGGGTTGGATCCTCTGGATCTGACCTTCTTTGGAGGCATGGTTGGAGCAGGGCTAGGCGACGAGGAAGAGATGGAGGCTGTTCGTGTGGTGTTTCCCACAGACGGCGCCAATCTGTTACCGCTGATTTCGGTGTGGGGGTAAACAGATGAGATTTGTGAGCTCGAGAAAACCTGAACAGCAGATCCAAGCCTTCCGATTCCTGCCGCAACTTGCAAGGAAGTGCGAGACACCATGGTTGATTCCGGCGACGCACCCTCCGACGCTCTTGTCAGTAACCAGTGATGATTAAAGAAAGAGCTTAAGGTGGAAAAAGAGTGATTACCTCGTCACAGTGGCAGAGGGGAGGTATTTATAGTCGCCAGGGAAGTGATTAGAGGCTTGATTCCCTGTGTAACTGCTAGGAGAAAAATCCTCACAGTCTGTTTAGGAAACTAACCCCTGATTCCCGGTGAGAGTAAATCAGGCCTGTTGACTTGGTCAAATCAGTGACCCTGATTTGTCTCTTTGTAGGTCTGGGTTTGCCTCGGGTCGGGACCCGTACCCAGTCGGAGTGGATCCGTTTGTGGGCTGTTGGATCCGTGAGAAGGAGACCCAATACCCGCTCTGGATCCATTTGTATGTGAAATTACCGTTTTACCCCCGAGCTTCAAGATTCGCGCCCAATCTGGACGGTTCCGATTTAACCCCATTTTTAGCCATATCAGTTCCCATGAGGAAAACTATATCCTGTTCTATTTGCTGGACTCTAGTTTCTATTCTGCAACAAATAAAACAGTTAATTCCTTGATAGAAAATCAGCTAAAATGTGTTCTTTTCGTTTTATATTTTCTAATGTAAAATCATAATGTGCTAGTTCAATTTACCATCTTATCAATTTTTTCTTGGCTATGGTTGAGTCTATTATTTTGTTTATCCATGATTTTGATTGTATTATCTGTCCTTACTATGAATTTTGCATGTATTATAATTAATTCAAGCTTTTTTATTGCTTTTAAGATCGCTAATAATTCTTTTTCATTTATGTGATAGTTTTGTTGGGTCTGTGTGAATGATCCTCTAGTGTATCTGGCTAGTCTTTCCTCCTTTTCATCTATTTTAACAAATTTTAACACTGCCCCCCAATTATCTTCACAAGCATTTGTCTCTATTATCCATGTGCATTCTTTAACATGTAATCGTAACTTACTTAATTCTGAAGTTTGTTGTTTTAATATTTTAAGTTTTTTTCATCTTCTGAGGTCCAATCCTATTTTTTGAACTTTTACAGTTTTTTTTATAGCCAATTAGTTTTTGCTGACAAATTTGATATGTATCCCCTTGTTTGATTTAGTAGTCCGATTATAGCTTATAGTTCTCCCTTTTCTTTTAAAATATTTGGAAATATCTTTATCTTTCCTGCTACATGTGGCTGTAGTTCTATTCCTTCATGTGATTATTTTATTCCTAAGAATTCTATCTCTATTTTGAATAATTCTAATTTATTTTCTGATAGTATGATACCTGCATTTTTGACTATTTCTATTAATTTTAGTAAATGCTCTTTATGTTGTTCTTCATTTTCGGATCCTATTAGAATATCATCAATGTATACTAGTATAAAGTTATTGTAATTTTTCAAATATTTTATCCATATATTCTTGAATTATTCCTGGACTGTTTTTATACCCAAATGGCAGCATGTTGCAATCATAAAATTCTTGTAGTGTACTAAATGATGTTAACTATTTTGACTCTTCTATTAGTTTTACATGGTAAAATCCTAATTTGCATTCAAATTTAGAATATATATTTTTCTTTTTTTTACTGTATTTAGTAGTATCTGCATATCTGGAAAATGATATCCAAATCTTTTAGTTTTTTTATTTAATTCTTTATAATTTATTACCATTCTAGATTTACCGTTTTTTTCTTCTAAGTGTTTTCTTACTATAAATGTTGGTGATGAATGGGGACTTTGTGACTTTCTTATGTAACTGTTTTCCATTTGTTCTTTGATATGTATTTTGAATTCTTCTAAATCTGTTGGATTCGGTCTAATATGTTTAATTTTTATTATTTTTTTCTTATCGTTTAATTCTATATGAGTTGTGGGTTTACTTAAATGTCATTTTGCTAAAGGTTATTCTCCACATAGATCTTCTAATTGTTTTTGTAAAATTTCTTATGTAATTGCAACTAGAAATTGATGTATCCTAGTTTTATTTGGCAAATATTGCTACTCACCACGATGGGTTGAAGAAACTCTGATATGTGATAAGTCTGTCCTAGAATCGGGTTATGTTATTCTAATTGCTATTGCTTGGTGTTTACAAGGTGTTGTAAATATAACTAATTTGTGTGATATAGTTATAGGATAGTATTATTGGAAAAAGTTGTTTCATAATAGTACATTATTATTCATATCATCAAATTGGTATATTACTGGTATTTTATGATGTAATTTCCTATTTGTATCGTGACATTTTGTTGGTACTTCTCTAGTACAACCGTTTGTTCTGTCAAACCAATTATTGCTTTTTTATTATATACATCTTGTTTCCATTTTGGTAGTATATTTTCATGGCATAAGCTAGTGTCTCCTCCAGTATCCATTAGACTATGATAGTTTCTTGATTTGTAGCCTTCATATAAAAATTTTGTTAGTATGTATAATATAATTTTTGTTGTTCTTAATGGATTCATTTGCACAATATTCTATTTATTATTATACTCATTATTTACTGTTATTGTTACTTTTTCTTCTTGTATTTTGAGTAAGGTTGTACTGATGTAAGGAAGTCAGTTCCTAATAAAATTTCATTAACATTGTGTTCCATGTCTACTTATAGATGTAATAGCATTTTATTTCTATCGTTTATCCTTAGTGGTAGTATTATTTTATGAACAATTGGATGTATGTTGTTATAATAGTGTAAGTAGTAATATGAAGTTTCTAATGGTATTAATTCTGTTGTTTTTATATTTGTTTGTTTAATATGTGAATTAATAGCTTCTGTATAGCATGGCTGGAGTCTTTCGACTCTATCCGTTTCATCAAAAATAGCTTCTGTATCTACAAGGGCAACTTATTTTTTCCATTTACCACTGTCATAATATTCTATTTCTATTTTAAATTGACTATTATCTTGATTGTCTAATGTATTTATTATTGGTATTAATTTCAATACTTGTTGTTTGTTTCTTATTGATAGTGATCACTTTCGGAACATTATTTGTAGTGTATTTCCTTTAGCAATATCTTTTGCTTTATTAAAGTCAAATTCTATATAAATTGGTATAGTCATTTCAGAGTTTTGTCTAACTGGTTTGCATTTTATAATTTCTCAGAATAATAGTTCTATCTTAAAGTTATATGTATTTTCTTTTTACTTCATGCTTACTAGTGAAAGCATAAATATTTCGTATTTGTGTACTCATAACCTTACTTTTTTCTGTCATTTCTATTCCTGATAGTCAATGATACATGACTAGACTTTTGCCTTTATTTTCTTCTGCCATGCTTATAGAGAAATTATGTTTTTTGTAAAATTTATTTTTGGTACATTAAATTTTCTTGTACTATTTCTATTAGAGCATGTGTACTTGATATTATTCTATCATCCATTAAGTATATTTCTAAGGGAGTGTTTATTCCTTCCGTAAAATAAGCCTTTATTATTATTTGTATTACTCCTAAATGTATATATTTTAATATTTTTCTGGTTTTCTCACTTATTTTTTCCATTTCTTCATTATTATTCTTTTGGTTATTAATGGACTTATAGTTTTTCCTTGAGCTTGTTCTATGTCTATAGGTTGTTCATTATTTCTAATTATTATTATGATATTTCTTTTTCTTTCAAATATTGGAAGTTTAAATATTTCTTACGAGTTTATGTCTAGTTTGATTGCTCTTATTTTATCGTATTTTTTTATGTCAAAACTCATTCTCTCTCTTACTTCTTCATTATTTTCTTCTCTTTTTAATTGTTCTCATATTTCTGTTATTTCTGTCATCATATTTATTTCGCATTCTTCTATTTCATCTTCACTACATCCACTATCTTCTTCCATGACCATTATTTTTCCATCTTCACTAATTTCTGATCAGTCTTCCTCATATTCTATGGGTTAATAGTTTATGTTATTCTTTTCTTCTATTTCTTCTACGTATTTTACATTTTCTTTTTTTCATTCTCTTAGGGAAATTTGATGATATATGTCATATTTCTCCACATATATAACAATTACATTTGTTCTGGTTTTTTGGATATTGTTTGTTTCTATTTATTCTTTTGAAGTATCTTTCATAGAGTTTTTTTATATCTCTTAAAAAAATTTCTGTATTTCGGTTTATATTTTTGTACTTTGTGTTTGCGTCTCTTTATATAATTATTTTATTATTACGTCCCCAAAGATTTGGTATTGCTTCGTCACAACAAATTCTTTATTTATATGTTCTATAATATTTAATAGTTGATTTAGCTTCTTGGCATACTTTATCTGTAATATTTTACAAATTCTGTCATATACCCTAAAGTATCTATTTCTGGTTTTACTTTCTCATTTATGTATACACTATATATGTTTATACTCCATGGATCTGGTAATTTTAGGAAAAAAGAGTCAAGGATTGGACCATTTTCTTCTTTTGTGTAATAACTATCTTGGAAATATTCTCTGAGTTCACATGCATAGTTATCAAAATAACACATCACAAATTTCTAAATTGCTTAGTCTCTATCTTGCTTGGTTCTTTTTATATATAGTATGTCTTTTTGTTTTTTCGTATACACTAAATATGGCTCTTATTAATTTCTCGTAATTTGTAATTATTTCTTTTAATCATGTGGTTCTTTGTGCTGAAATTTTTGTGTTCCTTTATCACCAATTGGTTTTGGAATCCATATATTACTTCTTTTTTTTTCTGTTAGTCCATTCCACCATTTCACTACTACTCCTATAAAGGTTGTTCCTATAAATTTCTCAAATATATTTGCTGAGAGGTTTTGTCTAAATCCTACTATTATAGGTGCTTTTACCCATTCTTCTATTATTCTATATACATCTTTAATACAACCTAAAAATCTAGTCATTCTTCATTTCCTGATATTCATTTTTCGTAGTGTTCTGCGAGTTCATATTTTGGTGTTTCTTTTTCTTTTTCTTTCCCTAACTTACTTCTTTCTCTATTTTGTCATTTCGATAGTAGGTTATAAAGTCTTTTATTAGGTGGTGATCTTAAATATTCGTACATATTAGTTGGAATTGTTGAGATGGGTGTCGACTAACACCCATGTGGCGCAGCAGAACTAATTAGAGCAATAAGGAAGTCAAAGTAGATTAGATGAGTCAATGAACACCCAAGCAACTAGATCCACCAATCCAACACAAATACAACTAATATTTATCTCGGTTAGCTTTCGCTTAATCCGAAGGGAAAATATAGGGAGATATAATATTCAAGTATATTATATTACAAGGAGTTGATGATTCACTCAATACAAGAAATTAAACTCACTCACCAAGAACTTCTCTCTCTCAAACCTTTCTTTGCAGTGGAGAAAATATCAAAGAAGTACTTGCCTTTCATATTGGAGACTACAACAATATATAGAACAAGAATAGAGAGAACCCTAGGTTAATCTTGATTATCATTCGTCCGATATAACCTGAAGAAGAAGTAACTGAATAGGAGCCGTATGATCTGATTTGGAGTTGAAGATTGGGCTGAAATGACCTAACAAACAGAGGCCTAAAAAGAACACAGCACCGTACACGGTCGACCATCCAACAAGAACGGTCAACCGACCTCCGCTGGACCAAACACTGTACAACTGCGGTCGGGAGTGCGGTCGACCAAAACTTTGGACAGTCGATCGCAACTTGACATGCACGATTGCTGCTATGTTTTCTTCAACTCTGTTAGACACTTTGATCTCCGTGCTTCATCATATCTTCTTTTAATCTGAACCACGAGTATTCAAGACATATTCCTAACAATCTCCACATTGAATTGCATACGAGTGCTATCACATGATTTGATTATTCATCTCCAAACTCTAATGAACTCCACTTGCAAAAATACATAGAACAATAGTTTCTTCTATTAGTTGAACAAATATCTACTCAATCTCACTGATCAATATGCCCCCTCAATGGCACACCTCAGTAGGCATTATCACGAAGTTTCCAACTCTGCATGAACTCCACCTAAAGTCATTCTTCACCTTTCGATGATGTTTGAACGTCATAGTCTCGCTTCGATGATGCTTGTTGCAGCAAACTAGATGAGCATGCGGGAATAACGGAAAAAGAAGCAACACTTACGAAAGTAATTTAGATTCCCCAAAGCTTGTAGAGATTGTTTTATCTTGATCCAACCACTCTCATACCTCTAATCGCATTACGAAGATCCTGAAAAACAGAAAGAACTCCACCTCGAGCTGTGTACCTAGAACCCCATGCCTCAAGAGTTCCCAAGGAAATCAGATTCTGTTTAAGCATATGGATATGCAAAACTTTCCTTAGAGTGAATATGTTTAGACTTGACATCTTCAAATCAACTGTCCCATCACCCACTACTTCATAAATCTTCCCAGCACCCGTTCTTACACAATGCCTTGTAGTAGACTTATAGGTAGAAAACAACTCCCTCTCGAAGCAAATCTGGGAAGAACTTCCTGAGTCAAGAAACCAGCTAGAATACACTTCTCAAGAATCTGAAACAAGAAAACACAAATCACCTGAATCAAAAGCACTAACCACAAAGGCAGTTGATTTTTTATCCTTGGCTCTCTTGTGATTCTGCAATTTCCAACAATTTTTCTTGATGTGCCATGACCTTTTGCAATATCTGCAACGAACCGAATCCTTTTGCATACACTTTGTCTTCCACCTGAAGGACCTTCCACTACTAGACAATTTGCAGTAGACGGTGATTTCGGTCTGTTGCAAAGGGCATGGATCCTCTATAATAGATCAATTTTTTTATTGGATCTAGATATGAATCTATGTGGATCCGAGTCCGATAACTCAATAGATAATCTGATCTATATATATTTATATATGTTAATTTAAACATATATCCTAAATTTATAAAGATTTACTGTGTGTATATTATATTTTAATTCTTTTGAAGTCTAGTACTAGAAATGTATTTTGTGAATTAGGCAATGCAAATATTAATATAATATATATTTCATAATACACACATGCCAATAGACTATCATTTTATTTGATTATAAAGATGAAAATTAATACTTAGCTATTGAGATGAGATTTTTTTTTCATTTCAAAAACTTTTTCCTAATGTTTATTTTAGTATTTTGAAAATGTAACAAGTAAATTTTATTAGTATTTTGAATATGTAACAAGTAAATTTTATAAGTAAATAAATTTTTTCTCTCAAGAAGTTAATAAATTATTTTAAAAGGTGGATTTTGGATTATCCATAAACCCAACCCGAATATGAAAATAATAGTAGGATTCGACCCTAAACCAACCTGAAGAAGTTTGGATATGCATATGGATCTTATATGGATATGCATATGGAATTGAAGATCCATCCGATCATTTTTTTTTCTTTCTATATTATAGCATTTTACCACTACAGCAAATTCATTTTGCTATATTTATAATATGCATTTAGCTATTTTTTAGCAAATCACGATTGTGGATGCTCTAACAAAATGAACAGGTTGAGGTAAAGTGTGTTGGGAATGGAGCGTCAACAAACGCCTTTGGTCGCAGCAGAACTAATTAGAGCAATGAGGAAGTTGAAGTAGATGAGACGAATCAATTGAGCAAGCAAGTAAATCCACCAATCTAACACAAACTCACCGATGACTTATCTCGGTTTGCTTTTGCTTAATCCGGGGGAAAATATAGGGAGATCTGATATTCAACTAGAAGAGATTACAATGAGTCATTGATTCACTCAATACAAGGAATTAAACTCACTCACCAAGAACTATCACTCTCGAGCCTCTCTTTGCAATGGAGAAAATAATCTATGAAGTACTCTACTCTCATAATGAGGAGTTTACAATATATATAGAAGAATAGAGAGAAACCTAGGTCTAATCTTGATTCTCAGTCATCCGATATAACCTATAAAAGAAGTAACTGAATAGGAGTCATACGATCTAACTTGGAGTTGAAGATTTGGCTAAAACGACCTAACAAATTGAGGCCCAAAATGAACACAGCGTCGAGGTCGGTCGACCGTCCAACAAGACCGGTCGACCGTTCACCTCTCGACCAAACCTAATGCAACTGCAGTCGGGGGTGCGGTCGACCGCAACTTGGGACAGTCGACCGCAACTATGCCTGCACTATTGCTGCTCTGTTCTCTTTTACTCTCTTCGACGCTTCGACCTCCGTGCTTCATCTTACGTTCTTCTAATCTGAACCACGAGTATTCGAGACATATTCCTAACAAACTCCACCTTAGATTGCATACGAGTGTTATCACATGATGTGTTATTCATCTCCAAACTCTAATGAACTCCACGTGCAAAAAAGGACTTAGAAAAATAGTTTCTTCTTCTAGTTGAACTTATCTCTACCCAATCTCACCAAATCCAGTATACCCCTTCAAGGGTACACCTCCGTAGATGTACTCACGCAGTTTCCAAACTTCGCACGAACTCCACCTACCCTTAGGATTTCTCCACCTCTCGAGGATATTCGAACGTCGTAGTCTCGTCTCGATGAATCTAGTTGCGACAAACTAGCTGAGCTTGCGAGAATAACAGGAAAAGGAGCAACACTTGTGCAAGTATTTCAGATTCCCCAAAGCTTGTAGAGATTTTTTTGGCTTGGCCCAACCACTCTCATACCTCTAATCACCTTAGAAGATCGTTAAAAACAGACAGAATTCCACCTCGAGCTGTGTACCTACAACCCCGTGCATCAAGAGTTCCCAAGGAAATCAGATTCTATTTCAGCAGAGGAATATGCAAAACATCTCTTAAAGTGAACATGTTTAGACTTGACATCTTCAACTTAACTGTCCACTCACCTACTACTTCATAAATCTCCCTAGTTCCTGTTGTCACACAACGCCCTGCAGTGGACTTATAAGTAGAAAATAACTCTCTCTCGAAGCAAATATGAGAAGAACTTCCTGAGTCAAGAAACCAACTAAAATCCACTTCTAAAGAATTTGAAACAAGAAGACATGAATCACCTGAATCAAAGGCACTAACCACATTAGGCTGAATTCCCATTCTTTGCGCCCTCCTGATTCTGCAATTTCCAACAGGCGTTCTTGATATGCCCTGGCCTCTTGCAATATCGGTAACAGATCGAATCCTTTTGCAAAGCACTTTGTCTTCCCTCTGAAGAACCATCCACTGCTAGACAACTTGTGGGAATAGATGGTGATTTCTGAGTCTCCTTACTAAGTTGATTTTCCTTCAATACTTTGATTACACCATCTACCAAAATACTCTCCTTGGCAGATCTACCGTGTAGCATGGTAGTGATCAAAGGCTTGTACGAATCCGGCAGTGAATATATCAAGTTGAAAGCTTTATCTTTCTCACACACATCTGCATTGATCGCCTTAAGTTTAGATAATACCTTATTGAACTCTGTAATGTGGTCTTGGACATCGGTACCTTTCTTCATAGATAAACGAAATAACTTCCTTTTCCAATGCATCCGATCTAATGATGAAGAACCATAGTAGTCAGCTATGAGTTTTTACCATAAACTCGCCGCATAAGTTTCTTCAAGAAATCTTCACTTGACCTCCTCCGCCAAGGATACTCGGATCAGACTTATGGCTCTTTCACGAATATCTTCCCAACCGTCATCCTTTATATCAATTGGCTTTTCTTTCTTCTTAACAGTTAACTACAAACGTTCTTGAACAAGGACATCATACATGTCAGTCTTCCAAAGATTGAAATTGATCTTTCCATCAAACTGCTTGATCTTCAAAATACTGTGGCCTGTCATCTTAACCAAGGAAATCGAAAACCTGAAGCTCTGATACCAGTTGTTGGGATTGGGGTGTCAACAAACGTCTCTGGTCGCAGCGGAACTAATTAGAGCAATGAGGAAGTCGAAGTAAATAAGACGAATCAATTGAGCAAGCAAGTAGATCTACCAATCTAATACAAACACACTGATAACTTATCCCGATTAGCTTTTGCTTAATCCGGAGGGAAATATAGAGAGATCTGATATTCAACTAGAAGAGATTACAAGAAGTTATTGATTCACTTAATACAAGGAATTAAACTCACTCACTAAGAACTATCTCTCTCTCGAGCCTCTCTTTGCAATGGAGAAAATAATCTATGAAGTACTCTACTCTCATAAAGGAGGAGTTTACAATATATATAGAAGAATAGAGAGAAACCTAGGTCTAATCTTGATTCTCAGTCGTCCGATATAATCTGAAAAAGAAGTAACTGAATAGGAGTCATACGATCTAACTTGGAGTTTAAGATTGGGCTGAAACAACCTAACAAATCGAGACCCAAAATGAACACAGCACCGCGGTCGGTCGACCGTCCAACAAGACCTATCGACCGTCCACCTTTCGGCCAAACCCAGTGCAACTGTGATCAGGTGTGCAGTCGACCACAACTTGGGACAGTCAACAGCAACTATGCCTGCACTATTGCTGCTCTGTTCATTTCTACTCTTTTCAACGCTTCGACCTCGGTGCTTCATCTTACCTTTTTCTAATCTGAACCACGAGTATTCAATACATATTCCTAACACAGTGCTAGCGTTGCAAACCATAGGGGGATAAAGTGTCCATCATAATTCCTCAATGGGATTTACTACCAAACCCCCGAAACCTAGGGGTGTCTAATGAAAATTATATTTTTTTCATTGATAATAATACGGAGACTATAATATTTTTTGACAATGTACATTTTTTCGCTAATCATTGGACTATGTACATAGAGAGAACAAAGTTTCTGGATAAGTACATAACTACATACATTAAATTTATGATATAGTCTTAAAAAATGCATTAGTAAGTTTTAAGGAAAAATTTCAGTTAACCCTATTGAAATTTATACATTTGGCAGTTAACCCTATTGAAATTTATACATTTGGCAGTTTACCCTACCGACAATTGTTTTCCGTTAAGCGCATCCTAACTAACGCCATTAATTTTTGTGTAAAATGTCCAAAATATCTCTATTGGTTCATATTAAGTACTAAATTACAAAGTCCATTATTACCGTCCATCATCATCTTCTTTGTTTTCTTCTCCATTCATTTAAATTTTAACATTATTTTAAATTTTAATTTTATACATTAATTTTAATTTCATCATTATTTTTAATTTTAATTTTATTCTCAATTTTATTTTTAATTTAATATTTACATTAATTTTAATTTTAATTACGTCATTATTTTACTAATGTTCACTCCAACCACCCCCACCACCACCATCACCGACTCCTCCTCCTCCCTTGGAACCCCCACCACGACCTTCTCCCCCACCACCTTCTCCATCAAATCCTTCCCCTCTTTCTCCTCCCCTCAAATCCAACGCACCACCACCACCGCCGCCACCTCCCTCGAATCCCTCACCTCCCACCTAAATCCGACCAACCACCACCACCCCTTCCTTCTCCTCCCTCGAATTCCTAACCTCCCCCACATCCGACCAACCACCACCACCACCTATGTCTTTCCATTAAAAATTTCAAATCCAACCAAATACCATCACCACCACCTCCTCCTTCCTCAAATCCCTCACCTTCCCCCACCTCCGACCAACCACCACCACCATCTACCTCACCTCCATTAAATCTCTCACCCCATTCTCCTCCCTCACCTTCTCCTACCTCAAATCCGGACAACAACCAACTCCAACACCAACACCAACCCAACCCCCCCCCCCCCCACGAATCACCACCACCTTCTCGCTCTCCTCCCCCAAATCCATCAATTCCATCCATTTAGGATATTTATTTTCTAATTATATCCTAATAATAATAATAATAATAATAATAATAATAATAATAATAGATAAGAGTAATTTGATCATTGCAAAATAAAATGGCGGTATGTGTTCGAACGTGCTAAAAAAAACTGCTTAAAACAGACGAAGTACGCCAAAATGTTAAAAATAACCGATGACAGTAGGGTTAATTGAAAGAAGAAAAAACTTCAGAAAGGTAAACTTCAGTAGGATTAACTGAAATTTATCCTAATTTAACAATTGAACCCAAAGAAGGGTCTGAGGGGGGGCGGGGGGGAGGTGTACTTAAAAGCCTGCAGTGCTATTGGTTTTAAAGACCTTTATCATGGATATATTTTCTTTTTCTACACTTTATCATTGAAAAATGTCATTGCTACTTTCATCCGTTTGCACCATCGGATTAGAACAAGAACAATGAGCAAGTTTAAGAAAACTATTATTCCGCTAGTGCTTCCACTTTTCGTACATCTTCACCAACAATATATAAAGGCAACGAGGTTTTACTTTTTCTTTTTTTTGTCTTTTTTTCTTCTTTCAGTTTTCTTTTATTTAAAAGATGGCCAATTGGGCACCCAATTTCATTAACTAAAGATTGACAAGTAATTAACAAAACAATGGAAGAGTTCCTATCCTCCAAAGTTGAAAACTCGCATAATAAATGAATTAATTCAAGGGTTTGAGAAACTTATACTTCTAATAGGACCGGTCCTGAGTTTACGGGGCCCAATGCGAACTTCCGAAATGGGGACCTCATACAAAGTTTATTTTAAAAAAATTGGTATAAAAAAATTGGGGAATTTGGGGATTCGGTTTAGAATGGAGATGTGAACAAGGAATGGAGATTGGTTGTAGAAATTGGAATGGAGACCGGGTTTGGTTTGGAGTGTTCGGGTTGGGTCAAGGTGTCGGGTCAGGTGTGGAGAAATATATGGAGATTTAGGGAATGGAGAAATAAATCTACATACAAACCCAAGTCCAACTAAAATAAGCTGGCCCAAGTACTAATTTTAAAAACAAAATCCTAAAAAATTAAATTTTGGGGCCCCTAAAAATATTTACACACAATGCAAGGAAAAAATTTGGGGCCCCTAAAAATGTGTAAAATTTGGGAGCCCGAGGCGGCCTTCTAGCCCTCCTCAATTCATGGCTGGCCATGACTTCTAATTCTAGTGAGCCGCATGCAACTAACTCAATATACCAGTCCACTTAACCCCAAAAACTCCAGATTAAGCAACGATTGCCCCAACCCCGATCACGGTGGACTTTGAAAGGAAATTTAGGAGTTGTGTTATGGTTAAGGCACAATCTGGAAACCTTACGTGCAAAGACATAGCAGAGATTCTATCGGCGTCTACCAAGGCATCTCCAAGCTGGAAATGGGCACCGCAACAAGTAGGAGATAGCATGTTTTTTGACCATTGTCAATCTGATGAGAGACTTCAAGAGGTTTTAGACATGAAAGGACTAGAGGGTGATGACTTCTATATAACTTTCAAGTGGTGGTCACGCAGCATTGGCGCATTCAAGCCTAAGTCGATGCCGTCGATCTGGATTAGTGTATTTAACTTCCCTTATCATTGCTGGGTTCGCTCCAGGTTCCATATCTTGGTTAGAGGTTTTGGTGAGTTGGTTGAAATTGATATGAATACTCTTATGCATTCGCGTTGTGAGTACGCAAGATTAAGAATCGGGATTGAGAATAAAGAGGATATTCCATTTTTTATTCAAGTTTATTTTGAGTAGGAAATTTACGAATTAAGGTTTTGATTGAGAAGAAGAAATGTGTGACGTTCGGTGAAAAATTCAAAATAGAGTACGCTAAGGAAGATGAAGATATAGCTGAGCAAAAGGTAGTTGATGTAATCCATCCGCTGATTACTTCTAAGGATGATCATAGTCGTCCATCCAAAGTAGCAAGGCGCCGGTTTGGAAGGCGTATGATCGATTTCCAAAATCAAATCTGTACCGCTCATTTCAAACTAAGGATTGGGCATCGATTACAAAGTAGTGGCGGCATGGAAAAGAAGTGGAGAATAGCTGTCGCACGCAGAATGGACATGTCAATAAAGAGCTGGTTGATGGGATAGATGATGTAAGGGTCTGTACAGCGTTTGAGGGGCGGAAGTCGGGAATTTTGAAAATTGTGGCTAGCAGTGCACTCGAGGTTAAAGGAGTTGGTGGAAGGTATGGTGTTGACATGTTGACTATGTCAATAGACAACTTTGAAGGGTCAATCAAAGAAGACGTTAGTCGTATGCTTAAAAGAAGAAATATGGGCCAAAGCGATGGGCCTGCTAAACTGGTGCTTTGGGAGGGCTGAAGTTGATAATCAAAATAACACTGAGATTGAGATGGATTTAGGCATGGTCCTAGACAGAAGGAATACTGGGATTTTAGGGATAGAGCATATTGATTCGGGCGGGGAACATGGGCATCTAATAGTGGGAAAGGCGGTAAAATGAAGATGGTGGAGGAGAGTATTATGAGAATGAATTCTCAAATGAGGACCATCACCCTCATAATGAGAGGATTGGATCACTTGATGGTGTGAGGGACGACAATATTATTTCTGACACAAATACGGAGGTTTGGGAGTTATAGGATAAGGAGGTGACAAGAGATGGCAGGTTAGGAAGCATCAACAAGAAAATTAGGAATATCAAAGAAAGAGTAAATGACAATTGGATAAATAGGGTTCTCAGGGGTCGAGTGAAGATGATCTAATCAAGGCGGCATCAAAGGCTAAGGAACCGGCTTCTGCTTGTGGAGGTACTTTGAATAATTTTCTTTCTATTCTGAATTTTTTAAATTATGATTCTCTTATATATTATGCAAGTCTGTACGAGTCATGGGTTCAAATGGAGACGAACAGGTACAACAAGTCCATAATATTATAGGAGAGACCAAATTGATGGGTATATAACATAGACTGGCCTTGAGGAGGATTATATGTTAGGGGATTATTAAAATTGTTATTAATGTTATACATGTTTTGGAATGCAAGAGGGATGAGGCAAAAATCTAAGATTAGACTTATTAACGAGACTATTAGCAAGTGTAAACCTAGTATTTGTGCTTTTCAAGAAACTATGCTTGAAAATCCGACGAACGAAGATTTTCTTCGTCTTAGGTGCATTAAGAATTTTGAATGAAGATTCAAATCAGCTATCGGTCTGTCCGGAGGTATTTTTATCGGTGTCGACCGAGGTTTATTTGAGAACGTTGAGGACGTTATTGGAACTTTCTCGGTGTTAGTAAGAGTCAGGCGAAGGAGTGATGATTGGGTGCACATGGTAACTTCGGTATACGGCCCATATGACTCTAGGTGGCGAGGGCAACTTTGGGAAGAACTAAGGAACATTAGAGGACGATGGGCGGGACCATGGGTGATTGGTAGAGACTTCAATATTACTAGATTTCAGAGTGAGCACAGAGGAAGATGAACTAGTAGGAATGATAGAGATACTTCAACTCTACCATAGACGACTTAGAGCTGATGGAAATAGAGCCTGCAAATAGGAGATTTACTTGGACGAATATGCAAGTTAATCCTATACTAGCTAAGTAAGAGTATGATTTTGGTGTCCACCGAGTTGGAAGACGTATTCCCACTAGCAGGAGTCAAAGCTGTAACAAGACCCACGTTCGATCACGTGCCACTTGCTCTTGATTCCGGATAGGGTCCAAGGATTCATCGGCATCATTTTAGGTTTGAGAAAGCATGGACTTTGGCCAGTAACATCTGTAAGATGCTAGAAGAATCATAAAATGCTAATGCCAGGGCGGTTACCGCAACGGGAGTATAGATTGAAAAAACAAGATGATTGCGTAAGAGGCTAAAGGAATGGGCAAGGCAGGAGTTTGGTAAAATTAGAAGAAAAAAAGAGGAGTTGGGTAGTAGAGTGGAGGATTTAGAAATGATTCAGGAAGAAAGGGATCTTCTAGGGTCGGAGAGTGGAGAATTAAGAAATTGTAGATATTAAATCCAAGGAATAAGTGATATGGAGGAACAATATTGGAGGCAACGCTCAAGGATCCGCTGGTTAATGGAAGGAGATGCAAACACAAAATTCTTCCACAAAGTGGCTAACGGAAAAAGGAGAGAAAATTCCATTTCTAGATTGATGGTGGGTGCGGCATGGAACGAGAATGAGGGCACAATTAGGCAGCATATGGATGGAAGTTTTAAGGAGATTCTGGGGAAGAGGAAATACTCTAGGTGTAAGATGATAGCAGAGATGCGGAGTTCAACAAGGATAGAGGGAAGCAAAGGAATCGAGAAAATTTTTATGAGGGATGGGGTGTTACTCGCCATCAAAGGATTAGGATAGGACAAGGCTCCTGAGTCGGATGGGTTACCTATATTTAAGGCTGGCAACGGGCCGGGTTTGGGCTGACCCATATAGGCCCGTGCCCGAGCCTGAAATTTAAAGCATAGGCTCGAACCCGACCAGAATTTTCTTCGGGCTTAAAAAAATTAGCCCCGAGTCCGGGGCTGAATTAGGCCCGAACTACTTATGCAATTTCTAATATATAAATTTCCCATAAAATAAAATTATATCAAGAATAATTGTCATGCCCCGCTTCCCAAAACACGGGAATACGGGCGCGAGACTAAGGCCCAGCGAATGGTGCAAACACACGATTCATGAGCTGTACAAGTAAACTCAACAACAAGATAATAAAACAATCCACACAGGCATGTAAATCACAATGTAGTAATGAAAGTTACAGACATATTCCATAATATAACCAACAACTGGGAAATACAAATAGTTACGGGTCAAACAAGACCATATTACAATAAAGAGTTGCAAGAAATAAAACACAAATTAAAGATAACATGATAAATAATAAATTAGAATACTTGGTCAGTGACACCATCTGGTAACTCTCTATTTGGACTTGCAAGTATATTATAACAAAAAGAAAATAAAAGGGAAACAAGAAGACGCCCGTTAGTATAAGTCACGGGTCGCAAGGGGGGTACAAGCTAAGAGAAACATGTATAAAACAAAACAAAAGAAAGACAGGAAAAGAGCAAGAAATCGAGAGTCATGAAATAGAAAAAATGCAATATGTAAACATGGTATGAACAGGGCAATATAGAACAAGTGACATATAAAACAAGTAATCAAGTAAACAAGTATCGAGTCAATATGCACATGTAACATGTAACAGGATCATGTAAGTACACGTGTTAATCTTATGTCTAATATTGGTTCTATCTAGGTAGCGCTTCATGCATCCATACTTTTACTACATGGTTGCTAATTACAATCAATTTCGTTTAGATTTAGTGGTGGGTTTTATAGGTCACGTACTCAGGAAAAATATTTCAATTGTATCTTGTATCGAGATACGTGCAAACATATAACGTGAAACATATCGAGTCAAACATAGTGTAAACATATAGTGTGAAACATATAAATATATCATTTGCAAACTTGCAACTTGCATCGGGAAACCACGAGCTCCTGTCCGAGTACGCTCTTCTATATTGCCCACTACTTAAATCTTTTCCCTTATACCCCGGCTTGTTACTTCAATTAATTTAATCAACAAGAACAAGATGTCATATTCATATTTAACTACTGTCACGGGTGAAACATTCCTGCACATAAACATGTATAATCCTAAAAGTACATATGTGTATATTTATTTATGTTCATGTCATGCACATGATAACAAAGTATTCACGATCACGTGTGAATACATGATCGAAGGATTAGGTATAGAAACGGGTATCAATTCGACTTATGAATGCGAATTGGAGTCAAAAATAATATACTTGCGGTATTTATGCAAAGGGGCTTGTACTAGAATAAATAAATTTGTACAAAAGATACTTGCCTTTTTGACGATTCCGAAAGAGAATAATCCGGCGAACTCCGAAAATTACGTGCGAACTACGTGCAAGAAGGTCCAAGCAAACAACACAACAACTAAGCAAAACTCCACACCACGATCTGCCCAAACAACAAACAGAATCTATGGATTCGCTGTGCGCCGAACACCAAACAGCGACGACAGCCAATCAGAATCTTCCCCACACCAGATCGGCACAACAGTAAACACCAAACTAGGATTTGCTACACCCAAAACACGGAACGGCAAAATCCTCCAGTCAGAATTCTTCTTCTTAGTTTGGCAGGAGAGAGAGAGAGGGAGCGATCGGGAGACCTCCGACAGCGGGAGTGGGCAACGACTGTGGTGAGCTCGGGACGGCGAGGCGGCGAGGCGGCTGGTCGGGAAGCGACAGCAGCACGAGGGCGAGATGGTGTGGTGCTCTGTTTTCCGCTCGAAATAGAGGAGGCGGAACCGAGCGTCGCGACGCAGGGAAACTGCAAGGAGCACGGAAGAGACTGGCGGCGGGGTCGCTAGGGGGGTCTGCGATGGCACAACGAGGAGGAGTGGAGGCGATGGGTCGAAGACGAGCGGCGGAGGGTGGTCGACTGGAGCCGTTGCCGCGACTGCCAATGGCAGCGAGGATGGGACCAGAGGGAGACGAGGATGGGTTCGGCTGGCAAGTTCGACGGTGGATGGAGATGGTGATGAGCGGTCGGGAGGTTGAGCGGAGGAGAAGGAGAGATGGGGAAGTTGTGTTTGGTTCGGTTTTGGTTGAATACGAAACGGAGAGAGGGAGTGAGCGGGAGGTTGAAGATGGCAATGACGGGGCTGACGAGGAGAGGCGGCAAGGTGGTTGTGAGGTGGAGAGGCAAAGGCGGTGGCTCGAAGTGTTTCCGTTGGGTTCAGGGGGTTTTCGAAATGGGGAAGATAAGAGAGCGGGAGGAGAAGGAAGGTGGAGTTGAGGCTTGGGTTTGTTTTGTTTGGGTTTTAATCAGAGAAGGAGAGAGGGTACGGGAGATATATATATATATATATATATATATATATATATATATATATATATATATATATATATATATATATATATATAATGTTAAAAATTAATACTGATATGGTATTAAAGAGAGGAGAGATTGTAGGGAGGGGGGAGTTACGGAGATCAAATAGCTATTGTGTGGAGGAGAGTTAAAGGTGATTAAGATTGTTATAACTGCTAGGCTAATAGGGAGAGATAGAGGGGGGATTATTGTATTAAAATAATAATGGGGGTTATTGAGAGGAGGGGGTTACGGAAATTAACAATTAGGCTGATTATTAGGGATATTAAATTGGGGGGTTACAGGAGAGATTTAGGGATTGATTAGGAGTAGAATTGGTCTGGTCAACACACAATTGAGAGAAATTAGGTTAATGAGTTTGAGTTTAAAATAGTTGGGCTTTATATTTGGGCTTCAAATTAAATAAATAAATGATGCAAAATAGGTCAAGATCAATCGGGCTTTAAAAATAATAATAATAATAATAATAATAATAATAATAATAATAATAAAGATCATGAAAATAGAATTTATAACAACATCACCAATTTTAACGATAACAATAAATATATTACTCATAATAATAACAACCAATATTAATAAAAATGATAACAATGACAATACTAAAAATAATAGTAATAATAATGAAAATAATAAAATAATAATAGCAAGGTTATATAAAGAAATTGGGTTTAACAAATTATTAAAGAAGTTCCGAATATTTTTAGTTTGGCTAAAATGAAAATAGTCGATCAATTACAAAATAGAAAGTAAAGTAAGAATACCCTTATTCAAAATAAACATAATTTCGGATCAGAAATATTTTAAATAGAAAGTTAAAATGAAGTTATCACAACTAAATTCATAAATAATTCGAAATACAGAAAAATTTTCAGAAATTATATATTTACGAAAACAAGGGTTACAATAATATACAATAAAAAACAACAATAATACGAATTCTACAATTTTTTGAAAAATTCAAATCAAATTTGTCTATTTTTATTTAATTTTATATACAATACATAATTTCTCTATCTATAAATTTTAATACTTATTTCAGCTTACATGAATATTATCTTTAAAAAAAAACTTATACATAAATATACATGATGTACATAAACATACATTTGCATATATAAAAATTTGATTCGGGCCCATCGGGCCTAAACACTTGGGCCCGAGCCCGACCCGAATTTACCTCGAGCCTAAAAATTTGAGCCCGAGCCCAGCCCGAAATGAGAAATTTTAGCCCAAGCCCGCTAATTATCAGGTCGGACCTAGGCGGACCCGGGTCGGGTTTGGGCCAATTGCCACCCTTACCTATATTCTTTTATAGGTACTACTGGAAAATTATTAAGAGGGATATGAGGAATATTTTTCAAGAGCTATACAATGGAGTCGCAGATAGACAGGATCAATTATGCGAATATCATCTTAATCCCAAAGAAGAAATATGTGCTAAGAGTTGAAGATCTAAGGCCAATTAGCTTGTTGAACAGCTCTTTCAAGATTATCACCAAAGTTTTGGCACAAAGGTTGACTCCACATCTGAACGATGTAGTGGGAGAGTCCCAAAGCGGATTTATCAGAGGAAGGGACATTATGGACAGTGTTGCATCGACGCATGAGATTTCCTTCAAAGGCAACAAGGACAAAGCATATGGTAGGGGTGGGCATCGGTCGGTATCCAACCTAATATGAACCATCCACCACCGATCCAAAGAAGATCGGTTTTTTAATTTTTTCATCCGCAACCAATCCGAACCTTAATTGGATCGGTTTCCATCCAAGCCGATTAAGCTCGGTTTGGATTGGGTTGGATGGTCGATTTGGCGTGCTACTTTTCACGTTCAACATCATTCATAATTTTGTTGAAATTTAAAAGATCAACTTCAACCAAACTTAAGAAACAACCTGCTATTTGTTATTCAGAAATGAATTTAAAATGAATATTCATAAAACCACAAGATGTTAATGAATTTTGCACTAATTGTTTGAGATTATGACGTTTAAATGGGTGAGATAAATTACTTTTTCACTTGCATACTTCTGTAATCTTAGTTTATTATCATAAAAGAAACATTAATAATCATAGCTAATTGAATTTTAGGTACATTAAAAAAAGATTTAGAAAATAATTTCTGCTTGACTTGATTAAAGTAACTACTAAATGTTACATCAACTTCATGATTCTATTAAGTTGGGCCACACTATAAATCAAGCATTTCTTAACAACATAACACAGGATTATGGAGAATCAAAACATAGGTAGAACAGTTTCTCGGTTTGTATTAAAGAAATAAAAAAAGATTGTTTGTATCTCCAAGAAAATGAGAAATGACTATTTTTATATTCAAGAAATTAAAGGAGAACTATATTTTTTATGGACTTATGCATAGAGGTACGGTCGGTTTGGTTTCATCGGTTATTTGAAAGCCCCATCCAACAATCGAACCGGTCCAGTTGGTTATTGAAGATCAAGAACCGAGCAAATCCAAACCCCCAATTGGTTCAGTTAAAAACCGGTCGGTTCGGGTTGGATTGGTTCGGATTGGTCAGTTCGGAATAGTTGTCCACCCCTATCAGATGGTTTCTTATCAAAGTTAGACTTTGAACAAGCGTATGATTCGGTCGAATGAGACTCGGTAGATGAGGCTTTATCCCTTAAAGGTTTTGGGGTAAAGTGAAAATCGTTGATTAAGAAATGCGCTGTGGAGGGAAATCATCAGTTCTGGTTAATGAAAATTTAGGGAAGGAGATCAGGTGTCGTAGAGATCTTAGACAAGGGGATCCCCTATCCTCCCTATTATTCACCATTGTGGTGGATGGATTGGCAGAAATGATTAAAAGAGGTAGAGAGGAAAACACTATTCTAATCACGATAAATGGAATTCCACAGTCAATCTCAATTCTCCAATATGCGGATGACATCCTTATGTTTGGAAATGCGACTGATGATGAAATCATTGATATATGCATGGTTTTGCAATGCTTCGAGGCTTGGTCCGAGATGTGAGTGAATCTTAACAAAAACATCGTTCACCCTATCAGCGATGAAATGTCAATTTCGATCAATACCATCAAAAGATATTTGGGATGCGAGATTGGTCAGTTTCCTTTCACATATTTAGGAACTCCTATACGACTGGGGGCTATGCATAGAGAAAATTGGCAACCTTTAATTGATCAAATTTAGAAGAAATTATCGGGGTAGAAGGGACGCTTATTTCGCTGGGAAAAAAATTACGCTACTTAATTCAGTTCTTAGCATCATTCCACTATATGTAATGTCTATTTACGAATTGCCAAAATGGGTCATCAGCAAAATAGACAAATGCAGAAGAATAATTTTTTGGAAGGGTGTTGATGAGGCCAACAAAGGATTTCATCTCCTGAAGTGGGGTAGAGTCTGTAAAAGAAAAGAATTCGGAGGACTAGGAATATTGGATGTAAGAGATATGAATAAGGCATTGATGATTAAGTGGTCGTGGAAAATGAAAAGGAGACGCAACAATTTGTGGTGTAATTCATTTGTGGGTATCGTGCCATTTTTTTTTTAGATTCACGGGGAGAAGCGTTCATGGGAAAGCATCATTTGGAAAGGAGTGTCAAAGGTAGGGGATATCTTCCATACGAATACAGGGTGTGGGATTGGAGACGGAAAGGATATCAGATTCTGGAAGGACAAATGATGTGGAGATTGTACTCTTATTGGACTGTTTCCGGAGGTAGCAGCAGCCACGAAGAATACCAATATGTTAGTGGCATACGTGTGGCGTAATGGAAGACTTAAAATTGAGGTAGTTGATCAATTATCACAGAAGGGTATACAACAGATGCAAAGCTTGAACAATTACATTCGTACTAAAGGAAGGTATACAAACGAGACGGAGGATGAGAGAAGTTGGAACCTAGAACCATCTCACATATTCTCTGTTAATTCTCTATACAACTAGAATAAGGATAGGGGTCTCAGATGTAAGGATGCTACAATTATTTGGAACGTTAAGGCGCCTTTGAAAGTCAAGGTATTTGTTTGGCTCGCGAAGAACGATGCGATTGTATTGAAGACAAACCTGCGCAAACGTTGTATGCAAATAGATGTAGCTTCTCAAGGTGTAGTAACATAGATGAAGACACTAACACTTATTATTTAGCTGCCCTAAAGTTAGGTTAGCATGGGAGGTAGTGGGTTTGGGGTTTGGGGGAATAGATTACCCTACATCGATATCCGATGTTTTGGGTCATCTGAGGGTTCTTAGGGTCAGGAAAGAGAACATGGTAGCTTGGGATATTACTGTTGCGGCTACTCTATGGGGACTGTGGCTAGACCGTAATGATTTATGTTTTCGTAATATCAATAGTAAATTTTTCGTAATGATGCATAAGATTTTTTTCTATATTCTTGCTTGAGCAGGTCAGGCAGGGGTCAAAAAGAGATTACGAATGGAGGAGTAAAGCCTACCAGCTGAACAAGATTCAAGTAGAGTGTGATGTTATAGTCTACTCATTTGTATCTTCTTCTCAATACTGCACTTTTGATTAGTTAAGTTAATTTTGATGTATGAATTTTGAAGGTTTCTATGTTGTATTTACTACTATATTTCGTTAATATATTATTAATGAAACGATGATGATATTATAATTTTTATCAAAAAAATAATGCACTAATTTACTATGCTTGAAAATATCCGCACAAAGATTTCTATGTTGTATTTTACTACTATATTTCGTTAGTTAATATATTATTAATAAAACGATAACGGTACTATTTTTTAATCAAAAAAACAATGAAACCTCCCCCCCCCCCCCCCCCCCCCCCCCCCACCCCCCCAACACAGACACACCCCCCAAATGCGTAAAACAAAGCACTAAATAAAAACTACAAGCTAACAATTAAAATAAAATAAGCCTACCATGAACGAGCTAACAATTAAAATAAGAGCAATGCTAGAGCCACTACCAATTTCACTACATTTCTCTTCACTATCTTAGGTGGCACACTCCAATAGATAGGAGATGATAGAGTAGGTGGAAGAACTCTCCAATAGGAGTATGCCACAAGGTAGTGAAGAAAATGTTAGTGAAATTGGGAGAACTCTCCAATAAGCCTACCACGAATTTGCCTCGAATCTGATAATCAGGTATATATCAGAAGTATTAGCTTCATTGAATTCTCTTGGCGTGCCTGGCACCACCCAGTTAGAAATATATCCACGCATAGTCAAGTATGTGCCTGTGAGCAGCAGAGTGATATTGTCACCCTCACACTCACTCCTAATAACTAATCTCTAATATTATAATTGGAGAAGCCTTAATGTCATTCGTAAATCTATCACTTTATGTGCATTGCATGTACAACTTCAACTTTATTATTATACATTTTATTTAAATCTATCAATTTACGTGTATTACATGTATAATTTAAACTCTCCCATTATACTCTCTCTATTACTTTTTAAAAAAAATATTTATTAACACGTATTATATTATATTACTTTAAAAACTACTAGTAGTTTACCGTGCGATGCACATTTTAATAAATATAGTTTTTTTAAAAGTAAAAATTCAGATGTAGTCTGGATTTGATCTAAAACCTTATTTACAATAATTATGCACGTGCATTGCACGGGTTGGTATATGGACAAATTACACTAAGGTCTTCTCCCATTATAGTAGAGACTAGTATCATACACGTGCACACGTGCACGTGTAAAAAATTGTACGGATAATACACGTGCACACGTGCACGGGAAAAAAATTGAAGGGATAATGAAAAGGGTAAAAAGAAAATAATTTCCAAGCTGATCCACTGTGGAAAATATTTACCAAACTGGTCCACTTTCGAAAATATTTATGAATGTTAGTCCGTAACTGCTCCACTTTCGAAAATATTTGGGTTGAAAATATTTACCAAAATTAGTCCATAACTGGTCCACTTTCGAAAATATTTGGGTTGAGGACAAATTACACTAAGAGGTTTTCCCATTATAGTAGTAGAGATATATTGATTAAAATGTACATCGCACGTGTTCAGTACCAGTGTAAGTAGTCATAATCTAATTTCAGTTTAAAAAACAGAGGATCCATTGTTTCTTACATAGTAGATAAGAAGGAAAACATAAAGAAAAGAAGAAAAAAAAGAACCAACCAACCCCCTCATCCTTTTTCTTTTTCTTTTTCTTTTTCTATTTCCTTTATTAAGTTTCATCTTTTGCCCTTTTCCTTTTTCTTCTCAGTTCTCACCCCCTTTCTTGTTTTCCAAGTCCAGGGAATAGGGATTCTGAATGAGAGTAGGTGCACTCTTTGTAACTACTAGTACACTTTTGGTCTTTTCCCCTCCTCACTCTCTTTTCTGACACCCGAATCAGCTTCCTGATTTCGAATTCCCCCTCTGCTCTCTTTGCAGCTCAAGCATTTGATGCCCACCCTTTCTTATCAGTTATCATCCATCCATCCATCATCATCATCATCTCACCCTTCAATCTCAGCCATCCATCTCATCACATACAAAAATACCTTAAGAACATCATCATCAGTGGCGGAGGGAGGAAGGAGGGAGGGGGGACATTTGGGACCCCAAAAATTTTGTAAAACTTCCTAATATAGACCAAAAATTTTGTAAAACCCCCTAATATAGACCAAAATTTTTATTTGGTCCCCCCCAGTTAAAAAAAATTTGGGACCCCAAGTCTAATCCACCTCTTATTAAAGACTCAATTATGTCGATACCAGGGGAAAAAAAATTTGGGACCCCCATTTTGAATCGTCTGGCTCCGCCACTGATCATCATTACTCTCACTCTCCCTCACTCCCTAGGATATAATATCAAAACCAACTACTTGAGCCTTGCACTAATTTTCCAATGGCTTTCTTCCTCTGTTACTTCTTCTTCTTCTTTCTCCCTCTCTTTACACTCTCTTCCTCATTTGAGCCATTGAACATGGAAGGTTTGTCATCCTTTCGAAACCCTTTTCTTCGCTTTTCATTTTATATATGATTAATGGGGTTGTCACATTTTCTTTATTTTTGTTATTAGTTATGGCTTTGATTGCAATGAGGAGTGAACTCAATGACCCCCATGGGGTTTTAAGCAACTGGGATGAAGATTCTGTTGACCCTTGCAGTTGGGCTATGATCACTTGCTCCTCTCAGAATCTTGTCATTGGCTTGTAAGATGACAAGATTCTTCTCATATCTTTTTACTTATTGACTCATTAATGCATCACATTTATTGGATTTTTTTTTGTTTCGTTTTGTTTTGTTTTGCCTTTTTTAGAGGAGCACCAAGTCAAGGCATCTCAGGAACCCTCTCTTCCAAAATTGGAAACCTGACAAATCTTCAACAAATGTATGTTTTTTAGCGAAAATTTTGAATAATGTCATCGAAAAATTGATATGTGGGTTTTTTGTCTTTGTTTAGTTTGTTGCAGAACAATAATGTAACAGGGGAAATCCCAGGGGAGATAGGGCTACTACCAAAGTTGCAGACATTGGACCTTTCAAACAATGGGTTTTCTGGGAAAATTCCTGATGCATTGGGTCACTTAACAAGTCTTCGTTATCTGTGAGTGAACTTAAAGTGCAACCAAAAAACAAAGAGATGGGTTTCCCCAAAAATTTATCACTCATTATATTCCCATGTTTTTTTGTAGTTTTTTAATGATGTTTCTCTGTTGGTACTGTAGGAGACTGAACAACAATAGCTTCAGTGGAGCTCTCCCTGTTTCTCTCTCAAAAGTCCCACAGCTCTCATTCCTGTTAGTATTCTTGTTCTTTTCCCTAATTATAGTTTCTGTTAATTATTTTTCAACCCATTTTTTAAATTAATGACTGATTGTTTTGAAAAATGTCAGGGACTTATCTTACAATAACCTAAGTGGCCCAGTTACTGTTTTTCCTGCAAGGACATTCAAGTAAGAATAATCCAGTATTTACAATTTCTTGACATTTTATTAATGAATTGATTTTGATTGCTGCAATTTCTGTGCTTTTAGTTTTGTGGGGAATCCTTTGATATGTGGAAACAAAACTAGCGAGGAATGCTCTAGGAGTACATTGCAACCTTCTACACTTCCTTCTTTTTTGCATACAGCTCACAGTAAATTACACAAAACTCCATATTTTTATTGACATTTTTCTGTAATTTCTTTTTTTTTCTTTTTCTTTTTTGTCTAATTGGAATTTTTAAATCTTTTTATAGGTGCATCAAAGACTCAGAAACTAGCCGTTGCATTGGGTTCCAGCCTTGCTACGACATTGTTTCTGCTTCTCTCAATTGTGCTCTTGTTGTGGTTGAGAAAGAAGAAGCAGCATCTGTTCTTACTCGGGTTTATCGGTCAGTGTTTATTAATTAATTCATCCATAGTTCTCAATTTCTTAATATTAAGTTTTACATAATTGTCAATCTATTCGGAAGTACTGATTTATTTCTAACTTACACATGATTGATTTATTTGTGCCTCATTTTTTGCGCTATTTAATTAGATTAGTAATTCGTTCTTCAATACATAAGTTTTTTGCAACTTAGTGTTAGTGTCAGAAAGTAAAATTTACAAATCGCCTCCACGCTCACTGTAACTTTGAAATTTTAGTCATCCAGTTATGAGATTGATTCACATTTAGAACTTTCTTAAATACTTGAATTCCTGATTATGAATTTTTGCAGCATATCTAATATTATCTCTAATATTATAATGGGAGAAGGCCTCAGTGTCATTTGTAAATGTTTTGTCATTCTACCAACCCGTGTAATACACGTGCATAACTATTATAAAGAAGGTCCTAGGTTCAAATCAAGACGACATCTAAATTTTTATTTTAAAAAACTATATTTATTAAAACGTGCATCGCACGTGTAAACTACTAGTAATAATATTATAATGGAAGAGTTGAAGTTGTCATTTGTCAACATACAAACCCGTACGTTGCACGTGCAACTCAAACTCTCCCATTAATTACAACAAAAACAAACAAATAAAAAAAAATCCACTTATTTAAAAGGTGCAACGCACATGCAATACAATTTTATAGTATTTTTTAACACTAAACATACACATATGTAGCACGTACAACTCAAATTCTAACTTATAAACACGTGCATTGCACGTACAAATTATAGCTTTTCTTTCAAAATATTTTTTCCAATTACGTGCAACGCACGTCCAACTTCAAAACTATTTCTTAACACGTATATTGCACAAGAAAATCCTCCAATCTTTATCAAAACATGCATCGTACGTGAAAAATACTGGTTAAAGTTAATTACACTGTGAAATGAACTCTTCAAAAATAGTGGTCGTGATATGAGATGAGAGTCGTGAGACCTTCACAAAATTTAGAAGGTTTATCGATGTTGTATGTAGATTTTAGAAACAAAGTTGGAAAGTATTTAGAAGAGAAATCTTGTAAAAAGAGAACTAGTGATCAAGAAAAAGATAAGGTAATTAGAGTTTTTATTCCTGACATATTAAAAGGGCCCTTCAATCTGCTTGAATTAATAGCTTCTCACTAATATCTGATCAGTTTGCATATTAGTTTTATTAATCCAGCCATTATAAGCTAATTTATTATTTCTCAATAATAATGATTTCTATTATGCTGCTCAATATTTAGATTTTTTTTTATATAAGACACTTTTTGAAACTATTTGTAGAAAGATGACAGTTACCAAAGTATTTGTGCTCATAGACATAGCAACTAAACTCGATGTTTCCAACGGCGAGTTTAGTTGTTGCATGCTTGTCGTTGGGACACGACGAGTTTAGTGCTATTTTTTTAGAAACTCATTGTTCCCAACGGCGAGTTCAATTCTAATTTTTCAATGAAAACTTGCAGTTCTCAACGGCGAGAACATTTATAATAGACTCGCTGATGGGAAAAGTGAGTTTAGTTCAAAATTTTCAAAGATGACTCGCTGTTTCCAGCCGCAATGACATTTATACTAAACTCGCTGTTAGAAACGGCGAGGATGTAGGAAATTTTACAGAGAGAAACATTCTATTGGATTTAGTAAATTTTCGAAAAAATAAAATCCATGGAAATTTTTTTTGAACAAAACTCGTCATTCCAATAGCAAGTCTAGTGTAAATATCATCACCGTTGGGAACAGCGAATCTTTTTTGAAAATTTTGAACTAAAAATTAGCACTAAACACTTCGTATCCCAACGGCTATGATGAAATAATTAAATTCGCCGTTCCCAACAACGAGTATAGTTGTTGAGTCCATGAACACAAATACTTTGGCAACTGTCTTCTACGAACAAATAGTTTTAAAAATTGGCATATTCAAAAAAAAAAAAAAAACAAAAAAAATTAAAAAAATTTTAAAAAAAAAACATTCCAATATTGAAGCTTACTATTTTGCCATCTCAATTGAGACTGTTTTCATCTCTAAACTCTAAGGGGATCTTTCATAAATTAAACATACAAGAAGGAGTCAAAGCTCCTATAGAAAGTCCGGTCAACTTTTGGACCTAATTAAAATCTTACCAAACAATAAACAAAAGCTGTACTTTTCTGCAAAGTGACGTAACTCACTTTCACTGCACCCCTGCATAACTATCTACCAACCTCTCCTTTTCTCTTTATTTGCAGATAACAACGAGGAAACGGCAACCGCTGTTAGTCTCGGAATCCTCCGTCACTTCACTCTCAAAGAACTACTAACGGCGACGGATAACTTTAACGGAAAACTCATCTTGGGAAAAGGCGGTTTCGGTAACGTTTACAAAGGGAAGTTATCGGACGGCACGCTGGTAGCGGTTAAGAGACTTAAAGATGTGGGGTCCGCTGGGGAGGCACAGTTTAAGACGGAGGTGGAGATAATTAGTCTGGCGGTGCATCGTAACCTGCTACGGCTGATTGGGTACTGTTCGACGGCAACGGAACGGATCTTGGTTTACCCGTTTATGTGTAACGGAAGCGTGGCTTCGAGGCTGAGAGGTACGTTGGCCTTGCGGATTAATTTAGTCAAGTGGCGTTGGTACGGTGACGTCAGGGGTGGTTCACTGACTGACACCTGTGCGTCTGGTGTTTTGATCAGATCATCAGATGGTGTGATGTGGGTCGGTGTACTTTGCGTGACTCTTTGTTTCTGTGTGGAAACTGTAGTTTGGACCGTACGGTCGTGTGCTCTCTTCTCCTCATTTGGTAGGAGTAATTTTCTTTTGGACCTTGGTTTGACTTAGTTTTTCTTGTTAGGTCCTTTGAATTCTTTCGTCGAACTTAACTGGTTTGCTAGCATTAAATTACTCCCTCCGTTCCAAAATATTTATTAGTTATTTAGGAACAATCTAGAATTGTATAAGAATACTAAATTATAAATTATAATTGATGAACCTTTAATAATATTGTAAATTATCATACTTACCATTCTCTATTGTAATATGAATTTACGAAGATAAGATTAGAAATTTCTTAAAAATTTAATTAACGGAGAAGACATTTATTAAGTACTATTAATATGAAAAGATAAGATATCTATCTCGAAAATCTAAGCAATTTATATTGTGGAATAAAAAAAAAATGCTACATCCACTACCTATTTCACTACGTTTTTTTTCACCATCTTAAGTGGCACACTTAAATAGATGGGAAAAAAGAAAGCAGGTTGGGGAACTCTCCAATAGAAATGTGTCACCTAAAATAGTATAGAAAATGATAGTAAAATTGGTAGTGGATAAAGCATTACTCTTAAAAAATAAATAAATAAATAAATAAATAAATAAATAAATAAAAATAAAAATTAAAACATGTTTACATGTTCACATTAGGCTTATTTAACAGATGCTGGTTAAAATTTTGGTCAAATGAGGGTTGTCTCAAATTTTTTTTCCTTAGAGTCAAACTTGAGCGAGCTATCGCTGTCAATTTGATGTTTTGCCTGACTTTGACGACTATTGTACAGCATCATCAATTTGTCATGTAGTGATTAGTTTTCTTAAAGGATTTTTTCCACACTGACAAATGTTTAAATTCAACGTAGTTAACTCATAAATTGTAATTTTTATATAACTCACTTACAATTTTAATTCAACCCATACATATATTACTTATAATTTTATATACATCGCTCACAATTTATAAAAAATTTACTGATTAAATTGTTTTTTGGTTGAATTAAAATTGTGAGTGAATTATATGGAAATCACAATTTATGAATGAATTATATAAAATGTAAACATTTGTAAGTGACCTGTATGAGAAAAACTTTACATTAAAAGCACAAATCAATTTTCTGTAATTATTGGGTTTTTTTTTAAATTATTTTGTTTTATTTGGAACTATCCATGTATTATTGGTGGCTATATATATTTGAGCTTTAATTAGCTGTAGCGATCCGAACACTCCCAGCGAGTTCTTGCACTTTTATTGTCGTTAATCAAGGTTAGGTATTGCATAAAAAAAACCAAATGAAGGCAGAATATGTTGGATACTTTCATATTAATCTCAGTTGGCATGAGCTGCAGTTGTGAACTGACTCTCAAGTTACAATTACAATTCACTAATTTGTGTTTTGCCTCATTTTCTCTATTCATTTTGCAACTATCTTAACCCACAAATTTTATAATACTAGTTTGAAATTATTATTTTTTCCAAGACATGGTTCTTTCTTCTTAATGAGAGATCAAAAGATTGTTTGCTATTAGGAAATGTGCAAAGTAATACTATAGTCTCATAGTTGATTGTCTTTCTTACATAATGGTATGGACGTATTAAGCAAAGAAGAAGCTGTATGTATCCAAACTGTACTGTGTTGTGATTTCTACTAAGTAATAACATTTCTTAATTATGTTTTAGGTAAATGTCCACCACTTGACTGGAGCACAAGAAAGGGCATAGCGATCGGAGCAGCTCGGGGTCTGGTGTACCTGCACGAACAATGCGACCCTAAAATAATCCATCGCGATGTCAAGGCTGCCAATGTCCTCCTGGACAACTCCTACGAAGCTGTAGTGGGTGATTTCGGCCTTGCTAAGCTGCTAAATCACGAGGATTCTCATGTGACAACTGCCGTCCGTGGGACTGTGGGCCACATTGCACCTGAGTATCTTTCGACTGGACAGTCTTCGGATAAAACCGATGTTTTTGGGTTTGGAATTCTAATGCTTGAGCTCATCACAGGACAGAGGGCATTGCAGTTTGGCAAAGGGATGTTGGCACTTGCTAAGGGAGGCACAATTTTAGACTGGGTATGTAAATTTACAAGATCTTTCTCTCTATTACAGTATCATACCTTAATAAAAGGTTTTGAAATTTGTCTTTTCAAAGTAAACATTGTACAAAAGTTAATTTGTTTCTCTTGTTTAATTTTATGTTTTATGTGCATTGCACACGCAAATAAGCTAGTTGTTGCAATTGGGTACTCACGATTCAATTATATGTTTCAGGTGAAGAAGGTGCACCAAGGGAAGAAGCTCGACCTAATAGTTGATCGTGACTTAGGGAGCAACTATGATCGTGTTGAGGTAAGTGAGATGATTCAAGTTGCTCTGCTTTGCACTCAATACCTTCCCTCCCAACGCCCAAAGATGTCTGAAGTGGTCAGAATGCTCGAAGGTGATGGACTGGCCGATAAGTGGGAGGCATCAAACAAGGCCCAAGTTAATCTTACTTCTGAGGGTAAAGTCGAATCTCCTGATATCAGCCTATCAGGCAGTACATTCATAGTATTCGATGATGACTATTACGACAACCATGATGGTAATGTTAACGAATATCACTCAATGGATGATCTAGAAGAACTGGAACTTTCAGGGCCAAGGTGAAAGGGAAGTAGACTTACAATCAGGCATGGAAAATCAATAATTTAGATCAATAATACTAATTTGAAAGGATATTAGTCAAGAAAAGGAAGGGAAAGATTTATTTTACTTGTATATTGTGTTGGAAAATGGGTATCTTAACACCATTTATGAACTAGTTTTTGAGAAATTTTTGAACAAGATCCTCTATTAATTAGTGAGAGATCTTGATGGATTTGTGTTCTATTTCAAGGGTAGATCAAAATCATATATTTACTTGCTCAAAATCGTTATTGGGTGAATGAAAAATTGTCTTCCACAGTGAGGCAGTTGACTTTTGAAAAATGAGTTGAGGGACTTTCGTCCCACATCGTAAAAAACGAAGGAATTAGAAGGGTATGTATATTAACACTTTTCTTGGCATTGTAAGATAGCAGTGAAGGGGGAAATCTCGAACCAGATTACATGTGGCTTGTGTGCGCCTACACTCTCCCCCCCTCCCCCCCCCCCCCCCCCCCCCCCCGGTCATGACTCTACTATAGATGCATCCTGCGAGACAGATGCCTCAGAAAATTCCAGCACCGGAAGAGGCGAATCTGTTTTAAAGAGATTGTGTGATACACAATCAGATTACATGCGACTTGCGTGTGCCCGCACATCATGCGGACAGAAATGCCAGGCCGACGTGAACCCATCCCGTGTAGAGCCACTTTTTGCTACAGCTTTGTTTTTCCGATCTATTACGACCGAAATAAATGCAGAAACAATTTTTATTCACTCGCATGTCTATCATTACAGCTTGAATGTAGTCATTCACCTGGTTTCCCCCTGCCCCTATAAATAGAGGCTCATTCTTCCTTCCCAAAACATACCAGAAACTCATCTCTCCCCCCTCGGTCCTGTTCTTCTACTTCTTATGTACAGTCGTTCGATGATAGATTTCATGGTCTGTTCAGTTCGAGAGCATGGTGTGGTGTCTACGTCAAAAACTCTACTGTTGTTGCATCCTGTGAGACAGACGCCTCAGCAAACTTCACCACCCGGAAGAGACAAATCTGTTTTAAGGAGATTGTGTGATACACAATCAGATTACATGCGGCTAGCGTGCGCCTGCATGTCATGTGGATACGAATGTCAGACCGACGTGAACCCACTCATGCAGAGCCATTTTTTACTACAGTTTTGTTTTTCCGATCTATAACGACCGAAATAAATGCAGAAACGATTTTTATTCACTCACATGTCTGTCGTTACAGTCTGTTTGCAGTCATTCACCTGGTTTTCACCTGCTCCTATAAATAGAGGCTCATTCTCCCCACCCATAACATACCAGAAACTCACCTTTCCCCCCTTAGTCATGTTCTTCTACTTCCTATGTACACTCGTTCGGTGATAGATTTCAAGGTCTATTCAGTTCGAGAGCGTGGCGTGGTGCCTATGTCAACACTCTACTGTCGTTGCATCCTGAGAGACAGACGCCTTAGCAAACTCCAGCAACCGGACAAGTCGAATCTGTTTTAAGGAGATTGTGTGATACACAAGCTGTCACGCCCCGCTTCCAAAAATATGAAAATACGGGCACACTACTAAGGTTCAGCGAATTATATAAGTATACCAACTCATATCATCCATAAGTTGTACAATACCACTAAGCTCAACAACACAGATAACAATAAAAATTACATGAACAATTATAGAATAAATAACCAATATCTGAGATACAGGAACTTATAAAATGCCTGAGAATATACATTGCAGTAAATTGTTTGCCAAGTTACTTCAATATCCCATCATTGTAATTATATAAACAACAACTCAAAAGGGAGAAGGAGTACTCGTTAGAGCAAACTTCGGGCGACAAGTAGCAAGCAGTGAAACAATAAAGGACGATATGACAATTAAGAATGAACTGGAACAATATAAGAGGTCAATAAATGATATACGATAACAAAATCAAAAGTCGATAATAAATTGTACAATGGTCGATAAATAATAGTAAATAATCTAGTAAAATAATAATTAATAAAAAATAGTCATTGATAGGATCAATATTCGATAGTCAATGATGCATTGGTCGATAATCAATGATCGATAATAAAAAAAAACAAAACAAATAAACAAAACAAAAAACAATAATAGGGTCAATAGTCGATAACCAATGGTCGATAAACAATATTAGATAATCAATAATCAATGATCAATAACTGATAGTCAATGGTCGATGATCAATAATACAATTGTCGGTAACAATAAGCAATGATCAATAATGCATGAGTCGATGCTCAGTGTCAATCTTGAGTCTATCGATCTTTGATTAACATATTTAATGCACACAATCATGTGTCCCTACCACAGGTTCGGATGCATACAATCAAGTGAACATTTAGACTATAGTGATGGATTCTACAGGTCATGTACTTGGCAACAATAATCAATAATCAATAAACAATAAACAATAATCAATAATCAATAACAATAATCGGTCCACGATATAACACACGATGCACTCGGGATACTATAGCAGTAGTCCACAATAAATGGTTAAAACAATAACTGATAACAATAATCAATAGGAAAACACGGGTCCCTCCTCCGAGTATAGTCTCCTATATTGTCAACTACAAAGTCTGTAACCTTATTATCCCGATTTGTTATTATTTTATAGTAATTACTCGTGAACATGCAATGGGTACAGTCGATGGGATATAGTATTAATACAATATCAAGAAGATGTGGCTATGCAATACATGAAATATACATAATTTAACTCACTAAATGTGGAAAATAACGAGTTTATATGTAAAAATGTAACAATACAAGTTCTGGGCAGCAGCACCTATTGGTACTCAAATTCATTTTTCTGCTGCTACGAAAATGTAAATTCGATTTCGTCAGGGGTTCCAGAAACTAAATTCTTTGCCGGTTCCAACACATATTCACACGATACATTATAGTTATAGTAGCTATGCATATAAATTCATTCTTTGCTGGTTTCGTGTACAATTTCTGTTCTGGAAATTACAACATGACAGTTTAAAACACGTCAATAATTTACAATCTATAAATCGGATTGAGAATCTATAAGATAATCCGGATTCTAGACTCAGTATACTACAATTTCTTTGTACAAAGTTATAAATTTCGGTGTTGGAAACTGGGTCGAAACCTTCGTACACGTTCGGAAAAGCGACAGGGCAGAACATTCAAGTACTCAATAACATGATGAATTAACGGTCAAGGCTCGAATCAATAAAATAGTACGATAAGGAAAACTATGAATCAGTATAAATATTTTCTTGAACTAGAATGATAAATTGAATTCAAGAGACATTTGCCTGAACGATGATTGTGAATGCGAGTGAATAGTATCCCAATGGCAACGGCGACGAGCAACGACTACGGCAAGGCAACGAGTCACCACAATCAAGACGGAGCAACGACGAGAGTGACAACAACGGCGAACATGACGACAATGGCAATGGGCAGCAGCACCACAGTTAGCAAGGCAACAAGAGGGCAACTAGCGACACCGGCAACGGCGACAGTGCACTACGGGCAACAACAACAACTAGCACCGCACGAGGGAGTTACTGTTCGGGTTTTATGTGCAACAATAAGGAGGACGATGAGTTTGGTTTGAGGACGAGAACGGCAGGGAGGCTATCGGGGTTTGGGGGCAGCAGCGTCAGGTGGTCGCGCGGTTGAGTAGCAAGGCAGCGACGACAAGGTGTGCGGGATGGAGCTGTGGTAGAGGTTGGCAGCAAGCGGCGGTCGGGGTGGAGCTGTGATGTTGCGGGGCGTCGGGGTGCTGTCAGTGGATGCGGTGATCAGGGAGACAACAGGGGGGTGCAGGCATCGTGATGGTGGCGCTCGGGTGAGACAACAATGGCGGAAGGTAGTGCCAATGGAGGAGGTCGGGGATGCTTCGGAGTGAGTCAGTCGGGATGGAGTTGGAGGAGTCTGTCGGCTTTTGAGATTGCGATGGAGGAGGAGCTCTGTTGTCGATGGAGGCAGTGGCGGTGGCGCTGCGATGACAGAGGAGCGAGAGAGGCGTGGAGTGGTGGGTTCGGAGTTGAGACGGAGGAGGAAGAAGAAAGGAGAAGAAGAAGAAGTCGGGGGCTCGGGTGGGCTACGAGATACGAACGAGAGGAAGAAGGAGATTAAGAAGGGATTAGGAGGTGGGATTACGGGATTAGTTAGTGGGGGTGATTAAGATAATTGAGATAATGGGGTTGGATTAGTAGGAAGCGTGCAGTTAGGGGATTTTGGGTATGGACTTGGGCTTTGAGTTTTGGATTGGGTTGGGTTGGGTTTTGGATTGTATTGGGCTAAGAAATGAATTATGGGCTCATAATATAAAGAATTAAATAATTTATAGAATATAAAGAATTAAATAATTTATAGAATGAGGTAGGACATATGAAAATAGTTACAATAATAATAGAATGGGTCTGGACTTAAAGACTTAAATAAATAAACAAATTATACAATGAATTAGGTGCTCCGCTTGACAATAAAGGATTAATCAAATAATCAAATTATAGGATTGGTTAGGATTGGGCTTTGATCATCAACTAGAATACTCAAAATAATAATAATAATAATAATATAAATTGAATTTTTGGGTTCATGAGTATAACCGCAGTAATTGAGGGTTTCGGTTAGGAAAATAATGGAGTGTTGGTTGTTGGTTGCGAGTTTCATTTGGGTTTTGGGCAGATAATTGGGTATGGGCTTGGGATTGAGCCTCACTATTTAAATAAATAAAGTAAGCAATAAGATTTGGGTTTAAAATAAAGATCCACAATAATATAAGGGTTTAAATAAGAGATCCAAAACATGAATTTATAACAAATACGAATTTAAAAGAAGAGAAAGAAAATTATAAGTGGTCAAAATACAAAATACGAAGAAAATTTTGTACAATCGGAAATAAGGGTTACATAAGCCTCGACACAAATCGGTTTGGTTTTTTATTTTTATTTTCCTTTTAATTTGATTGGTTTTCTTCTTCTCCTTCTTCTTTGATCGTATGTCTCTAAATCAAACTTTCTCTTATTGCAAACAATTTTGTAACAAACTTAAAACATAATTTCATTTTCTTGACTTTTATTTCCTTGACTTTTGAGGCACTCCTTTTATTTTCTTTTCTATTCTGAAAATGTACACTCCCGTTGTGTGTTTTCAAATTCAAAATGGTAACTTCATCGGAGAATGTGGTTATAACTAAAACGGTCCAAATACCGACAGCTGATGCGACACAAGTACCGACTGTTGTTGTGGCATGAATATCAATGCCAACCGTTGTACATGTAGCTTCCCGAATTTTCAATAAATAAAATTAGAAATACGTGACACAATTTCTAAAATCAACTTCAATGTAATCATAAACATAGCAATCAAATACATGAAAATTTAAAATTTTTTATTACATGAATTGTTTATATAGCATAACGAAAAATAAACACATTGAATTACAATTTTTTTCTTTTACAACACATTCTTTTACAATTTGTCTAAGTCATATTATCATTCTACCACAAGCATCCAAATCCCAAGCTATAGGCACCTATCTGTAAAACATGAGGATAGAGATAACCCTAATCCCCAAAACTACAGGGGTCAGCCATAACGGTGTGAGTGACATAAAAAAAAATACGATATAATTGAAACATAAAGGAATAAAATTATAAACAACACATGCCAATAGTAGTAACAAATGGATAATAAAATAACGATAAATAAAGCATGAAAACATTAAGTGAAACTAGACTAAGTGTCAAGTGTAGAAAAACAGAAAATATCATGCATAAAACCAAGTCAAGAAAACAAAAATGCAGGATGATGACTCTCTAATGCACACTTGTTGGATTCTATGCATCTCATACTACATAGGTCCGGTGCAAGTCCTTATCGTTCTCCACTTTATAGGGTTAAATCCCACGTTATGCAATTAATCCAACTACGATGACTACTACGAGATTTAGATAAGCTGTGAGTATCTAGACCATGCCCCGATAATTTCGGAGGTCAATCTTTATCCATAGATAATTCCGGAGACTATTTCATTCACACCTGGGAATCTTCGAGAATACCCCACACCGCAAGCTATGGCACCTCATCATACGAATACCCCATGAGTGTCTCCTTGACCCTGATAATTCCGAAGATCAATGTAACACCCCACACTTTTATTTTAATTAAAAATGCATTTTTTTGATTTTTTGCACGTATGATGCAAGTGCAAATTTTTATTCTCATTTTTGTTACTCTCAATTACAAATTTTTAGTATGCATAAGTTTTTAATTAGCCTTCTTTTGATCCATGGAGCTAAAGATTAAATTCTAGCACATTAGGAGAAGAGCCCACTAGTATGATTAAATTAATTAATTAGAAGAGAGCCCATGAATCAAGCCCATTAGTAAAATCACAAATTAAGTGGAGCTTGGACTATTACACAAGTTACAACTTTAGTACACATTTAAAGTTATAAAAATGTATTTATATTTGTATGTGCATGTGTGCATGCACACACTATGCTTGGCCGGGTTGCACACTAGGGGTAGGCCGGTTTTTAGACTAGTGGGGGAGAGGAAAAGGTTGAGGTTATGGGAGGATGAGATTTTGAAAGGTTGGAAAGGTGAAAAGTTAGGAGTTTAGGAGTTTGGGAAATGAAGAGTTGAAAGAATTAAAAGAGAGAGTTATTAGGTTGAGAATTTTGCACTTTAGACCCTAACAAAACACTATAAATAGAACCCCTTTTCCTACTTCTCTTTTGCACCAAAACAATATCAAAATAAGAGAAAAAAAGAAAAGAAAGAGAGTAAGAGAGTTCTTTTGCTTGGAGAAGCTATTGCTAGAAGAAGAAACCCTTGCTAGAAGGTAGGAGTTGCTTTGGAGCTAGAAGTGGTGTTTCATCCTTCTTTTCATTGTTCAAACTTCATTTTAAGGTGGGCGATCCTATGCTTTCTAATTGTAGAGATATGCATGCTAAAAAGAGTAGTATAAGAAGATATTGTTATGAGAATTATAAGATAAAATTCATGCTAGGGTATCATGTTTTGAATGAGGATGATTTGTTGTGATTGTAGATATCATGCTAATTAAAAGAAGAAATTCTTCATACCATGAATCATGTTAATGTGATTGCAAATTTTTGTACTTGTTGAGTATGTGGGAATTTTAGTGATGAATATCATATACAAAACATGCTTTAGGATCTATTGACTAAGAAAGATGAAAGTAAAATTTTGTTAGTGTTGACATATGGATATTTTGCATTGTTGCATTTGGAAATAATATTTTTTCATGAAAGAGATTTTTGTGAAATTCTTATGATTGAGACTTGTTGGCATGCTATAAATTCCCAAATTTATATAAGAGGAAAATAAACAAATTTTTTTCATGAAGACCATTTTTCTTAAATTTCAAGTTTTGAGAAATGCAAGTTCATGTGTAAATTGAAAAGAAGAATTGTCTAAGAAAAATGGAAATAGGGCTCAAAAGAATTTAAAATTTGTTGTTTAATATATTTTTAAATGTAGTATTTCAAAAAAAAGTTATTTCAAATATTTAGAAAGACTTGATCTTGGATAAACAAGTTTCATGCAAAAGAACCACTTTCTGAATAGTTAAACAAAAGTATATTTGTACTTTTCCTAAACAAAAAATACACTTGGCCTTATTGGTTAGCCAGTGCAATATAGAGCATTCTTTGACAAAGATCTTGGGTTCGAAACTTGATAGTCACACTTATTTTTAATCTTTTTAAATTAATCCCGAAATTAAGAATCGGCATAAGAGCCTTTCGGCATATAAAGTTGACGCAAAGTCCGAAAGGACTAAATGGCTAGTGGCTCGGGTCTTGGCGCCGGCTCTGTGTGGCCGCAGATCCTGGGTTCGAAACCCAGGCCTCGCTTTTTGACATTTTTTTGTTTTAAACATGAATGGCTTTTGAAATGAAAAAAACTTTGGTATTAATATAAAACGAAATGAAAATATTAAGAGATAGTTTTTCTTGTAAATTTTGAAGTATAAAAAGAAATAAAATTTTGAGAATAGCACCTTGTGGTGAAAAAAAGAAAAGTAGTAATTTGTGAATTTATCTTTTAAATAAAATTACACTTGTATATTGTTTAAGAAATATGTTTGTAATGAATTGAAACATTATGTAACCCCTGTTTTTCACTTTTGGTATTTTTGAGGATATTTTTCATTTTTGTGAATTATTATTTTTCATTGTATTTTTCAGAATAATAAATTTAATTATTTTTATTCTATAATATTTTTCTGGCAGTTTTAACTTCCTTTTTGCTGTTGTGTGCCGTTTGGCCGTTTCTCGACATTTTGAGCTCTTTTTCTCAAATTCTTGATCTCGTTCATGTATAAATATTATTTTAGGGTCATGGTGAATTTTTAGGAGAGTTTTGACCAATTTGAGATTTTTGGCCCTTAAGGAGATTTTTAGGAGCTATAGGGTTCATTGCATTTTGTATCCCCATTTGAAACCTACCCAATACCCATTACCCAATTGTATACCCATTGTTTCCTATTGATATCCACTATCCATTAACCCGCATTTGATCTCATATATATACTCCTAATACTAATTAATCCCTAACCCTAATCTATTTCTCCCCTCTCCTATTGTGTGCCGGCTACCTCTTCCTTCAAACAAATCCCGGCCTGCCTTCCAAACCCTAAGCTGACCTCCCTCTCCTCTCCCTTGCCCTAGCCGACCATTGCAATCCTTCCCATCCTCCATTGTTCACAACTCCGCTTCACAAAACACCACTTCCTCTCTTCCCTTGTGGCCGATCCAATCCAAAACAGCGCCCACCTCTTCAAAACAGCCCCTCCTTCATCTCTTCGCTGATTTGGTGAAGAGGGTATCATCCGGTTGAGTGCGTGCTTCAAGAAGACGGTCGTAGGCAAGATTTTGTTCGTAGGTTCGTTTGAAATCGCGCATGGAAGGACTCTTGCTCGTGGATTCTCTTTGAAAGGCTTGGATTCGTCGCGTTCGTCATCACATAAAGGCAAGTAACTTGTACTTAAATTTCTTAGGTTGATACAAGTAGAAAGTTCACACATAGGATAGTTTGAGACTAGAGACGGACCAAGATCACGTCTTTATTGTGGATTTCGTCTCTAAGGTTTCAAAACAGGCCATGGACGGATTAGGACATGAAGTTGATAGGTTTATGCCTTAGGATTCACCCAAACGCGATTGTTATCGCGTATGTGACATATTGTATACCCGATGTTTGTTTGAACACCCATATGAGAAATATTGGATTTTGACAGGTTAGAAACCCTTAGATATGACATTTAGGCAGTGGGTAGACAGCATTTTGAATTTGGAAGAGTTTGGATGATTTTTGAGGAAGTTATGATGTTTTGAAACTTAATTGAGAAATCTGGAAATTTGGATTGAACTGGTTTGATTGCAGTTTTTACCTAGATTAAAGTCCGAATCTCAACATGACTATTTCTGAGAAATTTGTAGATAATTGAATCTAATTTCTAATCCCACTGATTTCACCCTGTTTGGAGTTCGTATGGAGTAGTTATGATTATTTTAGTAACGGTATGTTAGTAGTTTCCAGTTTCAGTTCGGGGTAATTTTTGTGGACAATTTATTTTCAAGATCTAAGTTAGACATAATTTCATGCAATAAGATTTTTTCCAGTGTTTCAATATGATATTAGGTAGTTCCCTGATTTTTGTGATAATTTAAAGATGAGTTTTGAGTGGTGTCCTATATTCTTTTCTATAGATCGCTTTTGCTGTAAACTGCGTGTGATTGTATGTTGAATGCCGTGTTTACTGTATTTCTAATTACTGTATGAGTATTTCATGTGAGATATGAAAGTTAGGAAATTGTATCTACTTTCACCCTGTTTTGGCGGAAGTGGATTTTGATGCACTGTTTGCAAGATGTGTTCCATTTTGTACAGCGGTGTTGAAGGATTCCAGATCCATCAAAACTGTGTGATGTGCTATTTCCTATTTTTGAAAACATATTTATACTTTCTGGAAAAATATGAAAATCTATATTTTGAGACTATACATATAGGGAATTACCCCAGAATTTTCGTGGATTTAATTAATGACTTTGTATGCTGTTTTCATGAGGTTTAAGTTATTTTCCTGTTTTCTGACTGTACATGCAAACTGTGTTGAATTGTGTTTTGAGTCGTGATGTTGTGAAATAGCATATAGACTTATTATAACCGTTAGAAGCGTGTGGAAGTCTAGTTTCCAGATCCTTCGACGGATCATTATTTGCATGCCTGTAGATCTGTGGATCACTGTTTATGTACAGACTGGTCTTGCTGACCTGATTATAGACATACACCATTTTGCTCGTATTTGTGAATGTTTGGTATCTATACTTACTGATCTGATGCCCTAAACCTAAACCTGATCATATGATGTTAGTTTGACACCCTTTAGATCACATTTATGTCTGTTTAATAACCATAACAAAAGTAATCAAGCCGGGGTATGGGAAAGATCTAGTAGTGGGAAAGCATAGAAATGTGTACTTAGAAGAGGGCCCGTGTTTCCCATATAATTATCTGTCTGTTTCTGACCCTGTCTACATTGCTTCTTATGTAAGAAGGTGTAGAGTAGAAGAGAACCACCAGCTTCTATCTGTCTGTTCTGATATCTGTCTGACCCTAAGTACACTGCCCTATAATATCCCCTACGAAATCAAAAGCGAAATTGCATTGACTGTAGCAACCATGTGATATAATTTGGGGCACATGTCGTGCTACCTAGATAGTAATCACACAAGACTTGCATTAATCTGAAATCTGAGATCTGATTATATTTCTGAAGTCTGAATCTGAATCTGATATATGGAAATCTGAATCTGAAATCTGAATCTGAATCTGAATATCTATTATATGAAACCTGTTATCTGATTTACCTGACATATCTGAATATCTGTTTACCTGACATATCTTTTATATGACACTTGACACTTAATATCTGAGACATCTGCTAGGATACTATGTTAGTTGAGTTTACCATACCATATTAGGTCTGTTTCTGATGATTAGTTAGATCTGTTTAGTTTTTCCCAAGTGCTTGTATCCTATTCTATTTGTGACCCGGACTTGCCATTGACGGGTACTGTGTTTTCTCCTTTTCCTTTTTCCTGCATTCGATGATTGCAGATTACGGTGGACAGATTCAAGAAGGTTCTGGTGGCTCGCAGTATTAGATGTTGTTCATTATTATTTCTGTTTTCTCTGTTAGAACATTATTCTGTATTTCGGAGACTTGATTATTTCAGTATTTGAGACACGTGTATTATTTATTTTGTATTGGGCGATGTGACCCAGAATGTTTGTTCCAGACTCTGTTGTTTTTATTTGAGAACAAGATATTTGATTTCAATTAATTCCTGTTGGTAAAACTTTCTCAGTGATGCATGTTGGTTCCACTCTTTGCTTCCGACTGCGATATTTTGACTCTGATATATGTTGATTCTGATATACTGCCTGAGATATGTTGTAAGATTTCTGAAACAGCTTATGGATGATTATATTCATTCGCTGGGCTTGTGTTACGTGCCCGTATTCTGTATTTTTGGGAAGTGGGGCGTGACACATTATGATAGCTTAGATTTGTTATAATAATTCATGTTGTGAAATTTGTGTTCTTGAAAGGAATGTTTGTTTAAAAAAGAATATGAAAAAACAACTAGATCATGAATGAGGACGAGACTATGTGTATTTTGAAATTGAGTTGAAAGATGAAAATATCTAGGTTGAAGACATGTTTACTAAAGGGTATGAATACCCATAATTCTTGTACATGAGAAATTGTGATTTAGAGTTAGTAAGACCTCGTGTACCGGCACTATTGAAATAAAAGATTTTGAGATGCGATTTTGAGATATGGCCATGGAGCTATCTCGATAAATGTTGATTAAGTCTTGTAGGAGGTAAAACTAATTCTAGGTTTGAAAATTTATTCATGTCTCGAACTATATAACTAGGCACATAAGTGAAGATGTAGTAAACCTGGGCAAACGTAAGTGGGACGCTCAATATAGTCGGCGGTGGACTCCGAGGCTATAGACCCAGTTGGTGGACAGAGGTTGCTCCATGGAAGACGGACCTTTATATTTAAATTCGGGATTATGAGGACGGATCAGCGGTGGACTCCAGGATCTTGAGTAGTCGGGTGGAAAGTTTGTCATACTCCAATGTATATACGTATACCGGGGCTAGAGGGTCACTTACGAGATGATTCGCACGATGTGGGATCTATTATAACTGTCAGCGATGGACTCTGGGGCTGGGATTCAAATTCGTGGAATGATCTAAACCTTGTCTTACTACTGGGTAGTTTCATGGTGAGGGATCGAACCCTTTATTGTGGAGTACGTAGGCGCTTGCCCTCAGACCTATGTAGTATGGGATGCATAGAATCCGAACAAGTGTGCATTAGTGTCATCATAGTATAAATTGTGTGCATTAGGCATTAAGGCATGGCATACACTTACATGTTTAGCGTAGTCACAATTTAACACTTTATTATTCATTCAACTTTGTGATTTGTTAAAGTAATGAGATCGTTATATGTACAGCATAGAGAGGATAGCCGAATATAACATTTTCGTCAGTTGTAAGTGACTGACGTGCCCACAGCTTGATATGCAGGTAATGGATTTTTCCATGAAGATGTTATGATGCAGTGGATGATTTACATCGTTATAGTTGTACAAGTTGTATTTTATTTCATTATTGAATATTTCCGCTGTGTAAACAAAGATGTAATAAACTCTGATGTATTATTAAAAAGTTTTAATTTTCTTATAAAATTGTACGAAGTGAAGTAAAGATCTTGTGAAAATCTCGAATTCGGTCTTATTTGGAATTCGGGGCATTACAATCAATCCCACACCGCAGGTAATTCCGGAGACTATTTTACTCACACCTCGATAATTCTGGGAATTACCTCACACCACAGGCCATACTGAGGTCCATAACCTATGTTTGCACTCATTTCATCATATCACCATCTAGTGTCTATCCTTATCTTATTAATTTAATAAATTAATTACGAATCTCCTAGAGTTGGTGTACCCTACTGGACTTAACTCAATCGATCAACAACAGGGCCATAACTGGCCAAACCACAAAAATCTCAACTGCCAGTGTATTAGGGTCCCACACACCCTCTAGAGACTCACAACTCAATCATCAACATAAAATCTTTCATTAAAACTCTTAACCCCATTATCAATACTCTCATATTAAGAAAACTTCTTAAAATCAACAAATCCAAATTTATTTTATATACTCACAAAATTTCCAGAACTGAAATAAAGTATCAATTTTATTAAATAACTGAAAATCATATTTTAAAGTCGTAGAAAGTCACAAAACATTAATTTCTTCAGAAACCATACTTATTTCGCTTTATAAGGCGATAGTACACAATTTGAAGATCTATTATAATCAAGACGTGACTCTCTGTAAAATACTTTAATCTGTAGTAAAATATCATCTAAAACAGTTGATCAATAATCCATAAGTTTGAAGAAATAATCGTTCAGGAAAAACGATGAAAAACTCACAAAACAGCCAAAAACAATGATGTCGGTCGACCTTGCAGTCAACCTTAATGTCAAAAACAGCCCATACAGCAGCTTCAAATTTCGTGCACCTTTTACTGATACTTTGTTAAAACTTTGTAAAATCATAAATTTGCAGAACTTTCTTCCTGAGATGATCAAATACAACTTGTATAACATATTGGAGTTTATAAAACATATCAAAACCACATCAAGATCATAAAAGAGCAAATTTTACCAAATTCTTCAAAACGCGATACATATAAATATATAAGCGTATATATGTGTGTTTAAGCATCAGTAAAATTACAAGGGAACATCTTATATAGGTGGTATATTGATCTGATCAAACTCGGTATTCAAAACACTCAGATATCAACCGAAAATTTCATAAAACATCAAAATTAGTTTCGGCAGTTCTTCAAAACAGTAAGATATGTTCATATGTATGTATGTATGTATGTATGTATGTATGTATGTATGTATATATATATATATATATATATATATATATATATATATATATATATATATATATATATATATATATATATATATATATATATATATATATATATTGTGGTGTGTGTGTGTGCGCGCGCTAGATAGAACATCAAGAAATCACTAATCATAAGTATTATAGGGTTTCAAATCAATCTCAGTATCAAAACAATCAAAATCCAAATGAAAACTTCACAAAAGTCACAAAAGATCAATTTCAACCAAACCTAGTTAGACCCGAAACATAACCCTCTTTACAACATTCAAAACTTGTTCTTTTTAATTCCAAAATCCCCTACAATCGATTAAACGCATACCCCACTGCTCACATTAGTTAATTCATGCACACACAACAAGTGTATAATCAAGTTTTGTTCATCAAATACCCCTAACAGATTATATTTGCATACATACACAGTAAAGATTAGGTTTTGTTCACTTTTGTATTGAACAACATACAACTAAATAATATATGTTCAAAACAGCAAGAATATGGGGGAAAGCAACCTATCCATGATTTCTATTAGGTTCTTTAACAATCACAAATCATCTATATAGAGTTTTAATCATCTATAGCATAGTTTCATGAAAGATTCAATTTTTTTATACATCAAGAATTCATATTATCATCATACAATTCCTAATCATGCTTTCTAATACACATACCATCACATACAACATGCATAGAACAATACAAAACAATCATATGTCACTCACCTCATTGAAGAAATCAACAGAATTAATAAAGAATAAGAAAAAACCCTTATTTTGCAAAAAATCCAAGATCATCGCTTTGAAACTGCAAGAAATTAATAGTAAAAATATATTTTATTTTTTGTAGAGGAGAGGTACGGCTGTAGTGGCCATAATATAGGCCGAAATCTAGAGTTTTTGGAAACATCCCTTAACAAATTATTATTTTACATATATAGACCTTTCTTTAATAAAGTAGTTAAATAAATTAAAATAAAACCAAATTCCTTTACTAATAAGTTATCCAACCATCAAGCATAGCCCAGAAATTAAAAAATTCGGATTTGTACTCAAATTGGTAATTTTGGACAAAAGTCACTCTCTTTGTAATATTTGCAAATATGTCAAATAAATATCAGACAAATCCAAAAAATTCATAAATAATACCTAATAATAAATATTAGATTTTCCAAACAAAATTTCTGAATTTTAGTTTCCAAGAAAAATATTTGCACAAGGTTCAACTTAAATTCCATATTTGCAAAAATACCATAAATGTTTAAATCTTTACCAAATCAACTCTAAACAAATTTTAAATAAATTTTTTCTTTAATAATGATCTTGGACATTCCAAAAAGCAGCAAAACAAATTTTCATTATTTGTTTGAGATCCAAATCGGCTTTTTACATAAAAGCCCCTCTCTTTCAAAGTATTTATAAAAATAGTTTCTTCATTCAAAAAAATCACAAAATTTAGGATATAATTAATTATAAATAAGATAATTTTTTCAAAAATTCAAAATTGGAGATTTAAACCAAAAAAATATTTGCACGTGTTTTGCACGTGTAAAATTGAGAAATTCATAAAATAGTCAATTTAATTTAAATAAATCTAAAAAAATAAAATATCATAAAGAAATGAGGGAAATCAATCGTTAACCATAAAATTTTAAGAATTCAAAATTTTCTAACTTTGCACGTGTGTTGCACGTGCAAAATTGCAATTTCAAGAAAATATTCAAAGTAGTCATTTTTACCAATTTAATATTATTTAATAATGAAAATAAATCATTTTATTTTGCATGGTGTTACAGTACATGTCTCAGTCTCCCATTGGGAGAAACTTGAGAAGTTCAACGGGCTACTCGACCTCTCAGCTGTGGTCTTGGAGGTGAACTTGATGGGTTCAAACCCCAATGAATGGTGGATTGACACTGGAGATACTCAATACGTGTGTTCCCAAAGAAATATGTTCTCCACTTTCGAACCGTTAGAGAATGGGGAGAAGATGTTTATGGGGAACTCAGCTACTTCAGAAATCAAAGGTCAAAGCAAGGTGATCTTGAAGATGACTTCTGGGAAGGAACTGACTCTGAAAAATGTTACATATGTTCCTGAAATCTGTAAGAACCTGGTATCTGGTTCGTTGCTAAATAATCACGAATTTCATTTAGTGTTTGAGTCAAATAAATTTGTTTTGTCGAAGAGTGGAATGTATGTTGGTAGAGGATACATGAGTGGTATGTAATAACCATAGTCAAGAATATCAATAAAGCTAGATCTTATACTTATATGCTTGAGTCTTTCAATTTATGGCATGGTAGACTCGGACATGTTAATTATGTTACTTTACATAAACTAATTAACTTAAATCATATACTAACATTCCAAATTGATTCCAAACACAAGTGTGAAACTTGTGTTGAGGCAAAACTAACAAGATCATCATTTAAAAATGTTGAAAGAAACACTGAACCTCTTGATTTAATTCACACTAATATTTGTGATTTGAAAATAATTTAAATAAAAGGTGGTAATAAATATTTTATTACATTTGATGATGATAGAACAAAATATTGTTATGTGTATTTCCTTCAAAGTAAGAACGAAACGATAGAGAAATTTGTTCTCTAAAAAATTTAGTTGAAAATCAACTCAACAAGAAAATTAAGGCGCTAAGAAGTGACTGAGGTAAAGAGTATGAATCGTCATTTAATGAAACTTGTGCTAAACATGAGATCATACAAGAAACCACAACGCATTATTCTCCTCAGTTCAACGGTGTTGTTAAGCAAAACAATACTTTGAAAGAAATGATGAATACAATATTAATAAGTTCTGGTTTGCACCAAACTTGTTAGGAGAAGCTATTCTTTCAGCTAACCACATTTTGAATAAGGTGCCCAAAAAGAAACAAAAGAAAACTCCATATGAATTATGAAAAGGAAGAAAGTCATTCTACAATTACTTGCGAATGTGGGGATGTCTTGCCAATGTGGCAATACCTCCACATAACAAAGTGAAAATAGGATCCAAAACAGATTATTGTATTTTCATTGGCTATGCACATAATATTAGTGTTTATCAATTCTTGATGTACAAATCCGATATCTCTGATATACCAAATAACACGATAATTGAGTCAAGAAATACATCATTTTTTGAAGATATATTTCCATGTAAGTCTAAGGAAGAACCAAATACTTCCAAACGAACACATGAGAATATTAATGAAGATAGTGAAAATCAAGATGAAGAAGTTGAGAAGGAACCTAGACGTAGTAAAGAAAAAGAACGGAATTTTTTTGGGTCATATTTCTTGACTTTTATGCTTGAAGGTGAATCTCAAAATTTTCAAAAAACTGTGAGCTTTAGTGATGGTCCTCTATGGAAAGAAGCCATTAAGAGCAAAATAGATTCTATCTTGCAAAATTATACTGCGGAACTAGTAGATCTTCCACCAGGTAGTAAACCTTTAGGTTCTAAGTGAATTTTCAAGAGAAAAATGAAAACTGGCGAATCAAATGATAAATACAAGGTAAGACTTGTTATCAAAGGATATAGACAAAAGGAATGTCGAGATTACTTTGATACATATTCTCCAGTGACGAGAATAAATTTTATTTGGATGGTGCTTGCAATAGCAGCCTTGCGCACCCTTGAAGTACATCAAATGGATGTGAAAACAGCTTTTTTTAATGGAGATTTAGATGGAGAAATCTACATAGAACAACCTGAGGGTTTTTTAGCTCTAGGACAAAAAAAAAGAAAGTATGTAAACTGGTGAAGTCATTATATGGCTTAAAACAAGCAAAACAATGACATGTGAAATTTGACAATGTTATGATGACAAGTTGTTTTAAAATCAATGAATGTGATAAATGTGTGTATGTCAAAGACAATGAAAGTAGATATGTCATAATATGTTTATATGTAGATGACATGCTTATTATTTGAAGATGATTAAATGTACTAAAAATATGTTGAACTCGAGGTTTAACATGAAAGACATGTGACTAGCAGATGTTATATTGAGAATTAAAATCACAAGAACATCAGACGAGCTTATTTTATGCCAGTCACATTATATAGACAATATTCAGATGAGCATATTTCAAGGACATCACGTTTGTTGTTTAGTTAGTAATGTAAACATATTTTCATAAGGAAATGTTCAAAGGGTAACACCTACCTATTCTATATAGGTTTCTATGCAGGTTTCAACTGAATTCTATTACCAAGTCTGTTGTGTCAGTCTGCCGTGTATGTGGTATTCAATTTCATTCATATGGGGAATGTTGGAAAATAAGTATCTTACGATCATTTACGAACCAAGTTTTGAGCAATTTTTTGAGTAAGATCCTCTATGAATTAGTGAGAGATCTTGATGGATTTGTGTTCTCCTTCAGGAGTAGATCAAAATCATATATTTACTTGCTCAAAACTGTTATCGGATAATTGAAAATTTGTCTCCCAAAGTGAGGCATTTGATTTCTGAAAATGAGTTGAGAGACTTTTAGTTCCACAACAGAAAAAACAAAGGAATTAGAATGGTATATATGTAGTAACCATTTTCTTGGCATTATAAGATAGAAAGCCAAGAGGGTCTCTTTCACACGCGCAGGGGGATAGGAGTGCAAATCTCAGACTGGATTGATTACATGCAGTTTATGTGTACCTAATGTTCTGCGGACCCGAATGTAGGATCGACGTGAACCCACCCCGTGCAGAGCCACTTTTTGCTACAGTTTTATCTTTCTGATTGTAACAGCCAAAATAAATACAGAAATGGTTTGGTCTGCTATTTATTTTTTATCTGTCGTTACAGTAGAACCATTAACTCACCCGTTACAAGGGGTGCATCACTCACCTGTCTGCAGTTACAGCCTGAGTGCATTCATTCACCTGGTTTCCCCCTGCCTCTATAAATAGAGGTTCATTCTCCCCTTCCAAAATACACCAGAACCCCCCCCCCCACCCCCACCTTTCCTGTTTTGTTCTTCTGGTTCGGTTGTTTGGTCGTTTGGTGGTAGAATTCAAACACTGTTCAGTTCGAGAGCGTAGTGTCATGCCTACGTCAACACTCTACTGTCGTTGCATCCTAAGAGACGGATGCCTCTGCAAACTCCTGCACCTGGACGAAGCGAATCTGTTTTAAGGATACTGTGTGATACACAAGCTTCGACACAAATCAGTTTGATTTTGTAATTTTGTTATTTTTCATTTTCCAAAAATGTCCACCTATATTCCGCTTAAGCTTCTTGAACACTAAAAATTTATGATGTAGAGTCTTTCCCTCCAAATGAGTTTAGAAAAAGAACTAAACATTAAACAATTTCCCCTCAATCTTGGATTTTTGAAGATTTGAATTCTGGCACCCCAAAAAAAACATCAAATTTCATATTTATGTCAAAACAAAAGGAGATATATTCCATGAATGGATATTCAAATCAAGAGGTTCGACCTTAAAGGAAAATTTGTAAAGTGTTTTTTTGGACATTGTTTTGAACATAAAAATGAAGAAAGGAAAATAATATTCTTTGGAAAATAATATCAATAGTTTTAATATATTTTGAGGTTCTGCATTTGAGTATTTATAAATATTTAGACATTTGCAATGAGTAGAATCTCAAAATTTATGAATACTCTGAAAAACTATTTTCACAAGAATATTATCTATTTCTCAAAAAAAAAAAAACAAGAATATTATCTTCCTTCATTTTTATGATAAAAACAATATTTAAAAATTGTTTACGATTTTTTCTTTGACGTCAAACCTTTTGAACTGAATATTTCTGCTGTAGGTTTTGAAACTTGATTCACAATTAACTTTTTTGCCAAAATTTGAATAAGAGTGGAGCTGAAATATTTTGATTTTCAATTGTTTTTCAGTGGGAAAGAATCTAGTTCGGTCACACACACCATGAAAATCAAAAAAACCAGAGAGCATCTATTTCTTTATGTGATAAAAGTAGTCCTCGTAGAATTCCTTAGGGCTCTTGGCATTACGGAATATCTCAGTTTATATGAGGACCTGTGGACCGGCCAAAAATTTGTTTCTGAGAGACACATTATGAGAGAAGCTTGATATATCGCGATAGCTGCTACGATCTGGGTTCTTTGGTTAGATAGGAATAACTATTACTTTCATGGGACTAGTAATATTATTTCTGGTAATTCAACTCACATTATGTATCTTATTTCATTTTGGGCTACAGTTGCAACGACATGTCCAAAAGGGAGAATTGTCAGCGCTTTACACGTTGAGTACGATGACGATCAGATTGAGATTGATCTACACCTGACGACTAGAGGCCTCCTTTAACTTTTGATGGATCCCCACCTCCCAGGATTTATTTGAGAAGGGGGGGGGGTCGCAGTGTTGTTATACTTTTGATGTTACCCTCTTGTAATGGTGGCAACCGGTCTGGTTCAACCCGGGACCGGCCCGGACTGGGCCAACCCGCCACCAGACTGGTCCAAACCAGACATGAACCACCTCAGAAGCCCAGGCTTGGCTGGGCTGCTACTTTTTGCTCGAAAACCTAAGGTGTCCCGGCTCAGTTGCAGCCCAACCCAGTTTGAATTGGGACCCGGGTTGAACTGGCCCAGTTCAGTTTGGGCCAAACCGGCGGGCCAACCGTTAAGGCAACTTTTTGAATTCTTTTTTGAAATGTTTTTTAAAAATTCTGATTTATTGAATTACTAACTACCCCCCCCAACGGATATTTACTAGCTAATTTTTTGGGGTATTATCGAAAATCCAAAAAAAAATAATAATCCATATATACAACCCTATTTTATTCATTTCTCTTCACAAATTCTATCATTTACACTCTATTCAATTTCAATTTGTGGAATCAACTCAATAAAGTGATCAACATCCAGTGCTCTCAATCTCTTAACTCTCTCAAGACTTAAGTGCTTTCAATTTTGCAAGAACAAGCTCTCAACTCTCTCTACTCTCATTCTTCAACCTACACTCATTCGGTAACATTGTATTTGTTTAACTTATATAGTAGCTTTATTCACTTCTCTTTCTTTTTTTAGATTATAGTAGTTAATTATTTACTAGTTCATAATTAATCGTTTGTGTTTTGTTTTTTTGATAACGTTTTTTTTAATATATATATTTTGTTGAACTCCCTCTTCTTCTTTTTTAGATTTATTTTGTTAACATACACTAGCTCATAAATAAATTGTTGTTGTTTTATTGAACTTTCTCTTCATCTTTATTAGATTTTGTTTATTAATATACACTAGTTCATAATTTGGTCTTTGTGTTATTTTAAACTCTCTACTTCTTTTGTATATTTTTTTTATAACATACACTAGTTCATAATTTATTGTTTGTATTTTTTAACTCTCTCTTCTTATTTTAGATTCTTTTTTTTAAACATATACACACTAGTTCATAATTAGATGGCATCAAACCGATCACGCTGTAGACATAGTAGCTAAGAATCCACCCCATCTCGTCGTATTCCTTCCATTTCACAAATAGATGTGTTATCATTTTGGAAACACAATGAGGTTTCTTTTCCTATTTTTCTCGTATGGCTAAAAATTTGATAACTCCCCTAGTGTCAACTGTTGCATCGAAAAGTGATTTTTCTCCTAGTGGCAGGATTATAAGTCCGAACAGGAATCGCTTGCTTTAAAAAAATTGGAGATGCTAGTATGCACGGAAGATTTGATGAAAGCAGAAGAAATGACCCAAGATTTACTTCAAACGGATCAAGTAGTGACGAATGAAGATTGAATATGCACAATGGATCAAGTAAATCAAATAATTGGAAATTTTAGGGAGATGAGATTATTTATTTAGTTTAAGTAGTAGTGCATCACAGTGGTCCAATGCTTTAATTTCAATGTAAATGTAAGTCATCTCGAACTCTAAAGTCTATATTTTTCCTCAACTTGTAATTTGAAATTCAATCACTTTGCATGAAATGTTGCTTATCTATTTGATTATATTTGAAATTTGTAATTGATTGAAATAATTTAATACATGAATCTTTTTCTTTAATCTATATATTCTTACAATTGTTGTCTAAATTCAGTCACCTAAAATTTATGCATTTATTCTACTCTACTAAAAAAAGAAAAAGGAAAAAAACCCGCTTAGGCCCGACCCGACCCGACCCTAAATCCAGGGGCCTAGGGTAGGGTCCGGGCCTTTCCTTTCCCCACTACAGCCCGGCCCTGCCCGGACCAACTATTTCTCGCAGCGAGCCTGAATGCCACCCCTACTCTCTTGTATGTTTTTTCTGTTTGTCCCCCCCTCCCCCTCTCTCATGTCTTCGGGAGGCCTTATGATTTAGTTTTATAATTTTGCTCTGTACGCTGAATTTGTTTTATTAACATCTTACTAACAAAACAAGGTCGCAATACTCCAACTTTTTCTTCAAAAAACAAACTTGCTAATTTTCAAGAAATTGAAGGGAAAATTACGGAGAATGGCATTTTTTGAACTTTTTAGAGCATCCACCATCGTTTTGTAAAAACTCAAAAATACAAATTTTGGCAAAGAATACTCCGACTATTGTTTGCTAAAAAACCAATTTTACATAGAAATGAACAGTGAACTTCTAAATATAGCAGATGGATTTAGCAATTGCTAAATGTAGAAGATGGAAGAAGATCTTCCGTCCGATTAAGTTTTTTTAATATGGACGGATGATCTTCCATCCGCCATGATCTGCAAAAAGTTTTCCCAAAGAAATTACTAAAATGTCATTCCTATAATTATGAAATTTCCATTTACAAAAAAAATATTTTAAAAGCCTTGGACGAAAGATCTTCTTCCGTCCAGCAATAGGCTCCAAAAAAGTTTTCTCTATATTTACTAAAATATCATTCTACAAATTACGAAAATGTCATTTAAATTTTAAAAAAATTGGTACAGACAGAAGATGATCTTTCGTTCGACCAAAAAATTGCTTTAAACGACTGCAGCACTCCTCTAAACGCTATTAGCTAAATGCTAAATATGCAAATTTTAGCACCAACGATAGTAGATGCTCTTACTATTTGTGGATCAATTAATAGCTTTTATAAAATATTGGTTGTTTGCTTTACACATCCTAGGTAGTATGACATACATTTTGAAACAGTTGGAGCAACCGGTAGTTTAATAAATAAATTAAACGAATTAATGAATATTTCAAAAGATTTAGACATTCTCTTTTTTCTACTGGAAAAAGGTAGTGTAACCCCTGTGTTCCCATTTTTATATTTTTGTATGTATTTATTTTTCCTGGGTATTTGTTCTGATAGTACTCTTTTTTCCGTTCTGAACCGTGTAATCTTTTCTTTGTTCTTAATAACTATTTTTCATTTCCGTCAATTCAATTATGCGACTTCAATCTTTTGATTTAATTTCGTCTGCTAATTAATTATCTCTTGATGATTTGTATAATTCTAAATCATGTATTCCATGTCCTAATTGTCTATTAATTGATTTCCCCCTTTTGGATCCGATTTCTAACCCAATCTACCCTATTTAGACCCAAAACCCTATAATCTGTCCTATTGGATCCTAAACCCGCTACCCAATACACTCTTTTACCTAGTTTCCCTCAAATCTCTCTTCACGTTCACCTCTACCTGTCTAACAAGCAGATCTCTCTCCCATTATCTCCCCCTTGATTCCTCAAATTCTAACTTACCAAATTCTCATTAAATCACAACCAAATTTGTTTCTCTTTTCCCTACATTCATTATCTCCTAAAAACAATCTCTCTCTCTCTCTCCCCAACACTCCCTCACCATCTCCCTGTGCATCCTGCAAGCCCCCAACCCGAGCCCCGACGACTTCCTCCTCCCGCATCCCGTCATTGTCGACCTCTTCCGCCGCCTGCCGCCGCCCCACTGCCGTGTGCCGTCGACTCTCCTACCCCAAAAGTTTCCCCGTTGTTCGTGATCTTTGTGTTTGTGTTTGTTGCCCGAGATCCATTCCCGTTATTCTATTCTCGTTAGATTTGTCATCTTCACCAAGGAAAATAGCTTGTATATTATTTTTGTTCTTCATACAAGTTCAAATACCACATGTGGTCTAGGTTTCACTTTTGTGTTCACCCTCATGATTATTCCTTGATAAATCTTGATCTCATTCGTTTGATTCATTCGTAGTCATGATGAATCATAAGAAGTTTTCACACTCACACTACATGATAATAAATTAGATCTAGATAGACTTCTTGATGCATATATCCTTGTTCGTGATCTATTGTATGTTGTGGATTTTTGTTACATAATTAATGTGCTAGATGTGTTATCTCATTGTGGATTTGAATATCTAATATATCATATTTTAAATCATACTCTAATTTGGATCTATTGCAGATGGGCTGTTTGATTAAATGCATGAAAGAATTTCGTTTTTGCTGCTGCTCTGATTTGGTACAGCAAGTTAGACCATGTTAAGGTCAGTAAAATAAATTTTTTTGTGAAAATGATTCGTAGGCCTCGGTGTCTATTTTTCAGAACTTTTGACGGATCTCATTTTTTATTTTTGATGTGTCAGTTATCACTGTTTTACTGCAGCTGTGTCGTAATTTTCAGCATCTGAATTATAAGATCGTTACACGATCTATTATTTTAAAACTGATGTTAGAAGTAAAGTTTGGACTTAATATTTTTCTGGGAATGCCTAGACATGAATAGGATCAACCCCAATTTTTGTGGATTTTTTTACCGATTTTTACAACTCATTCATGCTTATGAAACTAATCATATAATTGTCAAACTGTATGTTGTTCAGTAAAGAACTCTGTTTTCAACCGGATTCCAGTCACTTTTGATTAAAACTTTGTGAATATGAAATATAGTATAGTATGTCTACTTTATAAAACTTTTGACGGATTTGAATTCTGAATTGTATTTTATGATTTATCGCTGCTTTAGTACTGTGTGTTTAAATTTTCAAATTCATAAATTTGCTGCATCATTCTGTTTTCCAAATTAAATTGACTATGCTATCTATAATGGAATTTTATGAAATTTTATATGCTGATAATAAACATGCTAGGGAACCTTCTAGATTTTTCTTAAATTTAATTAGTGTGGATTTATGCCATTTTTATACTTATAAATAAAACTTTGCGATTTCTAGTTGAACATGAATTCTGTATAAAACGCTGTCTTGAGCCCTGTTTCTGTAGTTGTTATATGACTTGTGTATAAGTGTAAATTCGGATGAGAGTCTATTTTCTACATTTACTGATGGATCCAGATTTGCATACCTGTAGAAATGAAAATCTCAGATTTGGTGTAGCAACGTCTTGCTGTCCAGAATTGAAAGTCTCGTTGTTCTAACTATTATAGGTTATTTTGTCACCTGATCATGTCTTCTATCCAACTTGAGTTTGTTCCTTGTTTCTTGCCATGTTTCATTTTTCCTGTTTGTGCACGTATATGCCTGCTTTAATAATAATGACAATAATCAAGCCGGGGTTAAGAGAAAGATCGAGTAGTGGAAAATATAGAATGTTTACTTGGAAGGGAGCCCGTGTTTTCCACCTGTTACATGTTACATGATTACATGATACATGATCCTGATTACCTGTTTAACTGATTAGCTGGTTACATATTTCCCTATAGGAAGGTGTGCTCAGAAGGGGACCCGTAGGTCCTACCTGATACCTGACCCTCATCCCAACCTTGCTCCCGACCTCCGCCCCTTCTCCGTCTTCGTCCCTGAATGCCGGCGACACCCCCGAACCCCCCCCCCCCACCGCACTCCCCTCTCCTCTCCTTCCTCCTTGCGTCGCAACCCAGCAACCCCAGGCCAACCCCACCTCTTCCTGCTGTCGTCTTGCTCGAGCGCCGACGCACCCCGTCGCCGCCGCTCGCCTGCCGCACCATTGTCGCCACCCTAGGGTGTCGTCGTCGCCATCTCCCCTTGTTGTTGTCGATCTTGCTATTGGGTGCTGCTGTCTCTTTGTGACCTTATGTCTGTGCACGTGTTTTTGTGTGCACGCGTGTTTCAGTGGCTTAGAGTTCTCGTTTCTCGTTATTGTTCATGTTCATTCTGTTCGGGGTTCAGGATCCGTTCCCGTTATTCTATTCTTCATTTTCATCGTCTTCGTTTCAGGCAAGTAGCTTGTATGTGTTCTTTTTGTCATACAAGTTAATACTGTAAGTAATCTAGTATAAAAATATTCGTACTCTCATGGTGATCCATATTTGTTAGTTAAACCGTTGACATCATCTCTTGATCATAGGTGTTTACAATAATTGACACCAATGAAACAATTAGATTAGATGACACTTTGACTGTATATTATTTTTGACACACCATATGTTGTAGATAACTGTTACATGGATGTTTGTTGGTTGTATTATCTCATTATAAATCGTTTATTCACATGCTATGCTGATTTGAGTAATCCACATATACCATACTTTGTATGACATCTAGATTGGACCATTTGTAGTTAAGTTGTTTGATAAAATGTCGAAGAGAATTTTTATTTTGCTGCTATCCTATTTTGTATAGTAATTTTGTCCCTGTTAACATTAGTAAAATAAATAAGTTTGTGAACATGATTTGTAGCCTCTAATTTCTAGTTTCTAGAGCTTTTGACAGATCTGAATTCTGAGTTTTTATGCATGAGTTATCGCTGTTTTACTGCAGACATATCGTATTTTTCAGATTCTGAACTATATGTATTCTGTATGGAATTTTATTTTAAAACTGATATTAAAAGTAGAATTTGAACTCTATATTTTTCTAAGTATGTTTAGATATGACTGGAAGCAATCCCTAATTTTTGTGGAATTAATTAATGACTTTTGTATCTCATTTCATACTTATGAAACTAGGCGATATATTTCCAAACTGCATGTTGTTCAGTAAAGAATTATGTTTTCAACCTGATTATGTTCGTTTTTGATGAAAACTTTGTCAATAAGAACTTTAGCCGTATTTTTCTATTTTATCACCCTTTGACAGATCTGGATTTAGAATTATATTGTATGAATTATCTCTGGTTTGGTACTACTGTGTCTGAACTTTCAGAATCGAGATTTTGTTGCATTACTCCGTTTTCCCAATTTAGTTGACTATACTATCTGTAATATAAATTTATGATATTTTATATTTTAAAATCAGATATGTTAAGGAATCTGCTAGATTTTTCCCAGGTTTATTTATGATGATTTTCAACTCTTTTCATGTTTATAAACACGATTTTGTATTTTCTGGCTGAACATAACTTCTGTATTACATGTTGTTTTCGACCTTATTTTTGTTGCTGATATGTGTCTTATATATTTGTACAGGAATCGGCAGAGTCTAGTTTCTATATTTTCTGACGGGTCTGAATTTTCTATTCTGTAGCAAGGGGAATCTCAGAATTTGTACAGTAGTGTCTTGCTGTCCAGAACTGAAAATATCGTTATTTTGACTATTATGAGTTGTTTTTATCAACCATTGCAATCATTATTTCATCATAGACTTATTTCCTGTTCTTGCCATGTATTTAGCCTGTTTGTATTCTTTCGCACGTGTTTATTTATAATAAAAGAAATCAAGCCGGGATTTTTAAGGGAAAAGATTGAGTAGTGGACAATATAGAAATACGTATTCAGAAAGGACTCATTTCCCCAGTGTTTACTGTGGTACCTACTGTTTAACTCTGGATGCATGAGGGCATGATCCATGACACCGTTACTGTTTTTTATTACTGTTATTGTTACCGTTTATCTGAATATATTGTCTTATAGAAGTTCCACTACAAAATCTTAAAGCGAAACTATTTGATGTAGCAACCTTGTGGTAAAATCTGGGACGCATGAAGTGCTACCAAGTTAGTAATGAACATTAGACATAAGAATAAATGTTTACACTGTCACTTCTTGTTACGGTTACTGTGGACTTTATTGTTACTGTTGATTACTACTCCGGTTGACACACTGTTACTGTTACACTTTTACTATTTTTCCGCTGTGTACTACCATCTGTAGATTGTTATATTTACTGCTTTCTCCATGTTAGTATTACTTGTTTAGTTAGTTTTCCTCATTTTTCTACTTGTATTGTTTGCGGCCCGGACTTGCATCTAACAGGCGATATGTTTTCTTGTTTTCCCTATTTTTCTTTATCATTGCCATATGAGCAGGTTTTGCTGATCAACTGCCCACTGGAGTTGGTGAGCAAAAGTTTTGAGCTGCGCAATTAGAATGATTTGCATAAAATATTTTGATGAACTATTTTATTTCAAGAACTGTATTGAGATTTGTATTTGGGCTTATTGTCCCAGGATTATTGTTTTGTTTCGGATCTACTATTTGTTGGAATATTCATTATTGATGCAACAAATACTGTTGAGTTATGATATTTTTTGCATGCCTGGTTGGAGTATATTGTTATATTTATTGTTATGATGAGTCAAGCAGGTCCGTACAGCTTATGGATGGTGAAAATTATCTGCTGGGCTTAATTAATCGCATACCATATTCCGTATTCTTTTGGGAAGCGGGGTGTGACAAGATTTTGAGTGGTATCAGAGTCTCAGGTTTGGCTAATGTGTTAGTCTAACTAGCATTAGGCAGGCTTGACTCGATCGGATTTACTTGACTCCCGACAGGCCATGCATGCACAAAGAATTATAATCAACTTGATCTGGATACTTGTCTCATTCCATTCATTTTGACCCCTTCTTATTCAATTCCTTGATTCCTTGCTTCTTCCGTCTCTTGCAATTGTCCTCATTTATGATTCCTTATTAGGTATGAATTAATTTCTTTTGTACCCATATTCCTTTGATTCTGATATTCTTTTGTGTTTCTTTTGTTGTTCTGTTATTTGTTCCTTGCTCATTTATTTCTCTGACATCTTTCTTCATGTTGTCTTTCTTCATCATTTTCATATTCCTTGGTTATTTTTCATCTGTTCATCTTTTCCCTTATTTTAACTCTATTTTAGGTTTTATTCTTGTTCATTCTGTTCCTGCTCGTGTTCTTTTTTATTCTAGGGCAACCCATTCCTTTGTCTTCTCCCGCTTCGTAGATCAGCATCAGTTGGTGTGCAGTGAGTTACCGGTTGCTTGGCATATCGCTACAGGTGGCGGTGTCATCGTTTGTTCTCGGGAGTGCAAGCAGAGTCCCGTGGTGATTGGGAGTGCTAATTTCATAGCAGATCTAATTGTGATTGGCAGTTCAGGGTTTGATGTGATCTCGGTATGGATTGGCTGGGTGAGTCCCACGCAATTATTGATTGTCAAGCGAAGAATGTTGTTTTCAGGATGCCAGGCCGTGAGGAGTTTGAGTTCTATGCTGGGGATTTACCCCTTGGGCGTGGTCAAGAAGTTGGTGTCGATGCTGGTTGTGCAATGGAGTTGCACTCAGGCTGTGAGGCTGCGCCTTGTTGTGCGAGATTTTTGGGATGTGTTTTCTGAGGATTTGTCTGAGCTGCTCCCCTGATAGGGATGTTGAATTTGGTATTGATGTTCAGCCTGGTACTGCACCAATTCGAAGAGTCCTTACCGTATGGTAGCAGTTGAGCTAGCAGAGCTGAAGGTGCAGGTTCAGGGTTTGTTGGATTTAGGTTGCATCATGCCCAGTGTGTCCCCGTCGGGCCCTCCTATCTTGTTTATTAGCAAGAAGGACGGGAGTTGTGCGTGGATTACCGTGAGTTGAACAGTGTTACAGTGAAGAATCGATATCTGCTACCCAAGATTGATGACTTGTTTGATCAGTTAGGTGGATTTGTTGTCTTTTCGAAGTTATACCCTCGCTTTGGTTATCATCAAGTGAAGGTGAAGGCAACTGATATATAGAAGACTGCGTTCGAAACTAGATACGGGCACTATGAGTTCCTAGAGATCCCTTTCGGAGTCAGAAATGCGCCCACAGTGTTCACGAGTCTGATGAACAGAGTTTTCTCTCCATTTCTGGACAGATTTGTCGTGTTCTTCATAGACGACATTCTGGTGTATTCTCGGAATCGGAAGGATCATGCTGATCATTCGAGGTTGGTTCTGCAGACCTTGAGGGAGAATCAGCTCTAAGGGAAACTCAGCAAGTGTGAGTTCTGGCTTGATCGAGTTACCTTTTTGGGGAACATTATCTCAGGCGATGGTATTTCTGTTGATCCATCCAAGATTTCTGCGGTCAAGGATTGGCCTGTTCCTAAGTCAGTTTCGGAAGTGAGAAGTTTTCTTGGTTTGGCCGGGTATTATCGGAAGTTCGTCCAAAACTTTTCGAAGCTAGCTGGTCCGTTGACTAAGCTGACTGGGAAAGATCAGAAGTTTGTTTGAGGTGGAGCTTGTAGTGGAGCTTTTGTTGAGTTGAAGCACCGGTTAACATCAGCGCCAGTGTTGACTATTCTGGATGGTACGGGTGGTTTTGTGGTTCACTGTGACGCTTCTGGCAAGGACCTAGGTGCAGTGTTGATGCAGAAGGATCGAGTTATTGCTTATGCGTGCAGACAGTTGAGGCCGCACGAAAAGAATTACCCTACCCATGATTTGGAACTGGCTGTCGTGATTTTTGCTTTAAGTTATGGAGGTATTATCTGCTTGGATACCGAGTGGAGATCTTTACTGACCACAAAAATCTCAAGTATGTGTTCACTCAGAAGGAGCTGAACATGAGGCAGAGGCGATGGTTGGAGTTGATGGCTGACTATGACATCAGTTTGCAATACCATCCTGGTAGAGTGAACTTGGTGCCAGATCTTTTGAGTAGGAGACTAGTTGCCATGTTCCTAACTCAGCAGAGAGAGCTTGTTGAGCAGATGAGGAAGTTGGATTTGGATGTGATCTTGCCAGGTTCTGTTCAGATTTGCATGATGCTTCAGTTGTAGTCATCTCTTATTGATCAGATTAAGGAGGCTCAGGCAGGTGATGAGCAATTGCAAGGGTTCCGAGCCGAAGTTGAGGCGGGTACGAGAACTGATATGGTTGTTCACTCAGATGGATCTCTTTTTTTTTGGATCCAGGTTGTGTGTTCCGAAGGGTGAGGTTCGTCAGAAGTTCCCTAAGGAAGCCCACCAATCGTCGTACTCTATTTATCCTGGTGGTACTAAGATGTAATGGGACTTGAAGTTTCATTTTTGGTGGCATGGTATGAAGAGGGTCGTGACGAGATTTGTATCGCAGTGCTTGATCTGCCAGCAGGTGAAGGCAGAGCATCAGAGGACCGCCGGACTTCTTCAGCCTCTTCCCATTCTGGAGTGGAATTAGGAGCATATCACCATGGATTTTGTGACCGCTTTGCCGAGGAGTTCTAAGGGTCACAACGCCATTTGGGTGGTTGTGGACAGGTTGACGAAGAGCACTCACTTCGTTCCCTTCATAGTTGGACAGTCTACTGAGAGCTTAGCTGAGAAGTACATGCAAGAGATTGTCAGACTTCATGGGATTCCAATCAGTATTGTATCCAACAGGGATACGAGGTTCAGGTCGCAGTTTTGGGATAGTTTTCAGAGTAGTCTGGGGAGTAAGTTGAAGTACAGTACAACTTTTCTCCCTCAGACAGATAGACAGTTAAAGAGGACCATCCAGACTCTAGAGGACATGTTGAGGTCCTGTATGCTGCAATTTGGAGGTTCTTGGGAGGACCACTTGCATCTTGTAGAGTTCTCGTACAATAACAGCTTTCAGGCTAGTCTTGAAGCTGCTCCTTTTAAGGCACTCTATGGTCGTAAGTGTCGGTCGCCAGTGTGCTGGGATGACATTGGCAAAAGAAAATTGTTTGGCCTGGAGTTGATCACCAAGACAGTGGATGTTGTGAGTTTGATCAGGAAGCATCTTCAAGCCGCGCAAGGCAGACAGATGCGATGGGCTGATGTTCATCGTAGAGCCTTGGAATTTGAGGTCAAAGACCATATTTTTCTTAAGGTATCGCCGTGGCGAGGTTTCATTCGTTTGGGTGGCGGAGGCAAGTTGAGCCCCAGGTTCATCGGACCATTTGATATCATGGAACGAGTAGGCAAGGTGGATTATCGTCTTGCATTGCCCCCGGCTTTATCCGGAGTGCACAACGTCTTCCATGTCTCGCAACTGAGGAAGTATATCCGTGATGAGAGCCACGTGATTGACTACTCGGAATTATCTGTGAGGCCGGATTTGTCTTGTGAGATTCCGCCAGTTGCTATTGTGGATCGGCGGGAGAAGATTTTGAAGAACAAGGTGATCAAGCTTGTTCGTGTTTCTTGGAATCCTCACTCGCTGGGTGAGTCGACTTGGGAGCTGGAGGTGGACATCCAGCAGAGGTTTCCTCATTTGTTTGTGTAGCTCTTGTTTTGTTGTTTTTGCTCTTGCTATTGTATTTTTTTTTCTTTTCTTTTGGGGTTACCCTATGTACTTCTGGTTGAATTTCGAGGACGAAATTCTTCTTGTTAGGTGAGTAGGACTTGTAACCCCTATTACTCCTATTTGTATTTTTTTAAAATTATATTAATAAAATTTTGATTAATTTTTTTTTTTGGTTGTATTTAATTTCTTTTCATTGAATGGTATGTTGTTATTTTCTTTCTTGTGATTCATTCTCTGTTTGATTCAGCCATTTTATTCTCATTTATTTGGCCTAAAACTTGTTCTTGAGCTTGTCTACTATTTAAACCTATTTCATGGTCTAATTGTCTCTCATTGGATTCTTCATACCCTATTGGTTACTACCCAGTTCACCCAAGCCCATATTGTCTCTATTTAAACACCCTAATTGAACCCTAATAGCTATTTCCTCTCTCCTAGCCGTCACCCTCTCTCTCTCCCTCATCACGACCTTACTCCCGACCGCTGCCCCTTCTTCGTCATCGTCCTTAACCGCCGACGACACCCCCGAAACCCCCCACCGCACTCCCCTCTCCTTTCCTTCCTCCTATCGTCGCAACCCAGAAACCCCAGGCCGATCCCACCTCTTCCTACCGTCGCCTTGCTCGAGCACCGACGCACCCCGTCGCCGCCGCTCTCCTGCTGCACTGTCATTGCTATTCTTTGTTTCCGTCATCTTCGTTTCAGACAAGTAGCTTGTATGTGTTCTTTTTGTCCTACAAGTTAATACCGTAAGTAATCTAGTATGAAAATTTTCATACTCTCATGGTGATCCATATTTGTTAGTTAAACCGTTGACATCATCTCTTGATCATGAGTAGTTATAATAATTGACACCCATTGCATGAAACAATTAGATTAGAAGACATTTTGACTGTATGTTGTCTGTGACACACCGTATGTTGTAGATGACTGTTACATGGATGTTTATTGGTTGTATTATCTCATTATAGACCATTTATTCACATGTTATGCTGATTTGAGTAACCCACATAAATCATGCTTTCTATGGCATCTAGATTGGACCGTTTGTAGTTAAGTTGTTTGATAAAATGCCGAAGAGAACTTTTGTTTTGCTGCTGCCCCATTTTGTACAGTAATTTCGACCCTGTTAACATCAGTAAAATAAATAACATTTGTATCCTATGATTTCTAGTTTCCAGAACATTCGAAGGATCTGAATTCCGAGTTTTTATGCATGAGTTATCGCTTTTTTACTGCAGACATATCGTATTTTCCAGATTCTGGACTATATGTATTCTGTATGGAATTTTATTTTAAACCTGATATTAAAAAAAGAATTTGAACTCTATATTTTGTTGAGTACGTTTAGATATGACTGAGAGCAATCCCTAATTTTTGTGGAATTAATTAATGACTTTTTTATCTCATTTCATACTTATGAAACTAGTCGATATATTTCCAAACTGCATGCTGTTCAGTAAAGAATTACGTTTTCAACCTGATTCTGTTCGTTTTTTTTTGAAAACTTTGTGAATAAGAACTGTTGCCTTAATTTTCTATTTTATCACCCTTTTGAAGGATCTGGATTTCGAATTATATTGTATGAATTATCTCTATTTTAGTACTGCTGTGTCTGAACTTTCAGAATCGAGATTTTGTTGCATTACTCCGTTTTTCCAATTTTTTTGACTATACCATCTCTAAAATAAATTCATGATATTTTATATTTTGAAATTAGATATGTTAAGTAATCTTTCAGATTTTTCTCAGATTTAAATATGATGATTTCCAACTCTTTTCATGCTTATAAACACGATTTTACATTTTCTGGCCGAACATAACTTTTGTATTACATGTTGTTTTTGACCCTGTTTTTGTGGCTGATATGTGAATTATATATATGTGCTGGAATCGGTAGAGAGTCTAGTTTCTAGATTTTTTGACGGATCTGGATTTTCTATTCTGTGGCAAAGGGAATCTCAGAATTTGTACAGTAGTGTCTTGCTATCCCGAACTAAAAATGTCGTTGTTTTGACTTATGGGTTGTTTTTATCAACCGTTGCAATCACTATTTCATCTTAGACTTATTTTCTGTTCTTTCCATGTATTCAGCCTGTTTGTATTTGTTCACACATGTTTATTGATAATAAAAGAAATCAAGTTAGGATTTTTAAGGGAAAAGATCGAGTAGTGGACAATATAGAAATACATATTCAGAAGGGACTCGTTTTTCTACTATTGTTGCAATCACTATTTCATCATAGACTTATTTCTTGTTCTTGCCATGTATTTAGCATGTTTTTATTCGTTCACACATGTTTATTGATAATAAAAGAAATCAAGCCGGGGCTTTCAGGGGAAAAGATCGAGTAGTGGACAATATAGAAATACATATTCAGAAGAGACTTGTTTTCCCACTATTTACTGTGGTACCTACTGTTTATCTCTGGATGCATGAGGGCATGATCCATGACACTGATACTGTTTGTTATTACTGTTACTGTTACTTTTTGTCTAAATATATTGCCCTATAAAAGTTCCACTACAAAATCTTAAAGCGAAACTGTTTGATGTAGCAACTATGTGGTAAAATTTGGGACACATGAAGTGCTTCCTAATTAGTAATGAACATTAGACATAAGAATTACTGTTTGCACTGTCACATCCTGTTACGGTTACTGTGGACTTTACTGTTATTGTTGATTACTGTTATTGTTGATTACTACTACTGTTGACACACTGTTACTGTTGACCCTTACTGTTACTGTTACACTTTTACTGTTTTTCTGCTGTTTACTACCATTTGTAGATTGTTATATTTACTGCTTTCTCCATGTTAGTATTACTTGTTTAGTTAGTTTTCCCCATTTTCCTAATTGTATTGCTTGTGGCCCGGACTTGCATCTAACGGGCAATATGTTTTCCTGTTTTTCCTATTTTCTTTGTAATTGCCATATGAGCAGGTTTTGCTGGTCAATTACCTACTAGAGTTGGTGAGCAAAAATTTTGAGCTGCGCAATTGGAATGATTTGCTTAAAATATTTTGATGAACTATTTTATTTCATAAACTATATTGAGGCTTGTATTTGGACTTATTGTCTCAGGATTATTGTTTTGTTTCGGATCTAATATTTGTTGGAACATTTATTATTGATGCAATAAATACTGTTGAGTTATTATTGTTTTTACATGCCTGGTTGGAGTATACTGTTATATTAACTGTTATAATGAGTCAAGCAGGTTCGTACAGCTTATGGATGGTGAAAACTATCCGCTAGGCTTAGCTGCATACCGTATTCCGTATTCTTTTGGGAAGCGGAGCGTGACAACAAGACTTGAGAATACCTGATCACTTGCACATTCTTGTTACATGTTTACCTGTACATGCTACCTAACACCCGTTACTTGTTTACCTGCTTGCATGCTACTTGATTCCTGTTACATGTTACTTGTAACCTGTTATCTAATCATGTCACTTGATTCTATTCCTTGGTTCAAGAGTTAGCTACTCGATTTTACAGGCACATTCCTTCCTTGCTTATTTCAGTACTTGCTTCTACTCGCTACTCTGTATTTTCTTTATTGGTTTTCCGTACTTGATGCTTTTATTACATGTTGCACTAACGGGCGTATTGTTTCATGTTTTCCTTTTCCTTCAAATTGTCAAATTTACAGATTTCGATGATCAGCTGCCCGAAGGAATAAGTGACCAAGTATTTTAGGCTTGGCTAGAGTTCATGCTTGAGTTTATTTCCTATTTTGAATAAATTTTAGTTACTGCTACTTGTATCTTGTATTGGGCATTTTTGTCCCATAACTTATTACTTATTATTTCCAGATCTGGTTTATTTGAGATTAAGTATTTTTGTTTCAAGTAAATTTTGTTGATTTAGAAATTTATTCATGCAAGAGTGGTTGGTAATTCCCTGCTTATTTCTTGTTTATTCCTGTGTAATATTGGAAAGATCCTTACAGTTCATGAATGGTGAAAATCATTCGCTGGACTTTATTGCATACCGTATTCCGTATTCCTTTTTGGGAAGTGGGGCATGACAGGTTTTTAGTGGTATCAGAGCCTAGATTTGGCTAATGTATTAGTTTGACTAATATGTTAGAGAAGTTTGGCTCGATCAAGGATTGACTCAACAGTAAACAGACCATGTAGTCACATGAACAAATGATAATCAACTTGATCTGGATGCTAATTGTTTTTGGATTTGTGCAGACCCTGGCTCGCAGAGGTGCCTCCACTTCCCGTCCTCAAGAGGAACAGCCTAGACTAGAGGCTGTTACGCATGCATTGGAGTGGCTGGTTCACATGCAGCAGAATCACAGTGATATGGTGATGGCCGCATTAGAAGCTGCCCGGAACCCGACTCCCGCTGTGCCCACTAGGCGGCTCTTCCTCCTCGTTCGGGTACAGTTGCAGACTTCATGAGACTGCACCCTGACAAATTCTTCGACAGTGAGATACCGCTAGAGGCCGAACAGTGGTTGATCAAGACGGAGCAACTGTTGTTGGCCGCAAGAGTTGCTGACGCCGATCGTGTGCATGTGGTGAGCAACCAGTTGGTGGACCATGCCCACATTTGGTGGAGGACTGAGTCTGAGCGGCTCAAGCGGCTCTTTGCCTGGACCACGTTCACCAGGAGCTTCTTAAAGAAGTTCTTTCCTAGCATCACCCAGGTTGAGATGGAGCAAAAATTCCTCGCCCTGAAGCAGGCTGGTCGGTTTGTACTGTGTTTTGGAACCTTGTTACATATTGTTCATGCGATATTGTAACATGAGACGCTCTTGACACAGGGTGCCAGTTCAGTGGATGAGTATGCGACAAAATTCACCGGGCTTTGCCGCTTAGCAGCCACCTTGGTGGCTAACGAAGAGGATAGAGCCCGGAGATTTCTATTGGGGATGGATCGAGAGATTCAGATGCATCTTTTCTCCATTCGCCTTCGTACCTACGCTGAGTCTCTTGAGGCAGCCTGGGCCCAGGAGCAGGCTCGCAACTGGTTGGCTCCTTCCCAATGGACTGTTCAGCACCCCGCTGCTGCTGCTGTTAGGCCTTCTGATGGACCGATTCGGAGGCCAGTCCCAGCCCATCCTGTCAGGGTGGCTCCCTACTCTTCTGCTGCTCCTAGGGGAGTTAGTTTCAGGGACTTCTGCCAACTAGCTGGGCATGAGCACATGGACTGTAGGCGAGCCAACCTCCGATGTTTTAGGTGTGGCACTGGTGAACACTCAGTGTGGGATTGCCCGCAGAGGAGGTTGGATTTACCAACTGGGGGACCAGTTCAGTCGGCAGCACCAGCTCGTGGTCCGGTTAGGCCACCGCTTCTCCCTCAGGGTCAGATCGTCGGTCAGAGGACCACTGCTCCCAGGAGAGGTCAGGCTTACAACATGACAGATGAAGAGCTGAGACGGTAGAAGGAGTCGTTGCAGGTATTTTGTATTTTATTGTTTTGTTATTTCCTTTGCGTGTTTCATTATCTTCCACTGTTCATTCATTTCACCTTTTCTGCATTGTTATTCCTTACTCCTTAATCATTATTCATTTTTTCCCTTGCCTTTTGACTCTATCTTAGGTGATATTCTAGCTTTTTTATTTTCCTGCTCATGTCCTCTTTGATTCCGGGGTGACCCATTCCTTCGTATCTTCCCGCTTCGTGGATCGGCATCAGCTGGAGTGCAGTGTCATGCCAGCATCTTGGAACATTGCTATAGGTGGCGGTGTTATCGTCTGTTCCCGACAATGTAAGCTGAGTACCGTGGTTATTGGTGGCGCAGATTTCAAGACTGACCTGATCGTAATTGGAAATTCTGGATTCGACGTCATTCTCGGTATGGATTGATTGGGTGAGTCCCATGCTGTCATTGATTTCTGAGCCAAGAAAGTTGTATTCAGAATCCCATGTCGTGCAGAGTTTGAGTTCCATGCTGGGGAGACACCCCTTGGCCGAGCTAAGACTACAGTTGATTAGGAGACATGTACTATGGAGTTGCAAGCAGGCTGTGAGGCTGCACCTCTAGTAGTGTGGAAATTTTTGGATGTATTTCCAGAGGAGTTGCCTGGGCTACCCCCAGATAGGGATGTGGAATTTGGTATTGAGGTTCAGTCAGGTACTGCGCCGATATCGAAAAGTCCCTACAGGATGGCACCAGTCGAGCTAGCAGAGCTGAAGGTGCAGATCCAAGGATTGCTGGATTTGAGATTCATCAGGCCCAGTGTTTTGCCGTAGGGAGCCCAGGTCCTATTTTCAGCAAAAAGGACGGAAGCAGCAGACTGTGCATTGATTACCGAGAACTGAACAGTTTTACTGTGAAGAACCGATATCTGCTTCCCAGGATTGATGATTTGTCTGACCAGTTGGGCGGAGCGTCAGTCTTTTCGAAGTTGGACCTTTGCTCAGGGTATCATCAGGTCAAGTTGAAAGCGGCTGATGCGCAGAAGACAGCCTTCAGAACAAGGTACGGGCATTATGAGTTCCTAGTGATGCCTTTCGGAGTCACGAATGCACCAGCTGTGTTCATGAGTCTGATGAGCAGGGTCTTTTCCCCATATGTGGACAAATTTGTGGTGGTCTTCATAGATGATATTCTGGTGTATTCTCAGAACCGGGAGGAACATGCTGAGCATCTAAGGTTGGTTCTACAAACTCTGAGGGAGAATCAGCTCTATGGAAAACTCAGCTAATGTGAGTTCTGGCTTAACCGAGTTACATTTTTGGGGCATATCATCTAGGGAGAGGGAATATCAGTTGATCTGTCCAAGATTGCTGCATTGAAAGATTGGCCAGTGCCTAAGTCAGTTTCCGAGTTGAGAAGTTTCCTTAGACTAGCAGGATATTATCGGAAATTCGTCCAAGACTTTTCGAAGATAGCTAGGCCATTGACTAAGCTGACGGGGAAGGATTAGAAATTCATCTGGGATGGGGATTGCAGTGAAGCTTTTGCAGAGTTGAAGAGCAGGTTGACATCAGCACCAGTGTTAACTATTCCGGATGGTTCAGGTGGATTTGTGGTTAACTTTGACGCTTCTGGAAAGGGTCTTGGTGCAGTATTGATGCAGATGGGCCGAGTGGTTGCTTATGCATCTAGGCAGCTGAGGCCACATGAGAGGAACTATTCGACTCATGATTTGGAATTGGCAGTGGTGATCTTCGCCTTGAAGCTGTGGAGACACTATTTACTTGGAGATCGAGTGGAAATCTTTACTGACCACAAAAGCCTCAAGTATGTCTTCACCCAGAAGGAATTGAACATGAGGCAGAGGTGTTGGTTGGAGTTAATGGTCGACTATGATATTAATCTGTAGTATAACCCCGGTAAGATTAACTTGGTGCCGGATGCTTTGAGCAGGAGGCCAGTCTTCATGTTCCTGACTCAGCAGAGGGAACTTGTTGAGTAGATGAGGAGGTTGGAATTGGATGTGATCTTGCCGAGTTCTTATCGGAGTTGCATGATGCTTCAGTCACAGTTGTCTTTTGTAGAGCATATTAAAGTGGCTCAAGCTGGTGATGAGCAGTTGCAAGAATTCAGAGCAGAGGTTAAGGCAGGTTCCAGAACAGATATGATTATTCATGAATATGGATCGCTTTGTTTTTGGTTCACGTTGTGTGTGTCCGAAGGGTGAAGTCCGTTAGAAGTTGCTTGAGGAAGCCCACCAGTCGTTGTACTCTATTCATCCTGGTGGTACTAAGATGTATCGGGAGTTGAAACTTCACTTCGGGTGGCATGGTATGAAGAGGGTCGTAGCAAGATTTGTCTCTCAGTGCTTAATCTACCAGCAGGTGATGGCTGAACATCAGAGAACCGCTGGACTTCTTCAACCTCTTTCCATTCCAGAGTGGAAGTGGGAACACATCACGATGAATTTTGTGACTGCCTTGCCGAGGAGTCCCAAGGGTTACAACGCCATTTGGGTGATTGTGGACAGACTGACGAAGAGTGCTCACTTCACTCCCTTCAGAGTTGGGCAGTCTACTGAGAGCCTAGCAGAGAAGTAAATGCAAGAGATTGTCAGGTTTCATGGTTTTCCAGTCAGTATTGTATCCGAGAGGGATATGAGGTTCAGATCTCAGTTTTGGGAGAGTCTTCAAAGTAGTCTGGGGAGTAAACTGAAGTACAGTACAGCTTTTCACCCTCAGACAGATGGACAGTTAGAGAGGACCATCCAGACTCTAGAGGACAAGTTGAGGTCCTGTGTGCTAAAATTTGGTGGATCTTGGGAGGACCACTTGCATCGTGTAGATTTCTCGTACAATAACAGCTATCAGGCTAGTCTTAAACCTGCACCGTATGAGGCACTATATGGTCGGAAGTGCAGATCACCAGTGTGCTGGGATGACATTGGTGAGAGGAAAGTGTTTGGTCCGGAGTTGATCACCAGGACTGTTAATGCGGTGACTCAGATCAGGAAGCATCTTCAGGCCGCACAAGACAGACAGAGGAGATGGTCAGATGTCCATAGGAGAGCCTTGGATTTTGGGGTATTAAGTTATCACCGTGGAGAGGTGTCATTCGGTTTGGTGGTGAGGGCAAGCTAAGACCCAGGTTCATTGGGCCGTTTGATATTGTGGAACGAGTATGCAAGATGACCTATCATTTTGCATTGCCACTGGCTTTATCTGGGGTTCACAATGTCTTCCATGCCTCACAACTCAGGAGGTATATCCGTGATGAGAGCCACGTGATCAACTACTCAGAGTTCTCTGTGCAGCCGGATCTATCTTGTGAGATTCCGCCAGTTGCCAATTTGGACCGGCGGGAGAAGGTATTGAAGAACAAGGTTATCAAGTTGTTTTAGGTTTCTTGGAATCCTCACTCGCCAGGTGAGTCAACTTGGGAATTGGAGGAGGAGATCGAGCAGAAGTTCCCTCATTTGTTTGTGTAGCTTTTGTTTTTGTTGTTGCTCTTTTCTTTTCGGGGTTACCCTATGTACTTCTTGTTTGAATTTCGATGACGAAATTCTGCTTGTTAGGTGTGTAGGATTTGTAACCTCTGTATTCCCTTTCTTATATTTTTGTATGTATTTATTTTTCCTGAGTATTTGTTCTGATTGTACTCTTTTGTCCGTTCTAAACTGTGTAATCTTTTCCTCGTTCTTAATAACTATTTTTTATTTCTGTCAATTCAATTCTGTGACTTCAATCTTCTGATTTAATTTCATCTACTAATTAATTATCTCTGGATGATTTTTCTGATTCTAAATCATATATTCCATGTCCTAATTGTCTATTAATTGATTTCCACCTTTTGGATCCGATTTCTAACCCAATCTACCCTATTTAGACCCAAAACCCTATAATCTACCGTATTGGATCCTAAACCCGCTACCCAATTGTAACACCTCGTAATTTCTAAACATATAATAGTAGATATATATGTTTATTAAAATGGATTGATGGTATTTCATGTAAATAGGTTGAAAATGTATAGGAGGTGGGGGGGGCACGTTTGTTGAAACAGCAAAAAAGATGTTGCTGTTTTGGATTTGGCTGATGATGTCAGCATGGGGATGGGGCCCACCCGAGTGAATACATGCTGTTGCTACCGCTGTCTTCTCTGTTTGCGGTGTGACGTGGCGTGGGGCCCCTTGGGGGCTTTCCGCTGTGCGCTTTGCCAGGAGAGAGAAAAAGGGAGAGAATGAATTATTATAGTTCCATATCGGGAGATTACAAGAATATAATATTAATAAATAATAATGCCTATGATTAAGAGTCACCAATTCGGTTAACCACCTTTTGAGAGGCAGCCTGTGGTGGGCATTTGTACTATAATCTAAATAATTTGTCTTCTAAATTGTATAAATTGTCCGAGCTCAGGGCAGGGATGTTACAAATGGTATCATAGCTGACTTTCGACACCGTGTGTGGGTACAGAGTGGTGGTTATGCCTGAGATGGAGCTAGTAGATGTACTGGTAAGATGCCTGAGAGAGAGCGAGGTTGGGACAGGTCGCCCAGGTAGGGGACTGTACAACTAGCAGAATTAGGGTACTGTACAGCTAGCAAATCGGGGTACGCCATTCCACTTCGGCTAGAAAGGAGATCCTGCACTAGATTGGCATACCCCGTGCTCAGCGAGGACGCTGATTTCTGAAGGGGGGTATGTGTAACACCCCGTAATTTCTAAACATATAATGGTAGATATATATGTGTATTAAAATGGATTGATGGTATTTCATGTAAATATGTTGAAAATGTATAGGATGTGGGGGGGCACGTTTGTTGAAACAGCAAAAAAGATGATGCTGTTTGGGATTTGGCTGATGATGTCAGCATGGGGATGCCCCCCCCCCCCCCCAAGTGAATACATGCTACTGCTACCGCAGTCTTCTCTGTTTGAGGTGTGACGTGGCATGGGGCCTCTTGGGGGCTTTCCGCTGCGCACTTCGCCAGAAGAGAGAAAAAGGGAGAGAATGAATTGTTATAGTCCCATATCGGGAGATTACAAGAATATAATATTAATAAATGATAATGTCTATGATCAAGAGTCACCAATTCGGTTAACCACCTTTTGAGAGGCAGCCTATGGTGGGCAGTTGTACTATACTATAAATATTTTGTCTTCTAAATTGTATAAATTATCCGAGCTCGGGGCAGGGGTGTTACACAAATACCCTCTGTTACCCAGTCTCCCTCAAATCTCTCCTCGCGTTCACCTCTATCTGTCTAACAAGCAGATCTCTCCCCCATTATCTCCCCCTTGATTCCTCAAATTCTAAATTAGCAAATTCTCATTAAATCACAACCAAATTTGTTTCTCTTTCCCTAGTCATTATCTCCTACAAACAATCTCTCTCTCTCTCTCTCTCTCTCTCTCTCTCTCTAACTCTCCCTCACCCTCTCCCTGTGCATCCCGCAAGCCCCCAACCCGAGCCCCATTGACTTCCTCCTCCTGCATCCCGTCGCCGTCGACCACTTCCGCCGCCTGTCGCCGTCTCGTCGACTCTCCTATCCCGCAAGTTTCCCCGTTGTTTGTGATCTTTTTGTTTGTGTTCGTCGCCCAGGATCCATTCCCGTTATTCTATTCTCATCAGATTTGTCATCTTCACCAAGGCAAGTAGCTTGTATATTATTTTTGTTCTTTATACAAGTTCAAATACTGCATGTGGTCTAGGTTTCACTTTTGTGTTCACCCTCATGATTATTCCTTGATAAATCTTGATCTCATTCGTTTGATCCATTCGTAGTCATGATCAATCACAAGAAGTTGTCACACACACACACACTACATGAAAATAAATTAGATCTAGATAGATTTCGGGATGCATATATCCTTGTTCGTGATCTATTGTATGTTGTGGATTTTTGTTACATGATTGATGTGCTAGATGTGTTATCTTGTTGTGGATTTGTGAATACCCATGCCATGTTGATTTGAATATTTAATATCATGTTTTACATCATACTCTAATTTGGATTTATTGTAGATGAGTTGTTTGATTAAATGCATGAAAGAATTTCATTTTTGCTGCTGCCCTGATTTGGTACAGCAAGTTAGACCCTGTTAAGATCAATAAAATGAATTATTTTGTAAATATTATTCGTATGCCTCGATGTCGATTTTTTAGAACTTTTGACAGATCTCAATTTCTATTTTTGATGTGTAAGTTATCATTGTTTTACTGTAGCTGTGTCGTAATTTTCAGATTCTGAATTATAAGATCGTTACACGATCTATTATTTTAAAACTGATGTTAGAAGTAAAATTTTGACTTAATATTTTTCTGGGTATGCCTAGACATGACTGGGATCAACCCCCATTTTTTTTGGAATTTTTTAACAATTTTTATAACTCATTCATCCTTGTGAAACTAATCATATAATTGTCAAACTGCATGTTGTTCAGTAAAGAACTCTGTTTTCAACCTGATTCTAGTCACTTTTGATTAAAACTTTGTGAATATGAAATATATTCTAGTATGTATACTTTACAACCCTTTTGACGTATTTGAATTCCGATTTGTATTTTGTGATTTATCGCTATTTTAGTACTGCTGTGTTTAAAATTTCAGATTTATAAATTTGCTGCATCATTCTGTTTTCCAAATTAAATTGACTATGCTATCTGTAATAAAATTTTATGAAATTTTATATGCTGATACTAGACATGCTAGGGAACCTTTTAGATTTTTCTTAGATTTAATTAGTGTTTTTTTATGCCATTTTCATGATTATAAAAAAAACTTTGCGATTTCTAGCTGAACATGAATTCTGTATAAAACAATGTCTTGATCCCTATTTCTGTAGTTGTTATTTGACTTGTGTATATGCGCTGGATTTGGCTGAGAGTCTAGTTTCTATATTTTCTGACGGATCCAGATTTGCATCCCTGAGGAAATGGGAATCTTATATTTGCTGCAGCAACGTCTTGCTGTCCAGAATTGAAAGTCTCGTTGTTCTAACTATTATAGGTTGTTTTGTCACCCGATCATGTCTTCTATCCAACTTGAGTTTTTTCCTTTTTTCTTGACATATTTTATTTTCCCATTTTGTGCACATATATGCCTACTTTAATAATAATGAAAATAATCAAGCCGGTGTTAAGGGAAAGATCTAGTTGTGAAAAATATAGAATGTGGAAGGGGGGCCGTGTTTCCCACCTGTTACATGTTACATGATTACATGATACATGATCCTGATTACCTGTATAGATAATTACCTGGATACATACTTTCCTATAGGAAGGTGTACTCAGAAGGGGACCCGTAGGTCCTACCTGATACCTGATTACCTATTATATGATTACATGATATATAATCATGTTTACCTGTTTACCTGATACCTGAGTACACGGCCCTATATAATCCACTACGAAATTTAAACGCAACTTGTTTGAATGTAGCAACCATGTGGTAAAATTTGGGACGCATGAAGTGCTACCAAGATAGGACTAAATACAAGACTTAAGAATACCTGATCACTTGCACATTCCTGTTACATGTTTACCTGTACATGCTACCTGACACCCGTTACTTGTTTACTTGCGTGCATGGTACTTGATTCCTGTTACATGTTACCTGTACCCTGTTATCTAATCATGTCACTTGATTCTATTCCTTGTTTCTAGAGTTAGCTACTCTATTTTACTGTCACATTCCTTCCATACTTATTTCAGTACTTGCTTCTAGTTGTGACTCTGTATTTTCTTTATCTGTTTTCCGTACTTAATGCTTGTACTGCATGTAGCCCGTAACTTGCACTAACTGTCGTATTATTTCCTGTTTTCCTTTTCCTGCAAATTGTCAAATTTGCATACTTCGGTGATCAGTTGCTGTCACGCCCCGCTTCCCAAAAGAGAATACGGATACACGACAAAAGCCCAGCGAATAATTTTCATCATCCATAAGCTGTTCAAGAATCTTTACAATATCTCACAAAACAATCATAGTCAGAAGCAAAAGATTCAACCACATGCACATATGAACCAAATACCAACAAGAATACTTGAAATAAAATATATTAATCTCAAATAGTAATGATCTGAAATACACAAATATTCTTGGTCATACTGCCCAAACACAAAGAAAACAAGTAACAGATACATTGTTCAAAATGAGCAACTGGAAATAAATGAAGATAGCAAAAAGCTCCAGCCAACTAGAATTTTAGATCACATACTCCATCGGGCAGCTGATCACCAAAATGTGCAATTAACAATTGCAGGAGAAGGAAAGAGAAAACAAGTACCCGTCAATTGCAAGTTACAGGCCACTTATAATGTAGGATACAAGCACATGGGAAAAAACTAAACAAATCTAATTAATAGCAGAAACAGATCTAGCATGGTATAGCAGAATCAATTAGCATGGTATACTAACATGTGTCCAGTGTCAAAGTCAAAAGGCATGCAGAAAGATGTACAGATAGTGTCACACATAGTGTCAAGTGATAATATCAGACAGATAACAAGTAATCAGATGATCAGATAACAGATAGCCAGATGCATATAACAGATTCAGATTCAGATTTCAGATAGAGATACAGATGTCATGTTCTTATAAGTCTAGTGTGATTACTATCTAGGTAGCACTTCATGCACTCCAAAAACATAACACATGGTTGCTACAACAAACAATTTCACTTTAGATTTCGTAGGAGATCATATAGGGCCGTGTACTCAGGGTTCAGACAGATACCAGATAACAGACGATCATGTAACATGATCTCATACAGATAACTGATAACAGACGATCATGTAATATGATCTCATACAGATAACAGATAACAGACGATCATGTAACATGATCTCATACAGATAACAGATAATCAGATGGGAAACACGAGCCCCCTTTTAAGTACACATTTCTATGCTTTCCCACTACTAGATCTTTCTCTTAAACCCCGGCTTGGTTACTTTTATTATGGTCATCAAACATGCATGAATGTGTACGAAATAATGTCCATCTAACATGTTATAATCAGTATTAGGTTTAGGGAAACAAATAAATATGCATAGATAATATACAGTCACATAAACGAGCAAAACAGTGCATGTTCATATTCAGGACAGCATGACGGTACAATGTTAAAACAGTGATTCTTGTCGTTACAAAAATGCAAATCTGGATCCGTCGAAGGATCTAGAAAATAGACATCCACACGAATCTAACAAATATAAATAAGTCATATAGTACTTCACAACATCATAACTCAAAACAGGTTCGAAAATAGAAAACATGTTCAGTCAGAAATCAGGAAAATGAATTCTCAGTCAGAAAACAACATCAAAACCTCTCACTTAAATCCAGAAAAAATCTGGGGTATTTCCCTATATGTTTAGTATCAAAATATAAAGTTTCAAAAATTTCTAGTAAGAATAGATCAGTCATCAAAAATACGAAAGCATCAAGAAAACATAGTTTAGCAAATCTGGAAATCCCAACACTGTTGTACGAAAACTAAGATATCTCGCAACCAGTGAAACGAAATCCAATTTCACCAAAGGGATATGAAAATAGATAAAATTTACTAACTTTCATATTTCACAAAAATTTTTCATAAAGTAAAAGGAATCATAGTGAAAATAAGGTTCTTTACCGAACAGCGAGCAAAATAAAGCATTTATAGATTTTATAAACGAGTACGAAACATCACATAAAACTTATCAATACAATTCACCAAAATTCTGGGTAACTCCTAAATTAATAAAGAAAGACTGGCCAAAATTTCAAATCAAAATAATATGTATAACATGGTTCTTGAAAATAGTTTGTTATCAAAATTACCCAAAAACTGAATCTGGAAAAGATCGACACCTCTGTACTAAAACAGTCATAACTCAGTCATACGAAATCAAAACCAAGCAAGGTCAGAGGGGTTTGAAAATAGACGAAATTATCTAAAACTCATGTTTTATACCGAAATTAAGATACTGACTGTAGCACAGTCGAAAACAGCAAACAAAACAGAACATTCAGAAAATACAGATTTCACCCTCAACAACAAAAACAACATAGGTTCAAGAACATTGATCCAAAAACAACCAAACTTGAAATAAAGTCTACCAAATGTCTAAACATCATGATTTAGGGTTAATAACATGTCCCCACCAAATATATCATATGGGTCTCAATCAAAACAAAAATTTGCACACGAGTCTCACATACATGTTCAAAAAACAAGAATTGGGCGAATCCTAGGTTAATCATGTCCATATGGTGTCGTGAGTTATCTATGGCCAAATTATCACAATAGAGACAAAATCCATCAAGGAAAACACAATCAAAAGTTGTCTCTAGACCCAACTACACTATAGGTGAACTTTTTGACTTGTATCAAACAAATGAATTGGAGTACAAGTTACTTGCCTTAAATCGGGATGAAGAACGATGAACTCAAAAATAGGAGCAAATCCCACGAACAAAAATCTACGAACTCACGAACGATCTACACGCGCACTCGAGCACACGCAAGAAACCCCGAGAGCAAGAGAGCAAGAGATGGCAGATGGAGAGACACGAGAGAGAGAGAGAGAGCACGGAATAGGGTGCAAGGGTTTGGAAAACAAGAAATATGCAGCATGGTTGTGAATTGTGAATATATATATAAGGATGTGTAAGTATATTAGGGTTGAAGGAGAAGAGGTGCACACAGCGGCTACAGGAAAAAAAATGAGATGGGTCGGGTTGGATTGCACATGGGTAGTATTCCAGGTGTGTAGTATACTAGATAAGTATATAAGGTAATAGGAAAGTATATTGGTAGGATTTAATTAGGTAATGGGTTGGTTTGGAGTTTACTGAACAGGATTACTAGTAGGGAATAGGTTGGAATATAATTAAATGGTTATGGGTGTGAATAAAATGGGTATATGGTTAACATAAAATCTAGGGAAAATTGTTAATATGGCATGTTGAATAATTCGGCTAAAGTGGGTGGGTTATTTTAGGTGGGTAATAATAAATGGGTATGTGAGCAAGTTTGGGTATAAAGATCTAAAATATGATAGGGCACAAATGAATGAATTAAAATAACAGAATGGAAATAAAAATAAATTTAACAGTGAGAGTAAAAAATAATGGCACGAGCAAAAAGAGACGAATCAAAAGACGGACAATGAATCAAGAACTCAAATAAAAGAAGACAAATTAATAAAATGAAAATATATTGAAACAAAAATCCAATATACGATCCAAAAGAAATACAAGAGGAATACAACGAGAGAAATACACCAAACGAAAAAAATACACTCCAAAATACACAAAATGAAAAACAGGGGTTACAGCTACCCGAAGGAGTAAGTAACCAGTGTTCTAGGCTTGCCTAGAGTTCCTACTTCAGTTTATTTTCTGTTTTAAATAAATTGTAGTCACTGCTACTTGGATCTTTTATTTGGCATTTTTTGTCCCAGAACTTATTACTTGTTGTTTCCAAATGTGTTTTATTTGATATTAAGTATTTTTGTTTCAAGTAAGTTCTGTTGATTTAGAAATTTATTCATGCATGCGTGGTTGGTTATTCCCTGCTTATTTCTTATTTATTCCTGTGTATTGTTGGAAAGATCCTTATAGCTCATGAATGGTGAAAACCATTCGCTGGACTTTGTTGCGTACCGTATTCCGTATTTCTTTTTGGGAAGCGGGGCGTGACGGGTAGGATAAGGTCCTACCTCAGAAAATCATATTATATATAAAGGAAACGATAGTACATATACACAAAAGATTGATCTCTATCCGATATGGCTACAAAAAGTAATTCTATTTGGAGCTTTCGTACCTTGAGTTAAATCGAAGAGATGGCAGCGGACGTCTATCGTATACCTCAACTTGCCTAAACTCTTGGTGTTCAGCCTTAATAGAATTCAAACAGCCAAGCCGAAGGATCGCTCAACCCAAAACAGAAATATCCTTAATACATATTATGCAGGAAAGTAAAAGACACAACAACAGCCTCAGGCGAAAAAATAGACACAAAGTCATATCAGTTCACCATCATAGGGTTATTAAATCACCCAGAATTACTATCTTCCCTACTGCCTGCAAGATCGACACCGTGAACTCCTGCTTTGAATAGGACTTCCTTAGCACCTGCATTCTCCACCTCCTGCATAAGCTTCTCCTTCTTCTTGTCACTGTCGCAACCATCCAGCCAAGAACGAAACCAAAATATTGCATTAGAAATAACTGATTTAGCTGGAACTAGTTTTGAAGAAAAAATGTGATCATTTCTAGCTAGCCATATACTTCAACAAATAGCAATTGTGAGAAAGTGTCATGCATGTTTGTGCGAGGGTGATCCAAAATACCATGATGAGAAGCATTCGTGTATGTTCAGATGCATTGTGTGTATGTGGAAAAGGGTGGTGAAGAAGGTACAGGTGGTTGCGGCGATGGGGCATTCAAAGAAAATATGGAAGGTTGTTTCAACCGGACATGCACAAGCTATGCATGTCGGGTCTCCCAACTAGCCATTGGAACACAGAAAAGCTTTCGAGTTAATCTTTTCCAAACTTTGCGGCAGAGGAAGACTTTGCACTTCTTAGGTGCTATGGACGCCCAAGTTGCTTTCAGGAATGGTGATCTGAGACCAGAGTAGATAGAGAGGTGCTAAGCTGACTTGACAGTGAACGCGCCTGATGCAGTATGTATAACACCCCGTGTTAAGAATATATATATATATATAGGAGTGATCCAATGAGATACATCTTAAAATGAGATAATGGGATACATCAATTATGACTATTAGATATGAGGGGATTGAAATGAGTGACTCTAATTTATTTGGATTAATTAATTGAAAATTGAATTTTTTTCGACATATCTATTATAAAAAAACCAAAAAAAAAAAAAAAGCAGCTGTAATTTCTCTCTCACCATCCCTCATCATCTCTCACCATGAAGCAGAGATAAAAAATCTATCAAGTCTAGTCATATCAAGGGTGGCCCTAAGATTTGACCAAGTATATTTTCTACCTGAGATGGGTAGATCAATAAGAGCAAGGTCGTGGATGAATTCTCTGGAATATCTCATATCTCTGTTAGAGCCTCATCCCCTGGAGCACTCAAGATAAGATGTAGTGACATTAAAATCACCAGAAAGGACACATGCATCATTTAGGTTGCTTCTTCTCTGCTTGATTTCATAGAAGCAAAGATTTCTGTCTGCTAGATCGAAAGGAGCGTAAACCGCAATGATGGATCATTCTGCATTTGAGGTGCGATGCTTGAAGGCTGCAGAGATAGAGAATATGTTAGTAGCAAAGAAAATGCAATCATGAATTAGATCATTCCAACCCAATAAGACTCCTATGCAGCTGTCAATGGCATCTGACTGCATCCATTTATTAATAGAGTTTCTGCCCAGAGAGGAGAGTTTGCGGGGCTTGGGGCTTAAGTTTTGTCTCTTGTAAGCAAATAACAGTTACAGCTGAGCTTATGATGCCCTCTTTATCAGCGAGCATTTATTGGGGTTGCTTATCCCCATAACAATCCAAGAAGCAATCTTCATCGAGACAAAAAAGGATCAAAAAGCAAAATCCAAGAAAAATCTGCTCCACAACACATAGCACAGCATGATGGCTAAGCAGAATGTCTTAGTTGATTAGTGTGATCAACTAAGGACTTCTCTGAACCTTTAAGAACATGTGCTGAGTGTGGCCCTTTAGCCTCCACTCCTATTGATTCAACTACTTTAACAATATGCTCATTTGATAAAATATTGAAAGGATTAAAATGCGTATTGGTAACTGAAGCATTAGAAGGAGGTACTTGCAGCTTCCTTCTTAATAGTGGTTGAGAGATGCTTCATAAAGGGATGGGTTCTGTTCAGTTTTCCTGAGGACCTATAGCGCTTCAAGCGCTTGGATGAGCCTAATTCAAAGCTAGGAGGAATGGAAGTGGACGTGTAGGAAGTCTTCGGTTTTGGCCTCCTAATTAAGGAGTGAGTCTTGAAGCTATCAGCCCGAGCTTTGCTTTGTCCAGCTTTGAAAACCATCATTTCCACTGCTTTTGCTTTGGCCACCTCTGCAATGACAGAATTCCTAAGGGCCCCTTCCACTTTCGGTTGGATCTTAGAGAAGATGGATAAAGGGAAAGTAACTAACATTCCATTCCAGAGTAGTTGTCGAACTTCTTCATTTTAATCCTCATTGGCAGAATCTGGTGAGTTGTACAAATCCTTAATGGGCCCTCTGATGTCAGATTTTTTTATTACTGTTTGAGGATTTCGAAAATGCAGTGATAGGGATATCAATGCCAATGAGGTTCCCTTTCAAATTGGACCCCTCCTTGATATCAGGGACAGTTGGGGAATGCGAAAAAGTTCCCTTTCCAAACTAGAATCAACTAAATCCGGAATATTCAAATATTTTCCAAAGTTGTTGTCAATAGAGGATTCAGCATAAGTTTGCTTACCCTCCTTGATTTCGCAGGATTTTGAGTCACTGCCATGCAACTCCTGAATATGTGGCTGGGGTAAGGCGGCGCCGGCTACTGTAGGCCTTGGTTGTTCGGGGGCTTTTGCACGCCAGAAACTGCCACTTCCCCTCTCACCACTGGACCCGACCATGGTGAAGAGTTGTACCTTTCCACTGAGGACATCATCAACAAGGATTGGTTCGCTAAGAAGAAGAACCAGGACGTCATGCACATGCATTTAGAGGCTTCAAGGGGTAGTTTACTTGACGGTGAGGGATTTAGGGAAAAGGGACAGGTCATCTACATCGATAAGGATAAGAGCCTGATCCTGCATCGCAGCCTCTTTCATCTCCCTGGTCGTCGTAATGAGTTTCCCAAAAGGCTTGATGAGGTGCTCAAGGGACACCTGGTTCCACATGTGGAAGGGGAGAAGGGGGGAGATTGATCCAAATAAAACTTGGTTTAGGGCGGAGCTTGGGGCCAAAATTGAGCGACCAATGGGAGAAGGCTGCACTGAACCCCAAAAATTTGAAAACTCCTTCTGCAATTGCTTGCTCTGCCTCCATAGTAGTTGGGAATTGGACGTGGCAGACTCTATCGCCCACTCGCATAAGAGTCCACCAGCGACCTTGCCTCCCCCAGGCAAAGTTGAAGTCACATTCAAGATCCTTCGTGAGCGGAACTCGGCGAGGATTTATGAGGTGAAGGAAGGCGCTTGCATGCAGTGCCGGAAGGGCCTACGAGATATCAGAGTTGTGGGAAAGTTCGACCTCCAAGACTTCCCGGCGGTTGTAGATTGGGCAGTCACGAACTTTCTGACAGAATTTCTTGCAGTTAAAGCAGTGGAAGCCCAACTTTCAGCATTCCGCCGTAGGGTAATCACTGTCGCTGCACTTTAAGCACCGCTGCTCCATCTTCTTCTAGGAATGGGGGTTGAATCGGTGGTCGTGTGATGGTTTTTTAGACATGCTCTTGGAAACACAAACCGACAATTTGGAACAAATTTTCATTTTCTGGTATTGAAATTTACATCCTTTAGAGCATCCACACCATTTGCTAAAATGTGAAAAGTGGCAAAAAAATAGCAAATGAGCGCTGCAGTCGTTTACTATTTTGCCAAAATTTAAGGAATGAGGAACAGTGTCTTCTCATATTTGATAAACGATTTGAGAATTTTCAAATTGTTGGTGACGATACATGTTTCGTCCCTTAAATTTTTTAATTTTTTAATAGCTATCGGACAATACATCTTATATCGTCACAGAATTTGTTATTTTTATTTTTTGGGAAAGTATCGGACGGAACAACGTGTTTTGTTCCAAAAACTAAAATAATAAAAAATTAAAAAATAAAAAAGGATTGGAGGGGACATGTTGTCCTGTCCAAAAGCCCATTTCTTCTCAAACGGACAACGTTTAAATCCTTTGACCAGACAAACCAATTCAATAACCATGGTTTAGTGTATGATTAAACATGATTTCCTAATTTAATCATATTTTAGTATTAATTTAATAATTAATTAAATCTCTAATAATCATTTAAAAACTAATTCATTTTTAATCCATTAAAAAATTTAAAAGATATTTTTCGGATAGAATAACATGTTTCGTTTGGTACATTTTATTTCATTCCTCAAAATTTGGTAAATAATGAGTATTTAGAACATCAATTTTGTAAATTTCTCATTTTTTCATTTTATTTTTTTATAAGAACAACGGGTGTGGATACTCATACAATCAAATCTTCTTGATGTCAATTCCATTTGGTTCAAAGGAGGGGAGGGATTTTAATGGAGGGAAGGGAAAGGGAGGGAAGAAATTTTAATTTAGACTCTGTTTAGTTCAACGGAGGGGAGGGGAGGGGAGGGGAGAGGAAATGTTTCTCTTCTTGTTTGGTTCACAAGGGGATGGAAGGAATTTTATAATTAAATTACTTTTATAGCCTTTTACATTTTAGGAGAGCCTATGTATTATTGATTCTAATTCTAATTTGGTAATATAAACAAAATAATGAACACCAATAAACAAAATAATGATGGTAGATTGATTGATAGATATTGTTGTTATAGCAATCAATACAGATGTTTGGTAGTACTAGTGCCTTTAGCCTAAGAATGCTAAACTATGGATTCTAGAACGATATCTCAAGGGATTTTTTTTAAAGCTAGAATAGAATATGTTTTTTTAAACATAATCAAGATTTAATCATATCAAAATCAATAAAGCTACCACATAAGTAAATGAAAAACAAACTAGGCATTAGAAAATATGACAAAAATAAATCTGAGAGTGCCTCTGATCAACATCATTTAGATATGTGAACATTGATCAATAATGATGATGGACGGAGACGAGAGGGGAGGCGACAAGGAGGGGGAGAAAAAGAGAGCACAAGTGGGAGAGAGAGTCGGGGACCTGTTTTTTATTTTAGAAAGAGATCTTAGGAATTTAGATAAAAAAAGGACAATTTAGTCCAATCACTTAAAAAAAAAGACCTACTCTCTCTTCCCTCCAAATCCCCCTAATATTGGAGGGGAGCTAAAATTGGCTCATGAGAAATTTTGTACCCCTCCATTCCTCTCCCCCCTCCTAAAAAATGAACCAAACAAGAAATGTTTTAAGAAATTCCTCCCCTCCCATTCCCTCCATTCCCCTCCAACAAAACAGACACTAAATACTAAGTAAATAATGACAACGGGATTGACAGGAAGTATTGATTGACATAGAGGCCAAGTTGTGAGGAAATTTGTATTTGTGTAGTATTGAAGGGTTATTAACCTTGCTGTCCTTAGTGGATTAATCGCAAGGTTATTGGATAGAGAAATGCTACACCTACATCAAATCTTACCCCAAACATACACCATTTAATGCTGTGGGACTCATTTTTGCTAAAAGACAAATCTAAATTAATGGGTAAGTGCTGATCCATTTGGATTGTGAGAATGGGTTTGATTTTACACAATCCAAAACCCACTTCAAGAATACCAACAGCCAAATAAAAATATGTGTGGTAATAAAAACCCACTTGGATTGTTATTATTTGCTGCTATGTTGTAAATAGTGGATAAAAAAAAATTGCTCAGGTTTGAAATTGGGAATGGGTTATTATTATAACTTGGTAAGTTATAGGTTTAAAATTTTGGTCGCGTTTCATTCTCATTTCCAATTTTTCTATACACACTTGAGCTATATGCGAGATAAAAACAATTAGATTGCTGAGCCCCATAATTCTGTGGTTCATACATAACATTAGTCATAGCTTGATTCAGAACTTTATAATAGTTGTACCAGTAGGTTAAAGAGATCGATCACTTTGTTTCTGTACTCACATATAATGAAATAAACAAGGCGCGCATTTCTTCCCCCTGAATAACTTGGTTACCAAATTTACTTTTCACATCCTCTTCTTGCTCATCATTTTCAATAAAGGAATCGTCGTAAAAAAAAAAATTTGCTGTTGGGTAGGATTTATGAAGCACTAGACTCCATATATAAGACCAAATTTTAGTTACAATAGGCTGACTTTTGAAGTGGGTTTTGGATTGTGTAAAATCAAATTCATTCTCATAATTCAAATGGGTGAGCACTTACCCATTAATTTAGATTTGTCTTTTAGCAAAAATGGGTCCCACAGCATTAAATGATGTATGTTTGGGGTAAGATTTGATGTAGGTGGAGCATTTCTCTGTTGGATATGTTATGAATCCTAAATTAATTGCAATTGCAAATTGGGAAGCACTTTCTGATCACAGTTCCATTTAGTAATTACTCCTTTCGTTCCCAAATATAAATCATTTTAGGTTTCTGTACAATTATTAAAAAATAATTTAGAATAAAATAATACTACTAGACATTCTTAATTTTTGAAACTCATAAATGAGCCATCTATTATACTAGTATTTAGCACGTGTGATGCACGAGTTAATTAATGTATATTTTTAAAACTAATATAAATAAAAACCATGCAATGGGCTAGTTTAAGTTGCACGTGCAATACACAGTTTTGTTTTGTTAAAATTTGCACTTGTGATGCATGTCTTATTCTCTAATATTACAATGGGAGAAGGCCTTAGTGTCATTTGTCAATCTATCAACACGTGTGACGCACATACATAACTAATATGAAGGAAGTTTCATATTCGAGTCATCTCAAATTTGCACATAGTTTTAATTTTTTTTATTAAGACGTGCATTGTTCGTACATAACTAATATAAAAGATGTCTCAGGTTCGAGGCCATACTACGTCGAAAAATTTACTTTAAAAAATATATATTTATTAAGACGTGCATCACACGTGTAAACTACCAGTGTTTTTTAAAGTACATCTATCTATATATAATGAGAGTTGGAGTTGCACGTGCAATAGTCAGTGTGATGCACGTTTTAATAAAAGTTAGAGTGCAATACACGTAAGTTGGAGTTGTCCGTGTGATGCACGTTTTAATAAATACATATTTTTAAAGTAAAGAATATTATGAGAAAGTTGGATTTGCACGTGTGATGCACGGATTTGTTTTGTTACAAATGGAGAGAGTTGGAGTTGCACGTGTGATGCACGAGTTTGTCTCAAAGTAAAGAATATAATAGGAGAGTTGGAGTTGCGCGTGCAATGCACTGGTTTGTTTTGTTACAAATGGAGAGAGTTGGAGTTGTACGTGCAAAGTATGAATTTATTTTGTTACAAATGAGATTTATTTGGTGACAAATTCTTCCATTAAAATAGTAGAGATAATATCATATTTTCATCATCTATAATTTTCTATTACTCATCTTATAAAAAAGATAAGAGTAAAATTAAAAATTTTATAAAAAAAATCATTTATGAACATTTATTAATAACAAGATATCTCTATAAAAAATCTAAAATAAGTTATTCTATTATGGGAAAAATAAGACTGTAAGAGCAGCTGTAGTCGTTGGTTATATATCCAAAAATGGATATTTTGAAGAAAAAGAAACCATCTGTAGTCATCGTCTATATACCCATTTTTTGGATTTCGAATGAACATGAGACGACTATATTTGGCAAAGGAAATGGCTTTATCCATATTTTAGAAATTGAAAGATGATTTACCGTTTTATAGTTGGACGGTAGATGATTTGTTGTCTGAGACAAATTTTTTAATTGGGAAAGTGTCGGACGGTATATGATCTGTCGTTTAAATTATTAAAAAAAATACAAATAGGAAGATCATCTTCGGTTTGGGGAAGAGGGAGAATAAAATATAAAAAGAGAGTTTAAAAACTGTTCGGTTATATTTCTTTCTGAAAACTGTTTTCTGAAAGCTGTTTTTCTGAAAAAGAGAGTTTAAAAGCTGTTCGGTTATATTTCTTTCTGAAAACTGTTTTCTGAAAGCTGTTTTTCTGAAAAAGAGAGTTTAAAAGCTGTTCGGTTATATTTCTTGCTGAAAACTGTTTTCTGAAAGTTGTTTTTCTGAAAAAGAGAGTTTAAAAGCTGTTCGGTTATATTTTCTTCTGAAAACTGTTTTCTGAAAGCTGTTTTTTTGAAAAAGAGAGTTTAAAAGCTGTTCAGTTATATTTCTTCACTGAAAACTATTTTCTGAAAGCTGTTTTTCTGAAAAACAGAGTTTAAAAGCTGTTCAGTTATATTTCTTTCTGAAAACTGTTTTCTGAAAGCTGTTTTTCTGAAAAAGAGAGTTTAAAAGCTGTTTGGTTATATTTCTGACATTTTTTAAAATCAATTTGCATTAATCATTTGCTGACATTTTTTTAATTGTTGCAGTTAGATTGCAATGTTGTACAAGTATGGGAACAAGTAACCTGAGCAGCATGTGAATTGAGAAAAAATCAGATGCCATCATCTCCACAATTGATTCGTCACGTATCAGTTATGAACATACTATAGATTCAGTGAGGTTTTTTGAAGCAACTAATCTCAGTTCATGTATCAGTTATGCAATTTGGATAAATGTTTTGATGTTATCACTGCCTCTTTTGGTAATTGCAGTTCTTCGGTTTTAAATGAGGAGTATTTTTTAGTTTGTTTTGCTAAGATTGCATGTGAGAGCAAGTAGTAGCAGTAGTATGATAGAAGATTGCATGTGAGAACAAATAGGATGTTTTTTTTTTGAATGTGAGCAGTATTTGGATTTTTTGGATTGCGTGGAGTATTTGGATAAATATATTTGGATAAACTGAGTACGCTCAACCTGCAAGCTGCAGTTGTTGAAAAGATTATATGAAAGAAGATTTCTTCTAGCAGAGCCAAATAATTTATTCAAGAAAATAAGCACTAGACATACTAAATAAAAACAATCCCATGTAAACATGCTCAACCAATTTATTCAATAAAACAAGCTTACTTCATTACTTTTCTTTACATTGTTCAACAATCCCATGTAAACTGAGGAACAATGGCATGGGATCGATACATATATTATGAAAATAAGTTCTACAATTTGCCCAAACAATCATTACAAACAAGCATCAAAATACGGTTCATCATTTGTTGCCTACAGTCACTGCTGCTGTTGCTTCAAAGTGTGGTGAGCCACTGCTGTTGTTGCTTCAAAGTGTGGTGAGCCACTAGAGTCGGACCACGCCTCCTCAACACAAGAAAACGAAGGAAATTAAACCATACAGAAATTTTACAAGTCCTTGTAATAATTACCTCTAGTGAATATAAAAGCTACATTAAGCATAGGAAGAAAATTAAAAAGATAACCAAAGTTGGAAGAAGCTTAACCATATTCATGCCAGTTACCCTCTTATGATACAATCAGCTAAGAAAGCCCCCAGTTTCCCTCTTTGTTTTGCAAACTGAGTCCCAAATATGAGAAAATTGAAAGCATTCGTAAGCAGATAACAATAAGGAAACCTGAGATCTGAAGCATTCTGAAGCATTCTGAAGCATGCTAAGAAGATTATATAAAGTGTAAGATAACAATGCTAACAATGCTAATAAGAAACTGGAAACCTGCTTAAGCAGATAACAATGCTAAAAACCCTGAATCATTGTAAAGCATAGACTACAAAATAAAGTATTGACTTGGAAACTTTGTTAATTTCCTCTGGGCATGCGTTCCCACTTTGTATTGACTTGGAAGCATAGACTACAAAATAAAATACGGGATCAGAAGCCATCATCTCCCACTTTGCATCTTCCTTCACATCAAAAATTATTTTCAAAACCTTCCTTTAGCATATTGATGAGAATATTACCCAAAGCATGAGAACACCTGAGCAGCATGTCAATGCACACCCCAATCTCAATGCACACTAATTATATTGTATACAGTTACCAAGTATGAAAAGGCATGTGCAGAATCAGAGACCTCTCAGAGATAGGGGATTGTACTACACATGCTCCCTCAACACAAGAAAAGGCATGTTGCCTACAGTCACTGCTGTTGTTGCTTCAAAGTGTGGTGAGCCATTAGAGCCGGACCACGCCTCCTCAACACAAGAAAACGAAGGCAATTAAATCATAGTTAAATTTTACAAGTCCTTGTAAAAATTACCTCTAGTCAATATAAAAGCTACATTAAGCATAGGAAGAAAATGAAAAAGATAACCAAAGTTGGAAGAAGCTTAACCATATTCAAGCCAGTTACCCTCTTATGATACAATCAGCTAAGAAAGCCCCCAGTTACCCTCTTTGTTTTGCAAACTAAGGCCTAAATATGAGAAACTTGAAAGCATTCTTAAGCAGATAACAATAAGGAAACATGAGATCTGAAGCATTCTGAAGCATGCTAAGAAGATTATATAAAGTGTAAGATAACAATGATAACAATGCTAATAAGATACTGGAAACCTGCTTCAGCAGATAACAATGCTAAAAACCCTGAAGCATTCTAAAGCATAGACTACAAAATAAAGTATTGACTTGGAAACTATGTTAATTTCCTCTGGGCATGTGTTCCCACTTTTTATTGCTTTGGAAGCATAGACTACAAAATAAAATACGGGATCAGAAGCCATCATCTCCCATCCCACTTTGCATCTTCCTTCACAGCAAAAATATTTTCAAAACCTTCCTTTAGCATACTGATGAGAATATTACCCAAAGCATGAGAACACCTGAGTAGCATGTCAATGCACACCCCAATCTCAATGCACACTGATTATATTGTATACAGTTACCAAGTATGAAAAGGCATGTGCAGGATCAAAGACCTCTCAGAGATAGGGGATTGTACTAAACATGCTCCAAATTTGAAAAGGTACAAATATCAAAAGGATTCACAAAACCTGATAACATCATAATTGTAATACCCTGATATATGAAAGATTACTTATTTTTATATATGGTATGCTTGGATAGCATGTTGACTATTATTTTCAACAAGATGGATAAGAACATTGTTTTTATAAAGTAATTTTCCCTAAAGCCCAATGTTAATTTGTTTATTTTCCTTTTTAAATATTTTGGCCCAAACGGATTTAAGCCCATAAATCTAACTTTTTATTATTTTCTACCACTTGTAATGTGCAGCATTTTTTCTTTTTATTTATCCGGGTACTTGGTGTACAAATCATGTGGTGTGGATTGGTGTACACACGTGCATGTTGCATACACGTGTGGAGCACACTCTAGCTTGGCCGGATTATGGTGTAGTGGGTAGTAGATCATGGGTGGTTTCTTAAGGTATGGGTAGTTTTCTTAACTCCCTTATCAATCTCAGCCCTTGATTTTCCAACTTCCTAATGCATCTCAACCCTCCATCTCACTCTAGTTTATGTATAAATACCCCTTCTCATTCCATATCTCTTTTACACTAAGATTATTATTGTAAGAGAGTTATTTGTGAGTTTGTGTGTGGGAGCTTTTCTGTGGAGACGAGCAGCAGTTCTGAGGAGTTCGGTGTGGAACAAAGGAGCAAGGAGTGCAGCACCGTATCGAAGAGCTCTTGTGGGATTTCGTTTATTTCTTCATATAAGGTGGGTGTTTCTCAGGACTTCTAATGTAGGAAATATGCTAGGATGATTATGACTGCTACCATATTGTGAAATGTAAATTCAATGTAGTAGAATTGCCATGAACATGCTGTTGATAATAAGCTGAATTGGGTCGGTACAGTCGACTGTCGTATAGATAAGTCGACTGGTACGAGACCATTAATCTGTGATGTGGTGATAAACTGTATGCAAATAGACAAAATGGTGTGATCACTGAGTTGTAATTTTCCTATGACACATATGATGGAGGGAAGATAAATGGAAGAAAGAACTAGAGATGATTAAACAAATTAAGAACTGTCGGAGCAGTCGACTGACACTGCGTTCAGCCGACTGGTGCTCCAATTTAATTATGATTATTTGGGGAATGTCATGTAATGAGATGTTCTGTTATGATAACCCGGTATAATGACTTGAGAGTTATATCTTCTTCCTCGTAAGAAAGTTACGAGCAGTATGAATGCATGCTTAAAGTATTTTCCCCAAAGAAAAGAGTATACTAGTAACTTGAAATTCCATGTTTGTGATGTTCCTGAACAATCAGAGACTCTGTGTTTATGAAACATGAATATATGGGTATGGTAAATTGATATCATGATGCAAGAACATGTAAAAGCCATTAGATAAATCCCTTAATTTGAATTATGAAACTGATCAGTCAACTTAGTGCGTGTAGCAAGTCGACTGAGCTGGACTTAGAATTGTGCTGTTGAAAATCTCAGGACAGACGACTGATGGATGAACAGTCAACTGTCATGTGGTTGACATTGTGAACATGAAAAGTTGCGGGACAGCCGACTGACTGTGTGCAGCAGTCGACTATCCCGAGTAATTATGATGAACCTGTATTTGACTGTATGAGTCGACTGGTGTCCTTCCAAGTCAACTGTATAGAGCGAACTTTGATGTGTATGAATTTCATTTTATTTTGCTGTTGGAAGTTTGTAAACATTATGACTGAAGTCTGTGGACTCTTTTATAAATGTGTGAATTATGTAAAATGAATCATGGGAATTGAGAATTAAATGAATATGAAAGGCTAAGATCATGATAAGAAAGTTTGTGAGACTCTAAAATTGAATGATGAGCTGAAGTGCTCAATTGGAAGTTGTGAATTGTAAATTGAATGAAAGAGTAGCTAAGTCTCCCCCGGCAGTGAAATGAATGAAATGAAATGAGAATTGAAAGACCAAGGTTGGTCATGTATTGAAATGAAATGATATGTCCGGTTTGGTGGAGAGGCTAACTCTAGAGCTTGATTTATATTAATGATTATAATATTTAGTGCATAGTGAAGAGGTGATGAAGGTGAGAGAAAAACATGAGTATGAGAGCTAGGGTACGGTGCGGGTGTGTGAGCCGCAGAATGCATGCTTGATAAGTCAAGATATGGCGCGGGCACAACTCAGTAATGATCGGACTTTAGTCACGCTTGTGGGATGTTTTGGTGACTGCAAGAGGATTGTGTTCAGGGAGGAGGCTGAATTGTCGCAGAATGCATGCTTGACGAGTCAAGACATGGTGCGAAATTCTACTCCAGGGGCCAGGATACATGCTTGTACTCATAGAATCATCTAGGATACTCACTGAAATTACAGAAGTAGAGTAAATCATGACGAGGGATTGAACCCTACAAAAATGAAGAACGATTAAGAGGCTTGCCCTCGAACCTATGTAGTATGGGATGCATAGAATTCGAACAAGTGCGCATTAGTGTCATGTTAATTAAATAAATTGCATTAAGGATTAAGTGTACAATCACGACACGACATCATTAAGAGTTCCCTTTTAATTTACATGCTTATATTGAACAAGTTGTGATTTGTTAAGAAATAAGATTCATTATACTGTTTCTGGCATAGAGAGGATGGCCATGTATAATTATCGTCGGTTGAATAAACTGACGTACCCACAGTTTGTATGCAGGTAAATTACATGTAAGGAGGAATGGATACGTAAAGATCTTATCATGTTGTTATTCATTTATGTAAATGTTGTATATTTTGCTTCTGTTGCATAAATATAAATGTAATATGTTGTAAACTCTGATGTATGATGAGAAGTTTTAATTTCCTTGTAAAATTGTACTGAAGAAAGTGAAAAGATCCTGTAGAACATCTCGAACTCAGTGATTTGGGATTCGGAGCGTTACAGAGTGGTATCAGAGCCACGCTTTCTACACTTTCCACACTTGTACAAATTTATAAGGAACGACACCCTAGATGTGGACATTAGAGTGTGTGTTTGAGTCTAGAGATTTAAATGTAAGTGACTTACATTTGTGTTGCTCTATGACTCATGCTTCTTCCTCCTTATTTTATAAGATGGCTGATCACTTCGAACCTGCTGGAGGCGACGACTGGCATATCATTGAGGAAGAGTACCATCCTGGACAGGCTGATTCTGAGGACGAGTATCACCCTGGGCAAGCAGATTCCGATGATGAGGAGTGGCCCGAATCTCGAGAGATCACCCCACCGCCGGATTCATCTGACGATTCTTCTTCCGATGAAGAAGAGGGACCAGCTCTGAGTGGCACTGTGGCTTCTCTTCAGAGGCAAGTGGAGACCCTGAAGGATAGAGTTGGAGCTTTGGAGGCTCAGCTGGCACATCGGAAGGCCGATTTCTCCGTTCTCAGTCACCGAGTGTGGGAACTTGAGAAGAGAAAGAACCTGACGGATATGTTGAAAGATGAGGTGGACGAACTGCGGGAAGAACTTCGAGCAGCGAAGAGAACCCATAGGGATTAGATTGTCCTAGCTTCTATTTTCTTCATTTCTGATGTCAAAAATGTTTTTAATTCGAATGTATAAACTTTGGAATTCAATGAAATGCAAGTTGGTTTAAATTCTTGTCTTATAATTCGAATTTGATGGATCTTTTGCATCAGAATATGTCGAGAAGAGGGGCAAGGAATGGTGAAGGTTTGGACCTGGAGACCGAACTTGCAAGGGTTTACCAGACGCTGAATGCAGTGGCTGTGAACCAAGGAAGGGGGCCGGTGAATCCAGTACCCGATGCAATTAAGCTAGTGGAATCGTTCAAGAGAATGAAACCACCAGTGTTCGAGGGAAAGTCAGACCCAGATGCGGCTGACAACTGGATTCGGCAAGTGGAAACGATCTTTGAGGTGTTGGAGACACCGGAGGGCAGCAAGGTCAAGTTGGCGACTTTGCAGTTGGAGAAGGATGCGGCTGTTTGGTGGCAGTCGATGAAGTGGACCATGGGCGGCTTATTGCTTGGCTGGGAGGAATTTCTGGAAGAATTCCGTAGCCACTATTTCCCCTCCGACGTCCAGGAGAAGAAGGCGATGGAGTTTCTATCACTTCAGCAAGGCAGCATGTCAGTGAGGGAGTATGAGACTAAGTTTACTCAGCTCTCCAGGTATGCTCCAGAACTGGTGATGGATGAGGCGAAGAAGGCTCGCAAGTTCGAGCATGGTCTGAGGCCAAGCTTGAGGTCTCGTATGATACCCCTTGGTATCAGGCGATTTGACAAGTTGGTCAAAAGGGCGGCAGCGACGGAGGCGGATATGGAGCAGTTCCATGTTGTTCAGCACCAGAGGAACAACTGGCAGTCCGGGAAGAGGCCTGCACAATCGGGGAGTTTCAAGGGGCAACCATCTGCACAGAGGTTCAAACCGACAGGGGCGAACGCTATTAGTGTAGCTGGAAGACCTGGAAACAATGTGGGGAGACCTTCTGCAGTCACTTGCTTTAACTGTGGTGAAGTGGGACATTACCAATCTCGATGTCTCAAACCACGGACTGGCAATCACAATGTGCCAATACAGCAGACTGGGAAGAGGCCGTACCAATCAGGGCGAGTCTTTGCTTTGACAGAAGCTAATGCTGATGAGGCAGATCAGGTCATCTCTGGTACGAGGGCTGGTGTTTAGTAGTTTTGTCATTTCTCCTTCCCGTTTATATTGTGAAACTGTTATGTAATGGTGTGTATTATGTAACAGGAGAACTCTATCTTAATGGAATGAAAGCTGTTGTATTGTTCGATACTGGATCCTCTCATACCTTTGTGTCTCCTAGATTTGCTAAAGTGTTGGGAGTTGAACCGAAGATTTTTCCAGGCAAGATCTTAGCAGTAGCTACTCCATCAGGGGAAACTTTAACCACTGATCGGTATTATGCTGATTGCGAGATTGTGATTGGGGATAGAATCTTTGGCATTGATCTGATCGAGCTGACTATCTTGAGAGTCGATGTTATCATTGGCATTGATTGGATGTCGGTGTACAGTGCAAGCATCGAGTGCAAGACCAAGACGGTAACAGTGAAGGATCCAGGTGGACCTGAAGTCATGTTCCAAGGAAAGAAGAAGTGTTCTAAGCTGGTGGCAACTATCCGCAAGGAAGAGACTCCTGTGGAATTGCAAGGGATTCCTGTGGTTCGGGAATATCCGACTGTGCTCTTGGAAGATTTTCCTGGGTTACCTCCACATCGTGATGTAGAGTTCAGCATCACTGTTCAACCGGGAAGTGCACCCATTTCTAAGGCACCGTATAGGATGGCTCCAGTGGAACAGGATGAAGTGAAATGGCAGATTGAGGAACTGTTGGGAAAAGGCTTTATTCAACCTAGTGCGTCACCTTGGGGAGCACCAGTGCTTTTGGTAAAGAAGAAGGATGGATCGATGAGGATGTGTATCGATTACCGGGAGCTGAATAAGGTCACTGTTCAGAATAAGTATCCGATTCCTCGAATTGATGACTTGTTCGATCGTCTACAAGGAGCGGCTGTATTCTCCAAAATAGATCTTCGATCAGGATATCACCAAGTACGAGTGAAAGCTGAAGATGTGCATAAAACTGCGTTTAGAACTCGGCATGGGCATTACGAATTCTTAGTTTTGCCATTCGGAGTGACAAATGCACCCGCAATCTTCATGGATTTGATGAACAGAGTTCTGAGGCCGTTTATTGATTCTTTTGTCGTGGTGTTTATCGACGATATCCTCGTGTACTCCAAGTCTGAGGAGGAGCACACTGAGCATCTGGCAGCAGTTTTGCAGAAGTTAGAAGAGCAGAAGTTGTACGCCAAGTTATCCAATTGTGATTTCTGGAAATTTGAAGTGGCATTCCTAGGTCACATCCTTTCTAAGGAGGGAGTGGCAACTGACCCTCAGAAGATAGAGGCAGTGAGAGATTGGGCTAGGCCTACTACAGTGAAGGAAGTCAGAAGTTTTCTTGGGATGACTGGATACTACAGGAGATTCATTCAAGGTTATGCTCAGATAGCTGTACCGCTTACTGGACTGACCAAGAAGAATGTGAGCTTCAAGTGGACTGAGCAATGTGAGGCGAGCTTTCAGGAGTTGAAAGATAGGCTGACTACTGCACCTATTTTGGCTTTGCCTAGAGCAGGTGTTGAGTATGATGTTTATAGCGATGCTTCACATCGGGGGCTTGGTTGTGTCTTAATGCAAGAAGGTAAAGTAATCGCTTATGGGTCTAGGCAACTACGACCGCATGAGAAGAATTACCCGACTCATGATCTGGAGTTGGCTGCGATTATCTTTGCTTTGAAGCAATGGAGGGACTATGTGTACGGTGAGAAGTTGAATATGTACACAGATCACAAGAGCTTGAAGTATATATATCAGCAGAGGGATCTCAATCTGAGGCAGCGGAGATGGCTGGAAGTGCTCGAGGATATGCGACCTGAGATCAAGTATCATCCTGAAAAGGCTAATGTTGTTGCTGATGCACTTAGTCGCAAGAGCAGTTTGGCCAGTCTGATTACAACTCAGAAGCATTTGATTGAGGAGTTGGACCGAGCAGGTATTGAAGTTGTCTTGCAAGGATTGGGAGCATCTTTATCTCAGTTGAGGCTTCAGCCTACTCTGAATGCAAAGATCATTGCAAGTCAGGAGGTTGATGCTGATATCTTGGAGATGAAGGAGCAGGTTGGTGCTGGCAGGTTGCCCGGATTTCAAACCAGGAATGGAGTGCTGTGGTTCGGAGATAGGCTGTGTGTTCCAAATCAGGCGGACCTGAAAGAGAGTATTCTTCAGGAGGCGCATGCTACTCTTCTGTCTGTACATCCTGGGAGTACTAAGATGTACAAGGACATCAAACAGCATTTCTGGTGGTCAGGTTTGAAGCGGGATGTGGCTGAATTTGTCGCGAAGTGTGAGGTTTGTCAGCAAGTCAAAGCCGAAAATCAGAGACCCGGAGGTCTATTACAGCCGTTACCTATTCCGGAATGGAAGTGGGATAACATCAGTATGGATTTCATTACGGGATTGCCTAAGAGTTCTAAAGGCAATGATGCGATTTGGGTTATGGTCGATCGACTAACCAAGTCCGCTCACTTTTTGGCAATGAAACTCACTGCTTCGATGAACAAGTTAGCTGAGTTGTATGTTGGTGAGATTGTCAGACTTCATGGTGTCCCCTCAACTATTGTGTCTGATCGAGATGCGCGGTTTACTTTGCATTTCTGGAGGAGTCTTCAGGCAGCTTTGGGTACCAAGATAGATTTCAGCACTGCTTTTCATCCACAGACTGATGGGCAGACCGAGAGAGTCAATCGTATTCTTGAGGATATGTTTCAGTGTTGTATACTAGACTTTGGGGGCAATTGGGAAAGGCATTTACCTTTGGTAGAGTTTGCCTACAACAACAGTTTTCAGGCTAGCATTGGGATGGCGCCGTATGAAGCTTTGTATGGCAGGAAGTGCAGGACTCCTGTTTGTTGGTATGAAGTTGGGGAGCGTTAGTTGTTTGGTCCTGAGCTTGTGCAGCTGACTTCTGAGAAGATTGATCTGATCAGGAAAAGGTTGGTGGAAGCTCAGAGCAGGCAGAAAAGCCATGCAGACAACCGGAGAAGGGACCTTGAGTTTGAGGTTGGTGACTTCGTCTTTCTGAAGGTATCACCCAGTAAAGGTGTGGTTCGATTTGGCAAAGGCGGGAAGTTAGCCCCGAGGTTTATAGGCCCATATAAGATATTGAAAAGGATCGGGAAAACTGCTTACCGGCTTGAATTACCGGGGGAGTTGTCTCAGGTGCACAATGTCTTCCATGTGTCTATGCTAAGAGGTTATATTCCAGATCCGAGTCATCACTTGCCTGAAGTGCCGGAAGGTTTGCAGTTAGACCTGAATTACATCGAGACTCCTGTCGAGATTGGTGACCGTAGGGAGAAAGTCTTGAGGAATAAGACGATACCGATGGTCAAGGTAGTCTGGAGAAACCACTTGGTTGAAGAGCCTACTTGGGAATCTGAGGAGAGGATGTTGAAGGACTATCCTGAGCTTTTTGATTGATTGTATTTGTTTGATTGTATCTTGTATCCTTTGTTTTGTATCCTGTTTTCTCGCTCTTGGCTGTAGTTCCGGGGACGGAACTATTCTAAAGAGGGAGTGATGTAATACCCTGATATATGAAAGATTACTTATTTTTATATATGGTATGCTTGGATAGCATGTTGACTATTATTTTCAACAAGATGGATAAGAACATTGTTTTTATAAAGTATTTTTCCCTAAAGCCCAATGTTAATTTGTTTATTTTCCTTTTTAAATATTTTGGCCCAAACGGATTTAAGCCCATAAATCTAACTTTTTATTATTTTCTACCACTTGTAATGTGCAGCATTTTTTCTTTTTATTTATCCGGGTACTTGGTGTACAAATCATGTGGTGTGGATTGGTGTACACACGTGCATGTTGAATACACGTGTGGAGCACACTCTAGCTTGGTCGGATTATGGTGTAGTGGGTAGTAGATCATGGGTGGTTTCTTAAGGTATGGGTAGTTTTCTTAACTCCCTTATCAATCTCAGTCCTTGATTTTCCAACTTCCTAATGCATCTCAACCCTCCATCTCACTCTAGTTTATGTATAAATACCCCTTCTCATTCCATATCTCTTTTACACTAAGATTATTATTGTAAGAGAGTTATTTGTGAGTTTGTGTGTGGGAGCTTTTCTGTGGAGACGAGCAGCAGTTCTGAGGAGTTCGGTGTGGAACAAAGGAGCAAGGAGTGCAGCACCGTATCGAAGAGCTTTTGTGGGATTTCGTTTATTTCTTCATATAAGGTGGGTGTTTCTCAGGACTTCTAATGTAGGAAATATGCTAGGATGATTATGACTGCTACCATATTGTGAAATGTAAATTCAATGTAGTAGAATTGCCATGAACATGCTGTTGATAATAAGCTGAATTGGGTCGGTACAGTCGACTGTCGTATAGATAAGTCGACTGGTACGAGACCATTAATCTGTGATGTGGTGATAAACTGTATGCAAATAGACAAAATGGTGTGATCACTGAGTTGTAATTTCCCTATGACACATATGATGGAGGGAAGATAAATGGAAGAAAGAACTAGAGATGATTAAACAAATTAAGAACTGTCGGAGCAGTCGACTGACACTGCGTTCAGCCGACTGGTGCTCCAATTTAATTATGATTATTTGGGGAATGTCATGTAATGAGATGTTCTGTTATGATAACCCGGTATAATGACTTGAGAGTTATATCTTCTTCCTCGTAAGAAAGTTACGAGCAGTATGAATGCATGCTTAAAGTATTTTCCCCAAAGAAAAGAGTATACTAGTAACTTGAAATTCCATGTTTGTGATGTTCCTGAACAATCAGAGACTCTGTGTTTATGAAACATGAATATATGGGTATGGTAAATTGATATCATGATGCAAGAACATGTAAAAGCCATTAGATAAATCCCTTAATTTGAATTATGAAACTGATCAGTCGACTTAGTGCGTGTAGCAAGTCGACTGAGCTGGACTTAGAATTGTGCTGTTGAAAATCTCAGGACAGACGACTGATGGATGAACAGTCGACTGTCATGTGGTTGACATTGTGAACATGAAAAGTTGCGGGACAGCCGACTGACTGTGTGCAGCAGTCGACTATCCCGAGTAATTATGATGAACCTGTATTTGACTGTATGAGTCGACTGGTGTCCTTCTAAGTCGACTGTACAGAGCGAACTTTGATGTGTATGAATTTCATTTTATTTTGCTGTTGGAAGTTTGTAAACCTTATGACTGAAGTCTGTGGACTCTTTTTATAACTGTGTGAATTATGTAAAATGAATCATGGGAATTGAGAATTAAATGAATATGAAAGGCTAAGATCATGATAAGAAAGTCTGTGAGACTCTAAAATTGAATGATGAGCTGAAGTGCTCAATTGGAAGTTGTGAATTGTAAATTGAATGAAAGAGTAGCTAAGTCTCCCCCGGCAGAGAAATAAATGAAATGAAATGAGAATTGAAAGACCAAGGTTGGTCATGTATTGAAATGAAATGATAAGTCCGGTTTGGTGGAGAGACTAACTCTAGAGCTTGATTTATATTCATGATTCTAATATTTAGTGCATAGTGAAGAGGTGATGAAGGTGAGAGAAAAACATGAGTATGAGAGCTAGGGTACGGTGCGGGTGTGTGAGCCGCAGAATGCATGCTTGATGAGTCAAGACATGGCGCGGGCACAACTCAGTAATGATCGGACTTTAGTCACGCTTGTGGGATGTTTTGGTGACTGCAAGAGGATTGTGTTCAGGGAGGAGGCTGAATTGTCGGAGAATGCATGCTTGACGAGTCAAGACATGGCGCGAAATTCTACTCCAGGGGCCAGGATACATGCTTGTACTCATAGAATCATCTAGGATACTCACTGAAATTACAGAAGTAGAGTAAGTCATGGAGAGGGATTGAACCCTACAAAAATGAAGAACGATTAAGAGGCTTGCCCTCGAACCTATGTAGTATGGGATGCATAGAATTCGAACAAGTGCGCATTAGTGTCATGTTAATTAAATAAATTGCATTAAGGATTAAGTGCACAATCACGACACAACATCATTAAGAGTTCCCTTTTGATTTACATGCTTATATTGAACAAGTTGTGATTTGTTAAGAAATGAGATTCATTATACTGTTTCTGGCATAGAGAGGATGGCCATGTATAATTATCGTCGGTTGAATAAACTGATGTACCCACAGTTTGTATGCAGGTAAATTACATGTAAGGAGGAATGGATATGTAAAAATCTTATCATGTTGTTATTCATTTATGTAAATGTTGTATATTTTGCTTCCGCTGCATAAATGTAAATGTAATATGATGTAAACTCTGATGTATGATGAGAAGTTTTAATTTCCTTGTAAAATTGTACTGAAGAAAGTGAAAAGATCCTGTAGAACATCTCGAACTCAGTGATTTGGGATTCGGGGCGTTACAATAATACAAGTGCAGAATCAGAAACCTATCAGAGTGAAGGGGATTGTACTAAACATTTGAAAATCTGCGAAAGTACAACACTTGAGAAGTACAATACAGGATCAAAAGGCATCATCTCCAAATTTTTAGACCTCATCCACCAAAAATATACTACTAACAGTTGTTTTAGCATACTGAATTGTTTTTCCCCCAAAGCATGAGATGCATTTAAAAGCATCCCAATGCACAACCGGTGAAATTATCATTCTCCATAATCATAACTATGGAACAGCAGTTAGAAACCTTCTTAACTGTGTCAGCATACTGATTATTACTGCCCAAAGCATGAGAACACATCAGGAGCATCTGAATGCACAACCCAATTATGAAATTTCATGATGCAAAAGGCATACTGCCCAAACCTTATCAAATCAAATGTAAAACCAATATAATCTTCAATTTGTTAACAAATATGGAGATGAATTGACAAACCATGAAAACATCATAACATATGTGCAGAAAAAGGGACCTTTCAAAGAGAGAAGATTGTACACATTGCTGAAATTTGTTAATAACAAAAAAAACCCCACTTCAGTCACACAAAGTATGAGAAGCCTTTCATACTCAATTTTTATGAAGGCACATCAACATTATTTATTGAAGCCCTTGTGCTTGACATAGTGATTATTATTGCCCAAAGCATGAGATTCCAATAGAAGCATCTAAATCCACACCCCAATTACATTTCTTCAGAGATACCAACTGACAAAAGTCTTCACAACACAATGATAACATTAAAAGCCACAAGCAGAAATGAGAAACCTCACCCATGAAGGTAGTTGTACAACTAATGTAAAATTGGGAAAATTAAAAAATATTTCCTTGAGTACTACAGAAACCTCAGGCATCAGCTCCAAGTTTTTAAAGGCAATGAAATTAGTTTATTGGAAATCTTTTTCTTCAATACAGGATCAGGATTTTTCATCATCTCCAAGGTATTAATCAGATCATGGCTTGTGATGCCAATAAGGAGCAGAATGCTAACAAAGGTTTTCAATAAATGTTGTTGATGTGCCTTTGACAAATTTGGAACTGATGCCTTATGATACTGTGTAAGTCTTCAATTTGATTTTTTTAACCTTATCAAATCTCCATAATGTGTACAATCTCCTATCTCTGAAAGGTCTCTCATTCTGCGCATGTATCATGATGTTTCTAATAATTGGTAACTGTGAAGCATAATTGGGGTGTGCATTGACATGCTTCTAACAGATCTCTTGCTTTGGGCAATATTATGATCCGTACCCTAAATGTAAGCCATAAGCCTCATGAGACAAAAGTCCAAAAAACTCAAATTAGTCGTAGTCTCAGATTCATCAAATCAATGATAAAAACTCCAGACTAGGGCTGCATTTTTTACAATGCCACGCCTACTAGCACAAAGTATAATGTCCACCCCCCCCTCCCCACATTGTCTTCAACAAGACCTGCTTTTATCATTATTGCTTGACATAATGAATTCGTTCTTACTTCACATAATTCTAAACATCAACCACAGATCAGTTTAAAGGCTATTACACATAATTTCCGTGGTTATTCACTCATATAGTTCATATTTTGAATATCTGTTGCTGGTCGATACAACCAAACAGAAAGAAGCAGTGGGGTGGGGACACATTCAACATTGACTAAAAACCTTTCATCATTGACTATAACGACATCATCTTCGTTAGGTTTTAAAAAACTTTTGATCACTTACTGCTACCGACAATCCCTTTCATTCTTCTGACCACTGTTGGTCACCAAATTGAATCCATGTGCAGTACCTTTTCATCTATAAATTGTCAAGATGAAATCTCATACAATGCGGAAAACATTATATTCAAAATAGTAAAAATGATACAATAAAAAGGTTTACAAGCTCAAATTACATTAGTGTCTCGCATTCCACATTGCCGTAGCAATATCATCTCTTTTCCTATTCATACGATTCAATTGGGAAGATGACAAATCCAACCCCTGAGATGTGGATGCGATATCTTCAGTCTGCTGGTGATGAATTAATTGTTCATCGTCAAATTCCTCAAAAAAAGCATCGTTGACTGAATGCTTACATATAAAATTATGGAGTGCACAACAGGCTGTGACCATCATAACTTGTCTTGTAAAATAGTAGTTTGGCATGTCATTAAAGATGGCAAATATTTTCTTGAATGCACCAAATGTTCTCTCAATCACATTTCGTAGCCTAGCATGCTGTTTATTAAAAAGTTGTCTAGGTTGAGTTGGTGCATGGTTGGCCCCTTGAAAGTCCTGTAAGTGGTATGGCTCACCACGGTATGGCGCTAAAAAACCAGGCATATTAGTATAACCACAATCTACTAAGTAATATTTATCGTTGGGTGGGATTTCCAACAGTCTTTCTGATAATGCACTCTGTATTACACGGGAATCGTTAGCACTGCCTTCCCATCCTGCGTAAACAAATGTGAACAGCATATCAAAATCACATGCTGCCAAAACATTTTGGGTGATATTACCCTTTCGAGAGTGACAAGCATTGCTTCGAATAGCGGGTACCGTAGCTTTGATTAATGTGCCATCAGCAGCACCAATAGCTCCCTACATTAATGAATTCGAATAATAGATATTACGTGCAAACTTTGAAAAACTTTAATAATACATGACGAATGAAGGTAACAGAATACCTTATACCACAGATAAAAGTCTGGGGAAGTAGTGATCCTTTCATGTACACGTGTAGTGTCGGGAGGAGTGATAAGTACTGTTGCTGCTCTTGCCAAACCTTTCAAAACAAGTGTAAAATGCTTATCGATTGTTTGAAGTGAATGATTAAACCTATTAGCACATGCTCGCATTCTTGTACTGTGACCGACAATATACAGGAAAATTGCCACACTTTCCTCGAAAGACAAGCGTCTACGTCTTGAAGCCTCCTCTGTTTCCTCAAGGTAGTTGCCATTTTTTAGAAAAGCACACGAGGCCATAAAACAATCTTGATTCATACAGAATATTCCATGAAACGTAGACTGGGAACCCTCTAACATTTCATTCAAATATTCACGTCCTGTTAGTTTTGAATAGGACATTGTACTTCCTTCACAGAGTTCACTTAGGAAGATTATATTCATCAAGTCATCGGCATCGTCACTACTAGATGAAGAAGTATCCATAACTACGGTTGCACTTGCAGTAGTAACTCACTATGACAAAAAGTAAAAATTCAATTGATACAGTGAGTTCACTAATTTAATACTACGACTATAGTGCACGATATTTACGGAATTTAAATTAACATATTAAATGATGGAACATTGCCACAAGCTCATATTATGAAAAAAAACAACACATACTACTAATAGCAAATCCATTTTGGCAAAAAAATAAAACTAAATTTAAATTAAATAAAAACCGCCACGTTTTACCATCAAACCGTCATAATACAATAGCTCTCACGCAAATACGCAAATAATTATAAAAAATAGTACACATTATGATATGATTATCCAACTCAAATAAATGGGATGGCTATTACTCAGCATTATTCTTCACCCACCACTCCTGCTGTGCCGGGGTCATACGAAGGAAACTATGACAAGCGCGAGGATTAGCAATTAGGTGGTTAAGTGCTTTCCTTGTTTCATTGCAATCAAGCCCAGACATCGCATTAATTATATCTTGGCATTGATCCAACTCGGCCAAAGCAGGGTCATCCGAGACATTACTATCCACCTCTATTTTCTTCTTCAACCTGCTTCTTTTTACCACCAGAGTTTCCAGACAGGAACTAACAAATTCTTTCACATACGACATATTTGTTCCCCGACCACTTGATGTACCAGATTTTCTCTTACGAGATCCCGACCCCGAACCGAATGGTACATCATCATCCTCATCAAGCACATTTACGTGTGACTGATTAGGGTGGCCAAACTCATAATTCATCCTCCGCTCCTCATCAGAATCGTACACCCTTTGTGTGGAAGCCCTGGTCACATTGCCCTGGGCAGTAGAGTCTTCCATAATTTTGGTCAAAGCATCAAAATCTGCCAACCCCTTCTTCTCAAATTTTTTTGCCTTAGGGTGCATCTAATCATAGAAATTGTTGTTAATGTGCATGTATTAAAGCCAAGATTAAGTATAATAAAAAGGATTCACAAACAAATAGCAAACTTTGAGATTATATATGAACCTTAAGATATTGGTCCAAAACTGGTTTCTCGGCAGTAACGGTTTCGTTCACTTCATCCCAACTGAAACCACTCTGTTTCTTCATATCTGAAAACACCTTCCATTCTGCTTTCAGTCTCTGATGTTTTGCCTTCAACTGTGTTACCGTGAATGAACGACCACATAGAAATTGCATTTGTACAGCAAAATGATTCCAAGTTTTGCCGTCAAATGTGTTACTTTTAAGATTATCTTTGTCAACTGCCTCCTCCATAAGGCTGAAAAAATAATGCACAACATGGGGAGGCCACTTCCCAAAATCCTCATCCACCGCAATCTCCTTCCTTCTACCCATACTACTCATCTATATTACGGAAAAACCGATAAATATTAAACAACAATGCCAAATTCCAGCAAATAAATAGTGATCTGAAATTTGTAGGTCGTAAAAAGCAACAAATTCAGTAAAATTTTGCCAACAACAGATTCGTAAAAAACAACAGATTCGTCGGTCTGAAAAATTTTTGGTGCCAACAACAGATTCAAAAATCGTAGGTTGTAAAAAGCAAAACCGCAACAAACTTGAGTCATATGGCAAAAAAAACAACAAAATGGGTACCAATCGGATCATACCTTCGATTGGAGTTGAAGAACGAAGAAATTGTCAGCAACAGATTCAACCTTTAATAGCCGTTTGATTCGACTTGCCCGTTGTCGAATATACCTTTTTCTGTATGCAGCACGGGTCTCACAAACCATTAATCCCTCAACCGAAACCACTCAACCCCGAACCAAATCGACTGATGGAGAGTAGTATTCTCGTCGCCAGCGACAGAGAATCAACCGTTTGGAGTAGATTTGGGGGTTTATAATTCCAAAATTGTTGATTTGGGGGGGAGATTGGTTCAAATCTGGTTTGGAAAAGAAGGGACGAAGGAGGTGAAGACGCGCTACAGGAAAGAGGAGAGTAAAGGAGCTGGACTAGTCTCGTGAAGTGAGAGAGGTGAGAAGTGAGTAAAGGAGGTTTCGAAAAGAGGGGGTACTCAATTTTCTGAAAACGGTTCCCAAAAAACGCATAAAACAAACGCCATCTCAGGATTATATTTCAGAAAAAAAAAAAACTTAAAACAAACACAGCCTAGCTTTTCCGTCCAAAAGTTAAAAAGTATTTTAAATTACTTTCGCTACAGTGTTCTTACAACCCAAACAAATCTAATATTGCATATAAAACTATTCCAGCGATAGTAAATCTATATTGAATCAAATTACTTTTTCAGATTTTATTTCCATATATTTATTTTCTCTACAGTAAACCTCTTATTATATCTGTGAGCTCTAATTATACCATGTTGACTGTAACACCCCGAATTTCAAATAAGGATAAATTCGAGATTTCACAGGATCTTTACTTCACTTCGTACAATTTTACAAGGAATTTTTAAAACTTTTTATTCACAATACATCAAAGTTCCTTTACACGGCGGAAAAATAAAAGATTACAACAATGAAATACAACTTGTATAACTTTAACATCATTTGCAACATCTTTAACTTCTAAACAGCAACAGCATATCCACTTTATAACTCCATGAATAGTCATTTACCTGCATGTTAATCTGTGGGCACGTCAGTCACTTACAACTGACGAAATGTTATACACGGCTATCCTCTCTATGCCGGGAATAGTATAACGATCTCATACTTTAACAAATCACAAAAAGATTGAATGAACAAGTAAAGTGTCAGGGTGATTATTCTAAATATAAGTGTATGTCATGCCTTCATGCCTAATGCACACAATTCTACACTAGGATGAAACTAATGCACACTTGTTCAGATTCTATGCATCCCATACTACATAGGTCTGAGGGCAAGTGCCTACGTACTCCAGATTGAAGGGTTCGATCCCTCGCCATGAGACTACCCGGTAGCAAAACAAAGTTCAGACTATTCCACGAATTTGAATCCCAGCCTTGGAGTCCACCGCCGGCTGTTATAACAGATTCCACATCGTGCGAATCGTCCCGTATGTGACCCTCTAGCCCAGTATATATATATATACATTGGAGACGGTAAACACAAAACCATCCGTCCGACTACTCAAGATCTTGGAGTCCACCGCCGACCCGTCCTCATAGTCCCGTATTAAAATATAATAATCCGTCTCCCACAGGGCAACCTCAGTCCACCAACTGGGTCTATAGTCTTGGAGTCCACCGCCGACTATATAGAGCACCCCACTTACGTTTTCCTAAGTTTACTACATCTTCACTTATGTGCCTAAATTTTCTTATGTTTAAGACATGAATAATTTCCATTCAAGAATTAGTTTTACCTCCTACCGGACTTAATCAACAAATACGAGATAGCTCCATGGCCATATCTCCAAATCATATCTCAAATCTTTTCTTTCAATAATGCCGGTATCGAGGTCTTACTAACTCTAAGTCACAAACTTTCATGTACAAGAAACATGGGTACATATACCCTTTAGTAAACATGTCTTAGATCTAGATATTTTCATCTTTCAACTTATTCACGAAATAAACATAGTCTCGACACTATTCATGATCTATTTATTGATTCTTGTTCTTTTTAAACAAACATGCATTTCAAGAACACAAATTTCACCACATGAATTGTTATAACAAATCTAAGTTGTCACAATGTTTCAATTCATTATAAAAATTTCTTAAATAAGATACAAGAGTAATTTCTTTTAGAAGATCAATTCACAAAATACTACTTTCCTTTTCTTCACCACAAAGTGCTATTCTCAAAATTTATTTCTTTTTATACTTCAAAAATATACAAGGAAACTATCTCTTAATATTTCCACTTCATTTTATATTAATACTAAAGTTTAATTCCAATTAAAAATAAACATTCATGAGTAAAAACCCCAAAAAAAAAACAAATGTGAGGCATGGGTTTTGAACCCCAGACCTACGGCAAACATAGCCAACACCTAACCCGAGCCCGCTAGCCATTTAGTCCATATGGACTTTTGTCAAATATAGCAACCGAAATTCCTTTCATACATTAGTACAGATTTGGTAATTTAATTGAGTGAAGAGAAAAAAAATATATATAAAGGATGGCTATCAAGATTTGAACCGAAGATCTATTATAAGAGGTGCTCACTGGCTAACCAGTAAGTCCAAATGTGATTTCTGTCTAAGAGTTGTATTTGTATACTTTTGTTCATACTTTTCTGAAATTGTTTCTTTTTAACAAAACTTGTTTACCCAATAATCCAATCCTTTAGGATATTGGAATAAACTTCTCTTTGGACTAAAAGAAAATCTTAAATAATAATCAACAAGTCCAAACTTATTTTTTTTGCATATATCTCATTTAAAAAAAAGATTATTTTCTTTCTTTACAAAATTTACATTTCTTTTCAAACTCGAAAATTAAAATCATGCTTTTCTAAAACACTAGTTTATGCCCAACATCCTACAAATAAAAATTTGTGTTAAGAATCAAACATATCTTTTAATCGATTATGGATGTCTCAAAGGAATTCCTTTCATACAAAAGAAAATTGTATTTTTTGACATATGTCAGCATACTTCATAAAAAAATTATTTCCTTCTCTTTTCTTTTTCATCATATCTCTAATTATATGTCGAAATATAGCATTCTTTAACAATTTCTCATACATATCACACATTTGACATACCTAGATTTACGAAAATTGTTTAATTTCTCTTATACAAATTGGGAATTTATAGCATGCCAACAAGTCTCAAATCATAAGAATTTTACAAAATCTCTTTCATGAACAAATTATTATTTTCCAAATGTAAAAAATATACATATGTCAATAATAACAAAATTTTACTTTCTTCTTTCTTAGTCAATAAATCATAAAGCATGTTTATCATATGATATTCATCACTAAAATTCCCACATACTCAACAAGTACAAAAATTGCAATCACATTAACATGATTCATGGTATAAAGAAATTCTTCTTTTTAATTAGCATGATATCACAACAAAATCATCCTCATTCAAAACATGATATACTAGCATAAATTTTATCTTATAATTCTCAAACAATATCTTCTTATACTACTCTTTTTTGTATGCATATCCTACACTAGAAAATAATGAAATCACCCACTAACACAATGTTAATCTATTTGTCAACATAGCATGATTCACTATCAATCTCACCACAATCATGTTATAGTTATTCTATTTTATCAAAACTACTCATTCACTTTTATTAGCATGTACATTCAAAAAAATTAGAAAGTAGGAGAATACCCACCTTTTGTGAAGCTTGAACAATGAAAAGAAAAGAGAACACCACTTCTAGCTCCAAAGATTCCTAGCTCCTAGTAAGGCTTCTCCTCCTAGCAATGGCCTCCAAGCACAAAACTCTCTTCTCTCTTTCTTTTCTTTCTTTCCTTTCTTTCTTTTAATAATGTTTTTGGTGCAAGATAAAGGTAGGAAATGGGGCTCTATTTATAGGATTTTGGGAGGGTCTAAAGTGCAAAAATTCCACCCTAATAACTCTTCAAATTTATTCTACAACTCTCCACTTTCCTAACTCCTAAAACCCCCATCTCTTCATCTCCCCACTCTCCACTAACTTAACTCAAAAACCCTTCTCCTCCTCACTCCATGACCGGCCACCCCCTAGCCCACAAAATGGTCCAAATACATTTGTGTGTGCATGCACACATGCACAAACAAATATGAACACATTTCTATAACTCTAAATGTGTACTAATATTTGTAACTTGTCATGTATTAGTACATGCTTAACTAAAAATGTGATTTTAATAATGGGCTTGCTACATGGGCTCATTACTAATTAATTTATTTAATTATCTATTGGGCTCCTCTCCTAATAGGCCACATTTTAGTTTATAGGTCCATGGATCAAAAGAAAGGCTAAATAAAACTAATGCATGCTAAAAATAGTAAAATGAGAGTAGCAAAATGAGAATAAAAAATTTGCACGTGCACCATACGTGCAAAAAAAATTGAAAAATGCATTTTAATCAAATAGGGGGGAAAATGAATTTCCGTTTTTATAAAATAGATTTAAATATATAAAATAAATAATTGAAACACATAGAAAATATTGTACGTAGCGGCGAGAAATATGTAATTAATACGTGTATTGAAAACACGTAGAAAGCACGTAGAATACAAATATCGAAATATTATATTTTTGTTGACTCAAAATAGGGAAAAATCAATACTGAAAATAAATAAATAGTCGATAATCAAAATACGGGATGAAAACACGTTACAAAATACATGTGCATAACACACGAGGGCAAAATTGTAATTCCAATTTTGCGGGGTGTTACACTCTCCCCCCCTTAGAGTAGTTCCGTCCCCGGAACTCGCTAGGGTAAAGATTGTATTTTGTACAAGCCAAAGAAAATATCATTATTATATTTAGAAAACTGCAACTTTAAGAAAAATAAATGTAATATACACAACAAGAAAAAAAAACAAGACAAACTCTTTATAAGAAAACTATGAATATTAAGATGTTACAAGACGGAACAAGAAAATTAGGAAAATGGCATAAGAACTGAAATGTGACAAGAGATAGAATAGTTTGAGAGAAATTTTCGTACAAAAATAATATTAGGTAAGCTATTAGATAAAAGAGAAAAGTCAATTATGTCGTTAATTTCGAAATAGTTCGGAAAACAATGTGGTGAAGAAAACATAGTCAATAGATAATTTAGAAAAATTTATCGATGTAATAAACGGTAGAAAATTCACAAACTGTAAAACGAAATCTAATTAGCAATTTAAAACATGACCATTGAATAAGAGTTTGGAAAAATAAATGAGAATGAGACTTGGTTGAAAACATAAAATGACATTGTATACCAATTAATAAAATAGTTTGTTAGGTAACTATGATAATTATACACACAATTTGAAAAAAATAGAAAGCATACGTTGAAATACTTTGTGAATATACAAAATTTTGTAGTGATAAAAATATTTTATAACATTAAGACAAAATACTGTAAAGCACATACACGAGATGAAAACACAATTGAAAACAATAATTATATAGTATAGCAAATTAAGACAATAGACATAAATAAGTATATGCAAAAATATTAATGTAGTAATTAGATGAGGGTAAAATGATATGTATAATAAGAATATTGAAATATATATGATATATATAGAAATCATTGGAAAATATATGTAATAACTAAGAGTGTAAAGACAGTTAAAATTTTAGAAAAGATAATGTATAAATAGTGAGTATATGCATTATATTAAAGAAGCGTAAAACTATAAAAGTAATGAGTAGTGATCATTAGTAAAAATTAATATATCAAAACAAATATGCAATAATAATAGTACCAAATGTAAACAATAAAACAAATAGTATGCCACATTTATATAGGTAGAAAATTTCAATCTTGTTAAGAATATATAGGATAAGATACTATAGTACAATAGAAATCAAAATCATATAAAATGAGAGCACATAAGAAAATTTCATAAGAAAAATCCAAAATAATAAATGAAGAAAATAATTGTTGAAATATTAATTTAATAAACGGCAACTTGACAAAATACGTAAAGTAAGAGTAGATATAAACGGGTAAACATAAAAGACCAAATTTTAAGTTTGAAAAACAAGTTTAAAATATCAAGACTAAGGAAGATAGATAAATAATAAATATTCAAATCATAAAAATATTTATTTGAAAAATATTGACTACGGAAAAAGTACCATGATAAAAATCTACAAAAATAATTTGAGAGGGAAGTGTGTAAGGTATCATGAATGACGGTCCAAGCCAACCACGCTTCCACTGCGCCACTCTGATACCCAGGAAAAAATTTGCTCGCATACACTCTCATATTAATGTATACGAGGAGAACATCATGAATGAAATTGAATGTAAGTTCAATAACAACTTCATTCACGACTCCAGCCACCAAAAGAAAAAGGAAGAGAAAATATCAGTATATAGAGCAACACAAATGTAAATCACTTACATTTAAATCTCTATAGACTGAAACTCACACTCTAGTGTCTGCAGGAATAATGTTGTAACTACTCAATAAGGTGTCACGGGTTCTAGACTATAGTTAATGATCTTACTACTCTTTCTAAACAAATCTTTAGTCTATCAAGTTCTGATTTACTTGGGTTAGCTGTAAGAGTCGGTTCCCAGCTAGCGGTGGTCCGAAGACGCTTAAATAACGTGTCGCTTAGGGTTGTTTACATCCGGTTGACAGAAGGACTCTTTTGGCTTGTTCCCAAATTTATCGTCCATTTTTATCGTTCCTTATAAACTTTGACTACTTGTGAAGCATGCTTTGATACCATCTGTAACACCCCGAATTTCAAATAAGGATAAATTCGAGATTTCACAGGATCTTTACTTCACTTCGTACAATTTTACAAGAAATTTAAAACTTTTTATTCACAATACATCAGAGTTCTTACACTGGTTACACAGCGGAAGACTAAAAGATTACAACAATGAAATACAACTTGTATAACTTTAACATCATTTGCAACATCTTTAGCTTCTAAACAGCAACAGCATATCCACTTTATAACACCATTAATGGTCCTTTACCTGCATGTTAATCTGTGGGCACGTCAGTCACTTACAACTGACGAAATGTTATACACGGCTATCCTCTCTATGCCGGGAATAGTATAACGATCTCATACTTTAACAAATCACAAAAAGATTGAATGAACAAGTAAAGTGTCAAAGGTGATTATTCTAAATATAAGTGTATGTTATGCCTTAATGCCTAATGCACACAATCCTATACTAGGATGACACTAATGCACACTTGTTCAGATTCTATGCATCCCATACTACATAGGTCTGAGGGCAAGTGCCTACGTTCTCCACAATAAAGGGCTCGATCCCTCGCCATTAAAACTACCCGGTAGCAAAACAAAGTTCAGACTATTCCACGAATTTGAATCCCAGCCTTGGAGTCCACCGCCGGCTGTTATAACAGATTCCACATCGTGCGAATCGTCCCGTATGTGACCCTCTAGCCCAGTATATATATATATATATACATTGGAGACGGTAAACACAAAAACTCATCTGTCCGACTACTCAAGATCTTGGAGTCCACCGCCGACCCGTCCTCATAGTCCCGGATTAAAATATAATAATCCGTCTCCCACAGGGCAACCTCAGTCCACCAACTGGGTCTATAGTCTTGGAGTCCACCGCCGACTATATAGAGCACCCCACTTACGTTTCCCTAAGTTTACTACATCTTCACTTATGTGCCTAAATTTTCTTAAGTTCAAGACATGAATAATTTCCACACGTAGAATTAGTTGTTACCTCCTACCGGACTTAATCAACAAATACGAGATGGCTCCTTAGCCATATCTCCGAATCATATCTCAAATCTTTTCTTTCAATAATGCCGGTATCGAGGTCTTACTAACTCTAAGTCATAAACTTTCATGTACAAGAAACATGGGTACATATACCCTTTAGTAAACATGTCTTAAATCTAGATATTTTCGTCTTTCAACTTATTCACGAAATAAACATAGTCTCGACACTATTCATGATCTATTTATTGATTCATGTTCTTTTTAAACAAACATGCATTTCAAGAACACAAATTTCACCACATGAATTGTTATAACAAATCTAAGTTGTCACAATGTTTCAATTCATTATAAAAATTTCTTAAATAAGATACAAGAGTAATTTCTTTTAGAAGATCAATTCACAAAATACTACTTTCCTTTTCTTCACCACAAAGTGCTATTCTCAAAATCTATTTCTTTTTATACTTCAAAAATATACAAGGAAACTATCTCTTAATATTTCCACTTCATTTTATATTAATACTAAAGTTTAATTCCAATTAAAAATAAACATTCATGAGTAAAAACCCCAAAAAAAAACAAATGTAAGGCATGGGTTTTGAACCCCAGACCTACGGCAAACATAGCCAGCACCTAACCCGAGCCCGCTAGCCATTTAGTCCATATGGACTTTTGTCAAATATAGCAACCGAAATTCCTTTCATACATTAGTACAGATTTGGTAATTTAATTGAGTGAAGAGAAAAAAAAAATATAAAGGATGGCTATCAAGATTTGAACCCAAGATCTATTATAAGAGGTGCTCACTGGCTAACCAGTAAGTCCAAATGTGATTTCTGTCTAAGAGTTGTATTTGTATACTTTTGTTCATACTTTTCTGAAATTGTTTCTTTTTAACAAAACTTGTTTACCCAATAATCCAATCCTTTAGGATATTGGAACAAACTTCTCTTTGAACTAAAAGGAAATCTTAAATAATAATCAACAAGTCCAAACTTATTTTTTTTGCATATATCTCATTTAAAAAAAAAGATTATTTCCTTTCTTTACAAAATTTACATTTCTTTTCAAACTCGAAAATTAAAATCATGCTTTTCTAAAAAACTAGTTTATGCCCAACATCCTACAAATAAAAATTTGTGTTAAGAATCAAACATATCTTTTAATCGATTATGGATGTCTCAAAGGAATTCCTTTCATACAAAAGAAAATTGTATTTTTTAACATATGTCAGCATACTTCATAAAAAAATTATTTCCTTCTCTTTTCTTTTTCATCATATCTCTAATTATATGTCGAAATATAGCATTCTTTAACAATTTCTCATACATATCACACATTTGACATACCTAGATTTACGAAAATTGTTTAATTTCTCTTATACAAATTGGGAATTTATAGCATGCCAACAAGTCTCAAATCATAAGAATTTTACAAAATCTCTTTCATGAACAAATTATTATTTTCCAAATGTAAAAAATATACATATGTCAATAATAACAAAATTTTACTTTCTTCTTTCTTAGTCAATAAATCATAAAGCATGTTTATCATATGATATTCATCACTAAAATTCCCACATACTCAACAAGTACAAAAATTGCAATCACATTAACATGATTCATGGTATAAAGAAATTCTTCTTTTTAATTAGCATGATATCACAACAAAATCATCCTCATTCAAAACATGATATACTAGCATAAATTTTATCTTATAATTCTCAAACAATATCTTCTTATACTACTCTTTTTTGTATGCATATCTTACACTAGAAAATAATGAAATCACCCACTAACACAATGTTAATCTATTTGTCAACATAGCATGATTCACTATCAATCTCACCACAATCATGTTATAGTTATTCTATTTTATCAAAACTACTCATTCACTTCTATTTGCATGCACATTCTAAAAAAAATTAGAAAGTAGGAGAATACCCACCTTTTGTGAAGCTTGAACAATGAAAAGAAAAGAGAACACCACTTCTAGCTCCAAAGATTCCTAGCTCCTAGTAAGGCTTCTCCTCCTAACAATGGCCTCCAAGCACAAAACTCTCTTCTCTCTTTCTTTTCTTTCTTTCCTTTCTTTCTTTTGATAATGTTTTTGGTGCAAGATACATGTAGGAAATGGGACTCTATTTATAGGATTTTGGAAGAGTTTAAAGTGCAAAAATCCCTCCCTAATAACTCTTCAAATTAATTCATGCAACCTTATATTTTCCTAACTCCTAAAACTTACAACCTTTCATCTCCCCACTCTTCATGAACATAAAGCTCCACTTCTCTCTCTCTCCCTTCATGAAAACCGGCCACCCCCCTAGCCCACAAAATGGTCCAAATACATTTGTGTGTGCATGCACACATGCACAAACAAATATGAACACATTTCTATAACTCTAAATGTGTACTAATATTGTAACTTGTCATGTATGAGTACATGTTTAACTAAAAATGTGATTTTAATAGTGGGCTTGCTACATGGGCTCATTACTAATTAATTTATTTAATTATCTAGTGGGCTCCTCTCCTAATGGGCCACATTTTAGTTTATAGGTCCATGGATCAAAAGAAAGGCTAAATAAAACTAATGCATGCTAAAAATAGTAAAATGAGAGTAGCAAAATGAGAATAAAAAAATTTGCACGTGCACCATACGTGCAAAAAAATTGAAAAATGCATTTTAATCAAAATAGGGGGAAAATGAATTTCCGTTTTTATAAAATAGATTTAAATATATAAAATAAATAATTTAAACACATAGAAAATATTGTACGTAGCGGTGGAGAATATGTAATTAATACGTGTATTGAAAACACGTAGAAAGCACGTAGAATACAAATATCGAAATATTATATTTTTGTTGACTCAAAATAGGGAAAAATCAATATTGAAAATAAATAAATAGTCGATAATCAAAATACGGGATGAAAACACGTTACAAAATACACGTGCATAACACACGAGGGCAAAATTATAATTTCCAATTTTGCGGGGTGTTACACTGACGATGTCAGTTTCCCCTTATGTAAGGTTTCCGTCATACAATTCTCGTCTTTGAATATATATTTTGTTGTGGTATGCTAATAAGCTTTTTCGCCACAGCACATTATACTTAGATGTGACATTATGAAGACAAGGGAAATAACTTGTACGGAGTATTAGTTAAGGTTGAATTACAATACCGTTTCTCTATCCCTACTGCTCCTCATAATGTACTTTTCAGAATTTTAACACAAACAATTACATATCTAAAGCCCCAAGGTCTGATATCAATATTGGCTATTTATAGCAGTCCATATCGACATCATATGCATAACATATAGAGAGATCATATAAACATAAATATAAATATAAACGCTAGCATAATACTACTAATAGGGTTAACCTTATATTTAGATTTTAGCTAGTACACAAGCGGAAACAATGATTTCCTTGATAACCTGAAAACTTACAGCGATGGATCTTATACGATAAGGATACGCAATGATTCCCACCTTCGTTCGCAAGTGGCTACGAAAGGATGACAAATATTGAAGAGCAAAGGAAAGAACTCATTTCTCTTTACAGGGATCTTGAGAAATTATTATGAGATTACAATTTATGTCATATGTTGTAACTCTCAATCCTATACTACACCTCTTTATTTATAGGAGGGGGGATTATGAGGCAAGAATATATTTTCTGTATATTTTTTTCACTTCTATTTATTTTTTTTGCAGAAGATAGACATACTAGAAAAATATCTTCTCCAAAAACAATAATAGAGATGTTTTACTTAGAACATAATTATCCCCCTATAATGCTATAGGATCAAGAGGAGGAATCCTATTTGGCTTTAAAGATTCCTGTTTTTCCCTCATCTCGATTAGGAGATTAACGTTCTTCCTGGCGGTTCGGCTTCATTGGGCCGAATTCAATTGTGAACTTAATGTGGTGTTGGTTTACGGACCGTCTACCGCAAATCAACGAGAGGCCTTTTGGAACGAACTTATCTCCTTCCAAAATGCCACTCAGGGATTTTGGTTATTTTGTGGCGACTTTAACATCACCAGATTTTTCTCTGAAGGATCGAGTGGTCCCGTTTCCTCCCCTGACTCATCCCGTTTTAACGATTGCATTCACTCCCTTCACTTGACGGATCTTCCTCTCAATGGCTGATCATTCATTTGGTCTAATATGCGGGTGTCGCCGACCATGGCTAAGCTAGATCACTTTCTTGTTTCGTCAGATTGGATCAATTTTTTTCATAATTCCTTTGTCTCTGCCTTACCTAATCCGTCTTCGAATCATGTTCCTATCTCGCTGTCTTCTAACTATAATTTCTCCAGATATTTCAAATCCCGCTTTGAGAAGTTTTGGTTGGAAGACCAGACCTTCGTCAACCTTATTACGGAATGCCTCTCCTTTATTAGGGATCTTCCAAGCTTGGACGTATTTTGATTAAGCTCCACGCTATCAAATACGGTTGTAAAATTTAGCGTAAAGAGAATCTTACTAACGCTAATTTTCTTAAAAATTTCTTACTATCCACCATTCAATCCATTGATCAACTTAGGAAACGTGGACCTATCTCGGATTTCCTTCGCTCCAAAAGGGTGTCTTGTAAAAAAGATTATGCGACCTTTCTTCACAATGATCACATTAAATGGGCTCAGAGGGCTAAGTTTCGTTGGTTGAAGGAGGGTGACGGCAATACCTCCTTCTTCCAAAACTATGCTTGTTACCGTCAGCGATGCAATCGTATTTCTTCTATTATGGACAATGGTAATGAAATTACTACTGTGTCGGATATTCATGCCACCTTCCTCCATTTCTTTAAAGATATTTTTGGTTCCCAAAGCCCGCACTCCATTCATCTGGACTGGAATCAATTGTACGGTCAGCAGACGATTGAACTTTCCAGCCTGGAAGTTTCTTTCTCTTTAGAAGAGATTAAGTCAGCTGTGTTCGCCTTAAAAAGTGATTCTGCCCCGGGCCCAGATGGGTTTCCAGCTTTCTTTTTTCAACATTTTTGGGATTGTCTCAAAGACGATCTGTTCCAAATGTTCTCCGATTTATTCCAAGGCAATTTCTCCTTTGATAGGATCAATTATGCGCATATAGTCCTTATTCCCAAATTTTTGGGAGCCAATAAAGTTTCAAATTTTCGGCCTATAAGCCTTCTTAATACTACCTTCAAGATCATTATAAAAGTTCTTTCGTCCCGCCTCAGTGCGGTTATATCTCCCTTAATCGATTTGGCCTAAACGGGATTCATAAAAGATTGTTTCATCTTGGATAGCGTGACGTCGGCCCAAGAAATCATTTCCGATTGCCATAGATCCAATTCGAAGGGGATTCTTTTAAAATTATACTTTCAAAGAGCGTATGATAACGTTAGCTGGGAATTCCTCTTCGAAATCCTATTTCATCGTGGGTTTTGTCCTAAATGGATCGCTTGGATTAAATCCAGTCTCTTCGCTGGTACACCGTCCATTCTTGTAAATGGAACGGAAGGCCACAAGTTCAGGTGTAAGCGGGGTCTCTGCCAAGGAGACCCGATTTTCTCTCTCTTATTTTCTCTTGTGGCTGATGTGTTTAGTAAGTTACTCCGTAACGCTTGGGATGCCGATGTTATAGAAGGTCTTAGAATGTAACACCTCGAATTTTTATAATACCGAAAATATCTGTCTTTATATATTTTGAGTGGTAAAAATTATTTTTATGTATTTTATTTAAATATTGACACTGGTATGGTTATTGTGGTCGTTTGGTATGATTGATATATTGGAGCTACGAGTTGAAGTTTTATGTGAAGAGGTATTGTTTATTTTTATTTTATTTTATAATTTTGGAGAATTATTATGCGATAAATTTAGTGTATTTTGTATGGTTGGTATTATTAAAGAATAAAGTTGGGGTTATTTGAAATACTTTGGAGGTTTGTGGGCTTATTTGTAATTAACCCTTTATAATTATTTATTTTATAATTTTTTTTTTTATAAAAAACCCCTTCTCATCTCCTTCTTCCTCCCTTCTTTTCCTTCTTCACTTCCGATCGCCAAAACCAAAAAAAAAAAAAAAAAAAAAAGAACCCATTGGCTGATCTTCTCCCAGCCCGAATCCATGTCAATTCTTCATTGTTTTCAAATTAATTTGGTAGGATGGCTAATTTGAGGGTCCTCTACGTCGTGGTGGTGTCCGTTTTTCGAAAGGGTTTCGAAAAGGTAAACCCTAGATTTTATTTTTGTATAAAATTTTGTGTGGTTAATTTATTTTGAGTAAAATGGTTATGGTAGGGAGATTAGGAGGTGTTGGTCATTGTAGAGGTAAGAGATTAGCAAATTATTGGGGGTTTTGCAAGTTGCTAAAAATTAGGGTTTTGGGTTTGTAAAAGAGAATTATACAGGTATGAATTATTTCTTGTATGGTAATGGAAAATATAGTTGAGTTATTAAGATATTTTGGGGGTGAGTCTAGTTATTGTTAGGGGATAAAAACACCCGTAGGAATTTATCTTATACGTACATTGCACGTGCGTATCCCAGACGTTCAATAAAACGTCTGTGTGATATTAAGATTAGTGTTATTATTTTTCTGTGGTTGATTTGGATGAATTGAGCCTCAATTGTGTGGAAATTTGATAATAGGTGATGTTAGCGATTTCGGATGCGTGGCAGGGTGCTTCGAGTCTTCGCGGGATGCTATGTGAGTATGATTGTTTTTATTTAATGTATCTAATGTGCCATGCAAGTTTTTAAATTAAGGTCGTCGTGTGTTGATGTTTGTAGATAAATAGTTATATGCTTCGAGTTTGAAATGATCAGAGATATGTGTGTGTATGTGTGATGTGTGATCATATGATTAATGTGATAAAGATGGAAAGTATGGTATGTATGATGTGATATTGTGATGCGATAATAAGATGAAGTGAATGATGTGGTGTATGTGTACTAGGTGTGTTATGTGGGTGATAAATTGGAAAATGTTATGTGATAGAGTGATGCGAAATTGATATGATGTATGTGTGACGTGTGGGTCGTAAATGAGAATTTGATACGATAATTGCTGAGACTAATGGTTTGCGTATGCTTATGAATTTAATGGAGACATGCTTTCATGGTATGTTATAATGGCAAAATTGTATTATAAAGGTGTTATATTCTTAAGACGTTATGATATACAGGAGATATCTATATATATGGAGTTATATTATAACGAAGAGATATATATATGGAGAAATATTATAAAGGAGATATATTATAAATGAATATATGGAGATATTTTATTAAAGGAGTTATTATAAAGGAGTTATGTTGCAAATGAGTTGTCTTATAAAGGAGTTATATTTTAAATGAATATAAGGAGTTATGTTATAAAGGAGTTATTATAAAGGAGTCCTATTATAAAGGAGTTATATTAAAGGAGTTATTGTATTAAAGGAGTTATTTTATAAAGGAGTTATATATATTGCCCCAAATTATATTTGGGGAACAGGAGTTATATATATATATAATGATATTGCCCCAAATTTTATATTTGGGGAACAGGAGTTATATTGTGAAGGAGTATATAATAAAAGAGATACGTATATGTATATAAAGGAGAATTAAATATTGCAGTGCCGCACAATCTCCCGGGGTTTGGGCTAGACCCCACAGGCCCGGGATACACCCGGGAACAGGAGTTATATTTATATTGCCCCAAATGTTATATTTGGGGATCAGGAGTTATATATTGCCCCAAACTATGTTTGGGGATCAGGAGTTTCCCTAGCTAGTATAGGGCCAGGAGGAAGACGTAGCCTCGGACGTGTAAGACTCTGTGTGAGCATCGATCCGCGTGTTATATTTTACTTTTGATTAGCCTTTTGGCTTTAGTCTTGGTTGGACAAGCGCGCAACCGTACTTTCAATCCAGCCCACAAATGGTAGATGCTTAGGACACCTGGATCTGGGTGATGTGGTGGGTTAGCGGGATTGAAATGTACGGGATGGGAGGCACAGAGATCCCTGTGTTGTACGAGGAGGTCAATTGTGTGGGCACTGAAAAGGAGAAAATATAAATGTGTATGTGTATTGAAAGAATATATGTATATGTAAAGATACGGATGATATGATATCTTACGGAGATTACTTATATTATGGGAGATATGAATATACTACGGGGGAGATATATATATATGTGTGTGTGTGTGGGTATATATTGGCATATGGCTATACTTATGATGCGATATTGGCAAATGAAGGAACATGAGTAGAGGAGAGTGAGAAAGTAAAGTAAAGAAATGAATAGTATATAGAGTATGTATGTGAATGAATGTTAGAAATAAAGAAGAGTTATGCAATCATGATTGAAAGGTAAGGTGAGATATAATATGAGAATGAAAAGTTAAAGTAAGCGGTATTATGAGTTGTGAATGGAGATTTAAGTAAAATACAGTATGATATGAGTGGTTCCACCTGGGAATTGTGTCAAGGAACTACCTGCCCGCTGTTTCTGTGGAAATGGTGGGAACTACCTGCCTTGGCATAATTCGCAGGGTGAGTGGGCATGATAGTGCTAGTGATTAATGGAAACGAAGAATTAATTAAGTGAAGATGAATAGTGATTGGAGTAAATTAATACCCAAGCTATCGGCTTTGGGGTGTGATATATTATTGCCCAAACTATGTTTGGGATATGGAGTATAAATTGATGAGAATGATAGTGAGATCAAATGATAATTTGAGTTATGAGTGAAAATAATAACTGAATGAATAATAACTGAATGAAATAATGAGATGTGAATGAGCTATAAGGCATGCTTTTGATGCAATGAGAATAAGCATTCTAATTAGAGATGTGTTAATGATGTGATGAAATGTGAGTAAATCGCATGGGCAATGAGATGTGGTATTATGAGAATAGATGCATATGTTTACGATGTGATACTTATTATAACGCAATAAAATAAATACCTGTATTATGAGATTGGGTATGAAAATGGTTATTAAAGAAAGTATGTTGTGATATGAGTTTGTGTACCTTGGAAGTGTGTCGGGGAACTACTCGCCTGCTATTTCCGTGGAAATGGTGGGAACTACCTGCCTCGGCACAACTTTCAGGATGAATGTGTGTATTGATGACATAATATAAGTAAATGAAACGCATGGCTAAATGGAGTTGGAGAAATGATGTAATAACATCATATAGTTATATTAATATAAATAGTGAGATGCTGATATGACGATAAGTGTGGAAAGATGAATATTCGTATTATGCGAATGTAAGATAAGTATATATATATATATATATATATATATATATATATATATATATATATATATATATATACGAGGTTGATGTGAAGTGTATTATGAAATGTGGGAAGTTATGGATAATTAAATAGTTGAATGCAGGTTTGGCAGAGTATTTGATATGTCATTGTATTGACGATGTTGTTGTATTCAAGATTCAGGTTGCCTTATTTTAATTTGGCATTCGTAAGTTTAATTTATTTTTCTTTATACTATTTTAATTTGTTATTTGATTAATAACTATACTCACACCAGAAATGGCTAACCCCTTAGTGTTTGGGGGGTTAGGAGAGTCTGAGGACTACCCTAGATCCCCCACTGTTGCAGGTTCTCATCAGTGCAGAGGTGAGGCGTGGATTGGTAGTATAACTTTTTATTTTAAAAATTTGTATTATTTAGTTATAGGAATAGTGAAATTTATGATTTAAATTGTATTATGGGTGTATAAGCATATATATGACGATGATGAGTATAGTGTGAGGTGGTGTGGTATGTTTGTGACCCGTACCCACCTTGTTGTGGAGTACCAGGCTCTGTGGTAGGTTTTACAAGGGTTTTTCTAAAAATTTACCTTGTTTTTCAAAGAAATTTATAGTTTTTAATTGATATTTGATAATCCGTTATGAGTTTGGCCCCCAGAGCATTATATATTATTGCCTGTGTGTATCTGCTCATTTTGGCCTGGGGAGCCCATGAAAATATTATGTTGATTGTGAGCTACGGAATTTTGAGCAGAATTCCGTAAGCTTTTTGTGTTTCGGGGCAAAATTTACAGGGGAGACTCTGTCAAAATTTTTCCTGAAATATAACTTTCTTAGTTTATGATCAAAGTGATATAGAAATTGAAAGAATTGAATTTGGAGACTTAGTTTAAAAAAAAAAGAAAAAAAAAAGAAAAAAATTGGGGCGTTACAGGGGGGTTTTCATTCTTTTCGTGGCGTGTTGAACCTTCAATACGCCGATGATACCATTATCTTTGCGAAACCCAATGGGTGCTCATTACGTAACCTTAAGTTACTTCTCTATGTCTTTGAATGTGCATCTGGTTTAGTCATTAACTTTCAAAAGTCCTAGGTGCTATGGCTTGGAGGGTCTCCTAACCGTCAATCGAAAATAGCGAAATTCTTTAACTACCCTTCGGCCTCTTTTACGACCCATTATCTTGGTATCCCGTTGAGATGGGAGAAGCTTCATAAATTGGATTGGATGCCGATGATCGAAAAATTTGAATCCAGACTTAACGGCCGGTCTGGTAAACATCTATCAAGAGGAGGTATACCCATTCTTGTTAACTCCGTTCTCTCTTCTATCTCCTTATATATAATGTCTTTCTTCTACCACCCTTCTTGGGTGATTAAGAGGATCGATCAAATCAGAAAGAATTTCTTCTGGCTGGTGCAGCTTCTTATAAAGCGGGTACTCACCTCTGCAATTGGAAGTTGATCTGTACTTCTAAGGCAGCTAGCGATTTAGGGGTCCTCAACCTCAGGCACCAAAATTTAGCTCTTCTGGGAAAATGGTTATGGAGATTTCTTAAAAATGACCAACTTTCATGGATTCGTCTTATCTCTCTCAGATGTTTCTTTCGTCGTAAGATGTGGGATTTTCCAACTCACACTTCCTGCAAGGCCTCTTCGTTCTGGAAGGGATTCTGGAAAGTAGTCGGTCCTTTCCGGTGTGGCTTAGTACATGTGTGCGCTGTTGGTGCTAAGACCAAATTCTGGGAAGACCTTTGGTTCGGTAATCTCAAGCTTGCTTACGCTTACCCTGAGTTATACCAGTTAGCTTCCAATTCCTCCACCACGGTGGAAGACTATGTTTCGGTTATTAATAACCAAAAAATTTGGTCGATTCCTTTCTCGTGTGCTCTTCCTCCGCCTCTTGTGGACAACCTACATGACTTATTCAGCTGCATCAACCTTTGGCATCCCATTGATGACTTCAAATGGAGATGGACCAGAACTGGTAATTACTCAGTTACATCCTTCTATAACTTCCTTAATTTCGGAGGTATCTACTCCCCGTGTTCTAAGTTCCTATGGACTAGTTGTGTTCCTCTCAAAGCTAAAATCCTAACTTGGTTAGTGCTTAACAACAAACTTCTTACTGTTGATGTCCTTAACAAGATGAACGTGGCCTTAGGTCAATCTTGTGCTTTATGTTCCTCTGATCATGAGGACGCTGATCATCTGTTTCTTAAATGTAGCTTTATCCAACCGTTATGGATGATTACTGTTATTGCCTGGCAAGCGCCGCATATCCCCTGTGATTTTTTCACCTGTTGGACGAATCAATCTCTCATAAAAGAATTCCGTAAATCCTGGAGCCTCACCATTATGGCCATAATTTGGGTTATCTGGTCTGAACGAAACAATCATATTTTTAATCAATCGGCCTCATCGATTGATTGCATCATCGAGGAATTTTTATTTTTCGCTAAGTTCTGGCCGTCCACTTTAACGTAAGATAAAGTTGAAGGATTGCACTTAAGTCGCCTGGATGATGCGATTAGTTTGTTTTGTTTGACTAATTATTAATCTCAATATTCTTGAATTTGTCTAATTTGTGCTTTCTTTCCTTCATTATGTAGACATGATGCTATTGTGGTGGTTGTTTGCCTTCTTCAAGGCTGTCTTTTTGGGTCATTTTGATTATGGCCGACAGGTTTGGTCTGTTTTCTTCTTGTTCGACTGTTCTGGTCTGGGGGTTTTTGCTCTGATGGTTCGATTGTAATGTATAAAAGGATCCTCCTCCTTTTCTGTGTTGTAAGGCTGGAGGTGTTTTGGGGTGGTTTTAGGTCTATCTTTTGGCTCCCGCTTCTCTAATGTGGTCACTGGCTTTATTGAATGTTTATTTGTTTCTCTTTATAGCTGTAATGGTATTTTCTGTTTGTTGTGTTTATGCTGGATTTTGTCGCGTTGGTGTTATCTGCGGTTTAGCAGTTATTGGTTATTTTCAGGGTTGTTGCTTCTTGGGCTCTGAGTTATTTCGGTTATTTTTGCTTCTTTGTCCAGTTCTTTTCCTTGTATCGTTGATCCCTTCACTGCTTCGCTATCTATTTGGCAGTGGTGGGCTTAGCTCTTGGTTATTTTGCTTCGACTATCTGTTAGCCTATTTATGGTTTGTTCTCGGTTGGTTCTCCGACTCCCTCCTTTATGGTGTCGGTATTGAGTTGTCGTTTTTAGGGGCTCATGCCGTCGCCGCTCTTTTCTATGTAGCTTCTCCTAACGGAGATTGCCATGGTTCTGTCTCCCCTTCGTGTGGGTTTATTACTGCGCCTTGCGGACCTCGATCGCCTGTATAATTGTTTTTCTGGCAGTCAGGTCCGCCTTTGTGCTCTGCCCTCACCTCGTTTTTCTTCGTCATTTGCTGTCCGTTGGTTAGCCTCACTGAGGCATTGTTTACGGAGGTGTCGCGTTCCCTGGGGCCTAGGGCTTTTCGGAGTCGCCCTATGCATTGGGTCTGGAGGGGCTGATGCTTGGCGTTCAATGGATCTTAGTGCCATCGATGGACACATGTTTTGCCTTCGACCCCCTCCTCATTTGCGGCTTTCTTTTTTGGGTTCCTTTTGTATCGTTGTTTTTCGTTAGCAATCTTCTCAATTGCAACCGTGTATATTTCGATGTTGTTGTTTTCTTATAGTTTTACTTTAGGTAAAATTGTACTTTGTTGTTCTCGTTGATTTATATATTTATTGGGCAGGAATCATATGATTCTATCCATGTTATCAAAAAAAACTATCCCCCTGTGATGGGCCACCAAACTTGGGGTTGGTTCATGGGCCCGACCTACAAGCCCATGTAGATTAACATCACTCTTTAAAACTTTTTCAAATAGAACCCTGCCAGATTTTGCATTTAAGCAGCCGTTAACATACACGAAAATTACAAAGTTGTCTTGTTCTAGAAAGAGAGTAAACAATTTCCTTTTGAAGAGTCAAAACTCCTGCGTCTAGGAGGAGTCCACTAATTTTCTTTACCAAACTAACAAAAAGTAACTCCTGTCTAATCCCACTATTTGTCAAGAATTATTGAGGTAGATGGCCATGTAGTCCTGTTGGGAAATGGTATCTTAACATCATTTATGAACTAGTTTTTTAGCAATTTTTTTTAGTAAGATCCTCTATAAATTAGTGAGAGATCTTTAATAAATTTATGTTCACCTTCAGGAGTAGATCAAAATTATATATTTATTTGCTTAAAACAGTTATCGAGTGAATAAGAAATTGTCTTCCAAACTGCGGCAATTCATTTCTGAAAAATGAGTTGAGGGACTTTAGTCCCACATCGGAAAAAATAAATGAATTAGAATGGTATGTATATCAACCATTTTCTTGGCATTGTATGATAGCGAGCTAAAAGGCTCTTTTGCGCGCACGCATGGGGGAATTCTCGGACCAGATTACATGCGGCTTGTGTACGCCCGCACGTCCTGCAGACACAAATACCGGACTGACGTAAACCCACTGATGTAAACCCACATCATGCAGAGCCACTCTGCCATTATAGGGGTTGCATTCACTCACATGTCTGTCATTACAGCCCGAGTGCATTCATTCACCTGATTTTCCCCTGCACCTATAAATAAAGGCTCATTTCCTCCCAAAACACACCAAAACTCCTCCTCCCCCCCCCCAACCCATTTTTTTCCCTATTTTGTTCTTCTGGTTCGGTCGTTCGGTGGTAAAATTCAAACACTGTTCAATTCGAGAGCGTGGTGTCGTGCCTATGTCAACACTCTACTGTCGTTTCATCCTGAAAGATGAGCGCCTCTACAAACTCCAGCACCCGGAGGAGGCAAACCTGTTTTAAGCGGATTGTGTGACAAACAAGGCTCATTACAAATCGATTTGGTTTTGTGATTTTGTTCTTTTTCATTTTCCTTTTAATTTGTTTGCATCTCTTCTTCTCCTCCTTATCTGATTTTGTGTCTAGATCAAACTTGGTTTTATTGCAAAGAATTTTATAACCAAATTTTATAACAAACTTAAAACAGATTTATTGATCTTATTTCTCTGATTTTGAGGCACCCATTTTGTTTTCTTTTTCAATCTAAAAATTTGCACTTGTGTTGTGTGTTATCATAATCGAAATGACAACTGCATCAAAAAGCATTGCGACAGCCGAACCGGTCCAAGTGCCGACTGTAGATGCGACACAAGTGCCACTATTGTTGTGGCACTGGGGAGAAACATGAGAAGTTTAGCGGGCAGAATTTCAAGAGGTGGCAACAGAAAATAATGTTCTATTTCATCGTCTTGAATGTTGCAAGATTCATAAGTGAAGAAGCTCCAAATCTTAAAGAATATGAGCAAGATTACCAAGTCATCGCCATTGTGGATGCTCGGAAAAGTTATGATTACCTATGTAGGAACTACATAATGAACGGATTAGCCCGTTCCTTGTACAATGTTTATATATTAACAAAAGAACTGTTAAAGAACTTTGGGAATCTCTATATCAAAAATATAAAAAATGAGGATGTCGTCGCCAAGAAATTCATTGTGGGCCACTTTCGAGATTACAAAATGGTGCATTCCAAAATGGTGACCAGTCAAGTTCAAGAAATTCAACTGATCTTACATGAGATACATGCTGAATGTATGAACTTAAGTGAAAGTTTTCAAGTTAGTTGTATTATTAAAAATTTGCCATCAGGTTAGAAGGACTTCAAAATCAACCTAAAGCATAAGCAAAAGGAACTGGGCATTGAGGATCTCACTGTCAGACTTTGTATTGAAGAAGATAACAGAGGATATGAAAAAATCGGAGCCATCAATCATGCGGCCAAGGCTAATGTGGGGGAACACAGTCAACGTTTCAAAAAACACAACAACAAGGTGTCCAAGTTGGGGCCTAAGGGAGGAATCTCCAAGAAGCCTGTAACACCCCGTGTTAAAATATATAATAATATATAAAATATATGAGGGAATTGGAGTTAGCCCCATAGGATTTCCTATGGGGGTGTATATGGAATTAATGAGTAATGGGGGGGTCCCACAAGAAGAGAAAAGGTAGCATTGCCTTGATTGCTACTTTCTCCACTTGTTGACGTGGAGGGTGAGTAGGTGGGGGCCCGCTACGTTGTGAGAGGCAGCAAGAGCTGCTCCGTCCGCTGACGTGGGTATAAGGCCCACTTGGGGCTTTTGTTCTCACAGAAGAGGAGAGAGAGAGTATTAGATAGTCCCACATTGAGAATTGAAATAGATTAAATAACTATAGATAATTAAACCTATGATCAAGAGTCACCAATCCGGTTAACCACCTTTTGAGAGGCAGATTCTGGTGGGCAGTTGTACTATACTATAAATAATTTATCTGATAAATTGTATAAATTGTCTGAGCTTGGGGCAGGGGCATTACAAAGCTGAAGTTTCAGGGCAAGTGCTTCAACTATGACAGGTTATGTCACAAGTTTGCTGATTGCAGACTATCCAAGAAGAACATGAACAGAGAAGCAAATGTTTTTGAAGGCATTGCTCAAGACATTTCTGATATCAACCTCTCAGCAGTGGTCTCGGATGTAAACATGATGGGTTCAAACCCCAAGGAATGGTGGATTGACACTGGAACTACTCGACACGTGTGCTCCAACAGAAATATGTTATTCATTTTTGAACCATTAAAGGATGAGGAGAAGATGTTTATGGTGAACTTGGCAACTTCAGAAATCAAGGGCCAAGGCAAGATGATCTTGAAGATGACTTCTAGGAAGGAACTGACTCTGAACAATATTGCATATGTTCCTGAAATTTATAAGAACTTGGTATCTAGTTGGTTGCTTAATAATCAGGGATTTCATTTAGTGTTTGAGTCAAACAAACTTATTTTTCGATGAGTGAAATGTAAGTTGGTAGAGGATACATGAGTGGTGGAATGTTTAATCTCAATGTAATTACCATGGTCAAGAATATCAATAAAGCTAGCTCTTCTACTTATATGCTTGAATTTTTTAATTTATTGCATGGTAAACTAGGACATGTTAATTATGATACTTTGCGTAGACTAATTAACTTGAATCATATACCAAATTTTTAAATTGATTCCAAACATAAGTGTGAAATATATGTTGAGACAAAGCTAATCTAAAAATGACATAAATGAGAGGTGGTAATAAGTATTTTATTATCTTTGTTGATGATAGCACAAAATATTGTTATTTTTATTTGCTTAAAGGCAAAGACAAAGCTATAGAGAAATTTGTTCTCTATAAAAATGAAGTTGAGAATCAACTTAACAAGAAAATTAAGGCACTAAGAAGTGACCGATGTGGAGAGTATAAATCGTTATTTGCTGACACTTGTGCTAAGTATGGAATTATACATGAAACTAAAGCGCCTTATTCTCCTCAGTCTAATAGTGCTGCTGAGCAAAAGAATCGTACCTTGAAAGAAATGATGAATGCAATGTTAATAAGTTCTGGTTTGCTACCAAACTTGTGGGGAGAAACTATTCTTTCTGCTAACTACCTTTTGAATAAGGTGCCAAAAAAAGAAGAAGATAAAATTCCATATGAATTAGGAAAAGGAAGAAATCCATCATACAATTACTTGTGAATGTGGAGATGTCTTGCCAATGTTGCAGTACCTCCATCTAAGAAAGTAAAAATAGGACCCAAAACGGTTGATTGCAATTTCATTGGCTATGAACATAATAGTAGTGTTTATCAGTTCTTGGTGTACCAATCCGATATCTCTGCTATACCAAATAACATGATAATTGAGTCAAGAAATGCATCGTTCTTTGAAGATGTATTTCCATGTAAGCATAACGAAGAACCGAGTTCTTCTAAACAAACGCATGAGACTATCAGTGAAGATAGTGAAAATCAAGATGAAGCAGTTGAGGAAGAACCTAGATGTAGTAAAAGAACAAGAACGGAAAAATCTTTTGGTCTATATTTCTTGACTTTTATGCTTGAAGGTGAACCCCAAACTTTCAAAGAAGCGGTGAGCTCTATTGATGGTCCTCTATGGAAAGACGTCATTAAAACCGAAATTGATTCTATCTTGCAAATCATACTTGAGAACTAGTGGATCTTCCACCAGGTAGTAAACCATTAGGTTCCAAATGGATTTTCAAGATAAAAATAAAATCTGATGGGTCAATTGATAAATACAAGATAAGACTTGTTATCAAAAGATATAGACAAAAGCAATGTCTAGATTACATTGATACATATTCTCCTGTGACGAGAATATATTTTAATAGGATGGTACTTGCAATAGTAGCATTGCGCAATCTTGAAGTATATCAAATGGATGTGAAAATAGCTTTTCTTAATGAAGATTTAGATGAAGAAATCTACATAAAATAACCTGAGAATTTTTCAGCTCCACGACAATAAAAGAAAGTATGTAAACTGGTGAAGTAATTATATGGCTTAAAACAAGCAGGAAAGCAATGGTATGAGAAATTTGACAATGTCATGATGACAAATGACTTTAAAATCAATGAATGTGATAAATGTGTACATGTCAAACACACTGAAAGTGGATATGTCATAATATGCTTGTATGTAGATGACATGCTTATTGTTGGAAGCAATGATAAGATGATTAAATCTACTAAAAACATGTTAAACTCGAGGTTTGACATGAAAGACATGGGACTAGCTGATGTTATATTGGGAATTAAAATCACAAGAATATCAGACAAGCTTGTTTTAAGTCAGTCACATTATATTGGCAATATTCTTGAAAATTTTGATAAAGATAATTCTGGAATTGACAGAATTCCAATAGATCTAACTTTACATTTATCCAAGAATAAAGGTGAGTGTATTTTTCAAGTAGAATACTCTGGAATCATAGGAAGTCTAATGTACTTGATGAGTTGTACAAGTGTAACACCTCGAATTCCAAATAAGTCTGAATTCGAAGTTCCATGGGATCTTTACACTTCACTTCGTACAATTTTACAAGGAATTTAAAACATTTTATACAATAATGATTACATCAACACATCAGAATTATAAATTACAACATGATATATGAATTGAATAACAACTTGAACATTCCTTTAAGCAACATTCATTCTTTAGTCTTGTCAATCACTTTATCCTGCATAGAACTGTGGGCACGTCAGTTGCATACAACTGGCGCTAGGATATAATATATCAATTTCTTTTACTTAGAAAGCACACACTTGTCACAAACAAAGCTAAGGGGGACTATCTTATTGATGTCGTGTGTGAAAGTGCACTTAGTCCTTAATGCAGTTAGTTATAATTAATGACACTAATGCGCACTTGTTCGGATTCTATGCATCCCATACTATATAGGTCCGAAGGCAAGCCCTCTTCATCTTGTAGGGTTTATTCCCTCACCATGAGTTAAACTATTACGGTAACTACAGTAAGTATCCTAGATGTTCTATGAGTTACGAGTCCACGCCCAGACAGCCTCGAGGGGAATCCCACGTCATGACATGACGCATCATGCAGACAACCTATGGACAATTCGCCTCCGTCATGGAACGATGGTACTATGTAGTCACCAAACACCCCACAAGCGTTGCCACAGTCCCGATAATTCCAGAGATGTATCTACTCCATGACATGACGCATCAAGCAGGCAGCCTGTGAATACTCTCACATCATAAATCCGAGGCCTTCATACTTGTATTTTTCTCTTACTTTCATCACATCTCCACTATGTGTCTAATCCTTAGATAATTGAATCATGAATAAAATTAATACTCTAGAATTAGCATTACCTCTACATCGGTCTTTAAACATCAATCATTTACCATGACCCAATTTTGGTTTTTTATCATCACATTTATCTTTCAAAATTTTCATTTATGCTAATGTAAGGACTTAGCTAAACTCCAGTGTCAAACTTGTTTCATGTTCATCAAAAGAGAGTTCATATTCATAAATTTCATATTTCATCATGTTTCTTTTAATTCATTTTCCATGCACAATTTGCATAATTTAAACAACAATTTCATATTTAATCTTACTCAATTTTTATATGGTAGAAATCTCATTTTAAATCTCTACACCAAAATTCTTTACATTCAAAAAATGTTCGTTGTATTTAATTAGTACAATCATACTCTAAGAAACTTTATTAAATCCTTCTTCTCAAAAATTGCTTCTAATTCCCATTTTAATAAGTCAAATATTGTAGAAATAATTTTCATGAAGTCTATGTATTTTTTTAAGAATTCTAATAATTTTTCTCAATTTTTATACACTTAAAAACTACTTTTAAATATCAAAATAGAAAGAAAAAAACCAAAAATCCAAAAAAATGGCCACAGGCCGGATTCGAACCCAGTCAACCCCCCCCCCCCCCCCCCCCCCCCGCCAGTGAACAGTAACCGACCCAAATCACACCCGAGATCCAGTAAGTCCAAGAGTGACTAACTGTCATATAGAGAACTTAAATTATACTTAAGGTCTGGCTTTCGGATTTGAATTAAAATCAAATTTTCAGAAAAACAGAGTCTCTTGAGATACTCTAACCCAAGACCAACTACTCCGCTCAGTTACAGTAATGCACCCAAAACGCACCCGAAGACCAGTAGGTCTGAGTGACTAACCGATATAGAGTTGGATTAAAATACTTTTGTATTAGACTGTACTTTATCTAGTTCTTCCTTTAATAAACTCGGTTTTTCTCAATCAATTTGTTCTTATAAAAATCTATATCTTCTCCAGAATTATTTTCTTTGAAAAACAATAACTTATATTTTCTTAGATTGTCAAAATCTCATTTTAAACACATAATATAGTATTTCTCTTTAGTTCTTTTTAAAAAAATGGAATATTAATACATTTTCGACATAGAAGAAATTTCTTTTTAGAATAATCTTTTATCAACATATTTCCCTTTCATTCACAATGTGTTCATATAATTTTTCATCTTTAACAAAAGCTCTTAAATTAGTATTAGGTTTACAAAACTAATCTTTTCTTATGTTTCAAGGAGACAACATAGATAATAATTTAGTGAATATGGCATTTTTCATAAATGCAATTTAAACACACTTATTGCAACTAATCCACTTAACCCACAATCCATAGACATTATTTTGCATTCTACAATTCATTCATAAGTGCAATTTTCACATACACTACAAAAGAAAGTAGATTTCCCGGCGCTTTTTGACGTCTTTACCGGCGTTTTTTTACGCCGGTGAAACATTCACCGGCGTTTGCAATAGCGCCGGTCCAAATGCCACCGAATCGAGCGTCGCTGAAAGGAAGGGGTCTACACCGGCGGTTTTCCTGGGCGCCGGTAAATGTGAAACCTACACCGGCGGCCTAAAAACGCCGGTGTATTGGGTCCTCTGAGTGCCGTCTTTTACTTCCAATATACATTCACCGGCGGCTATAAACCGCCGGTGTTCATCAATTTACCAGCGTTTACAGAAACGCCGGTGTAGAATGAACGTTCACCGGCGTTCTGTGACCGCCGGTGTACGTGCGTTTATGACTGCCTGCTTTTCCCTACTCACAAGCACCGGCGTGACCAAAAACGCCGGTAAACCCAACTACACCGGCGTTTTATCAAACGCCGGTGTTCCTTTTTGCCGTTACAACTGACAGTATTCACCGGCGTCTAGCGGCATACACCGGCGTTTGTGTGACCGCCGGTCTATCGCACACTGCAACTAATTCAATAGATAGACCGGCGTTTTATAAAAATCCGGTCTAGCTATGCCCGTTTGTATTCCTTTCTCCGTTTTCCATTCGATTTCAATTCACAATTTCTTTTACAAAACCTGTAAACTAATTGATAACTACTGATTCAACCAATTTCATTTCATATTAATGCGCAAATGACAACCAAACACAAGAAATATAATAAAGTTTAACACGTGTCATATCCAAATATCTCAACAAACTAATTAACAGTGTCATGATCACAACCAAATTCACCGCAAAATTAACAGTCATAATCACAACCAAATTAATAGACCAACGAACATCCCAAATATCTCAACATCCCAAATATCTCAAGTCTGACAAATATCCCAACTAAACCGTCTGACATAACTCTCATTCAAAAAAAACAGTCTGACATAACAGCAAGGAGGACATAAGAACAATCATACAGCAAGGACACAAGAACAGCAAGGAGGACCACGGATTCATACCCTCGAGGAGCTTCAGTTCTGATCATTAGAATTTTCTTCATCTGGGCGACCGCTCTGTGAACAAAAAAAACAATAGTTTAGTTCAACAGTATACCACAATACAGAATATACATATTTTTTGAACTTGCAAAAAAATCTAACTGTATCTTAAATTATAAGATCAAAGTGCCAATTGCAAATAGAATTGTTGATGATATATAGAGAGGTAAAATAATTACATTGCAATGCTAAAAATCCGGTACTTAATTTTGTTTTTTAAATATATCTAAAATAACAAAACAAATGAAAATTCAGTATCTAACTTGAAAACTCTATATTATCTCCCTTGATTGGGAATATCCACTACCTAAAACAGTAAAACAAATAAAAATTCAGTATCTAAGCATCTCTTTCATGGATTGTCCAGACAATCCATGAAACTGTCATCGTGGACGGAAACCAAATATAAGAAAAATAAGAAAAATAAGATAGGGCTCATATCAAGTGTATTTTTAGGGAACTGTCATTGTGGAAGGAAACCAAATATATATAGAAGCCAGAAATGGAAACAGAAAGGAGAAAGGTAGAGACTTTGGATACACCAGGCTAACATAGCGGCATTTTCCTCATCTCTCTCTCATCCCTTGTTTCCCTTCAGCACATGAACACAAAGAGACATCAGCAGCAACAGCAAGAGCGACAAGAACGACAATAATAATAAATTATTATGAACAAGATGTCTCTATATGGGTTTCCAGATCTCCACTCGAGTCCACTCTTTCTAATCACAGCCCAATTAAGAACATAGACAACATCCACTAAACAATCCAATCATAGCCCAGTCAAAATTTGCCATCCTAGATCCAATCATAGCCCAGATAAAAAAACCATGCTGAAGATTGCAATCAGGTTACATTAACAGTATCTGAAAATGAAAATTTCTCCACTATCTGAGCTTATATGTTGCTCTCCAACTATATCGCAAAACCCAAGTGTTGTGCATATCCGGCCGGAGGATTGTGGCATACGTACCTATATACCATCCTCAGTTCAAAGTGAACCCATTTTTGGTATCAAAACAAACATGCCAAGAAGACAATCAGGTGCATGATATGAGCTTCACTAACAGTTAAGTGAAAATAGGACCAAAAAAATAGCCTTAGAAGACCATCAGGTTTGTGAAATAAGCTTCACTAACAGTGAAAGAAACTGGGGATGCTATGCAGCATACTTAGTTTGGAAATGAACCCATTTTGTGGTAAGAAAATCATTTTTGGCTAAGATTGCAATCAGGTTACATTAACAGTATCTGAAAATGAAAATTTCTCCACTATCTGAGCTTATATGTTGCTCTCCAACTATATCGCAAAACCCAAGTGTTGTGCATATCCGGCCGGAGGATTGTGGCATACGTACCTATATACCATCCTCAGTTCAAAGTGAACCCATTTTTGGTATCAAAACAAACATGCCAAGAAGACAATCAGGTGCATGATATGAGCTTCACTAACAGTTAAGTGAAAATAGGACCAAAAAAATAGCCTTAGAAGACCATCAGGTTTGTGAAATAAGCTTCACTAACAGTGAAAGAAACTGGGGATGCTATGCAGCATACTTAGTTTGGAAATGAACCCATTTTGTGGTAAGAAAACCATTTTTGGCTAAGATTGCAATCAGGTTACATTAACAGTATCTGAAAATGAAAATTTCTCCACTATCTGAGCTTATATGTTGCTCTCCAACTATATCGCAAAATCCAAGTGTTGTGCATATCCGGCCGGAGGATTGTGGCATACGTACCTATATACCATCCTCAGTTCAAAGTGAACCCATTTTTGGTATCAAAACAAACATGCCAAGAAGACAATCAGGTGCATGATATGAGCTTCACTAACAGTTAAGTGAAAATAGGACCAAAAAAATAGCCTTAGAAGACCATCAGGTTTGTGAAATAAGCTTCACTAACAGTGAAAGAAACTGGGGATGCTATGCAGCATACTTAGTTTGGAAATGAACCCATTTTGTGGTAAGAAAACCATTTTTGGCATACGTACCTACATACCATCCTCAGTTCACAGTGAACCCATTATTTGGTCAAATTCAATTGCCAAGATGACAATCAGATGCATGAAAATAAGCTTCACTAACAATAAAACAAAATGGGTTCACTTCAACAACAGCAACAACAGCAAGAGGGAACCAAATATAGAACAATTGGGTTTTGAATGGAGATTGTAGTCATAGATCAATTCTTTATAGAAGAAAAATACGAATAGGGCTCATAGCAAGTGTAGTTTTAACTGGAATTGTCATCGTGGAAGGAAACCAAATATAGAAGCCAGAAAGAGGAATGGTAGAGAATGAGGATACACCAGGCTAACATAGCGGCATTTTCCTCATCTCTCTCTCATCCCTTCTTTCCCTTCAACACACGAACACAAAGAGACATCAGCAACAACAACAAGAGCGACAAGAACAACAATAATAATAAATCATTATGAAGAAGATGTCTCTATATGGGTTTCCAGATCTCCACTCGAGCCCTCTCGTTCTAATCACAGCCCAGCTTCAGTAGTAGTAAAAGAAGATGGGGATGCTAGCAGCAAACTCAGTTTGGAAGTGAACCCTTTTTTGGTTAAAAAATCATGCCAAAGATGGCAAACAGGTTACTTTAACAGTATCTTGAAATGAAAATTTCCATTAATGCCTCAGTTCACAGTAAACCCATTTATTATCAAAAAAACATGGCAAGAAGACAAGCAGATGCATGAAATGAGCTTCATTAACAGTGAAAGAGGATGGGGATGCTAGCAGCATACGCAGTTTGGTGGTGAACCCATTATTTGATCAAAAGATCATGCAAAAGAGGGCAATCGGCAGGATACCTTAACAGTAAGTTAAAATGAAAATTTCCATTAACTGAGCTTAATTATATGTTGCTCCACTAATTGTTGTGCCCAACTAAATCTAAAACCAACTTGTTGTCCAAATCACAGACCATTTTGGCGTACGTAGGTATAGCATCCTCAGTTCACAGTGAACCCATTTATTATCAAAAAAACATGGCAAGAAGACAAGCAGATGCATGAAATGAGCTTCATTAACAGTGAAAGAGGATGGGGATGCTAACAGCACACTCAGTCTGGTGGTGAACCCATTATTTGATCAAAAAATCATGCAAAATAGGGCAATCTGCAGGATACCTTAACGGTACCTTAAATTGAAAATTTACATTAACTGAGCTTAAGTATATGTTGCTCCAGTAGTTGTTGTGCCCAACTAAATCTAAAACCAACTTGTTGTGCAAATCACAGACCATTTTGGCGTACGTAGCTATAGCATCCTCAGTTCACACTAAACCCATTTAGTATCAAAAAAACATGCCAAGAAGACAAGCAGATGCATGAAATGAGCTTCATTAACAGTGAAAGACCATGAAAATTTCCAGTATCTAAGCATTTATTTTTCTATTAATTCTTCATCCCAACTAAACCATTCAAGTTAAGGAAATCAAGATGCATCTATCTGAAAAATATGCTAAGTTTGGAAAATAAGGGAAATCAAGAGATGATACCGAAGAGAGCGAGAGAGAGAGCGGAGGAGGGAAATCGAAAATGACGAATATGGCTCATAGCAAGTGTAGTTTTAACTGGAATTGTCATCGTGGAAGGAAACCAAATATAGAAGCCAGAAAGAGGAATGGTAGAGAATGAGGATACACCAGGCTAACATAGTGGCATTTTCCTCATCCCTCTCTCATCCCTTCTTTCCCGTCAACACACGGACACATAGAGACATCAGCAACAACAGCAAGAATGACAAGAACAACAATAATAATAAATTATTATGAACGAGATGTCTTTATATGGGTTTCCAGATCTCCACTCCAACTCGTCTCTTTCTAATCACAGCCCAATTAAGAACAATTGGTCACAGTCACTTTTAAAGAAACATATATGCTCAGATAATGGAAATTTTCATTTTAAGATACTTTTAAAGTAACCTGATTGCCATCTTTGGCATGATTGCCATCCTCATCTTCTTTTACTGTTAATGAAGCTTATCTTATGCATCTGATTGTCATCTTGGCATGTTTTTTATAACAAAATGGGTTCACTGTGAACTGAGGATGCTATAGGTACGTATGCCAAAATCCTCCGGATATGCACAGCAATTGGGTATTAGATTTAGTGCAGCGATGAACAGGGCTCATATCAAGTATAATATTACGGACTGTCATCGTGGAAGGAAACCGATTTAATATATAACAAGAGGGGATGGTAGAGAATGAGGATACACCAGGCTAACATAGCGGCATTTTCCTCATCTCTCTCTCATTCCTTCTTTCCCTTCAACACACGGACACATAGAGACATCAGCAACAACAACAAGAGGGGATTGGTCCAACAAAAAGTATAGATTATAATAAACGAGATGTCTCTATTTGGGTTTTCAGATCTCCACTCCAGCCCTTTCTTTCTAATCACAGCCCACTTAAGAAAATTAGATTTAGTTGGGCTCAAGAATTAGTAGAGCAACATATAAGCTCAGGTACTGTTAAAGTAACCTGCAGATTGCCATCTTTGGCATGATTTTGTAACAAAAAATGGGTTCACTGTGAAACTAAGTATGCTGCTAGCATACCAAAATCCTCCAAATCAGTACAACAACGCGGCTGAACAAAACTTATCAGCAGGTCATACTATGTCATCTAAGCATGTTATGTGCCAAAGTGGGATTGGTAATACAATGCATGAACGACACGTATTAGTTGTTTGTGAGTATGCAATAGGGTGCAGCTATGAACAGGGCTCATATCAAGTGTAGTATTACGGACTGTCATCGTGGAAGGAAACCCATTTAATATATAAGCCATATATGGAGCCAATAAGAAGGATGGTAGAGACTTTGGATACACCAGGCTAACATAGCGGCATTTTCCTCATCTCTCCCCTCATCCCTTCTTTCCCTTCAACACACGGACACATAGAGACATCAGCAACAACAACAAGAGGGGATTGGTCCAACAAAAAGTATAGATTATAATAAACGAGATGTCTCTATTTGGGTTTCCAGATCTCCACTCCAGCTCTTTCTTTCTAATCACAGCCCACTTAAGAAACATAGACGAAATACTTATAGACGACAGCCATAATGCACACTCACAAACACTAGTACGTGTCTTTCATGCATTCAAGACCATAATCTCTTTAAAAAAACCAATTTAAATACTTACCCTGGGTGGGACTTGGGACTGCTGCCCTATTAAATTGGCCATTTGTTCTTGGAGGAGTGCAACTTGTGCCTTTAAGGCAGTCATCTCCTCGTCGTGATTGCCACTTGAACTAGATGAACTCCGTCCAAATAGCCGCGAGGGGGTTGGTCCCAGGCCCATACCACGGACACGTCCATGCCTCTCCTTTCCCCTAACATCGGTCAAGGCAACTCTCTGCCGGGTACGCCAATCTGGGCGTGGCACCGTAGGGTCCGAATCTGAAGCAGAGGAGATTTCATCATACCTTTTCCGAGCATTAGTCTGTAAAAGGACATAACAATCAGAGTTAAAAGCAGATGAGATTTCGACTCCTCATTAGATATTAGTTCACAAATTACCAGAATCCGTGCTGCCTCAGGGCTCGCATACGTCCCATCCTTTGATTTGTGGGTGGCATCAAAAAAGTCAATGTCCCCAAACTCCGTAGGCCCCCCCAAATCTTCTGCCTATATATTAGTAAGATGAAATGGTTATAAACAAATAACTGTAAGTAAAAAATTGTTCAATACTATTGCGCCTACCAATTCTTCCCGAACCAGAGCGAAGCTCTGTGTACCAGCGGTGTGCAGCACTAGCTGCTTTGACCGACTGGCAGCTCCCACCTCCACCCTTTTCTGTACATGCCACAATGAAGTTAACAGAAAAATTCATTATAGCCGCCATACAACCACATACTCATTAGATTTTTGTGTGTTTAATGTAAATACCTGACCGATCGCCGAACTTCAGTAGTGCACAAGAAATTGCCAATCCGAAGGCTCCACATTTTCTGGCACATTCACTGCATTCTCCTCCTCTGAAAGGTCTTTGTTATAAAACTTCGACTTCAATTCACTCTTGTGGTCCCTCCACATCTTGGAGAGTGACTTTTCAACCCAAGGCGTAAGAGAGTCGGCGAACGAGAAGTATTGCTGCAAAATTCATTACCCATCACTAATAATACATATTTCAATAATAATTTTTCGCCGACCAATTATGTATTTTAGATGAGAAATACCTTGATTGTCGTAATAGCAGTGGCTTTTGTGGTGGTTGGCACCTTCGGCCAACTCTCGTATGACGAAGGAAGTATGCGGGGGTTCCTTGCTATAACCCCAATGAAGGAAGAAAATTTGCTGGCGTTCTCGCCAACCGGTTGCCCAACATCGTTCGCCTCCACCTCGATCCTTTCATCATTCTGAAGCCTCCAAACATTCGTCATCTTAGTCCGCCCACGATGTTTTTTGACAGTGGGCGGCGTGCTACCCTCACCCTCTTCTGTTTGACTGCCACTATTATGTAGTGGCTGCTCATCCACATGGCTCTCGTTGCCATCATTTATATTTAACCTCTTTCCACGCCTCGGCATGTTGTACCTGTCAAGGATTCAAATACACACATGCCAAGAAGACAATCAGATGCATGAAATTAGCTTCATTAACAGTGAAAGAAGATGAGGCCTATGCTAGCAGCATACTTAGTTTGGAAGTGAACCCATTATTTGGTTAAAAAATCATGCCAAAGAGGGCAATCAGGTTACTTTAACAGTATCTTAAAATGAAAATTTCCATTATCCGATCTTATATGTTGCTCTACTAATTCTTGAGCCCAACTAAATCTAAAACCCAATTGTTGTGCATATCTGGAGGATTTTGGCATACAGCTATAGCATCCTCAGTTCACAGTGAACCCATTTAATACCAAAAAAACATGCCAAGAAGGCAATCAGATGCATGAAATAAGCTTCATTAACAGTAAAAGAAGATGAAAATTCTAGCAGCATACTTAGTTAGGAAGTGAACCCATTTTTTGTTAAAAAATCATGCCAAAGATGGCAAACAGGTTACTTTAACAGTATCTTGAAATGAACATTTTCATTATCTGAGCATATATGTTGCTCTACTAATTCTTTAGCCTAACTAAATCTAAAACCCAATTGTTCAGCATATCCGGAGGATTTGGGCATACGTAGCTATAACATCCTCAGTTCACAGTGAACCCATTTTGGTTAAAAAAACATGCCAAGATGACTATCAGATGCATGGAATAAGCTTCTTTAATAATAAAAGAAGATGAAATTTCTAGCAGCATACTTAGTTTGGAAGTGAACCCATTTTTGGTTAAAAAATCATGCCAAAGAGGGCAATCTGCAGGTAACTTTAACAGTTTCTTGAAATGAAAATTTATATTATCTGAGCATATATGTTGCTCCACTAATGGTTGTGCCCAACCCAATCTAAAACCCAATTGTTGTGCATCGTCAGTTCACAGTGAACCCATTTTATATCAAAAAAACATGCCAAGAAGACAATCAGATGCATGAAATCAGCTTCATTAACAGTATAAGAACATGAAAATTTCAACATGCATCTATCAGAAAAAAATGCTAAGTTTCAAAAATTAGGGGAATCAACAGATGATACCGAAGAGAGAGAGAGAGCGGGGCGACGAGCGCGGGGGGGGAAGATAGAGAGAGAGCGGGGCGACACGGTCGTTTCCGTTCACCGATTCACCTCCAAATCGGGATAGGGAGGAGGGAAATCGAAAATGGCGAAGGGAAGAAGGGACGATGACGAATGTTCGAAGGCCGTCGAAGAGGACGAAGCGGCGGAGGCAAACGCGCGGGAAGGAGAGCGAGGAAGGAGGGAAAAAGAAGCGCCTTTTGTTTTTTACTTTTTTGGGGTTTAGGGAAATGGCGAGCGAAAGGTTAGGGTAGATGGGATTTATCGCAGCTTTTCACCGGCGTTTTAATTAGACACGCCGGTGAATCATAAACTTCACCGGCGTTTTTAAATAAAACGCCGGTGAATAATCGGATTCACCGGCGTTTTAATTCGGCCGCCGGTATATAACCATCGCATCTGGTGGCCCCATTCCTAATCGCTACCTACCCCGGCGCTACTAGTAAAACGCCGGGGAATATTCGCCGGTAAATCTGGTTTCTTTTGTAGTGATATTGCATTCTACAACTCATTCATAGCAAAATTTCATATAATCATGTTTCATCAATTCATATGTATTCTAGTATGCAAATATATTAACAAAGCATCATAACAAATCTTATTTGATACATTTCAATCAATTTTACGAACTTTTTCATGTAGTTAAACTAGAGTTTCTTTTCTAACTAGTTTCCTCAACAAGTATAAAACAACTTTCCTACTTATTTCTAACATTTTCACAATTTCAAATCCTAGTATGGTACCTATGATAGAAGTTTGAGAAATTGCCCACCTTTTGATGAAACAATTGGAAAAACTCCTAAAGAACTCCTTGAACGCACGAATGGTTCCCTTCTCCTCCTAGTTGTGCCACAAAATTCGAGCCTTCTCCTCCTTGCTAGTGTGAAACCGAGCTCCTTCTCCTCTTGATGTATGGCCGGCCTCCAATGTTGCAAGAGCACATAAACACACAACCTCTCAATCTTTTACTCGCATAACTCTTTCTTTTCCTCACAATTTGTTTCTTTTCTTTTCTTTTCTCTTGTGAATATTTCTAATGCAAGTCATGAAGAAGATAAGGGAGGGGTATTTATACACAACTCAAGCTCAAATAGAGGGTTGAGATGAGTTTAGATGAAAGGCTAGGATGCATTTGGGAGTTAGATGAACTACCCACCATCACATAACCACCTCACCACTCTCTCCATCACTCCCACTCTATGAACAATACGGCCACCCCCTTTTCATTCAATCCACGTGCTTGTGCAATGCACGTGTCACACTATGCATACTACAAATTAGTTTGTACATTAAATTGTTAGTTTATTTTCTACTTGATCAAGTCTACACTACAAGTTGTATTAATTATTATTAAAATTAACTAGTGGGCCAATTAGGTGGGCTAAAGACCATGGGCTATCTAATTAAATTAATTAATTATTTAAGTGGACTAGAATTTGACTATTAGGCCTAAAGATCAAAGTAGGCTTTTTAATTTAAAAAGAGAATAATGTCTATTCATGTTATAAGAATACCTTTTAAAGCTAAAATACACATATTAAATTGCACGTGCAAGACACGTGAAAATAAAAGAAAACTTCATATTGATTAATCGAACAATTTAGGATGTTACAACAAGACCAGACATAGCCTATATAGTCAGTAAACTAAGTAGATATACAAGTAATCCTGGAAGCGAGTATTGTCAAGCGATTAGAAGAGTACGGAAGTACTTACGTTTTACTCGTAACTATGGACTACATTATACAAGATATTCAGCTATACTTGAAGGATATAGTGATGCGAACTAAATATCTAATCATAATTCAAAATCTACTAGTAGCTGTGTGTTTACACTATGTGGTGCAGCAGTTTCTTGAAAATCATCAAAACAAACAGCGATCGCTAAATCCACGATAAAAAATCTGAATTTATCGCATTGGACAAATGTAGGGAAGATGCTGAATTGTTATAGCATTTTCTTAAGAATATTCCATGGTGGAAAAAATATGTGCCTCCAATCTGTTTACATTCAGATAGTCAATCTGTAATTTATAGAGCACGGAGCAATATGTATAATGGTAAATGGTAAATCTAGACATATTCATCGAAGACATAATACCATTAGACGACTACTCTCTACTCGGGTTATCCCTGTGGACTATGTAAAGTTAAAGGATAACAATGCGGATCCGCTAACCAAAGGTTTAAATAGAGAGTTAGTTGATCAATCATCGAGGAAAATGAGACTAAAGCCCATGAAAGAATAAGTCGATACAATGGACACCCAACCTAGTTGACAAGAGATCCCAAGATCTAGGTTCAAAGGGAAAACTAAAATTTAAAGACCATGTTGGATCATTGTGAGGATTTCATCATGTCCATTCCTATAATGATACAGTGATACTTGTAAGGTAAGAGGTTGAGCTAGGTTTTTAATGATTCTTATGCGTCGGAAATCCGAGCAGAGTAATGTCGGTTACTTTTAACTAAGAAATCACCAATGTGAGAGGGAAGAAGGGCTGCTTCCAAGGGAATAGTGTAGGGCAATATTTATTTTAAACTCTTGCAGAACCAGGCATATGTTCATAGCCAAAATAAACATAACAATGAAAACTAAAATGCATTAGGAAGATTCATGTGTAAAATATGTCATTGATTATACAAATGACAAAACAGTTTAAGGACAATGCGTCTACAGTTTAGTTAGTAAAATAAATATATTTTCATATGGGAAGGCTCAAATGGTAACCTACCTATCCTATGCAGGTTGCAACCACTGAATTCTATCATCAAGTCTGTCGTGTCAGTATTGTCTGTGGTCTTCAGTTTCATTCATGTGGGGAATGTTGGAAATGGGTATCTTAACACCATTTACGAAATAATTTTTGAGCAATTTTTTAAGTAAGATCCTCTATAAATTAGTGAGGGATCTTGATGGATTTGTGTTCTCCTTCATGAGTAGATCAAAATCATATATTTACTTACTCAAAATGGTTATCGGGTGAATGAGAAATTGTCTCCCAAAGTAAGATAGTTGATTTCTGAAAAATTAGTTGAAGGACTTTAGCCCCACATCGGAAAAAACAAAGGAATTAAAAGGATATATATATTAACCATTTTCTTAGCAGTAAGATAGCAAGCCAAGAGACTCTCTCGCCCGCGCGGGGGGCGGGGGGGGATCTCGGACTGGAGGGACACGAAAACCGAACTGACGTGAACCCACCCCGTATAGAGCCACTTTTTGCTACGATTTTGTTTTCCCGATCTGTAACGGCCGAAATAAATGCAGAAGCGATTTTTTCTGCAATTTATTTTTTGTCTGTCGTTACAGTAGAACCATTCACTCTCCTGTCTATCGTTACAGGGGGTGCATTCACTCATCTGTATATCGTTATAGCCTGAGTGCATTCATTCGCCTGGTTTCCCTCTGCCCCTATAAATAGAGGCTCGTTCTCTCCTCCCAATACACATCAGAAACTCCCCCCCCCTCCCCAATCCCTTTTTCCCTGTTTTGTTCTTTTGGTTCGGTTGTTCGGTTGTTCAGTGCTAGAATTCAAATACTGTTCAGTTCGAGAGCGTGGCATGGTGCCTTCGTCAACACTCTACTGTCATTGCATCCTGGGAGATGGATGCCTCTACAAAATTTAGCACCCGGATGAAGCGAATATGTTTTAAGAAGATTGTGTGGTACACAAGGCACGACACAAATCGGTTTGGTTTCGTAATTGTGTTATTTTTCCTTTTCCTTTTAATTTGTTCGTTTTTTTTTTTCTTCTCTTCCTTCTCTGATTTTGTGGCTCTCAATTAAATTTGGTTTTATTGCAAAAAAAATTGTAACCAAATTTTGTACCAAATCCAACCTAAACTATCCTTGGCCTAAAGTTGCAAACAGGCCAAGAAAGGTACCCTGCCAATTTACAAAATGTCAATGAGGCCAATAATTGAAGATGCTTTAGCTTCTTAATAGTCATGCAAAATGTCCTAATTACACACACTGCTAAGTATGCGCTATCCTTGTTCCCCATTTATGCATCTCACACATTCCCGTATAATTCCGGCCAGAGTCACTGTCACCAACTCTGCATTCTACAACTTCTTGGCGCCATTGTTCTACGAGGATGCCTACACATACATGGATTTTTACTCCAAACATATATTATAAATTTATTGGGACTCACTTCTCACTAGAAGACAAGGTTTTAATATTGTCTTTTAGTGAGAAGTGGACCCCAATGCATTTATAATGCATGTTTGGGGTAAAAATCCATGTATGTCTAGCATTTTGCTTGTTCTACACACACACAACAAAAAAATTTGCAAAATTATTTAGATACATATGTTGGAATTAATTTTTGCAGTTTTTCGAACCTGATTTCGGCAGGCTCCGGCCACCGGCGGCGCCGGAAAATGAGTGAATTGCGATCCTCTCGACGAGTACTATTCCGTAGTATATTCACTTGCCAAAAACGAATTCCGTATGAATGAGAAATGTTGGTACAAAGTTGGGTACTTGAAACTTGGCAACTTGGAGAAAATGGATAGTCGCATATCGGAAATTGAAAAAGATTTTTTCTATTATATATACTAGAAAACTGGACTAAAGGGCGTGGCCCGGGGGTTACCACTAACGTATAGTGGAGAGAGAATTTAGCCAAAATGACAAACACGCGCGCGCGCCCGGCCCGGCCCGACTCTGGCCCCGGCTCGGTTTGGCTTGGTCTGGCTTAAATTTTTTTGTCCAGACAAAAACTCTTCTCATACTGAACTGAAAAGGCTTTTCAGATTCAGTAACTGGTACCCATTACTCTGTAACAACAGAGTAATGGCTCACTAGTTATGAATCTGAAGAGTCCCCATTACTCTGCTGTTACAGAGTAATGGCATTTGAACAGTCTCCAGTTTTTAATTTTTCCTCTATAAATCCAGACAGAGTCTTTTATACAGGTAGAGAATTTTTTTTTTTGTTCTTCTTCTTCTTCTTCTCCTCTGTGTCAGTGTCAACTGAGAGTACATCACAGACAGCGGTTCGCTGATTCTCTGAAGAAAGGGTGCTGCGCTCTTCAGAGAAGGTACAATTGTATCCTGTGAAGCAATTCGCCAATAACCGTCACACTACGGGGCGAATTCTGCTTTAAGGATAGAGATTATCAGTCTCGACTCTGTGCAAATTCTTTAACTTACTGTTTTCTTCCCTGTATTTCATTTCTTCGCAATTTCTGTTGGGATATATTCGGATTCTAACAATCTTAAAGCAGAATTTTTTCTCACTGATTCTAACAGTTTTGTGAAGTTTATTTACAGGTGCGATTATCGATTCGAAAAAAAAACAACTAACACGTTCTGTTACTCTACTGTTTCAGATAACAACATGGAGAACACACCCAGTGATATTGCCAGTGGGCTTATCAGTACCGAAACACCGGTGACCCAAAATGTGACTGCACAATCGGTTGCGGCACATTCAGTCGTTCTGCCCACGCACATATCCGTGGGAGAAAAACCGGAGAAGTTCAATGAAACTGGATTCAAAAAGTGGCAAGGGAAGATGCAGTTCTACCTGACCGCATTGAAGCTGGACAGATTCCTCTCTGAATCTGCCCCGATGCTGGTGCCAATGGATGCACACTCCGTTGCTGTAGTTGATGCGTGGACTCAGGGCGACTACCTCTGCAGGAACTACATCCTGAATGGCTTGGTAGACCTCCTGTACAACGTCTACTGTGTCTTCAAGACATCCAAAATCCTGTGGGGGTCCTTGGAAAAGAAGTACAAAACAGAAGACGCCAGGTCCAAGAATTTTGTTGTCGGCAAATTTCTGGACTACAAAATGATTGACTCCAAAACTGTGGTGAGTCAAGTCCAAGAACTGCAGGTTATAATGCACGACATTGTTGCAGAGAATATGACGTTGTGTGAACCATTCCAGGTTGCAGCGTTCATCGAAAAACTTCCACCTGGATGGAAAGACTTCAAGAACTACCTCAAACACAAGAGAAAGGAGATGTCTCTTGAAGACCTAATTGTCAGGTTGCGGATCGAAGAAGAGAATCGCAAGGCTGACAGGTCCTATGGAAATCAGTCAATAAAAAAGGCCAATGTGGTGGAGCACGAACAGAAGGGCAAGAAGAGGAAGTTTCTGCCACAGGCCTCAAACAAAAAACCTCTTGCAAAGAGGTTTGCTTGGAAATGCCACAAGTGTGGTAAGCTGGGACACAAAATTTCTGAGTGCCGCAGCAAGGACAGTAATCGTTCAGGAACAGGACATGTAAAAGGGAATGAAAAATTCCACGCACACATAGCTGAGAACTTGTCCACTGGTCTCTCTAACCTGGACCTCTGTACTGTAGTATCAGAGGTAAATCTTGTGGAGAGCAATCCTTGTGAATGGTGGTACGATACTGGGGCCACCAAGCATATCTGCTCGGATAAGGAAATGTTCATCTCATACCAGAAGTGCAACAAAGATGAACAACTGTTCATGGGAAACTCTTCCACCTCCAAAATTGAAGGAACAGGGAAGATAGTGCTGAAAATGACTTCAGGCAAAGAGCTAACACTAACAAATGTGCTCCATGTTTCAGACTTTAGAAAGAACTTGATATCAGGTTCTTTGCTAAGCAAGAATGGGTTTAAAGTTGTTCTTATTTCTGATAATTTTGTACTGTCTAAAAATGGGGTATACTTGGGTAAAGGATATGTAAAGGATGGACTGTTCAAGTTTAATGTAATAACAGTCATCCCTAAAACTATTGTTCCTGCTGTTCCCAAAGTTAATGAAATAACTCCTATTGCCTATGTTGTTGAGTCTTCCTCTGTTTGGCATGAATGACTAGGCCATATTAATATCAATTCTATTCGTAGATTAATTAATATGAATTTGCTACCAAAATTTATGGTAGATAACTCAGAGAAATGTGAAGTTTGCACGGAGGCTAAACTTACTAAAACTCCATCACGTTCTGTAGAAAGAAACACAGAAACTCTAGGTCTAATTCACACGGATCTATGTGATTTAAAATATGTGCAGACCAGGGGAGGCAAAAAGTACTTTGTGACTTTCATAGACGATTGCACAAAATTCTGTTTTGTATATTTGTTACATAGCAAAAATGAGACTTTGGATAAACTCAAAGAATATAAACTTGAGGTTGAGAATCAACTTGGCAAAACGATTAAAATCGTTAGAAGTGATAGAGAAGGAGAATATGATGCACCATTTAACATGTTCTGCTCGGAACATGGAATAGTTCATCAGACAACTGCTCCCTACTCACCTGAATCAAACGATACTGTCGAGCGCAAGAACCAAACTCTAAAGAAAATGATGAATGCCTTGTTGTTGAATTCTGGCTTACCCCAAAACATGTAAGGGGAAGCGTTGCTAACTGCCAACTACATTCTTAATAAAATACCTCACAAGAAAACCGGCAAGACACCATATGAACTATGGAAAGGTAACTTACCTTCGTATAAATACCTCAAAGTGTGGGGGTGTCTAGCAAAAGTGGCAGTACCTAACCCGAAACAGGTCACCATCGGACCTAAGACGATTGATTGCATATTCATAGGCTATGCACACAATAGTAGTGCATGTCGGTTCTTGATATACAAATCGAATATACCAGATATCCAAGTGAATACAATAATAGAATCTAGGAATGCTTCCTTCTTTGAACACGTATTTCCGTGCATGGATACTACGTACCCCAAACGTACACGTAAACAAGGGAATGCAAGCACTTCAGTTGATGAACCAGAACATGATACTGATGAGCCTAGACGAAGTAAACGGGCTAGAACATCAAAATCATTTGGTCCTGACTTTGTGACGGCCTTTCTGTTAGAGAATGAGTCCAGAACTTTCAAGGAAGCCATGTCTATGCCTCATGCTCCTATGTGGAAGGAAGCAATCAAAAGTAAAATAGACTCCATTATGCAAAATCATACATGGGAGTTAGTCGACTTGCCTTCTGAATGTAAAGCTCTAGGATGCAAATGGATTTTCAAACAAAAATTGAAACAAGATGGTTGAATAGAGAAGTATAAGGCTAGACTTGTGGTACAAGGATTTAGGTAAAAAGAATGCCTAGATTTCTTCGATACATATTTTCCAGTTACAAGAATAACATTCATAAGAATGTTGATAGCTATTGCAGCTCTACGTAACCTGGAAATACATCAAATGGATGTTAAAACTGCATTTCTAAATGGGGACTTAGAAGAAGAAATATACATGAAACAACCTGAGGGTTACGTAGTTTCTGGACAGGAAAACAAGGTGTGCAGGCTTGTAAAATCTTTGTACGGCCTGAAACAAGCTCCAAAGCAGTGGCATGCAAAATTTGACAATGTTATGATGTCAAATAGTTTCAAAATAAATGAATGCGATAAGTGTATCTACATCAAAGATACTCCAAATGGATACATTCTGGTCTGTCTGTACGTAGACGACATGCTCATTATTGGAAGCAATAACGACATTATCAAACAAATTAAGAGCATGCTTAGTGGCAAGTTTGACATGAAAGATTTGGGAGTTGCAGATGTCATACTAGGAATCAAAGTTTTCAGGACATCTGAGGGGATTACTCTGCCTCAAGCTCATTATGCTGAGAAAGTACTTGAAAGATTCAAGAATTACTCCAATGGGACAGCAAAAAGTCCTGTCGATCCAAGTCTTCACTTGTTCAAAAATACAGGCGTAAGCATATCACAACTAGAATATGTACGAGTAATCGGTAGTCTGATGTACCTAACAAATTGTATAAGACCAGACCTAGCACATTCGGTAAATGTATTAAGCCGATACACGAGTAATCCATGACGAAGTCACTGGAAAGGAATAACTAGAGTATTGAACTACTTGCAACATACTCAGAGTTATGCACTGCATTACACCAGATATCCAGCAGTACTGGAAGGCTACAGTGATGCCAACTGGATATCGGACTCCAAGAACTCAAAATCCACAAGTGGATATGTTTTCACACTTGGTGGTGCAACTGTGTCATGGAAATCCTCTAAACAAACACTATTGGCCAGATCCACCATGGAATCTGAGTTTATTGCATTAGACAAAGCGGCAGAGGAAGCAGAATGGCTTCGAAACTTCTTAGAGGATATTCCTATGTGGGAAAAACCAGTGCCTACCTTATGTGTACACTGTGATAGCCAATCGGCTATAGCACGGGCACTGAGTTGTAGGTAAAATGGTAAGTCTCGTCATATCAGAAGGCGACACAAAACCATTAGACAACTGCTCTCAAATTGAGTAATCTCTATAGAATATATAAAATCGGCCGACAATCTAGCGGATCCATTTACTAAAGGTCTGTCGCGAGAGCAGGTTGTGAGATCATCAAGAGGAATGGGTTTAAAGCCTATGACGAAAGATGATACTTGATGGAAACCCTACCTAGGAATTAGAGATCCCAAGATCTAGGTTCAAAGGGACAACTAAATCTTGTTAAATCGACAGAAGCACTGAGAGATTAAAATCTCATACCCACTCTTAGGATGATAAAACAGTGCTGCTTGCAAAAAGTTAGGATAAGCTTGGCTTTTAATAATTCCCATAGCTTTGAAATAAAAGTGGGATATAGCAGGATACTCTTTATGGGCAATCACCTTGTGAGTGTGAAATGGGGCCATTTCTAGGAGAATGAAGAAAGGCTACATTCTCTAAGTTCACTCACGATTAACCAGGGATGTGCAAGGCCAAAATGAACACAACAAGAGAACTTAGTTCTGTAAGGAGATGAAACTGTGTGATAGTTATTGTCTATGTTCACATCAAAGTCCGGGTAGTTGAAGACATTATGATCACTACCTGGTCAAGTGAATCCGATAGCTAATTACTAAGGGTGGTTCAAAGTTGAAAAATTACTACCATTCCTGATGCAGTGATTTTCCGATTATACTCTCAGAGTCTTTCTGTCATGTTTTTTTTGTTTTTCTGTCGTGTCTGGATTACATGGTCTGGTAATTTCTATTCATGTAGGGGATTGTTGGAATTAATTTTTGCAGTTTTCCGGACCGGATTCTGGCAGGCTCCGGCCACCGGCGGCACCGGAAAATGAGTGGATTGCGATCCTCTCGACGAGTACTATTCCGTAGTATACTCACTTGCCAAAAACGAATTCCGTATGAATGAGAAATGTTGGTCTAAGGTTGGGTACTTGAAAGGTACTAACTTGGCAACTTGGAGAAAATGGATAGTCCCATATCGGAAATTGGAAAAGATTTTTTGTAGTATATATACTAGAATACTGGACTAAAGGGTGTGGCCCGGGGGTTACCACTAACGTGTAGTGGAGTGAGGACTTAGCCAAAATGACAAACACACACACGCGCGCGCCCGCCCGGTCTGGCTCGGTTCGGTTTGGCTTGGTCTGGTCTGGCTTAAAAAAAAATTTGTCCAGACAAAAACTCTTTCCCTACTGAACCGAAAAGGCTTTTCAGATTCAGTAACTGGTACTCATTACTCTGTAACAGCAGAGTAATGGCTCACCAGTTATGAATCTGAAGAGTCCCCATTACTCTGCTGTTACAGAGTAATGACATCTGAACAATCTCCAGTCTCCAATTTTTCCTCTATAAATCCAGACAGAGTCTTTTATACAGGTAGAGAATTTTCTTCTTCTTCTTCTTCTTCTTCTTCTTCTTCTTCTCCTCTGTGTCAGTGTCAACTGAGAGTACATCACAGACAACGGTTCGCTAAATCTCTGAAGCAAGGGTGCTGCGCTCTTCAGAGAAGGTACAGTTGTATCCTGGGAAGCAATTCGTCGGTAACCGTCACACTACGGGGCGAATTCTGCTTTAAGGACAGAGATTATCAGTCTCGACTCTGTGTAAATTCTTTAACTTACTGTTTTCTTTTCTGTATTTCATTTCTTCGCAATTTCTATTGGGATTTTTATATTATTTATATATTCGGGTTCTAACATCATATTCAGAAATTTAATTAAGGTACGTATTTAAGGATATCTAGATCCTCTGCAATGGTAAAGACGAAATAGAATTAATTAAAGTAAGTTGACATGAGTGAAATTACTGCCAGTTAAAGCAGGATCTTTCTTTAAAAGATACCCCTTCATTAAAACTTGGATGCACAACACACGAAATGTATTGTTCTTATATCAAATTTATTAAGACTCTCATTAATTCTTCTAGGATATTCTGCTACATGTTCGCGTAATGCTCAACTCACTATTTTTTCTTCTTCTTAAAATTGCTGTATTTCTTAATTTGTTTGTTTGTTTGTTAGTTTATAAATTCAAATAATTGAAAACAACTTTATTAGCATGAGAGAAAATACGTGACCATTATTAGAGCTATCAGTTCACTTCTCAGTAAATCTAACGCTAACCCTACCTCCTAATAAAAATCTCAAGGGTTTTTAACATGTATGTCCCTAACAAATATGTGAATATCACATATATCCCTTATAAATGTGTATTTTTACATTTATCTCTAACAATGTGTATCCAACCCCTTAGTTATCCCTAAAGTTAAAACAACTTTAAAAACATAAAAATTTATGAAATATACAGCTATGTTTAATAGATTTTATGTAAAATAACTGAAATACTCTTTCTCTACTAGTTAAGCTTATTCTTCTTACTTTTTATAAACTGGATCGTCTATAAAACCAATTGAAATACATCAATCTATCTCAAATTTTTTTCAATTTTCTTAATAAATTGACAAATTTACAGTACATCTTTATTTTTTTTTTCTTCATCATGTTTTCTAGCCAAATTCACTACTAATCTTATAAGTTTCAAATACATGTAGTTTGAGACAACTTTTAGGGATAAATAAGAAATAAGCTCATATTGTTAGGGGTATATATGAAAATACATATTTTTGAAGGACATATATGATATTAGCATATTTGTTAGGGGCATACACGTTAAAAACCCAAATCTCAAATAAGTACTACAATATTCTTGCTTTAAAAAACGCACCCAAATGTCAGTTTTTTAACAAAAATATTTCAAGTGACACTCACTCCGTTTTTAAAATATAAGTCATTCGAGTTTATTTTTCTACAATCACTAATATTATAATGGGAGAAGGTCTAAGTATCATTTGTAAATCTATCAACGCGTACATTTTATGTGCATAACTAATATAAAGGAAGTCTCAGGTTTGAGTCCTCACTATGTCAGATTTTTACTTTAATTTTTTTAAAAAATATATTAAATGTGCACCACACATGTAAATTACTATCTATCTATCTATCTATCTATAATATAATATATAATCTCTACTATTTTAATGGAAGTGTTGGGAGTTATAAATCTACCTACTTACGTGCAACGCACGTGCAACTCCAACTCTCCCATTATAGTCTTCACATTTACTTTTAAAAATATATAATCCTATTTATTAAGACATGTATCGCACGTGTAAATCAGAGTTTCTACTTTACTCCTTTTTTAAAAAATTATAACGTGCATCGCACGTGTATATTACTAGTATAAATTACTTTAGATTTTCGAAATAAATATTTTGTCATTCTTAAAAGTCTATTAATTAATTTTTTTAAGATATTTATAATTTTACTATTGTTTCTTCATATTCTTAAAGATCCATTAATTATAGAAGATGGTAAATATAAAATTTTATCATTATCTCTTTATTTAAGAGTTTCAATTTTCAAAAAAGTCTAGTACTAATTTTTGGCTGTTCATAAATACTCCTATAGAAATTTAGGATGCTGTTTGGTTCGTTGTTTTGAAAATTCATTTTAAACAAAGTTTTTGAAAAAAAAAATTATAAAGTTGTTTTTTGTGATTTTTGAAAACATAGTATTGTTTGGTAAACTTTTTTCATAAAATAGTTTTTTTCAAAATTAAAGTATAAAAGGCGTTTGGTAAACTGTATGCAGTATGTATGTCACACCCCGCTTCCCAAAAAGAGAATACGGAATACGGATACGTGATTAAGCCTAGCCAATAATTTTCATCATCCATAAGCTGTTCAGAATCTTTACAACATCTCATAAAAATAATCAGAGTCGGAAGCAAGAGAAATCAACCACATATGCATAATCGAATCGAATATACCAACAGAAATTTACTTGAAACCAAAATATAATAATCTCAAATAAATCAAATCTGGACAAGTCAATATTCTGGGTCACATCGCCCAGTACAAAATAAATCTAAGTACAGATACATTATTCCAATTAAGCAACAGAAATAATAATAATAAATGCATAACTCTAGCACTAATATCTTATATCACCAACTCTATCTGGCAGCTGATCATCCTGGTCTGCAACTAATAAATTATAGAAAAAAGGAAAAGAAAGAAAACAAACTCCCGTTAATGCAAGTTACGGGCCGCTTGTAGTACAGGATATAAGTACATGGGGAAGAATAACAAATATAGAATAACAGCAGAAATAAACATAGCATGATATAGGCATGTCAACAGAATTGAATATCTAACATGAATCAGGCAAACAGAATCAAGTAGCATGGTATACAAACAGGTACAGGCAACATGTATCAAGTGTCATGCAAGCAGGTAAACAGGTATACAGATGAACAGGTAAACAGGTAATCAGGTATATAGGTAAACAGGTGAACAGACACATGTACAGGTAATAATGTAAAAGGTATCAAGTTATGTCAAGTCTTGCATTATTACTATCTAAGTAGCACTTCATGCGTCCCAGGTTTATACCACATGGTTACTACATTCAAACAAGTTACGTTTAGATTTCGTAATGGAGTCCATAGGGTCTTGTACTCAGGGATCAGGAAAACAGAAAAAACAGGAACAGGTAGAACCTAGTGGTTCTCTTCCGAGTACACCTTCCTATAAGGAAGAGTGCAATCAGGTAATCAGGTAAACAGGTACAGGTACAACCTAGTGGTTCCCTTCCGAGTACACCTTCCTATAGGGAAGCATGCAGTCAGGTAACAGGATCGTGAATCATGTAGTCATGAACACAAAATAGGTAGGGAACACGGGCCCTCTTCTCAGTACACATTTCAATATTTTCCACTACTAGATCTTTTCCTTAACCCCCGCTTGGTTATTTATTATTATTATCAAACAGACATGTATGTGTCAAAAACAGGGCAAAAATAGTATGATATAAACAAGTAACAGGTTCAGGATGAAGAATAAACATGTACAGGTGAATGACAACTCATAACAGGATAGAATAACGACAATTCTAGTTCAGGACAGCAAGACAGTACTGCACTAAATCTGGAATTTTCGTTTCTACAAAAGTACAAATCGAAATCCGTCAAAGAATCTGGAAAATAGACTCCCGGCCGAATCCATCAAATATATATAATCGTATGGTGTTTCACAAAAACAGGTCTCAAAATATATTTGTATTCAGAAAACGCGCTCAGCTAGAAATCAGAGATTTGCATTCAAAGTCAGGAAAACAGAATGAAAAGTCATTAATTAAATCCACGAAATATCTGGGGTATTCCCCTATGTGTGAAGCATCAGAATATAAAGTTTCATAATTTTTCAATATAAATAGTTTAGTCAACAAAAATCAGAAAATATCAAGATACAATAGTTTGGTAAATCTGGAATTATAAACACTGCAGTATGAAAACAGAAATATCTTACAAACCATAAATCCAAATCCAAATCCGCCAAAAGGGTGATAAAATAGACAGAGTAGGCTAACTTTCATATTCACAAATATTTTGCAAACAGCAAGTAGAATTAGGTCGAAAATCAGGTTCTTTACTGAACAGTATGAAAATTCTGCATTATAGTAATTGTTTTGGAAACATTGAAAGGTTTGTAAAACTCATCAAATAAATTCACAAAAAATCAGGGTTAATCCCAATCATGTATAGTTGTATTGTGCAAAATATTGGATCAAAATAATACTTTAGCATCATGATAAAAATAGTTTACTCTTCAGAATTCATAGAAAACAAAATCTGGAAATCTCTTTACACCTCTGTAGTAAAATAGACATAACTCACAATCCATAAATCGAAACTGAGATCTGTCAGAAGGTTTGGAAAATAGACAGAATTCTCTACAAATCTCGTTTAACAAATGAAATTCATATACTGACCTTAATAGGGTCTAAAATACTGATCAAAAGCAAAGTAACATAAAATACAGAATTATTCTTCCAACATAAAATCATCTAGTTCAAGTAAAACTCATCCAAATCAAACCAAACATGAAATATAGTGTACTAGATGTCCAAACAACATCGTATAGGGTATTTTGCAAGTTCATGACAAGTATAATACGAATAACATATCAAGCACACGATATCACAAAATAGCATGCATACATACATCCAAAAGTGGTCATCCCTAGTTGTTTCATGTCATGTATGTCGTGAGGCAACTATAGTCGAATCAACACAATAGAGACAATATATAACAGATGATTCATACACGAATTGTCTATAGAACCCAACTACACTACATGACTACATGCGGTATTAAGTACTTGTATTACACAAAGAAAAGAATACAAGTTACTTACCTTAGAGATGATGACGGGAACAGAACACGAGCAAGAATAATGGGAATGGATTCCTGGGCAACGAACACAATGAACGAATCATGAACCGAACTCACGAACAACGAACTCCACGAACAAAACCTGACGAACACAACTGTAGTACCCCGTATTTTTAAATATTATTTTTAAAGGTTTATAAATGAATTAAAATAATTTTTGGGATTTAATAAATATTTTTCAGAAAATTTATCTTTTTACACATGCAAAACACGTGCAAATATTTTCTTGAGAAGTTCAAAAGCCAAAATTATTTTAGGAAAAATCATTATTTATTATTTGGGATTTATTTGTAATTTTTTTAGATTTTTCTGATATTTATTAGATCTATTTGCAAATATTAAGAAAAGAATAATCTTTTTGCAAAATTGTCTTTTTGAGGGGTGAAAGTGCAAAACTATTTTATGGACATTCAAAATAGTGCCGAATGGAAATACGGAGGTTATTTTGCTTTTAAATCTCAATTTAATCGATTTAATCAAGTTTCCAAGTATAGGAATCTATTTATGTAAAGTTATATTTTGAAGGGGTTATTTTGCAAATGTGTCTAAAAACCCTAAATCCTCTATTTGCAGTCTATTTAAAAGAAACGCAGCCATCATTCGCTACACAACATAAAGTTTTATTATTTTTTTGGAGGAATTAAGAAGAGGATCTTGGATTTTGCAAAAGATAAATTTTCTTAAGGGATTTCTTCATTCGAGGTGAGTGACATGTTTGTTTGCTTTGTGTATTTTGCATGTAATTGTTTTGTTGATTTTTTTATGTATGTAACTTGGTACATTTGGTTTCTTGATTTATGGATATTTAATGGATCTTGGATATTGAATCTTATTGCTAGAAAGCATGTTTAGGGTTTGAATATGAATATGCACATTATGAATTGGATAAAAAAATGGATCTTGTGAAACCCTAGTTGTTTGTAAATAGGATTGTATGTGGGTAGTCGTTCTCTTTTGGGTTAATGTTGGATTGAATGAATATGGTGAATTTTATGCATGAATCTAATAAAGGTGAGACCTTTTATGATTTTGAGTATTTGGTTGAATACAAATTGGACATGGTGATGTTATCAATTAATTATGGTTGTGAGTTGTAGTAGTAATTCAGTTTTGAGGAATTTGAATAGAAAGTTATGAATCAAGAGATCATATCTTGAGAGTCAAAATTTGAGAATTTAGTCGAGTTGAGGAATATACCCAAATTGGGGATTCTTTTGAGATTTTGATATTTATATGTTTTCGATCTGAATGCGAAGAAATTTCAATGAGTAGTTGATTTTTAGAAAACTCTATTTTGATGATATGCACAATTTCATGTTTGATTGAAGGAAATCAACAAATCTCTATTTTTATAAATTCAAGTAGTTTGATTTAGTTTTGTGGACTATTATATGTCCTACCAGTTATATTTGAACATATAAGAAATATGCTTTTTGAAGAAATCGTTTTCATAAAGTAAAACTACGTATCGGTTGAATTGTGCACAACCAAAAGTATACAGTCTGTAGGTCGACAGTCGACTGGTATGAATTTTCAGTCGACTGATACGACCCGGCTGCTATGTTCTTTAGTTTTCTTGAAATTTCCTTCTGGACAGTCGACTTATACCTTTTACAATCGACTGGTACACTTAGAATTATTTTTCAAAGTTATTGTAATTTTTCTCTCTGGACAGTCGACCTATAACCCTTTTCAGTCGACTGCTATAATTAGAATATTTTTTTAAAGATTATTGGATTTTCTCTCTGGACAGTCGACCTATGACCTTTACAAGTCGACTTATAAGACTTAGATTATTTTCTTAAAACCATAGAATTCTCTTTCTGGACAGTTGACTTACGCTTGTTATTAGTCGACTAATACTGATGTACCTTTATATTTTGAATGTTCTTTCAAATGATTTATTCTCTAAATGCTTTAATCTATAACTTATTATTTTATACTTTACCTCCCATTGAACATATCTTTTCAAGATATTAAGTTGAGCAATTTATGTTGGAAAGTTGGTTTGGACATTTGAGTGTGAGTCTCTAGAGGGTGTGTGTGACCATAGTATACCGGCAGTTGAGTTATTCATGTTTGGACCTGTTGAGGCATTTTAGTTGATCAGTTGTTGAGTTAAGTTCGGTAGGGTGCACCAACTCTAGGAAATTTGTTAAGTAATTAAATAACCTAAATGATAAGGACAGGCACTAGTGGTGATATGATAAACGGAAACATGAGTTATGGACCTCAGCATGGCTTGTGGTGTGAGATAATCCCCGGAATTATCCAGGTGTGAGTGAAATAGTCTCCGAAATTACATGTGGTGTGGGATTGATCTCCGGAATTATCGGGGTCGAGGCGACGCACATGTGGTATTCGTGTGATGAGGTGCCATTGCTTGCGGTGTGGGGTATTCTCGAAGATTCCTAGGTGTGAGTGAAATAGTATCCGAAATTATTTGTGGATAGAGATTGACCTCCGAAATTATCGGGGCATGGGCTAATACTCACAGTTTATCTTTATCTCGTAGTAGTCATCGTGATAGGATTAGTTGCATAGCGGGAATTAAACCCTATAATGTGGAGACGTTAAGGGCTTGCACCGGACCTATGTAGAGTGGGATGCATAGACTCCGATAAGTACGCATTAGAGAGTCAGCATATAGACTTGTGTTTCTTGACTTGGTTTTACGCATGTGTTTTCCTGTTTTCTACACTTGACACTCAGTTTAGTTTCACTTGATATTTTCATATTTCCTTGCTACGTCATAATTTATGTATTCTTGTTTATTACATGTTGTTTATGAATCCATGCTTAATGTTTATTTATGTTTTTTGTTTTTTTTTTATGTCACTCACTCCTTTATGGCTGACCCCTTTAGTTTTGGGGGTTAGGGTTATCTCTAGCCTCATATTTTACAGGTGATTTCTTAAGGCTCAGATTTGGATGCTTGCGTTCCATTTATATAGTGACTTATGTAATTGTAAATTGTTGTAAAAAAAAGAGAATTGTGATTTAAGATGTATTGTATTCCGCTGTGCTATGTAAACGATTATTGTAATGAAAGTTGAAAATTTTTATTGGTGTTTGGTTGTGTTTAATATTACATTGAAGTTGATGCTGGGAATTGTACCACGTATTTTCTAAGATATTATATTAGAAATTCTGGGTGCTACAACAACCATGAGCCAACGAGAACACACACACCATAAGAACAATCGCACACAAGAGAGCGAGAGAAAGAGAAGACGGCACAACCAGTGAGGACCAACACACGAGAGAGCGCAGCGACGGCAGCAAGGTGTTGCGTCGTGGTGCTGTGCTAACTGCCGGGGCTTCACAACTATAGGAGGGAGGCAGGGGACCACAGGGCGGTTGGCACTGGGGTCAGGAGGGGTGCTGGTGGGGCGAAGGGCTGACGAGAGTATGGGTGCAGGTCGGGGGTGCAAGTGGAGAGGGAGAAGCACAGGGAACGAGGTGAGATGGGTCGCGATGAGGACAGGGAAAGGGATGGACGGGAGGACAGAGGTGAGCACAGGGGGGCTGAACGGTCGGGGTTTCGGTAGAGGGGAAGGAGCACAGGATGTCAGGAGGTATAGGGCAAGGATGAAGGTGAACAGTCGGCAAGGGCAATGGTTTATATATAGGCTAGGTAAAGATGTAGATATTAGGGTTGGGGAAGTTGGAGAAAATGCCTGGAGGGTTAACCGTGTATGGGGTAATAACGGGTCGGGTTATAGGGGTTTAATAAGATTTAATATAGGAAATCCACAAGAACAATAGAGTGATCCAACAATGAGATGGCACAAAAATGAGTAAATAAAAATAGGGCATGAACAATATAATGAGAATCAAAAATACTGGCACGATCAATCAGGGAGGAAAAAAAAAGACAACAGAATCAAGAACTCAAATAAAAGATGACAAAATGATAAAATGAATATATTGAAAATAGAAGATCCAATATACAGTTCAAGAAAAAGATACGAAGAGAGAAATACACCAAAAAGAAAAATACACCCCAAAAATACACAAAATGGAAAATAAGGGTTACAATGTATATATATATAATCCGTATTTATGTATATATGTATATACATAGATACTCTATATTGTATACTATTATATATAATGTATGTATGGATTGGGTTGTATATATATACAGTTTATATACTCTGATACATACATGATGTATACATATACATACATACATATTGATACATACATACTGATATATAATAATATAAAATAATTTATTGTAATAAACATATTTAATAATATACATATATATATATTAATATATAATAATTATAATAATAATATATTATAGTTATATATATATAACAAGTTATTATAATAATAATATATTCTATAATAATAGTATATAATAATTGTGCATATTAAATAGTATATATGAAATAATAATATATTTTAATAATAGTATATGTATATAATAATAATAATAATAATAATAATAATAATAATAATGATGATGTAATAACAATATATTATATAATAATATATATAATAATATGTAATAGTAATAATAAAAATAATAATAATAATAATAATAATAATAATAATAGTATACATAAAATAGTATATATGAAATAATAATATATTATTGTTACCGCTGATTTCGGTGTGGGGGTAAACAGATGAGATTTGTGAGTTCGTAGGAAGCCTGAATAGCTGATCCAAGCCTTCTTCCCGCCGCTACCTGCAAGGAAGTGCGAAGCACCGGGGTTGATTCCGGTGACGCACCCTCCGACGCTCTTGTCAGTAATCAGTGATGATTAAGAAACAGCTTTAAGGTGGAAAAAGAGTGATTTCCTGGTCACAGTGGTAGGGGGAAGGTATTTATAGTCGCCATAGGAATGATTAGGGGCCTGATTCCCTGTGTAACTGTCAGGAGTAAAATCCTCACAGTCTGTTTTAGGAAACTAGTCCCTGATTCCCGGTGAGAGCAAATCAGGCCCGTTGACTTGGTCAAATCAGTAACCCTGATTTGCCTCTTGTTGGTCTGGGTTCGCCTCGGGTCGGGACCCGTACCCAATTGGAGTGGATCCGTTTGTGGGTTATTGGATCTGTGAGAAGGAGATCCAATACCCGTTTCGGACCCGTTTGTATGTGAAATTACCGTTTTACCCCCGAGCTTCGAGATTCGCGCCCAGTCTGGACGGTTCCGATTTAACTCCATTTTTAGCCATATCACGAGCCCCCCACTCCTAAAGACTGAGTTTGATCAGCCTTTAAGGAGTAGTTTAACTATTTTAATGGCTAGTGGAGTTGTATCGGAGTCCGAATGGAGAGTTTCGAACCTTGAAGGGGGTAGTGAGGTGATTTTTGAAGCAGTAAGCTGTTCTGAAGCCTTGTTGAACATTCGACGGTTTTTATCTATTTTTTTCGGATTATTTATTTAATTTTGCGATGTGTTGACTAATTGTTCGGGGTGCTTAACAGTACATTCGAGGTAATAATTGTTCGACTAGGGGCTCAAAAATATCCCCCCGAATCTTTAATTATTCTCTGGAATTTTTAGTTAATTTTCCCAATTTTTTAGCAATTTTTCGCAATTTTTAAATAAGTAAAACGATTTAAATAAATAAAAATCGAATTTTAAATACCGATTATCGGCGTGGCGCAATCTGGACCTTTGATCAGCGTCGAGCGCGATTTTCTGGGAGATCTGGCGGTTGTTATCGCTCGGCAGCCTTTTTCTCCGTTTGCGAGCTCGGAACGGCACTTGCTCGGCCGCCGACCGAAGGCAGGGGGTTCCGCGATCCGAGCGACGTCGCGCAATCTGAGCCGTCGGATGATGGCGCATCTCCCAAGAAAACCCTATCTTGTCTTTTAGGGCGCGTGGCGCGATCTGGACCGTTCATCATTAGAAGCACGAATTTTTGAGAGATCCAACGGTCGTAGTTGCTCGGTGGCTTTTTTCTCCGTTTGCAGGCTCGGAAAGGCACTTGCTCGGCAGCCGACCAAACGCAGGGGGTTCGGCGATCCAAGCGACGTGGCGCAATCTGAGCCGTCGGATGGCATGGAGCTGGTGCAGGCTCGGAAAGGCACTTACTCGGCAGCCGACCGAAGGCATGGGGTTTCGGCAGTCCGAGCGACGTGGCGCAATCTGAGCCGTCGGATGACGACACGCATCTTGAGACGGGCACATTTCTCAAGAAAACACTATCTTGTCGTTTAGTGTCCTCGGCAAGATTTGGGCCGTCTGATCGAGATCTTACACGAAAGTTGAGGAGAAAGTGAGTTTTCTCCGTTTGCAGGCTCGGAAAGGCACTTGCTCGACAGCCGACCGAACGATTGGGGTTTCGGCAGTCCAAGCGACGTGGCGCAATCTGAGCCTTCGGATGATGGTACGTATCTCGAGACGGGCACATTTTCCAAGAAAACACTATCTTGTCGTTTAGTGCCTTCGGCAAGATCTGGGCCGTCTGATTGAGATCTTACACGAAAGTTGAGGAGAAAGTGAGTTTTCTCCGTTTGCAGGCTCGGAAAGGCACTTGCTCGGCCGCCGACCGGAGGAATGAGGGTGCGGCAATCCGAGCGTAGAAGCGCGTTCCGAGCCGTAGAGGGGGGAAACGGATCCCGATACGGTTTAGTTTTCAAGGGCATTAATGGCGTCCCAGGATTCGTGCGGCGTTCCATCTTCCCAGGGTCATTAAGACATGGCGCCCCCTAATTAATGCGTGGCGTTTCAACTTCCGAGGGAGGGGGATGCAGCCGGCTCGTCGAGCGGTGCATTCGGCGTGAAAGAGGTGCTGTCCCTCCAAGTTCCGCCCCTCACTGCTGAAGCGGAGAAGATCTTGACCGAGAGGCACAAGCAGATCTTCGTCCCTGACTGGCAGGTGATGAATGTCGACGGCTTCTTGGGCGACGGCAACATCTGCATGGAAGCGGTGAGGCACCTGCCGACCCCAAAGGATCGAGCGGCCCTAAAGGCCGGGCTTGCAGGGGACGCCACGATGTAGATCGTTTGGAACACAATGTCGGTAAGTGGACCGAACTCTTTCTCATTGAAATTTTTTCTGAGATTTTTCTAAGTTCCTGCGTTCGGACTTTAACGGTTTGTTCTCTTTTCAGACCCTCTGCCACTTCAACTACTTGCTCGAGCAGTTTGCGAGCAAGGAGTAGGAGTATGAGCAGGAGAGAACGGAGCGTGTCAAAGCCACGAAGCTGCTTGATGCTGAGCAACTCCTCTCGGCAAAAAGGGCTGCCGAAGTGGCGGGGATGGAGAAGCAGTTGGCCGACGCCATTCAGCTGTCGAAGGACACGGCAGCCAAGCTCGAGGCCTCGGAGAAGGAGAACGCCGAGCTGAAGGAGGAGCTGGCCAATGCTCGATCGGAGGCAGAGAGGGCTCGGAAGAGAGCCGAGAAGATCATGGCCAAGCACCGGTCTAAGGTGGCAAAGGCGAAGAAGGCTGTCCAGGAGGAGGTCGAGCACCACATGTTCAAGAACATGGAGGACGCCTACGGCCGAGCCCTGCTCCACGTCGCTGCTCGGAATTCGGGTTTCGACACGTCCTCCTACCATTTCTATGATCCCGTGGAGGGGGAGGAGGGGGTTCCCCAGGGGATGCTCGGCCCCGAGGGACAGACGGACGGTGTCGAAGGCCCAGGTGAGACCGAGGCCGAGGATGAAGAGGAGGACGACTCTGAGGAGGAGAGTGGGAGCGAGGACGAGGACGAGGATGAGGGCGAGGACAAGGCCGAGGGGTCGACGGACCCGAACAACAAAAAGGTCGACCCCTGACTCGGTTGCCTCTTTAGTCTTTTGTTGTTTTGTTTATTTTTGTAAGCCTAATTGCGGACTGGCCACCGTTCTTGTAAAACTTTCTTCTCGGTTTTGAATGAAAACAGTTTGTTTGGCCAAAATTTATCCAAGTGTTGAGTCTCGGATTTTGTGTTTGATTAGGCGTAGAATTCTCCAAGTGTTGGGTCTTGGATTTATCTCTACTTTTCAGGTGAAGTTCGGTCCGATCACGGAGGTTGCACACCTTCGTAAGGAGCTGGCCAAAACGAAGGGCGAGCTCTCGAATAGCCGACAGAGGCGGTTTCTCATGTTCTTGAAGCTGGAGGAGACGAAGGTAGCTGTGAGGGGATATTGTCGCGAGTTGAAGCAACTGCGGAAGCAACCCCAAGCCCTTTGTCCCGAAGGTGAGGTCGAGCGGCTTCGTAGAGAGCTTGCCATCGCCGAGCAGAAGAATGACGAGCTCTCGTCTAAGATCCGACACATGGAGATAGCGGAGCAAGGTCGCTCGTCGGAAGAGGAGAAGCTTGCTTCCGAGCTGGAGAAGGCGTCGTCCGAGCGCAAGAAGTTGTTGGCCGAGGTCGACAGGCTTAGGAGGAACACGATAGATAGGGGGATCGAGGTCACCCACTTCCGACGGCTCGCAACCGATAGCGCCAACGCCTCGGGCTCGTCAAGGCCTCCTCGTTTGAGGAAGTTGGCGAAGTACGACGTTTTGAGAGACAGAATCATTGAACTGGAGGAAGAGGTCGCGTCACTCAAGCCTCTGGCAGAGAGGGCCAACGTCCGCAGTACATCGTGCACTCGCAAAGAGAGCGAGAGAGGGATCACCTTCTACGAACTTGCGACGCATTTGCCTGTGGCTCGACGGAGCCCTGCTGACGCTCAGAGTAGTGTAGCCGTCTCGTCTAGTGGTGCCTCGGTCGGCACCACAGTTAGGGTCAGCAGCGAAGGGGGGTCACGCTTCATTGGTTTGGGATCGAGCTCGGAGGTCAGGCCTCATCGTCCTCGCGTTTCCTTGAACTGAAGCGTTCCCCTTCCGAAGAGGCCCTGATCATGTTGTTTTATGTTTCTTCTGGCTGTTGTAAAACTCTATTGTAGGGTCGGTCATGTTGTATGTAGAGCTATTGTATTTGAATACGAATCTGAATGTTTGATTGGAAAATTCTTCAAGTGTTGGACTTCGGCAGTGTATTGAAATTTTTCTATTCGTTTTCCCTTCTTTTCAGCTCGTGGTGGCAGCCCAATACACTGATTCCAACGGCTTGGACGATGATGCTGAAACCGAGGCAACCTTAGGGGCGACGAAGTCGCACTCGACAAAGTGCCGAGAGCGGCTTTATGGTGTCGAGCTGGAGTTACGCCGAGCTGAGAGCAAGCGGGCCCACCTTCAGTCCGTCCTCGGCCAACGAGATGCCGAGATCCAACGTCTGGAGAGTAGGATCGCCGAGGCGACCCCCGTAGGAGAGAACGAAGATTCGCAGACTGCTTTTAGCAACGCTCTTCGGGTCCAGTGTATTCGGCACAACCAGTCGAAAATATTAGCCGAGCGGGACGATTTGCTCTCTGAGCTCTATCACTTGCAGACCGTGGAGGCGAAGCTTCGAAAGGAGGCGGAGGAGCTATCAGCCGAAGTGGGTGGACCGGCGACCGAACGGGTTAGTGAAGACATTTCCGTTTGAAGGCCAAGTGTAGTGGGTCGGCGCTGGATTTTTTGTTTTCTAATACTTTGTAACCAGGGAAAGATTGCTTTGTATTATGTCTCGATCATTAATAAAATTTATTTTAAGAAGAAGCATATCTTTTGTTGCTCTGCGTATTTGTCCTGCTCGTAAGTGTGTTGGTCGTGCCAAGGTCCCCAAGCCGAGAGCATAGTGCCGTCGGCAAGAATTTCGAGGCGAACCAGCTCCTAACGGAACGCTATCTTGTGGTTTAGCAACTGTGACAAGATCTGGACCGTCGGATGATGGCACGAATCTCGAGGCAGCTCAGTTCCCAAGAAAATGCTATCTTTTCGTTTAGTTTCGTTGGTAAGATCTGGGCCGTCTGATCGAGATCTTACACGAGAGTTGAGGAGAAAGTGAGTTTTCTCCGTTTGCAGGGTCGGAATGGCACTTGCTCGGCGTCTGACTGGAGGCAGCATGGTTTGACCCTTCTTGGGGCTTTCGTCTCCGTTACAAGATGGCTCGAATTGTGGTTCCGAACAGTGCTTCGGTCTCCCTCTTCTTGCGAAGTCGAGGGGTGAGCCGAGCTCTTTTCCATGGTGAGACTCGCCGATCATAGCGAGTGTTCGAAAGTTGTGGGAGCAATTCCGAATGGTGATCCACCCCTAGCTTGCCGAGAAGCAAGCTTGGGGAGTAGAATTGAACCAAGTGTTGGACTCCGGAACCATCGTGTAGTTCAACGGTTGTGGGAGCAGTTCCGAACGGCGATCTACCTCTGGCTCGTCCGGGGCGAGCCGAGGAGGTAAAGTCGAGCCGAGTGTTGGACTCTGAACCATCGGTGTAGTTCAACAGTTGTGGGAGCAGTTCCGAATGGCAATCTACCTCTGGCTCGCCCGGGGGCGAGCTGAGGAGGTAAAGTCGAGCCGAGTGTTGGACTCCGAACCATCGGTGTAGTTCAACGATTGTGGGAGCAGTTCCGAACGGCGATCTACCTCTGGCTCGCCCGGGGGCGAGCCGAGGAGGTAAAGTCGAGCCGAGTGTTGGACTCCGAACCATCGATGTAGTTCAACGGTTGTGGGAGCAGTTCCGAACGGCGATCTACCTCTGGCTCGCCCGGGGGCAAGCCGAGGAGGTAAAGTCGAGCCGAGTGTTGGACTCCGAATCATCGGTGTAGTTCAACGGTTGTGGGAGCAGTTCCGAACGGGGATCTACCTCTGGCTCACCCGGGGGCGAGCTGAGGAGGTAAAGTCGAGCCGAGTGTTGGACTCCGAACCATCGGTGTAGTTCAATGGTTGTGGGAGCAGTTCTGAACGGCGATCTACCTCTGGCTCGTCCGGGGGCGAGCCGAGTGTTGGACTCCAAACCATCGGTGTAGTTCAACGGTTATGGGAGCAGTTCCGAACGGCGATCTACCTCTGGCTCATCCGGGGGCGAGCCGAGGAGCTAAAGTCAAGCCGGACATTGGACTCCAAACCATTGGTTGAAAAAAATTTTAAAAAAAAACAAAGGATAGAGGCGGAGAGATGTAAACAAATTTATAAGTATGAAAGAGCATTCTTCATTGATAATCGGCGGCGAACCGTTTTTACATATTACAACTTATGAAATAGATTACAAGTTAGAGGAGAGGAATGGCTCGATATCCTACAATACTTAGAGAGGCGCCGGGGCGCTTTCTTGGTATTTCAGGAGGTGGTCGGCATTCCAGGTCCTCGGAATCTCTCTGCCCTCTAGATCTTCCAGACGATATGCTCCGGGCCGAACTACCCTTGTGATCTTGTAAGGCCATTCCCAGTTCGGAGCCAGTTTGCTCTTCTGATTGGGGAAGGATATGGCCAGTTTTCTCAAGACTAAGTCCCCTTGCTTAAGGTTGCTGGGTCGGACCTTCTTGTTGTATGCCAACTCGACCCTTCTTCGGTAACTCTGTTGCCGAATTGACGCTCTTTCCCTCAGCTCGTCCACCAGATCTAAGTTTGCCCTGAAGTCTCTGGCGTTCTGCTCTTCATTGTAGGCTGCGAGGCAAGGGGAAGGTATTCCGACCTCGAGGGGTATCACTGCCTCGGACCCGTAAGTGAGGTTGAAAGGGGACTCTCCTGTGGGCGTCCGCTTGTTCGTGCGGTAATTCCATAGCACATTAGGGAGCTGGTCGACCCATAGGCCTTTGGAATACTTGTCCAACCTTTTCTTAATACCTGTGAGGATCTGCCGATTGGCGTTTTCCGCTTGGCCGTTCGACTGAGGGTGGGAGACGGAAGAGAAGCGCTGTTGGATAGCAAGGTCCTCGCACAGAGCTCGGAACGCAGCCCCGGTAAACTGAGTTCCGTTGTCAGTTACTATGACGCGGGGGATGCCGAACCGACAGATGATGCTCTTCCAGAAGAATTGAACCACTTTATTCTCGGTGATGGTGGCGAGGGGCTCGACCTCAATCCACTTCGAGAAGTAATCGATGGCTACAACCAAAAACTTGAACTGACCGGGAGCTGGGGGGAACGGCCCTAGTAAATCCATTCCCCACATTGCAAAGGGGACTGGACTTGATAGGGAGGCAAGGTTGGCTTGAGGGAGGCGACGAACATTGGAATGTCTCTGACAGGAGCCACATTGCCGAACATGTCGCTCGGCATCTTGGAGGAGAGTCGGCCAGAAGTGTCCATAGTTCAAAGCTTTCCGGGCCAAGGACCTAGATCCTGAATGCGCTCCGCCGATGCCTTTGTGGAGCTCTTGTAGAGCGTAGTCGGCCTGTTCTAGGGAGAGGCACCTCAGGTACGGTCGGCCATCAACCTGCGAGAAGGAGCAGTATAAGATCCCTTCGATCAAGACTTACCGCTCGGCCCGGGCTCTGACTCGGCGTGCTTCTTTGGGGTCCTCGGGGAGGAGTCCGTCTCTCAGGAATTCCACTAACGGCTTCATCTAATTATCCTGTAGTAGGACCGGCAATGACTCCACCGAGCCGGGAGTCTCGTCTTCTATACTTGGCCTTGAGAGGACCTCGGTCAAAACGGTCTGCTCGAGACCTTGGAGGGAGGATGAGGCCAACTTGGAGAGGGCATCGGCCTGCGAATTCTCCTCTCGAGGGACTCGTTGGATGAGTGCCTCTTCGAACCGGCTCATGAGGGCTCGGACCCTGGCGAGGTACTTCGCCATTCGCTCGTCTAGTGCCTCGTATTCGCCCAAGACCTGGTTCACAACCAGCTGGGAGTCACTGTGAATTTGGAGGCACTGTGCCCCGGCACTTCGGGCGAGACCGAGGCCTGCGATGAGTGCCCCGTATTCCGCTTCGTTGTTCGAGGCCTTGAAGCTCATACGGATCGCATACTGTACGACAAAATCATCAGGGCCGCTCAGGATGATACCGGCGCCACTCCCTTCGTTGTAGGACGATCCGTCCACGAAGACTGTCCAAATGGGGGGACCGTTTAGGACGTGGCTGACCTCGGGAATAGTGGATTCGACGATGAAGTCAGCAAGGGCCTGAGCCTTGATAGCAGTCCGAGGCTGATAGGAGATGTCGTGCTGGCTTAGCTCTATGGACCATTTCATTAGCCGACCTGAGGTTTCGGGCTTGTGGAGGATCTGCTTCAACGGTTGGTCGGTGAGGACCACAACCGAGTGGGACTGAAAGTACGGACGGAGCTTCCTCGCTGCCATGATCAGGGCGTAGGCCATCTTTTCTATCTTTGGATAACGGAGCTCGGCGTCCCGAAGCACCTTGCTCACGTAGTAGATGGGCCTCTGAGCCCGGTCTTCCTCTCTCACCAAAACAGCACTTAGCGTCTGCTCGGAGGTGGCTAAGTAGATGAAGAGGGGTTCCCCCGGAACGGGCTTGCTGAGTAGGGGAGGATTGACCAAGTATTCTTTCATCTGTTCAAAGGACTTCTGTTGCAGTTCACCCCACTGGAAGCCCGTGGCTCCCCTGAGAGCCTTGAAAAAGGGGAGGCACTTTTCCCCAGACTTTGACAGGAATCGGCCAATAGCGGCGAGCCGACCCGTAAGCTTCTGCACCTCCTTGACGTTCCGGGGTGGGGCCATGTCCAGTATAGCCTTGATCTTCTCGGGATTTGCTTCGATCCCTCGCTGGCTCACCATGAAACCGAGGAACTTTTCCGATGAGACCCCGAACGCACACTTGTTCGGGTTAAGCCGCATGTTGTGCCTTCTCAATACCCCGAACGCCTCCTGGAGGTCGGCCACATGGTCGGTACCTCGGATGCTCTTGACGAGCATGTCGTCGACGTACACTTCCATGTTGCGGCCTATTTGGCTTTGGAAGACCTTGTTGACGAGGCGCTGGTAGGTGGCCCCTGCGTTCTTCAACCCGAACGGCTTGACTCTATAGCAGTAGAGGCCCTGGTCGGTTATGAAGGAGGTCTTCGGAATGTTCGGAGGGAACATTCGGATCTGATTATAGCCGAAGAAGGCATGCATGAAGCTGAGGAGCTCATGGCCCGAGGTGGCGTCAATGAGGGTGTCGATATTTGGGAGAGGGAATGGATTCTTCGGACACGCCTTATTCAGGTTGGTGAAGTCGATGCATATTCTCCAAGAGCCGTTGGACTTCTTGACCATTACAACATTGGAGAGCCACTCGGGGTAGTTCACCTCCTGTATGAACCGAGCCTTTAAGAGTTTATCCACCTCCTCCTTGATGGCCTGCTGTCGCTCGGGAGCGAATTTTCGCCTCTTCTGCTGAACCGGTTTGCACCCCGGCTCGACACTTAGGTGGTGAACTAGCAGCTCTTCTGAAATCCCGGGCATATCCGCGGCTGACCAAGCAAACAGGTCGCGGTTATTCCGGATGCATTGCACCAATTCGGAACAAAGTACAGTTGGCAGGGACTTGTTGATGAGGAACTTTCGACTCGGGTCCTCGTCCTAGAAGAGCACTTCTTCCAACTCGTCTGCCAGCTCGGACGTGGGTCGGGCATTTGGCTCGGGGATTTCTAGAGTCTCGAGGGAGAGCACCGTCCCCCGGTGGAAGTAATATAGCACTTCCGAGCCGTCTCTTGGCTGCCCCTGACCTCTCCCACTCCCGATCAAGTGGAGAACTTCATTTTAAGGTGGTACGCTGAAGGGACAGCTTCTAGGGCAGCTAGGCCGGGCCGGCCTAGGATGACATTGTATGCGGCCGGGACGTCGACGACCATGAAGTCCATCGGCTCGGTCCGGGTACTAGGGGTCTTCCTAGCAGTTACATCTAGGGTTATAACCCCCTCGACAGTTACTGGTACCCCCGTGAACTCGTGGAGCGTGTAACCGGCCGGCTTGAGACGGTCCCGAGACAGCTGCAGCCCTCGGAAGGCCGAGAGGAAGAGGATATTCACCGAGATCCCGTTTTCGACCAGGACCCTCTGCACCTTGAAGTTTGCCATGCGGAGGTCGATGACGAGAGCGTCACAGTGGGGAGTTTGGACCCCCTCGAGGTCTTCATCGGAGAAAGTCACTGGGACGCCGAGACCTTTGGGGGGAGGGGCGCTGTGAACCGAGTTTACCTCTCGGACGAAGGCCTTCTGAGAGGAGTTAGAGGAGCCCCCCATCGGGCCTCCATGGATGAGGTGTAGAACTCGTTCTTCCTCGAACTCGGGGTTTTCCTCGTGCTGCTCGGAGCGCTTGTTAGCCCCCCGAGGCGGAGGAGTTGTGCGGTCCACCCGATCATTTGCCTTAACAAATTTGGCCAACTTCCCTCTCTGGATGAGGGCCTCTATCTCGTTTTTCAATGCCCGACAGTCGTTGGTGTCATGGCCGTGGTCCCGGTGGTAACGGCACCATCTTTCTTTGTTCCTCCTTTTGGCCGGGGTGTTCATCCTCGGAGCCGGAGTTATGACCCCTTCCTTCTCCACTTCCATCAGGATGGTGGAGACATTGGTGGTGAGGGGAGTGAACTTTTCGAACCGAGGGAGAGGACGGCACTGACCGCCATTCTCCTTCTGCATCTTCTTGGACCCCTCCTCCTCTGTCGCCTTCCTCTTCGACCCGGAGGCCGATCCTCCGAAGTTCGGGAGGCACTCGGCCTCTTCCGCCCGAATGTACTTCTTGCACCTCAGGAGAAGATCGGCGAAGTTGTGCGGGGGCTTCTTGGCGAGGGACGACCGGAGGTTGGAGTTGAGGACGTTCGACTGGAATGCAACGGTCGCAACCGACTAGTCTAGGGAGGCGATAGACCTGACCTCTGCAGTGAATCTTCTCACATGGTCCCTCAGCTTTTCTGCCCTCTCCTGTCGCAGGTTGAGGAGGGAGAGGCTCGTCTTCTCAGCTCGCCTGCTACTCACAAAGTGAGTTATGAAGAACGTTTCGAACTGCTCGAACGAGAAGATGGAAGATAGGGCGAGCCTGGAGTACCATTCCTGAGCCGACCCCCTAAGGGTGGCGGGGAAGGTCTTGCAGAGCATGGTGTCGGAAGCTTGATGGATCAGCATTAAGGTCTTGAAGCTTTCGACGTGATCAACTGGGTCGGACTCCCCTGAGTACGTTTCAAACTGCGGAGGTTTGAAACCCCTCGGTATGGGGTCCTCCATGATCGTCTGAGAGAAGGGAGGTCTGCTGGGGCGAACAGTCCCTGCTCTCGACTCCTCCTCCTTGTCCACGCGACCGATGCGCCTCTCCACCTCGTGGAGACGATGGTAGAGGGCGTCATCCTTCCGCTGGTAATCAAACGATCCCCTGCGAGGCGAGGGCCTGAGCCTTGATAGCAGTCCGAGGCTGATAGGAGATGTCGTGCTGGCTTAGTTCTATGGACCACTTCATTAGCCGACCTGAGGTTTCGGGCTTGTGGAGGATCTGCTTCAACGGTTGGTCGGTGAGGACCACAACCGAGTGGGACTGAAAGTACGGACGGAGCTTCCTCGCCGCCATGATCAGGGCGTAGGCCATCTTTTCTATCTTTGGATAACGGAGCTCGGCATCCCGAAGCACCTTGCTCGCGTAGTAGATGGGCCTCTGAGCCCGGTCTTCCTCTCTCACCAAAACAGCACTTAGCGTCTGCTCGGAGGCGGCTAAGTAGATGAAGAGGGGTTCCCCCGGAACGGGCTTGCTGAGTAGGGGAGGATTGACCAAGTATTCTTTCATCTGTTCAAAGGACTTCTGTTGCAGTTCGCCCCACTGGAAGCCCGTGGCTCCCCTGAGAGCCTTGAAAAAGGGGAGGCACTTTTCCCCAGACTTTGACAGGAATCGGCCAATAGCGGCGAGCCGACCCGTAAGCTTCTGCACCTCCTTGACGTTCCGGGATGGGGCCATGTCCAGTATAGCCTTGATCTTCTCGGGATTTGCTTCGATCCCTCGCTGGCTCACCATGAAGCCGAGGAACTTTCCCGATGAGACCCCGAACGCACACTTGTTCGGGTTAAGCCGCATGTTGTGCCTTCTCAATACCCCGAACGCCTCCTGGAGGTCGGCCACATGGTCGGTACCTCGGATGCTCTTGACGAGCATGTCGTCGACGTACACTTCCATGTTGCGGCCTATTTGGCTTTGGAAGACCTTGTTGACGAGGCGCTGGTAGGTGGCCCCTGCGTTCTTCAACCCGAACGGCATGACTCTATAGCAGTAGAGGCCCTGGTCGGTTATGAAGGAGGTCTTCGGAATGTTCGGAGGGAACATTCGGATCTGATTATAGCCGAAGAAGGCATCCATGAAGCTGAGGAGCTTATGGCCCGAGGTGGCGTCAATGAGGGTGTCGATATTTGGGAGAGGGAATGGATCCTTCGGACACGCCTTATTCAGGTCGGTGAAGTCGATGCATATTCTCCAAGAGCCGTTGGACTTCTTGACCATTACAACATTGGAGAGCCACTCGGGGTAGTTCACCTCCTGTATGAACCGAGCCTTTAAGAGTTTATCCACCTCCTCCTTGATGGCCTGCTGTCGCTCGGGAGCGAATTTTCGCCTCTTCTGCTGAACCGGTTTGCACCCCGGCTCGACACTTTAACGGTTTGTTCTCTTTTCAGACCCTCTGCCACTTCAACTACTTGCTCGAGCGGTTTGTGAGCAAGGAGCAGGAGTATGAGCGGGAGAGAACGGAGCGCGTCAAAGCCACGAAGCTGCTTGATGCTGAGCAACTCCTCTCGGCAAAAAGGGCTGCCGAAGTGGCGGGGATGGAGAAGCAGCTGGCCGACGCCATTCAGCTGTCGAAGGACATGGCATCCAAGCTCGAGGCCTCGGAGAAGGAGAACACCGAGCTGAAGGAGGAGCTGGCCAATGCTCGATCGGAGGCAGAGAGGGCTCGGAAGAGAGCCAAGAAGATCATGGCCAAGCACCGGTCTAAGGTGGCAAAGGCGAAGAAGGCTGTCCAGGAGGAGGCCGAGCACCACATGTTCAAGAACATGGAGGACGCCTACGAACGCAACGGTCAAAAGATTCCAGGGGATCGTTTGATTACCAGCGGAAGGATGACGCCCTCTACCATCGTCTCCACGAGGTGGAGAGGCGCATCGGTCGCGTGGACAAGGAGGAGGAGTCGAGAGCAGGGACTGATCACCCCAGCAGACCTCCTTTCTCTCCGACGATCATGGAGGACCCCATACCGAGGGGTTTCAAACCTCCGCAGTTTGAAACGTACTCAGGGGAGTCCGACCCAGTTGATCACGTCGAAAGCTTCAAGACCTTAATGCTGATCCATCAAGCTTCCGACGCCATGCTCTGCAAGACCTTCCCCGCCACCCTTAGGGGGTCGGCTCAGGAATGGTACTCCAGGCTCGCCCCATCTTCCATCTTCTCGTTCGAGCAGTTCAAAACGTTCTTCATAACTCACTTTGTGAGTAGCAGGCGAGCTGAGAAGACGAGCCTCTCCCTCCTCAACCTGCGACAGGAGAGGGCAGAAAAGCTGAGGGACTATGTGAGAAGATTCACCGCAGAGGTCAGGTCTATCGCCTCCCTAGACTAGTCGGTTGCGACCGTTGCGTTCCAATCGAACGTCCTCAACTCTAACCTCCGGTCGTCCCTCGCCAAGAAGCCCCCGCACAACTTCGCCGATCTTCTCCTGAGGTGCGAGAAGTACATTCGGGCGGAAGAGGCCGAGTGCCTCCCGAACTTCGGAGGATCGGCCTCCGAGTCGAAGAGGAAGGCGACAGAGGAGGAGGGGTCCAAGAAGATGCAGAAGGACAACGGCGGTCAGTGCCGTCCTCCCCCTCGGTTCGAAAAGTTCACTCCCCTCACCACCAATGTCTCCACCATCCTGATGGAAGTGGAGAAGGAAGGGGTCATAACTCCGGCTCCGAGGATGAACACCCCGGCCAAAAGGAGGAACAAAGAAAGATGGTGTCGTTACCACCGGGACCACGGCCATGACACCAACGACTGCCGGGCATTGAAAAACGAGATAGAGGCTCTCATCCAGAGAGGGCAGTTGGCCAAATTTGTTAAGGCAAATAATCGGGTGGACCGCACAACTCCTCCGCCTCGGGGGGCTAACAAGCGCTCCGAGCAGCACGAGGAAACCCCCGAGTTCGAGGAAGAACGAGTTCTACACCTCATCCATGGAGGCCCGATGGGGGGCTCCTCCAACTCCTCTCGGAAGGCCTTCGTCCGAGACGTAAACTCGGTTCACAGCGCCCCTCCCCCCAAAGGTCTCGGCGTCCCAGTGACTTTCTCCGATGAAGACCTCGAGGGGGTCCAAACTCCCCACTGCGACGCTCTCGTCATCGACCTCCGCATTGCAAACTTCAAGGTGCAGAGGGTCCTGGTCGAAAACGGGATCTCGGTGAATATCCTCTTCCTCTCGGCCTTCCGAGGGCTGCAGCTGTCTCGGGACCGTCTCAAGCCGGCCGGTTACACGCTCCACGAGTTCACGGGGGTACCAGTAACTGTCGAGGGGGTTATAACCCTAGACGTAACTGCTGGGAAGACCCCTAGTACCCGGACCGAGCCGATGGACTTCATGGTCGTCGACGTCCCGGCCGCATACAATGTCATCCTAGGCCGGCCCGGCCTAGCTGCCCTAGAAGCTGCCCCTTCAGCGTACCACCTTAAAATGAAGTTCTCCACTTGATCGGGAGTGGGAGAGGTCAGGGGCAGCCAAGAGACGGCTCGGAAGTGCTATATTACTTCCACCGGGGGACAGTGCTCTCCCTCGAGACTCTAGAAATCCCCGAGCCAAATGCCCGACCCACGTCCGAGCTGGCAGACGAGTTGGAAGAAGTGCTCTTCTAGGACGAGGACCCGAGTCGAAAGTTCCTCATCAACAAGTCCCTGCCAACTGTACTTTGTTCCGACTTGGTGCAATGCATCCGGGATAACCGCGACCTGTTTGCTTGGTCAGCCGCGGATATGCCCGGGATTTCAGAAGAGCTGCTAGTTCACCACCTAAGTGTCGAGCCGGGGTGCAAACCGGTTCAGCAGAAGAGGCGAAAATTTGCTCCCGAGCGACAGCAGGCCATCAAGGAGGAGGTGGATAAACTCTTAAAGGCTCGGTTCATACAGGAGGTGAACTACCCCGAGTGGCTCTCCAATGTTGTAATGGTCAAGAAGTCCAACGGCTCTTGGAGAATATGCATCGACTTCACCGACCTGAATAAGGCATGTCCGAAGGATCCATTCCCTCTCCCAAATATCGACACCCTCATTGACGCCACCTCGGGCCATGAGCTCCTCAGCTTCATGGATGCCTTCTTCGGCTATAATCAGATCCGAATGTTCCCTCCGAACATTCCGAAGACCTCCTTCATAACCGACCAGGGCCTCTACTGCTATAGAGTCATGCCGTTCGGGTTGAAGAATGCGGGGGCCACCTACCAGCACCTCGTCAACAAGGTCTTCCAAAGCCAAATAGGCCGCAACATGGAAGTGTACGTCGACGACATGCTCGTCAAGAGCATCCGAGGTACCGACCATGTGGCCGACCTCCAGGAGGCGTTCGGGGTATTGAGAAGGCACAACATGCGGCTTAACCCGAACAAGTGTGCGTTCGGGGTCTCATCGGGAAAGTTCCTCGGCTTCATGGTGAGCCAGCGAGGGATCGAAGCAAATCCCGAGAAGATCAAGGCTATACTGGACATGGCCCCGCCCCAGAACGTCAAGGAGGTGCAGAAGCTTACGGGTCAGCTCGCTGCTATTGACCGATTCCTGTCAAAGTCTGGAGAAAAGTGTCTCCCCTTTTTCAAGGCTCTCAGGGGAGCCAAGGGCTTCTAGTGGGGCGAACTGCAACAGAAGTCCTTTGAACAGATGAAAGAATACTTGGTCAATCCTTCCCTACTCAGCAAGCCCGTTCCGGGGGAACCCCTCTTCATCTACTTAGCCGCCTCCAAGCAGACGCTAAGTGCTATTTTGGTGAGAGAGGAAGACCGGGCTCAGAGGCCCATCTACTACGTGAGCAAGGTGCTTCGGGACGCCGAGCTCCGTTATCCAAAGATAGAAAAGATGGCCTACACCATGATCATGGCGGCGAGGAAGCTCCGTCCGTACTTTCAGTCCCACTCGGTTGTGGTCCTTACCGACCAACCGTTGAAGCAGATCCTCCACAAGCCCGAAACCTCCGGTCGGCTAATGAAGTGGTCCATAGAGCTAAGCCAGCACGACATCTCCTATCAGCCTCGGACTAATATCAAGGCTCAGGCCCTCGCCGACTTCATTGTCGAATCCACTATTCCCGAGGTCAGCCACGTCCCGAATGGACCCCCCATTTGGACAGTCTTCGTGGACAGATCATCCTGCAACGAAGGGAGCAGCGCCGGTATCATCCTGAACGGCCCTGATGATTTTGTCCTACAGTATGCGATCCGTATGAGCTTCAAGACCTCGAACAACGAAGCGGAATACGAGGCACTCATCACAGGCCTCGGTCTAGCCCGAAGTGCCGGGGCACAGCGCCTCCGAATTCACAGTGACTCCCAGCTGGTTGTGAACCAGGTCTTGGGCGAATACGAGGCACGAGACGAGCGAATGGCGAAGTACCTCGCTAGGGTCCGAGCCCTCATGAGCCGGTTCGAAGAGGCACTCATCCAACGAGTCCCTCGAGAGGAGAATTCGCAGGCCGATGCCCTCTCCAAGTTGGCCTCATCCTCCCTCCAAGGTCTCGAGCAGACCGTTTTGACCGAGGTCCTCTCAAGGCCAAGTATAGAAGACGAGACTCCCGGCTCGGTGGAGTCATTGCCGGTCCTACTACAGGATAATTGGATGAAGCCGTTAGTGGAATTCCTGAGAGACGGACTCCTCCCCGAGGACCCCAAAGAAGCACGCCGAGTCAGAGCCCGGGCCGAGCGGTATGTCTTGATCGAAGGGATCTTATACAAATGCTCCTTCTCGCAGGTTGATGGCCGACCGTACCTGAGGTGCCTCTCCCCAGAACAGGCCGACTACGCTCTACAAGAGCTCCACGAAGGCATCGGCGGAGCGCATTCAGGATCTAGGTCCTTGGCCCGGAAAGCTTTGAACTATGGACACTTCTGGCCGACTCTCCTCCAAGATGCCGAGCGACATGTTCGACAATGTGGCTCCTGTCAGAGACATTCCAATGTTCGTCGCCTCCCTCAAGCCAACCTTGCCTCCCTATCAAGTCCAGTCCCCTTTGCAATGTGGGGAATGGATTTACTAGGGCCGTTCCCCCCAGCTCCAGGTCAGTTCAAGTTCTTGGTTGTAGCCATCGATTACTTCTCGAAGTGGATTGAGGCCGAGCCCCTCGCCACCATCACCGAGAATAAAGTGGTTCAATTCTTCTGGAAGAGCGTCATCTGTCGGTTCGGCGTCCCCCGCTCATAGTAACTGACAACGGAACTCAGTTTACCGAGGCTGCGTTCCGAGCTCTGTGCGAGGACCTTGCTATCCAACAGCGCTTCTATTACGTCTCCCACCCTCAGTCGAACGGCCAAGCGGAAAATGCCAATCGGCAGATCCTCACAGGTATCAAGAAGAGGTTGGACAAGTGTTCCAAAGGCCTATGGGTCGACCAGCTCCCCAATGTGCTATGGAATTACCGCACGAACAAGCGGACGCCCACAGGAGAGTCCCCTTTCAACCTCACTTACGGGTCCGAGGCAGTGATACCCCTCGAGGTAGGAATACCTTCCCCTCGCCTCGCAGCCTACAATGAAGAACAGAACGCTAGAGACCTCAGGGCAAACTTAGATCTGGTGGACGAGCTGAGGGAAAGAGCGTCAATTCGGCAACAGAGTTACCGAAGAAGGGTCGAGTTAGCATACAACAAGAAGATCCGACCCACCAACCTTAAGCAAGGGGACCTAGTCTTGAGAAAACTGGTCATATCCTTCCCCAATCAGAAGAGCAAGCAGGCTTCGAACTGGGAAGGGCCTTACAAGATCACAAGGGTAGTTCGGTCCGGAGCATATCGTCTGGAAGATCTAGAGGGCAGAGAGATTCTGAGGACCTGGAATGCCGACCACCTCCTGAAATACCAAGAAAGCGCCCCGGCGCCTCTCTATGTATTGCAGGATATCGAGCCATTCCTCTCCTCTAACTTGTAATCTATTTCATAAGTTGTAATATGTAAAAACGGTTCGTCGCCGATTATCAATGAAGAATGCTCTTTCATACTTATAAATTTGTTTACATCTCTCCGCCTCTATCCTTTGTTTTTTTTTTTCAACCAATGGTTCGGAGTCCAATGTCCGGCTCGACTTTACCTCCTCGGCTCGCCCCCGGACGAGCCAGAGGTAGATCGCCGTTCGGAACTGCTCCCACAACCGTTGAACTACACCGATGGTTCGGAGTCCAACACTCGGCTCGACTTTACCTCCTCGGCTCGCCCCCGGGCGAGCCAGAGGTAGATCGCCGTTCGGAACTGCTCCCACAACCGTTGAACTACACCGATGGTTCGAAGTCCAACACTCGGCTCGACTTTACCGCCTCGGCTCGCCCCGGGCGAGCCAGAGGTAGATCGCCGTTCGGAACTGCTCCCACAACCGTTGAACAACACCGATGGTTCGGAGTCCAACACTCGGCTCGACTTTACCTCCTCGGTTCGCCCCTGGACGAGCCAGAGGTAGATCGCCGTTCGGAACTGCTCCCACAACCGTTGAACTACACGATGGTTCCGGAGTCCAACACTTGGTTCAATTCTACTCCCCAAGCTTGCTTCTCGGCAAGCTAGGGGTGGATCACCATTCGGAATTGCTCCCATAACCGTCGAACACTCCCTATGACCGACGAGTCTCACCATGGAAAAGAGCTCAACTCACCCCTCGACTTCGCAAGAAGAGGGAGACCGAAGCACTGTTCGGAACCACAATCCGAGCCATCTTGTAACGGAGACGAAAGCCCCAAGAAGAAGGGTCAAACCATGCTGCCTCCGGTCGGACGCCGAGCAAGTGCCATTCCGACCCTGCAAACGGAGAAAACTCACTTTCTCCTCAACTCTCGTGTAAGATCTCGATCAGACGGCCCAGATCTTACCAACGAAACTAAACGACAAGATAGCATTTTCTTGGGAACTAAGTCGCCTCGAGATTCGTGCCATCATCCGACGGTCCAGATCTTGTCAGAGTCGCTAAACGACAAGATAGCGTTTCGTTAGGAGCTAGTTCGCCTCGAAATTCTTGCCGACGGCACTATGCTCTCGGCTCGGGGACCTTGGCACGACCAACACACTTACGAGCAGGACAAATACGCAGAGCAGCAAAAGATATGCTTCTTCTTAAAAGAAATTTTATTAATGATCGAGACATAATACAAAGCAATATTTCCCTGGTTACAAAGTATTAGAAAACAAAAAATCCAGCGCCGACCCACTACACTTGGCCTTCAAACGGAAATGTCTTCACTGACCCGTTCGGTCGCCCGTCCACCCACTTCAGCTGATAGCTCCTCCGCCTCCTTCCGAAGCTTCGCCTCCACGGTCTGCAAGTGATGGAGCTCAGAGAGCAAATCGTCCCGCTCGGCTAATATTTTTGACTGGTTGTGCCGAATACACTGGACCCGAAGAGCGTTGCTAAAAGCAGTCTGCGAATCTTCGTCCTCTCCTACGGGGGTCACCTCGGCGATCCTACTCTCCAGATGTTGGATCTCGGCGTCTCGTTGGCCGAGGACGGACTGAAGGTGGGCCCGCTCGCTCTCAGCTCGGCATAACTCCAGCTCGACACCATAAAGCCACTCTCGGCACTTCGTCGAGCGCGACTTTGTTGCCCCTGAGGTTCCCTCGGTTTCAGCATCATTGTCCGAACCGTTGGAATCAGTGTATTGGGCTGCCACCACGAGCTGAAAAGAAGGGAAAACAAATAGCAAAATTTCAATACACTGCCGAAGTCCAACACTTGAAGAATTTTCCAATCAAACTTTCAGATTCGTATTCAAATACAATAGCTCTACATACAACATGACCGACCCTACAATAGAGTTTTACAACAGCCAGAAGAAACATAAAACAACATGATCAGGGCCTCTTCGGAAGGGGAACGCTTCAGTTCAAGGAAACGCGAGAACGACGAGGCCTGACCTCCGAGCTCGATCCCAAACCAACGAAGCGTGACCCCCTTCGCTGCTGACCCTAACTGTGGTGCCGACCGAGGCACCACTAGACGAGACGGCTACACTACTCTGAGCGTCAGCAGGGCTCCGCCGAGCCACAGGCAAACGCGTCGCAAGTTCGTAGAAGGTGATCCCTCTCTCGCTCTCTTCGCGAGTGCACGATGTACTGCGGACGTTGGCCCTCTCCGGCAGAGGCTTGAGTGACGCGACCTCTTCCTCCAGTTCAATGATTCTGTCTTTCAAAACGTCGTCCTTCGCCAACTTCCTCAAACGAGGAGGCCTTGACGAGCCCGAGGCGTTGGCGCTATCGGTTGCGAGCCGTCGGAAGTGGGTGACCTCGATCCCCCTATCTATCGTGATCCTCCTAAGCCTGTCGACCTCGGCCAACAACTTCTTGTGCTCGGACGACGCCTTCTCCAGCTCGGAGGCAAGCTTCTCCTCTTCCGCCGAGCGACCTTGCTCCGCTATCTCCATGTGTCGGATCTTAGACGAGAGCTCGTCGTTCTTCCGCTCGGCGACGGCAAGCTCTCTACGAAGCCGCTCGACCTCACCTTCGGGACAAGGAACTTGGGGTTGCTTCCACAGTTGCTTCAACTCGCAACAATACCCCCTCACAGCCACCTTCGTCTCCTCCAGCTTCAAGAACATGAGAAACCGCCTCTGTTGGCTATTCGAGAGCTCGCCCTTCGTTTTGGCCAGCTCCTTACGAAGGTGTGCAACCTCCGTGATCGGACCGAACTTCACCTGAAAAGCAAAGATAAATCCGAGACCCAACACTTGGAGAATTCTACGCCTAATCAAACACAAAATCCGAGACTCAACACTTGGATAAATTTTGGCCAAACAAACTGTTTTCATTCAAAACCGAGAAGAAAGTTTTACAAGAGCGGTGGCCAGTCCGCAATTAGGCTTACAAAAAGAAACAAAACAACAAAAGACTAAAGAGGCAACCGAGTCAGGGATCGACCTTTTTGTCGTTCGGGTCCGTCGACCCCTCGCCCTCGTCCTCGTCCTCGTCCTCGCCCTCGCTCCCACTCTCCTCCTCAGAGTCGTCCTCCTCTTCATCCTCGGCCTCGGTCTCACCCGGGCCTTCGACACCGTCCGTCTATCCCTCGGGGCCGAGCATCCCCTGGGGAACCCCCTCCTCCCCCTCCACGGGGTCGTAGAAACGGTAGGAGGACGTGTCGAAACCCGAATTCTGAGCAGCAACATGGAGCAGGGCTCGGCCGTAGGCGTCCTCCATGTTCTTGAACATGTGGTGCTCGGCCTCCTCCTGGACAGCCTTCTTCGCCTTTGCCACCTTAGACCGGTGCTTGGCCATGATCTTCTCGGCTCTCTTCCGAGCCCTCTCTGCCTCCGATCGAGCATTGGCCAGCTCCTCCTTCAGCTCGGCGTTCTCCTTCTCCGAGGCCTGGAGCTTGGATGCCGTGTCCTTCGACAGCTGAATGGCGTCGGCCAGCTGCTTCTCCATCCCTGCCACTTCGGCAGCCCTTTTTGCCGAGAGGAGTTGCTCAGCATCAAGCAGCTTCGTGGCTTTGACGCGCTCCGTTCTCTCCCGCTCATACTCCTGCTCCTTGCTCGCAAACTGCTCGAGCAAGTAGTTGAAGTGGCAGAGGGTCTGAAAAGAGAACAAACCGTTAAAGTCCGAACGCAGGAACTTAGAAAAATCTCAGAAAAAATTTCAATGAGAAAGAGTTCGGTCCACTTACCGACATTGTGTTCTGAGCGATCTGCATCGTGGCGTCCCCTGCCAGCCTGGCCTTTAGGGCCGCTCGATCCTTTAGGGTCGGCAGGTGCCTCACCGCTTCCATGCAGATTTTGCCATCGCCCAAGAAGCCGTCGACATTCATCACCTGCCAGTCAGGGACGAAGATCTGCTTGTGCCTCTCGGTCAAGATCTTCTCCGCTTCGACAGTGAGGGGCGGAACTTGGAGGGACAGCACCTCTTTCACGCCGAATGCACCGCTCGACGAGCCGGCTGCATCCCCCTCCACCGTTGGTGCCGGCACACTAGAAACTGGAGGATCGGTAGCCGCGGACTTCTCCTGCTCGGGGCCGGCCCCCGGGACAACGGCCTTCTGCAAGTCGCTCGTCTTCTCGACCGAAGGTAACTTCGGGGCTCGGCCGCCCTGAGGCCCTGCCGAAGGCCTCTTCTTCCTCGTCTCCTGCTCCGCCGCCCTGGCCTTCACCATCAAAGCTTTATAATCCATCTTCATCGTCTCTGCACAAGCCGAATGAAAAAACTTAGATAAATTTTCATGAACTTTAAGCAAAGAGTATAAATACCAGAAGCATACTAGGGTCGATCGGACTGGGACCCCCTCGGAACAGAGCCTCCTCGGTAATATCTTTCCAGCTTAGCACTGGCAGAGCGAGGAGCTTCTTGAGGACCTCTGCTTCCTCGTCACTCAGCACCGGCTCCTTCTTAGCTCGCTTGGGCAGGCCATCCTTCGCCCAAACTATCGGTATCGCCCACGGCGCGGGAGCTCGGATGATGAAATACTTCTCCTTCCAATGTTTGATCGAGTCCGGGTGCTCGATCAACTTCACGCCCGTCCGCGGCGAAAGATAGAACCTCTGTTCATTTTGGTTTGGCTGGCAGGGGCGGTAGAGGCTCCGAAAAAGAAACATGCTCGGTACAGCACCGACCTCTTGGCACCGGAGAACAAACACCAGGACGTGCCTCTAGGTGTTCGGCATCAACTGGGCGGGGCTCAAACCGTACCAATTCAAGACATCGATTATGAACGGATGAAGGGGAAAGCGGAGCCCGACGCAGAGGGAGTCGAGAGGAAAGACGCACACATCCGTTGAAGACTTGGTGTTGGCTCGGAAGCCCGGTCCGGGGAGGAGTAGCCCGTAGTCGGCGAGAATCTGGAATCCCTTTCGGATCAGATGTAGATCGGCCTCCGTGAGAGACGAGATGGTATGGTCCACCTCGGACAACTCTCTCGGTTCATTCTCCTCCACCGACTTGGCCGTGCCTTGGGTCACCTTCTCTAAGATTTCCTCGGCGTAGTCTCGAATGCCTCCCACGCTCGACAGAGCAATAGGCTGCTGACCGAACGCCCCTGCCGTCTTCGGCGTCTCGATGATCATGACCACTCCTTTACCCTTCTGAGACGCCGCCGCGACCTCCTGAGGTGGCTCGGCTACTTCACCCTCTCTGTCCGGCCGAACGACGCTCTGATCGGTCGGCTCCACCACCTCCTTTCCTTTACCCGCTCGGCCTACGGCTTGCTCCGAGGCGGGGGTCTCATCCGAGGATGTAATCTTAACCATTTTCTAAAGAGAAAGGAAAGAGACTGACCTTGAAGTGACAACTACGGTCGGAAAAGCTCACCGGAGACAAAGAACGCCTTGCCGCGATAGCTAGCAGCGCCACCAAGGAGCTAAAAACTTCGAAGGTGAAAGTAAAAACTGGAGAGAGAGAGTAAAAGTGAATAATGAGACTTGGATTAAGGGGGGGTGAAGATTTATAGTAAAAAAGGAACGTCTCTTGGACTTCCAAACGTAAGGGCGCGACTTTTGGGCCGCTCTCGAAGCGTCGCGAAGGCCCAACACGACTCTGTCCTTTTCACCAAGTCAAGTAGCTCGGCACAACAGGATCTAAATCTGAATTACACACAATCCGAGCCCAGCGGCAAAGAGCCCAGTCGGCTGCCGAGCAAGTGCCATTCCGAGCCTGCAAACGGAGAAAACTCACTTTCTCCTCAACTTTCGTGTAGGATCTCGATCAGACGGCCCAAATCTTGCCAGCGACGCTAAACGACAAGATAGCATTTTCTTGGGAACTGAGCCCGTCTCGAGATTCTCCACACCATCTGACGGCTCAGATTGCGCCACGTCGCTCGGACAATCGTGCCCTCAGACGTCCCATCTCTGTCTGAAGAAGCCAGAAAAAATTTAGATTCAAAGTTTTAAGGCACCGCCCTCGGCGAGCCCCCCCAGGCCCCAGGTCTCGGTCGGCATCCCTCTCACCCGTGAGCAAAACAAAGCCTCCGGCCTCAGAGCCGAAGCCACGAATTGCTCAGGAATTGGAGAGAAACTGCTGACCCACGGGGCCCGGTCAAAAGCAGATCGGCACGCCTCCCATCTCTAACTCCTCCGGGCTGACAACCATCAAAGCCATCAGCCCGGAAGGAAGACAGAGATCGGAAGAGACCCATCATTCTGAAGCTACAGTCCCTCGGATCCGGACTTGGGTCATCACCTCTTCTACCATGATCTTCCCCGACCCTGACACCCACATCGGGGCAGTCAGAATCTGGAGAAGATCACGGTGGAAGAACGATCACCCGTCCTTTCGGAGCAAATTCTTCCCTCGGATCCGGACTTGGGTCATCACCTCTTCTACCATGATCTCCCCCGACACTGACAGCCACATCGGGGCAGTCAGAATCGGGAGAAGATCATGGTGGAAGAACGACCACCCGTCCTACCGAGACACACCACCCCTCGGATCTGGACTTCGGTAGTCAACCCTTCTGCCAAAATCTCCCCTGACCCTGACACCTCCACCCGGGTCGTCAGAGTCAGGAGAAGATTTTGGCGGAAGAACGACCACCCGTCCTTCTGAAGCAATTCGCCCCACGGGTTCGGACGACGGTCGTCACCACTTCTGCCCTGTTCTCCCCCGACCCTGACACCCACTTCGGAGCCGTCAGGATCGGGAGAAGAACATGGCAAAAGAGTAACCACCCCTTCGAACCTCGAGGATAAAATTTCTCAAGACGGGCGTCCGCCTTGACTCCGGTCGTCACCCCCTCTGTCAGGGTCGGGGAAGATCATAGCAGAAGAGCAGCCACCCAAGGCAGATACCTCCGAGGTCTCAAACTCAACATTGTTGCGACTGAAATGACAAGGGGAATGGGGTACTTATAATCACCCTCCAAAAACTAGCCATTATGGCCCTCGAAAGTTGAAACGCCACGCATTAATTAGGGGGCACCATGTCTTAATGACCCCGGGAAGATGGAACGCCGCACGAATCCTGGGACGCCATTAATGCCCTTGAAAACTAAACCGTATCGGGATCCGTTTCCCCCCTCTACGGCTCGGAACGCGCTTCTACGCTCGGATTGCCGCACCCTCATTCCTCCGGTCGGCGGCCGAGCAAGTGCCTTTCCGAGCCTGCAAACGGAGAAAACTCACTTTCTCCTCAACTTTCGTGTAAGATCTCAATCAGACGGCCCAGATCTTGCCGAAGGCACTAAACGACAAGATAGTGTTTTCTTGGAAAATGTGCCCGTCTCGAGATGCGTACCATCATCCGAAGGCTCAGATTGCGCCACGTCGCTTGGACTGCCGAAACCCCAATCCTTCGGTCGGCTGTCGAGCAAGTGCCTTTCCGAGCCTGCAAACGGAGAAAACTCACTTTCTCCTCAACTTTCGTGTAAGATCTCGATCAGACGGCCCAAATCTTGCCGAGGACACTAAACGACAAGATAGTGTTTTCTTGAGAAATGTGCCCGTCTCAAGATGCGTGTCGTCATCCGACGGCTCAGATTGGCCACGTCGCTCGGACTGCCGAAACCCCATGCCTTCGGTCGGCTGCCGAGTAAGTGCCTTTCCGAGCCTGCACCAGCTCCATGCCATCCGACGGCTCAGATTGCGCCACGTCGCTTGGATCGCCGAACCCCCTGCGTTCGGTCGGCTGCCGAGCAAGTGCCTTTCCGAGCCTGCAAACGGAGAAAAAAGCCACCGAGCAACTACGACCGTTGGATCTCTCAAAAATTCGTGCTTCTAATGATGAACGGTCCAGATCGCGCCACGCGCCCTAAAAGACAAGATAGGGTTTTCTTGGGAGATGCGCCATCATCCGACGGCTCAGATTGCGCGACGTCGCTCGGATCGCGGAACCCCCTGCCTTCGGTCGGCGGCCGAGCAAGTGCCGTTCCGAGCTCGCAAACGGAGAAAAAGGCTGTCGAGCGATAACAACCTCCAGATCTCCCAGAAAATCATGCTCGACGCTGATCAAAGGTCCAGATTGTGCCACGCCGATAATCGGTATTTAAAATTCAATTTTTATTTATTTAAATCGTTTTACTTATTTAAAAATTACGAAAAATTGCTAAAAATTGGGGAAAATTAACTAAAAATTCCAGAGAATAATTAAAGATTCGGGGGGATATTTTTGAGCCCCTAGTCGAACAATTATTACCTCGAATGTACTGTTAAGCACCCCAAACAATTAGTCAACACATCGCAAAATTAAATAAATAATCCGAAAAAAATAGATAAAAACCATCGAATGTTCAACAAGGCTTCAGAACAGCTCACTGCTTCAAAAATCACCTCACTACCCCCTTCGAGGTTCGAAACTCTCCATTCGGACTCCGATACAACTCCACTAGCCATTAAAACAGTTAAACTACTCCTCAAAGGCTGATCACACTCAGTCTTTGGGAGTGGGGGGCTCGTGATATGGCTAAAAATGGGGTTAAATCGGAACCGTCCAGACTGGGCGCGAATCTCGAAGCTCGGGGGTAAAACGGTAATTTCGCATACAAATGGGTCCGAAACGGGTATTGGATCTCCTTCTCACAGATTCAATAACCCACAAACGGATCCACTCCAATTGGGTACGGGTCCCGATCCGAGGCGAACCCAGACCAACAAGAGGCAAATCAGGGTTACTGATTTGACCAAGTCAACGGGCCTGATTTGCTCTCACCGGGAATCAGGGATTAGTTTTTTAAAACAGACTGTGAGGATTTTACTCCTGACAGTTACACAGGGAATCAGGCCCCTAATCATTCCTATGGCGACTATAAATACCTCCCCCCTACCACTGTGACCAGGTAATCACTCTTTTTCCACCTTAAAGCTGTTTCTTAATCATCACTGATTACTGACAAGAGCGTCGGAGGGTGCATCGCCGGAATCAACCCTGGTGTTTCGCACTTCCTTGCAGGTAGCGGCGGGAAGAAGGCTTGGATCAGCTATTCAGGCTTCCTACGAACTCACAAATCTCATCTGTTTACCCCCACACCGAAATCAGCGGTAACACTTATATATATACAAATACAGTATGTTGGTTGGGAAATGAAAAAACTTATCTCAGTAAACAGGTTTTTTCTGTTTTAAAAAAACTCATTTTAAACATAGATTTTGAGTGTGAAATTTTAAAATTAATTATCAAAAAAATTGGATCCAAACAAAATTGTTCTAAGTTTTTATTTTAAAAATTTTAAACTGTTTTTAAAACCCGATCCAAACAACACCCTTAGAGCATTTGTAATCGTTTTGTTAAAAAATTGTGTATACGAAAAATATAGAAATAGCAATTAGGAGGTAGCGCTGCAGTCGTCAATACCCAAAATGGCTTTTTTTTTAAATCAAACGGCATATCATCTTCCGTCTGTAGAGAGCGTCGAAAAAGAAGAAAAAAAATTATCAATGTGAAGGACGAGAGATCATCTCCCGTCCCTTCAAAAAAAGAAAAAAAAAATTGGGCCATTCTCAAACGGATGAACATCTGCTGTCTAGACATTTTTATTATTATTTTTTTATTATTTCTCAAACGGCATAACATCTGTCGTCTCTTCCAATTTTTGTTTGTTTGTTTAATTTATTTTTTCCAGACGGCATGTTATTTGCCGTCCACTCTAAAAAAATTGGGTTTTTCCTCAAACAGCTTATCATCTTCCGATTTCTATAATATGCATATTACCAATTTTTTTGCCAAATATAGCCGGGTGCTGTAAATCAAAAACTCAAAATTTGGATATTTAGAAAATGACTACATACGCTTTTTTCTCTATTTTTGCATGTATAGGAAACGACTACAGATGCTCTTCGAATGACATTTTTCGAAACAGATGGAGGATTATGTTTGAACTGCTCGGTAAACCTTCTGCTCTTAGAGCATCTGTAGTTGTTTGCCATATACTCAAATTTTCCAAAATTTGGGGGAAAAACCCCTGTAGTCGTTGGCCAAGTACCCAAAAAATGGGTTTGATCGCTACAATACTCTGCTATATTTGGCAATCGATAGATTATCTTCCGTCGTTTAAAATTTTTCGATCAGACGAAAGATTATCTTCCGTCGTTTAAAATTTTCCGATCGGACGAAAGATTATCTTCCGTCGTTTTTTTTTAATCAGACGAAAGATAAAGTGTCGTCCCAAAAATTAAAAAAAAAAATATTGTCGGACGGTAGATAATACACCGTCCTAACAATTTTGCTAAAGACAAAAGTGTTGGGACGGTGTATTATCCACCGTCCCTCACTTTTGGAGTTTTGATTTTTTTTTTTTTTTTGGTCCTTTTGTGTGGGAAATCAGCCAATTTTTTTTTTTTTAATCTTTCAAGACGAAAAATAATCTATCGTCTGACCAAATTTTAGGTTTCGAGCACTACAGCGCGCAGTCAAATTTACTATTTTCATTTGCCAAATACCAAAAAAAAAGGGGTCACAATAACTACAGATGTTCCTATCTTTAGAGCATCCACAGTCGTTGAAGCCAAATTTTGGATAAATAGCATTTGAGAAATAGGAAAAAAAGAATGTTGCTGCAGTCGTTAAAAGCTATTTTCGATCGGTCGTTTGTTTTTGTTTAAACGACGGAAGATTATCTTGCGTCAATCTGTTACGACGGTCGATAATATACCGTCGTTGACCTATTTTTGTTTATATATATTTTTTTTTTAAAAAAAACCCAACGCACGGTGCATTATGCGCCGTCAATCTGAAGCAACGGTAGGTTATGTGCCGTTGGTTGACCGGCTTTTAATTTGTTTTTTTTTTTTTAATAAAAACCCAACGACGGTACTATATGTCCCGTTAATCTAAACGCACGGTCGATAATCTGCCGTGGGTTGACCGGCTTTAAATTTTTTTTTTTTTTTTTTTTTTTTTTTTTTTTTTTTAAGGCACTAGAAGACAAAAAATAATTAAAAAAAAAAAAAAAAAAAATCAAGAAGAAGCCTGGACGGTTCATAATGTTCCGTTAATTAGGTGGTGACTGTACAAGATGTTGACAGATTTGTTTTTTTTTTTTGTTTTTAAGGCACTAAACGACAAAAAAAAAAAAAAAAAAAAAACTAAAAAAGGCCTGGGACGGTTCAATATGAACCGTTAATTAGGACGGACGGTGTTTTATACACCGTCCCTGTTTAAATTTTTTTTTTTTAAAACAAACGCACAGACGGTTAAATATGCACCGTCATTTTGATCGGACGGTTGATTATCTTGCGTCTGTTGCATTTTTTTTTTGTTTTTTTTTTTTTTAAAAAACTGGTTAATCATTGGCTAACGTACTTTTTGTACGAAACGGAGGATTATCTTCCGTCAATTAGGACGGACGGTTGATAATCTTGCGTCCTCTATATTTTGAAAATAGCCAAACCGTCTGCTATATTTGGCAGCGCACTGTTCATCGTCAACCCAAATTTTGGGTATTTGGACGACGAGTGCAGTGCGTTTTTTTCCAAATTTTCCAAATTTTGGGTATTTAGCCCACGACTGTGGATGCTCTTATATGATGTAATAAGCAGCAGGTACACACATGACATCTATTGATGCACGGACATCCCATTCGGTGCAAAGTAGTTTTGTGTTGCACTTCACGACAAACGACTCCAAACCGTCCACGTGTCTCAATCTCCGCCCCTCACTCACCTGGACCCCACCACAAAATAATATCTCATCGGCTCATTTCCATCTCATGTGGGCCCATCTTAACCTGTGAGTGTAGGATCGGCGCGGATGTCAAAACGAATTCCAACGGCTGAGATTATCCCCTATCAGGATTGTCACGGAATTTGGAAAAATGGTAAAGTGAGGAGTCAGAGGGATTGGAAGACGACTTTTACAGCTGGATAACGCGTGATGTAAGAAAAAGCAAAAGGTTGATCTGACGGTTACTGTACAAAATGTAGACACGTGGCGTAATAGGAACCGTACGATTTAGGGACCCAGCTGTCTTCGGTGTTAAATTATTCGTATGTGAACAGCTGGCCCCCGTTCTCTGGTTCAAACCTTATCTCTCCTCCTTTTTGGTTGCCCTTTTTAAGAACTTGGGAAATGTCCAAGAAGATCCCCATACTTTCAAATATTGAATACTCTATCTCCAATGTTATTTTCTGTTTTTTTTCCCCCAAAAATTGCCAGCTAATTTATCCGAAAGAACTAACCTATGGGCTCAATCTTTTTCTTTAAAAACCTATGGACTAAATAATGTTTAATATGGTATAACTAGGATGATGTAATCTTATAAATGCGGCACCATAACCTTAAATCATGGTATATTTGTTTATCATTTAAAGCTCTCTTGACTTTATTTGTTCTTTCACTTCTCTATTAAGCACCGACTTGAATGTGAAGTGGCTACGGGAGTAAGGGTACTACACTACTACAGAGTAAAATTCACCGACATTCCGAACTTGAGCAAGTGGTTGAAAAGAAGTATGCAATTGTGAACCTACGAAGGATAAAAAAGTAATTACCTGGAGACAAACCATTCCATTTTACTCTCATATCACCATCCTCAAAGCAATGTTTTTTGATGCAGCTACTGAGGTAAAAAAAAAGAAAAAGAATAAAAGGTGGATAATATAAATTAATTACCATGAATGATATTGCATGTCGTGGTAGTGACTTTGATATACCAGGTTTATTTCATTTCTTGTATCTCAAATGAAAACTTGAGACCTATCTGAGATCCGCATAGGTAGTTGGATAAATATTTATACCTAAGACCCTTGACACCTCCACCAAAACTAATTTACTTCGTTGGCACTAAAGAAATAGGTCGTATGTACTCTCAATGGTCGTCGCATTGCAGAATTTGCAGGTGGTCACTTTATTGAGTTGCTTCTTCACTAGGTTCTCCCTTGTCAAGATTACATAAATGAGGACTAACCAAAGAAATATCTTGATTTTTAGATGGACCTTTGCCTTTCATATTATAATTGACCGTTTCGATTTGCATATCCTAAAGTGGATGCAGTTATAAAGCGAGTGAACCGTCAAGAAAGCGCCTTTCTCGGGCCCCCATGCTTTCCGGTCCAGGCTGTATGAGCATTTCACTTCCGAGATCGAGGATTACGACGATGAGGAGGTCATGATTGGCTCGACACAGGACTAATATATTCCTTCGTCAAAAGTAATGATGATCATACTTTTACCGTAAGTTTTGTCCTTACGTCACTAGTATATTAAGAGAAACGCCTAAATGAATTGTTTTCCAAAATGACCTATTTTTTGAAAGTATTTACCAAACTGACCCACTTTGAAAACTATTTACCAAATTGTTTTATTTGCTATTTGAGATAGCGAGTTTAGTTCAATTGACCTCGCTATCTCGGATAGCGAGTATAGGTCTATATATTTCAGGTAATAATTTCATGTTCAAAATTTCTCTGAAAAAATGAATACAACTACACTCGCTATTTGAGATAACGAGTCATGTATATAACTACACTCGCTATCTCAGATAGCGAGTCTAGTCAAACGAACTGGTTATCTCCAATAGCGAGTGTAGTTGTATACATTTCGGGTAGAAATTGCATGTTCAAAATTTTTCTCAAAAAATGGGTACAACTACACTCGCTATATGAGATAACGAGTCTAGTTCAACCGAACTCGTTATCTCAAATTGTGAGTGTAGTTGTACTCATTTTTCCAAGAAGTTGGTTTTTGGAAGGAAAAAAACTACAAATCAAACTCGCTGTTTCTAACAGCGAGTCTGGTTCAACCAAACTCGCTATTTGAAAATAGCGAGTTTGTCTTTAGATTTTTGTATATCGCAAGATTTCTCCAAGTATTAGAGAAAATCATAGAACTACACTCGCTATTTGAAACAACGAGCTTACTTTCAAATAACTCGCTGTTTGAAACCGCGAGTAGGTTAATTTTGTAAATAATTTTGAAAGTGGGTCAGTTTGGTAAATACTTTTAAAATGTGTGTCATTTTGGAAAAAATCGGCTAAATCATATGCGTGCTGAAATGATAGTGGGGTCAGAAAACTCGTACAATCTTTCTTATTGCAACAATCATTTATTTTAGCACTATAAGACACAAGCAAATGGAACACATGCACAATTAACCGGTAGGGTCTACATAGATTCGTGTTAGTATCTTCCATACCTAGGGATGGCATCAGGTCCGGGCTCGTCCGGGACCGGCCCCGCCCCCTCCTACCCGGGCTAAACCGCAACCCGGCCCCCTTATCAACCGGTCTTGGCCGGTCCCAAATTTTCGGCAGTTAGCCCGGTTAGGCCTGGCCCGCTCGAGGCCCGGGACCGGCTGAACCGGCCCGCCCGGGCTCGGGTCGGTCCAGGCTGACCGTTGGCTACTGGCCATTTTTTTTCCAGAAAAAAAAAAATTTAAAAATTACAGAAATGCCCCCAGCGAATTTATACTGGTTAGTTTTGGGGGGGTACTTTAGGAAATCAAAAAAATGGCATTTTCTATAAATACCATACCATTTCTTTCATTTATTTTCACTAATTCACTCAAATCTCTCATTCTTTCTACTATTTCTCCAATCAACAACAACAATTAGGTGATCAACACTCTCTCAAGTGATCAAGATCAAATCTCTCTACATTTAGAAGGAAGGAAAATCAATAACAATCAAGTGATCAACTCATCAACATTCAAAAACAGCAATCAATACTACTTCTACTCCTAACTCTCAAGTCTCAAGTTTCTTACGGTATTTTAGTATAATTTTAATTTGTAGAATTAACATAGTTGATTATTCATTATTCTCATATAATTTGGGTTTTCTTGATCTTCTTCCTCTCATTTTTTTAAATTTTATTTTTAATTTTGATAAAGTGGTAAAAGAAACATACACTACTCACTCACTAGTTCTTGATATTGTTGTTATTTTTTAATTGAGATGGATTGTTGTTTCTTTTTAATTATTAGTTGCCATACATTTAGTTGTTGTTTTCTCTCTAATTTTTACTTACACTAGTTTTATATAGTTAAATTGCCTCTAATCGATCACACGGTAGTGGTAGACATAGTAGTCAAGAATCTACTAGTCATCACATTCCTTCCATTCCAAACCCATATATAGATAGTGAAGAAATATTCATGAATTATGATAGTTTTTTCGATTTGAATGAAACACACTCAAATCCTATAAAAATAGAAGATCATGTATAACCACAACCATCGGAACAAGGTCCTTCTCTAACCTCAAGGAAAACAAGAGGGACTACTTTCGAAGTACACAATTTTTCAATTTTGTCCATTCACAAAATGATAAGAGTGTTTGACTTAAAATATGTAAGAAGTATCAAACCCCATATAAGTTTAAAATAGGATCAGGCACGGGTACACTTCAACGTCACTTAAACAAATGTCAACCACAATTTTTGATAGATAATCCCACACAACAAAAAATATATCCTAAAACCGGTCAAGTAGATAGTCATAGCTATGATCACGATCTCATTCATAGATAAATGGCTAAATTAGTAATTAGGGGTGAATTGCCATATTCGTTTGGTGAAAAAAATATATGTAGAGACTTTTGTACAAACCTCCTTCAACCCCCATTGTAAAAAGATTGCTAGGAATGTTGTTAAGAGTAATTGTAAATTAGTTTACAATGAGACTAAGAATTTTTTGATAGCAACACTAAAATCACTAAATACTAGAGTTTTATTGACATCGGATGGGTGGGTAAGAGTAAACGGCATTCCAATAATGTGTGTAACATGTCATTGGATAGATTCGAATTGGGTACTTCAAAAGAGAATAATTTCTTTTGGATATGTTAGGTACCCACATAAGGGTGAAATTATAACCACACAAATTATGGAAGCATGCAATAATTTTTGTATTTATGATAAAGTGTTTGCTATTGGTTTTGATAATGTCTCCAATAATACTAAGGCGATTGAGAGTTTAAAAATTACTTTAGAAATTTTTCATGTTAGGTGTGCTTGTCACATTTTAAATCTTCGTGTGCAAGATGCACTAAATTATGGAAATGATAAACTAGAAGCAATGAGAAATTGTGTTTATTATATTACATTGAGTGGTCCAAGTTATCAAGCTTTTCATGATTGGTGTAAACTTAGAGGCATTGTATGTAGACGTTTCTAAAGATGTACGACATCGTTGGAATTCTACCTTTGAATTATTAGGTATTATTCTTCATTATCGTTTTAATCTTAGAGATTTTTGTGTCGCAATGGGTATGCAAAATTGTATGTTAGATGATGATTTTTGGTTTTTTGCCAATAGTTTGTATAAATTTTTACAACCTTTTAACGATGCAGCAATTTTCAAAAACATATACATTTATATCTAGTGGTATTTTACTTGAAATTGTGACTATGATGACAACAATTAAATATTTGCAAAATGACCCTTTTATTGGTGATATGGTTAATGCGGCACATGTTAAATTTTTGAAATATTTTCATCAAATTTCTATATTATATTGTATAGCTAGTGTTTTGAATCCTATGATTAAATTAGATGGTACAAAAAATTTAATTAAAATTTTTTACACTTATGCCCCACACGATGCAATACTAGATTTTGATCATGTTATTTTTACTCGTAAATTTGAGAATATTTTGACTAGGTTATATGATTCTTATGATAGGATTTATTCATCTAACACTAATCAAATACAAACACAAACACAAAATGTTGATTCTTCTTCTTCGTCTTCGTCCATATTAGCAAAAGGAAAGAGTCATACTAGTATTGGTGTTTTAAATCTTATTAAATCAAAAAACCAAGAACCAATTCACTAAATGAGTTGAATTGGTATAATGCACAAAGTGCAGTTGAAGATGTAGAAGATGTGTTGCAATTTTGGAAGAGTAATGAAGCAATTTTTAATATTCTTTCTCGTATGATTAAAGATCTGCTAACAATACCGGTGTCAACTGTTGCATTGGAAAGTGATTTTTCTCTTGGTGGCAGGATAATGAGCCCGAGCAGAAACCGATTGACAGCCAAAATTTTGGAGATGCTAGTATGCGCCGAAAATTGGATGAAAGCAGAAGAGATGACCCAAGACTTACTTGAAGTACAAGCTGGAGCTGGATCAACATGTAGCGATGAATGAACGATTACATTTAGTCAATTTACATTAAAATGATGTTCAATATATTGTAATTAATTGGAAATTTTAGGGTGGTGAGATTCTATATTTAGGTTAAGTTGAAGTGCACGACAATAGTCCAATGCCTTCTCTTCAATCTAAGTAGAGGTCATCTCGATTTTTTATATTCAAGTAATTCCCTTGATTTGTAATTTGATCTAATTTGTATGAAATATTATTCATGTACTTCATTTTATTTAAGAATTTCAAATGTATTAAATCATGTACTTCATTTATTCATGTACTTCAATTATTTATGAAATTTTACTCTTTGCAATTGTTATGAAATTACAAATCCATATACTTGATCTTTAATATTTTACACACAAAAAAATTCCCCTATACACGGGCCCGGCCCGAGAACCGGCCCGAGAACCGGCCCGTACCGGCCCGGCCCCCACACTTGGGGCCGGGGGCCAGGTTCGGGCCAAGGTTTCCAACCTTGAGCCCGGCCCGAGTAGGCCCGGGACCGGTCACAACCCGGTCAAACATGGCTCGGACCGGCCCGATGGCCCGAATGCCATCCCTATCCATACCAATGGAGTACAATTAGCATTTCTCTATCCGTCTTCCGCTCTTCTTTTTTGTACCTTATAAGATGGTAATACAGAATATAGCCTCTCCACTCTTTACTCCATCACCCATGTTTAACATCATCGTCACCGATCATCATGACAATCCACCCAGTCCAAATCCGGAAAAAGAAGAAAGCTCATGGGTAGTTTGGTTGGATGTAGATTTACTGTAGCGAGGGAGAACACTGTAGCGAAAGTAAATCATTGGATTTGATTTCTTAAAATAGCTTTGATTGGATGTAGATTCACCGTAGCTGAAATAGTTTTCTATAGAAAATTAGCTTTGGTTGAGCTGTAGTAATAATGTAGCTACTGTATTTTTATATTTTTTTACCTTTTGTTTTATTTGAAATTAATGTAATCTAATCTATTCTTAGTTAATTAATCCGATTCTTTAGTATTTAATATAATCTAATATAATCTAAAATCAATTAAATTAAATATTAAAAAAACGAAACTAAAAAAAACAGACCAAAAAACATGATAAAAAAACTCAATAAACTAAAAGTAGAAGCTTTAAAAAAAACCAAGGAAAAAAATACAGGGAAAAAATACAGGGAAAAAACCCAGTAAAAAAAAACAAGCTGCTATATGTGGGACTTTAGTCCCACATCGGCTAGGTGTGGAGACTTTAGTTGGTTTAAATATCTTTGTGTGAAGAACAAGGTCTTCTATTTTTTTATTTATAAAAAACCAATGTATATTTCTTATGATTCTCCGTCCGTTCAATTTAAAATATATATATGTTGGACGCATAATCATCTATCGTCTCTGATTTTTTTTGGATTTAATTTATGGGACACTAATCATTTTCCGTCCCTAAATTTTCTTTTTGATTTAATTCGTGGGACATGCAATCATTTCACGTCTGATCGATTAAAAAAAACAACGAGAAATGATTCCCATCCAATAATTTTTAATACAAAAAATTCAGCGACGAAAGAAGATCTTTCGATTTATTGAACGAACGAAAGATTATTATTCATCGGCTATTTTTGCCAAATTCCTATTTCTGTTTCCAAATATAGCCGACCACTGTTCAACAAAAACCTAATATTTGGAAATATAACCAACCTATTTATGTTTTTATTTTTTAATTTATAAAAAACCAATCTATTTTTTTTATTTATAAAAAACCAATGTATTTTTTTTATGATTTCCCGTCCGTTCAACTTAAAATATATATATGTTGGACGAATAACCATCTATCATCTCTGAATTTTTTTTGGATTTAATTTATGGGACACGTAATCATTTTCCGTCCCTAAATATTTTTTTTATTTAATTCGTGGGACATGCAATCATTTCACGTCTGATCTATTAAAAAAAAAACAACGAGAAATGATTCCCATCCAATAATTTTTAATAAAAAAAATCCAGCGACGAAAGAAGATCGTTCGATTTATTGAACGAACGCAAGATTATCTTTCATCGGCTATTTTTGCCAAATTCCTATTTCTGTTTCCAAATATAGCCGACCACTGTTCACCCAAAACCTAAAATTTGGAAATATAACCAACCTATTTATGTTTTTATTTTTTAATTTATAAAAAACCAATCTATTTTTTTATTTGTAAAAAACCAATGTATTTTTTTTATGATTCCCCGTCCGTTCAATTTAAAATATATATATGTTGGACGCATAATCATCTATCGTCTCTGAATTTTTTTTGGGTTTAATTTATGGAACACGTAATCATTTTCTGTCCCTAAATTTTTTTTTGATTTAATTCGTGGGACATGCAATCATTTCACGTCTGATCGATTAAAAAAAAAGAGAAATGATTCCCATCCAATAATTTTTAATAAAAAAAATTCAGCGACGAAAGATCTTTCAATTTATTGAATGAACGAAAGATTATCTTTCATCGGCTATTTTTGCCAAATTCCTATTTCTGTTTCTAAATATAGCCGACCATTGTTCACCCAAAAGCTAAAATTTGGAAATATAACGAACCTAAAATTTGAAAATATAGCCAACGACTACAACAAGCTTTTTCCTATTTTTTGAAAATTTTGCCATTTTAGCCAAACTACTAAAGATGATCTGAGAAGAGAGCTGAAGCTTGAACCACGGAATCTAAAGGTTTGTTTTTCATTCTCATTTACACATTTTTTACTGACTCAGTAGGGAAAAAAAAAGAAGGGAAAAAAACATCCTAAAATATTACCCAAGATTGATCCCATATTTTACGAGACTGCCACCGCACCAACAACCTTACAACCAACCCATGTTCACCGGCATCGCGAATCTCGCCCCAGCCTGTTTCCCGTTGTCTTCCAGCTCAAACCCATAAAATAAATGTAAATTTATTCTTACAAAAAACACACCCCCACCCCCCTCAAAAAAGAAAAAAAGAAAAAAAGAAAAAAAGAAAAAAAGAAAAATAATCTAAAGAGTTAAGTAACATCCTTTCATCATCTTCGTCTTCATCTTCCTTGCCATCCACCTCTCCTCACCTCCAAGCAAAGAATCAGTAATATTTTCCAACATTAACAACAACCACCCTAACAAAAATTCCCAATTTACTCCCCCCAAAAAAAAAATTACATTACACAACATTCTTCCCCCCTCTTGCATACCCATAGTAGCTCAAATACCATTTCACAAACTTCCTCAACCCCGCCTCCAAATTGGTGGTCGGCTTGTACCCCAATTCCCTCCTCGCATAACTAATGTTGGCATGCGTAAACGGCACATCCCCATTCCCCGGCATCTCCACCACATTCTTCTTCGCCTTCATCTTCAAGTTCTTCTCCAATATCGACACCAATGTCGGCACAGTCACCGGCGAAGTATTCCCCAAATTGAATATCCTGTACTGCGCCGGTCCCCGCTTCTTGCCCCCTGAACCCGTGCTCTTCTCCGCCGTATCCAACGATCCCAAACACCCTTTCACAATGTCGTCAATGTAGGTGAAATCCCGTGCCAAATCAACCCCATCCTTCCCTCTGTATACAGTAATCGGCTTCCCTTGCAAAATGTTTCGGGTAAACGAAAAGTATGCCATATCGGGCCGGCCCCACGGCCCGTAAACGGTGAAGAAACGGAGACCGGTGATGGAGAGCCCGTATATGTGATTGTAGGTATGAGTAATTTCCTCGCCGGCCTTCTTAGTAGCAGCATAGAGCGACGCCGGTTGATCGGTCCGATCCGATTCGGAAAATGGGACTTTTTCGTTGAGCCCGTAAACGGAAGAGGAAGATGCCCACACAATTGCAGGCTGTGGGTCGGCTGCTTTGGAAGCTTCTAGAAGGGTCACCAAACCGGCGATGTTGGAATGGACATAGGATGATGGGTTCTCAATCGCGTAGCGGACACCCGCCTGAGCGGCGAGGTGCATCACGTGAGTGAAGGGAACGACGTCGAACAGCTTCGCCAGCAATTTGCCGTCGTTGATGTCGCCCTCAATTACGAAAATGCCATGGGAGTTCAAAAGGGATTTTCTTGCCTTTTTTAGAGAGGGGTCGTAGTAGGAGTTGATGTTGTCGATGCCCACCACTCCGTCCCCGCGCTTCTTGAGGGCGAGGGAGACGTGGGAGCCGACGAATCCGGCGGCGCCCGTGACGAGCACGGAGATTCCGGGCTCGGAGGGGTCTTGGCGGTGGATCTGGGCGGAGGCGCGGATCTGCTTCTCCCAGTGGAGGCCACCCCAGGAGGCGGAGAAGTACTTGGATGAGGTGTCGACGAAGGATTGGAAGGAGAGGTAGGAGGCGGTGAGGGCAATGAGGAAGAGGGCCCACAGGAACATTGTGGATGTCGAGGCGAAGCAGCGCTGGAACTGCCGGTTGATTGCGTGGCCCCGATCGATCTTCACTTTCCCCGGCGTCGATGGGAATAGTTCGTCGTCTATAATCCTCATTTTCATCTTTAAATTTTTTTTTTTTAATGAAATTAAAACGAAATTTTTTCCGTTTTTGTTTTTTTGGGTGTTTGATTTTGTAGGAGGAGAGGAAAGGGAGGAAGCAGGAGCAGAGTTATTTTTTTTTTATTATATATATATATAATTTTTCTGCGCCTGCTAAGAGAGGATGGAGGTAGAGCTGGGATATAAATAGAGATGGAGGATAGCGTGTGTAATTTTGAGGATAAGTCCTCGGGAATTAGATTATTTGCAATGAAAGGGTAGTTGTTTATTAATGGATTAACTAATTTGGAAGGAAAGGGAGGGTGGGGCCCACCCGTGTGAGGCGGTAGCGTTAGTTGGTGGTGAGAGGGATGAATGTGGGATTGGGGGTAAGGTGGACGGTCGGTGTAGTATAAGAGGAAGTGAGTGACAGGGAGAAGTGGTGAAGGGTGTGGAGTGAGAAGAGGGGGTGACCGGTGACGGGTTGTTGCCGGTTTCGGTGGGGGGCTATATTTTTTTGATGAACAGGAGGGGGGCTATATTAATGTGAGAATTGGACGGTGGAGGAGTTTGACTGGACTTTGAGAAAATAAAAGAAATTGAGAAGAAGGAAAAAAAAAAAAGGAAAATAATTAAATGAAACGCGGCCTCCTACTCTCTAGTGACAGCGAGGCTTGGATCGCGCTGTCGTCAAACTGTTTATTTATTATTTTTCGTGTAAATTTAAGGCTTACCTTCTACTCTTATCATGGAAGTGAGAGTTTAATATATTCCTTATCTTTCATTTGTTTTTAAAAAACAAATAAAAATAGGGGTTGTATTTTGAAGAGATAAGCCATAATGTAGGACGGCAGAAGATCCGAGGAATAGTAGATTTTTTTTTCTTTTTTTTTTTAAGAAAAAGATGGAGTATGATCACCATATTTTATTAATAATGAGTTAATAAAATAAACTCAGAGTACTGAACCAAGTTTAAGGTCCTACAACACATCAAAAGTACATAGATCCTTTCCAAGCATGGGGGGTGGGACAAAAGAGGGGACAAAACATACATGCATCCAATCAAAAGTACATCAAAGCATCTACTCCCCCCAACAAAACTCTGGGGTGGTGGGGATCTATCAACAGTAAAAGGCCAGACGGGCAGAGCATGTCCCTCAGTCGAGCGCCGGCCCAATCTCGACTTCATCATCATCATACTCCTCCACCTGGAAGACGCTCACAATTCTCCCTCTAGGATCTGTTGCGGCAACAGTAGCCCAAAAGAAAATAAGATGCATAATATGAGTCAAATTACCAGAAATACTATTACATGTCTCACGAAAGTAACAATTATTCCTATCTAGCCAAACAACCCAGGTCATAGCAGCGATAGCGATAAATCAAGCCTCTCTCGTAGTTCGTCTCTCAGTGGCGAACTTTGAACCTACCCACAGATCCCCATACTTACTAGGGTACTCATTCGTCCCCAAGGCACTGAGTACCTCAACGAGGACCGCTTTTCTCCTAGGACACTCAAGAAAAAGATGGTCTCTAGTCTCGGGGACAGCGCTGCAGAACCCAAAAAAAGAATCCATATTTATTTGGCGTTTAGTCAGGTTCTCTCTAGTCAAAATTGCATCGTTCAGTACTGGTCATAAGAAAACTTTAATTTTCAGTGCGGTTTTCGCCTTCAAGATAACTGTGAGGTGAGATAAAAATGACCCAAGGCCCAGCCAGGGCCCAGGATTGCTTCCACTCAATGGCACGCCAGCTCAGCACCGGACCATCAGGCCCTCGGACCCGAGCCTATAACTTGCCCCCACGAAACCGGTCGCCTCGTTCCGACGATCCGTCACGACCTTCGGCCTCCGATCCTCGACAGTCTCGTGGTCCCCCCATCAGCCTAGTAAGGGATAAGGATGACCTGGCGCTACCTAGGCCATCCGATCCTCCCAGAGGCACAGGGACCCCCCGATCCGCCACGTCAGCTCCAAAACCACCTAGGGCCTTGCCACGTCAGTCCTAAACCACCCATGGTAATGCCACGTCTGCCCTAAACCCCCTGGGCCTCCTGCCACGTCAGGCCCATGGGTTTTCGGGTCCAGACCCGGCCCCCAAGCGGATCCAAACCCGGTTGGGATTATCTATAAATACCAGGCCCTCTCCCACCTTTAGAGGTAATCAATCTTTTCCCACCAAAACCCTAGTTACTACTACTCTCTCTTAGAGACTAACTAGATCGTCGGAGGGTCTGCCACCGGGATCAACCCCGGTGTTCCAAGACCGTCTGCAGGTACGCGAGGCGAGGCATCCCAATCCGAGCCAATCCTCCAGTACCGAAGCGAACCTCCCGCTCACCGTCCGGCACCGCGTCCTTCCACCGTTACAAATTGAGTCCGAACTCACACCTGGTGCATCCACACTCTCCCCAAAAACAAACCGCATCAGGTTGGCACCGTTTGTGGGAAGTATTAATAGTTCGGTGCGGACGACAGCCCGAGCCTCACCACCAACAGTCTCCCTTCGATTCGCTCGCCCATGGCTCCCAGGGCCCGGAGAGACGGGCCTCCTCTTCAGGACTACCTCGACGGGAATCACGGATCAAACAATCCGGGGGCAAACCCCCGGACCCCAACGGAGAGCACCTCACGCCGCCGAACCCGACCTTCACCGGGTCATCCAGAACCGATGGGCCAGCCAGGCTAGGGGAGGGACCGCTTCCAACTCGGCCTCGAACCATTCCAGGCATGTGCCCAGGGAAAGACCATCAGAACTCAGCCACTTCGGCCGAATTCCGACGCCACAAACCGACCCCATTGACCATGGCTCGGTCACCAGGGCCGAGTTCAGGAGCTTCCGGGACGAGATCATGGAGGCCCTTCACGGGGCGCCAAGGGCCGCGATGCTCGACCGACCCCGTCAAATAAGTGAGGGAAGGAGCTACACTCGTGACCCGAATCCTCCCCCTTAGTGCACCGACGAGGTACTCCGATGCCTCCAAGAGATGGAGAATCGCCTCGAACACATCGGCGACGGGAATCCGAACCCCGTCCTAGGCCGAAGGCCTTCCCGGCCACCATTCTCTGTCAACATCTTAGAAACGGAGGTCCCCTGGAACTTCCGGCCTCCACAGTTTGAAACTTACAACGGTGAGGGTGATCCAGCTGATCACATGGAGGGCTTCAAGACCCTCATGATGATTCACAGTGCTTTGGATCCCCTGCTGTGCCGAGCGTTCCCGGCCACCCTCCGGGGTCCGGCCAGGGAGTGGTTCTCCAAACTCCCCCCCGGCTCAATCTTCTCGTTCGATCAGCTGGAAGCCAACTTCTTGGCCCACTTCATCACCAGCAGGAAGGCCGAGAAGACGAGCGCGTCCCTGCTCGACCTCCGGCAGAGGGAGGGGGAGTCGCTCCGTGACTTCGTCAAGAGGTTCACAGTCGAGGCAAGATCCGTCTCTGCCCTCGACGCCGGGGTCGCCTCGACCGCCTTCCGACACAATGTCCAGCAAAACTAGCTGAAGGTCTCCTTGGCAAAGAAGCCACCCCTGGACTTTCCCGACCTTCTTAACCGAGTCGAGAAGTACATACGAGCTGAAGAAGCTTTGAACCCAGAGGGCAGCAAAGAAGTCGCAGGGAAGGGCAAATGCAAGGTCGACGAGGTCGAACCTGCCAGAAAAGCGGCAAAGGAAGGAGTCGGCATGAAGAGGGTACCTCCGGTCCCTCGCTTCGAAAGGTACACTCCCTTGACACAGAATGTGTCCGTCATTCTCTTAGAAATCGAGGACAAGGGCCTCGTCCGACTACCTCTCCGACCAAGCAACAACAAGAAGCGAGACCAACGCTTCTACTGCCGCTTCCATAGGGATCATGGGCACGAAACCGACCAGTGTCGGACGCTGAAAGACGAGATCGAAGCCTTCATCTCCCGAGGGTACCTCTGCGAGTTCACCAGAGAAAGCCAATGGGATCAGAGGGATACGAGGAACCGGAGGCCTTCGCCTCCGACCTCTATTCCGAGCCACCGCCAGGAGCGAGATCCCGATCCTGAGGAAGCAGAGGGACATGCCATTTTACACTGCGTCCACGGAGGGCCGATGGGGGGAGAGTCGAATACTTCGCAGAAGGCATTCATCCGAGAGGTGAACACTGTCCAAAACCTCCCCTCGCCCCGCGTACAATCGCTACCTGTCTCCTTCTTCGACGAGGATCTCGAAGGCGTCCGCATTCCTCATTGTGACGCCCTCGTCATTTGCCTCCACATGGCGAATTTTGAGGTTCGCCGGATCCTCGTCGACAACGGCAGCTCGGTCAACATCCTTTTTCTCGAATCCTTCGAGAATCTCAAGCTGCCCAGAGACAAACTCAAGCCGGCCGGATACACCTTGCACGGGTTCTCCGGCGTTCCTATCGTCATGGAAGGGATTGTGACTCTTGATGTCACAGCGGGCTCGGCTCCGAGCAGGCAGACCGAGTCCATGGACTTCATGGTGGTGAACGTGAAGGCAGCGTACAATGCCATACTCGGCCGGTCCGGGCTGTGCACCCTTCAAGCGGTACCATCGGCTTACCACCTGAAGTTAAAATTCCCCACCAAGCGAGGGGTCGGTGTTTGTCCGCGGCAACCAAGAGGCGGCGCGGTCTTGCTACATGACCGCCGTCGGAGGGGGCATCTTCCCCCTCGACGCCGTCGAGCTCGGGTCCGAGAAGGACGGTTCCAATCCTGAGCCAACCGACATGTAACGCCCCGAATTCCAAAACAACTGAATTCGAGAGTTCTACAGGATCTTTTCACTTCTTTCGTACAATTTTACAAGGAATTTAAAACTTTTATTTCAACAATAATTACAACAGAGTCTTTTACATCAATAAGCAGTGGAATTAATAAAATACAACAATAATGAATGTACAATTGTTACAATTTTAACATTTAAATAATCAACAGCATCATCAATCATCTTTATATCTTCATGTAACTCCATTTCCTACATATAAAACTGTGGGCACGTCAGTTGCTTACAACTGACGAAATATTATACACGGCCATCCTCTCTATGTCGGAAACAGTATAACGATTCTTAAATACTTTAGCAAACACAAACTTGATCACAAACAGAGCTACAAAGGGACTATCCTATAGATGTCGTGTTGTGCGGTGCACATAATCCTTAATGCAGATATTTATTTTACATGACACTAATGCACACTTGTTCGGATTCTATGCATCCCATACTACATAGGTCCGAGGGCAAGCCTCTTAATCGTTCTTCATTTTTGTAGGGTTCAATCCCTCGCCATGACTTATTCTACTTCTGTAATTACAGTGAGTATCCTAGATGATTTATGAATACAAGCACGTGTACAGAAACCCTGGAGGGGAATCCCGCACCATGTCTTGACTCATCAAGCATGCATTCTGCAGTAATTCAGCCTCCTTCATGGCACACGATCCTCTTGCAGTCACCAAACATCCCACAAGCGTGACTAGGGTCCGATCATTCTGAGTTGTGCCCGCGCCATGTCTTGACGCATCAAGCATGCATTCTGCGGCTCACACACCCACATCGTAAACCCTAGTTCTCATACTTATGTTTTTCTCTCACTTTCATCACATCTTCACTATGTAACTCTCTATAAATTCGGTAAGTATCATAGATGATTTATGAATACAAGCACGTGTACAGAAAACCTGGAGGGGAATCCCGCGCCATGTCTTGACTCATCAAGCATGCATTCTGCAGTAATTCAGCCTCCTTCATGGCACACGATCCTCTTGCAGTCATCAATCACCCCACAAGCATCGCCAAGATCCCGATCATTCTGGAGTATACTGCCCACGTCATGTCTTGACTCATCAAGCATGCATTCTGTGGATCACATCCGCATCGTAGACTCGAGGCTCTCATACTTATGTTTTTCTCTTACTTTCATTACAACCTTACAATGTACTAATTATTAGAATCATGAATAAAAATCAAACTCTAGAGTTAGCCTCTCCACTCAACCGGACTTATTCATTCATTACAACACATGACCAACCTTGGTCTTTCAAATTCTCATTTCATTTCATTTCATTGCCGGGGGAGACTTAGCTACTCTTTGGTTTCAATTTCCAATTCACAATTTCCAATTGAGCATTTCCAGCTCATAATTCATTTTAGAGTCTCACAGACTTTCTTTATCATGATCTTTGCCTTTCATGTTCATTTAATTCTCAACTCACATCTATGATTCTTTTCATATAAATTCATACAACCATAAAAGAGTTCATCAACATCAATCATAAAGTTCATAACCTTCAAAAAAAACAGAATAATGTTCTCTGAAACACTCTGGACAGTCGACTTGGATCCCTTCCAGTCGACTTGTTCAGTCAATTCCAATTCGTCCTAACCACTCGGGATAGTCGACTGCTGCACACGGCAGTCGGCTGTCCCGCAGTGTTCTAATTTTCAATTTAATTTCTTTGTCAATTTCATCTTTCATAACCTTGTGTGCATTCCACGATAAAACTCAATCAAATCTTAATAATCATAAAATCTCGTATTCAAACTTATTTAACTTTCATCTGTCAAAATCAATTTCAAACTCAAGAACCAGAAAACAGCTCGGTTCAGTCGATTGGTGGCAGTATCAGTCGACTGTTCCGCGAGTACCTTGAAAACTCAATCATCAAATTTATGACAGCAGCAGTCGACTATAAATGTATTCAGTCGACTGTCCTGCTGATGAAAACCAACTTTTTAACACTTACCAGTCGACTGTGGAAGTGAACAGTCGACTGTCAATCACACAAATTGCCGCCTACATATAATTTCAACCTTTTAATTGATTTGTACTTCCATATAAAAGTGTAGATCATTTCAATTACTATATCAACCATGCATCATATAATTAAAACTTGCCAAATGGCACATATTCTTGCATGCAACTTTTCTAGCAATCACCATAGCTAACAATTCACATCTATCACGATAATCATAATTTAGCAATCAATTTCTACACAACTAGCATGTAATCTCATCATACCAATTCAATTTCAACCAAATGAATCATATATCATCTATCATGCAACATCTACTCTTAAATTAGAAAGCATTTAAGAAACACCCACCTAAATTGTAGACTTGTATCCAAATGAACTCCTAGATTTAGGAGCTCCTAAAGAAAGCTCCAATTGCAACCTCCTCGAAATCCGTGCACCAAAGCTAGCCTCCAAGCTCCACATTCGGCAAGCATCCATCATCAATAGCATCTCCATCCCCACTCCATTCGGCAACAACACGGACAAACTCCCATCTTCTTTCATATACACATACTATGTATGTACATATATATACATTAGTATATGTATATAGGCAAGTGGAATGGTGATTTAGGTAGAGAATGGACAGAGCTTTGTTGGTTTGATGGTTGCTTTCGGATTGGCAAGAGAGAAGAGAGAAAGTAGATGAGAGAAAGAGAGGCTAAGGGTGCACTTTTATAAGAGAGCTAATGGGTAGTTATAGCAACCACCCCACATGAACTCCACTAACCCCATATTTAAACTTTGTAACTTGTTTTCCCTCCCATTTCAAAAATCAAATGTTCAGATTTTCCCTCTCCTCATGAGCAGCCCGGTCCCCAAATTGTGTGCACATCGCACGTGTGCACGTGCACGTGCTTTGTGTACAAAAACAATTTATTTATTTAATCCCTTTAAAACAACTTATTTAAATTTGTAATAAATATAAAAAATTAACGTTAAATTATACTTTTCATGCACAATAAAATGGAAAGAAACATTTCATGAAAATTTATTTTGAAGGAAGAGCGCGCTTACAACACGTGCACCAAAACACGTGCGTCGCCCGAAAAATCTCAAAATACAAAAATTGACTTTATGAACCGAAAAATATTTATAACCAATTGGAATGCAATAGAAAGTATATTTAATATACATATTTGATAATATACTCAAACGTACAGAAAACACGTGTTTTGTACATAGAAAATTTATTTTAATAAAGATAGTCAAAAATTAAATTTTCGTTTACAAAACAAATTCAAACATGTGTATAAAAATAAATGATTGAAATCCATTGAAAACTTTGCACATAATGGTGGAATACCCGAAATCGACACGTGCTTCGATAATACGTAAAAAGCACGTAAAAACTCAAAGATTGAAATTTTGCATTTGAGTTGTCTCAAATGTGATTTTAAGAATACGGGCTTGCATAAATAATAGGAATTCAAAACACCTATCAAAATGTGTTATGGATATAGTCAATAATAGTACAAAATGCACGTGCGTAACACCCGAGGGCAAAATTGTCATTTAAATTTTGCGGGGTGTTACACTCTCCCCCCCTTAGAACAGTTCCATCCCCGGAACTCACTATGGTAAAGGTTGTATTTTGTACGCACCAGAGAAAATATCACTATAACATATAGAAATCGCAAACATCAAGAAAATACATATAGCATAAAAGTAAGCAATGTGGAAAAATGAGACAAAATCTATTTAAGAAATTTATGAGTATCAAAATTTTACGAGAACAAAACAAGAAACTAGGAAAGTAGCATAGGAAAACAATTACGACAATAGAGGATAGTGCATTTTGAAAAGAATTTACGTACAAAAATACTATTAAGTAAACCATTAGGTAAAATGATAAATAAACTTAGTCATTAATTGTAAATAGTTCAGAAAACAATGTAATAAAACATAATTAATGGGTACTTCATAAGTAGATTCAATACTCCAAATTCATCAATGTAATAAATGGTAAGAATTTCACAAACCAAATTGATACTATATGACAAAAACTAGCAATTTAACAGTTTGAGGAATATATGAGAAGGAAAATATAGTAAAAGTATAGAGGACGTAAAATGATCCTGTATACCAATTAATATCATAAAATAATTTGTAAGATAATTATATATATACATTTTGAAAATCAGGCATACGTCGAAATACTTTCGAATTATTCAGTAGAGCGAGAAAACCAACTTATAAAAATCACATAGATGAAAAATTATAGAGATGAAATAAATAGCATGATAGGAAGATTTATAAATAATTTATAGCAGTAAAATAAGACATCGCAATAGTAAAACATACCATCGAAAGTAGTGCGAAACTAGTTATATAACAAAGAAAAATATAGACAATGAAAAAATAATTTTGTATATAAATCGATATCATAAGGTGATTTGTAAAGAAAATGCAATAATGATAACAAATGAAAAAGGCCAAAAAATCCAAATAATTTCGATTTGTCAAGTAAACCAAGAAAATCAGCATACCAATTTATGTATATACATAGATGAAAATTATAGGGCAAGACAACAACATCATGATACAAAATTTATAATTGATTTGTAAGAGTAAAATAATACATTATGGTTGTAAAAGTAGTAACAATGCAAAACTAATTATATAGAAGGGAATCATGAATTATAACAGAAGTATAATAAATAAAACTGTTAGGTGAGTAGCCACCAAATTTAAAATACAATAATGTTGTATGAAATACTAACTCACATAAAATACAAAGTGCTATAAAGAAGAAAGATAGTTGAAATTAGGCGGTAGATACGCAAGTTTGATAAAAAAATGAAATCAATATAAACAGTATAATGCTAGGTTGCAAAATATTATAAAATAGTTCAAGCTAGTACCAAATGAAATAGTTATTATAGAAAACAAGGTAGGGGTTATCTAAGTATAATATTTCCTTTTGGTTTAGGTTCGTCTCGCTGGTATCCAACAGCGGACTTGCCTGTCTTGATCTCAAGTTGCATAATTGCTCCTATGATATCCGGTTGCAATTTGCCTTCTGAGCATTCGGTTGCAAATCTTGCCTTACCGACATCCAGTTGCAGTTTGCCTCCAATGATGTCTAGTTGCATATTTGCCCTCTCGACATTAAGTTACACCAAAACGGAAGATGGGAAGATGTAATCTCCCATGTATACTTAGATATGGGATGTTTAATAAAGTATGGTGTTATGTTTGAAAATCAATGATACAGAAAAAGATTTTACACAATGAAATATCAAATAGGTGTATAGGATATATCAAACATAGAGGGTACTAATTAGTAGTTATGAAAAATCATTTATAACACAAAAATAATGTACGATATATGCACATGTTGGAAGTACAAATGAAAGCATTAATGATGTAATGTAGCAAATTAGGGCAATAGACACAAACAATTATACATAAAAACAATAATGTAGTAATTTAAGGATGATGAAATTATATGTATAGTAAATATTTTGAAATACATGACACCTATAAAAATTCAATGGAAAACATATGTAGTAATCAAGAATCTAAAGACAATAAGATAAAGTATAAATAACGAGTATACGCATTATATTTAAGAAAACGTAAATTGCAACATTTACAAATATAACAAAACAAATTTGTAGACAATATGTAATAACAATAATATCGAATGCAGACAATAAATCAAATTAGTATGTTGTAAAAATATTTCAATCTTGTTAAAATATATTGAAGTATATAGGACAATACGAGATAACGAAAGAATATCGTATCACACAATCAAATCATGTAAAATGAATGCATATAAGAAAAATTCAAAAACTCAAAATGAAAATAATAGTGGTAATATAAATTCAATAGAATGCATGAAGTAATAGTGAACATAGACGGATAATCATAAAGTGACATAAAACACGAAACACAAAACTTTGAGAGGCAATAAGTTCAACAATATCAAGACTAAGGAAAAATAGACAAAATACTAGGCATTGAAATGATTTAATAGTATAGGAAAATATTTATTCGGAAAGTATTAATTGTTGAAAAGTACTATGATGAAAATCCACGGAAAATAATTTGAACGGAAAGTGTGTCTATGTGTAAGGTGACGGTTCAACCAACCACGCTTCCACTGCGCCACTCTGATACCCAGGGAAAATGAGCTCGCATACAATCTCAAATCAATGTATACGAGGAGAGCTTCATGAATGAATGTAAATTCAATAACAACTTCCATTCATGACTCCAGCCATCCAATAGGGAAAGGAAAGAGAAAATATCAGTCTATAGAGCAACACAAATGTAAATCACTTACATTTAAATCTCTATAAACTGAACTCACACTCTAATGTCCACTTCTAGGGTGTCGTTCCTTATAAATTTGTACTACTTAGAAGCGTGGCTCTGATACCACTTGTAACGCCTCGAATTTCAAAACAACTGAATTCGAGAGTTCTACAGGATCTTTTCACTTCTTTCGTACAATTTTACAAGGAATTTAACACTTTTATTTCGACAATAATTACAACAGAGTCTTTTACATCAATAAGCAGCGGAATTAATAAAATACAACAATAATGAATGTACAATTGTTACAATTTTAATATTTAAATAATCAACAGCATCATCAATCATCTTTATATCTTCATGTAACTCCATTTCCTGCATATAAAACTGTGGGGCACGTCAGTTGCTTACAACTGACGAAATATTATACACGACCATCCTCTCTATGCCGGAAACAGTATAACGATTCTTAAATACTTTAGCAAACACAAACTTGATCACAAATAGAGCTACAAAGGGACTATCCTATAGATGTCGTGTTGTGCGGTGCACTTAATCCTTAATGCAGATATTTATTTTACATGACACTAATGCACACTTGTTCGGATTCTATGTATCCCATACTACATAGGTCTGAGGGCAAGCCTCTTAATCGTTCTTCATTTTTGTAGGGTTCAATTCCTTGCCATGACTTACTCTACTTCTGTAATTACAGTGAGTATCCTAGATGATTTATGAATACAAGCACGTGTACAGAAACCCTGGAGGGAAATCCCGCGCCATGTCTTGACTCATCAAGCATGCATTCTGCAGTAATTCAGCATCCTTCATGGCACACGATCCTCTTGCAGTCACCAAACATCCCACAAGCGTGACTAGGGTCCGATCATTCTGAGTTGTGCCCGCGCCATGTCTTGACGCATCAAGCATGCATTCTGCGGCTCACACACCCGCACCATAAACCCTAGTTCTCATACTTATGTTTTTCTCTCACTTTCATCACATCTTCACTATGTAACTCTCTATAAATTCGGTAAGTATCATAGATGATTTATGAATACAAGCACGTGTACAGAAAACCTGGAGGGGAATCCCGCACCATGTCTTGACTCATCAAGCATGCATTCTGCAGTAATTCAGCCTCCTTCATGGCACACGATCCTCTTGCAGTCATCAATCACCCCACAAGTGTCGCCAAGATCCCGATCATTCTTGAGTATACTGCCCACGCCATGTCTTGACTCATCAAGCATGCATTCTGTGGATCACATCCGCATCGTAGACTCGAGACTCTCATACTTATGTTTTTCTCTTACTTTCATTACAACCTTACAATGTACTAATTATTAGAATCATGAATAAAAATCAAAGCTCTAGAGTTAGCCTCTCCACTCAACCGGACTTATTCATTCATTACAACACATGACCAACCTTGGTCTTTCAAATTCTCATTTCATTTCATTTCATTGCCTGGGGAGACTTAGCTACTCTTTGGTTTCAATTTCCAATTCACAATTTCCAATTGAGCATTTCCAGCTCATAATTCATTTTAGAGTCTCACAGACTTTTTTTATCATGATCTTAGCCTTTCATGTTTATTTAATTCTCAACTCACATCTATGATTCTTTTCATATAAATTCATACAACCATAAAAGAGTTCATCAACATCAATCATAAAGTTCATAACCTTCAAAAAAACAGAATAATGTTCTCTGAAACACTATGGACAGTCGACTTGGATCCCTTCCAGTCGACTTGTTCAGTCAATTCCAATTCGTCCTAACCACTCGGGATAGTCGACTGCTGCACACGGCAGTCGGCTGTCCCGCAGTGTTCCAATTTTCAATTTAATTTCTTTGTCAATTTCATCTTTCATAACCTTGTGTGCATTCCACGATAAAACTCAATCAAATCTTAATAATCATAAAATCTCGTATTCAAACTTATTTAACTTTCATCTGTCAAAATCAATTTCAAACTCAAGAACCAGAAAACAGCTCGGTTCAGTCGACTGGTGGCAGTATCAGTCGACTGTTCCGCGAGTACCTTGAAAACTCAATCATCAAATTTATGACAGCAGCAGTCGACTATAAATGTATTCAGTCGACTATCCTGCTGATGAAAACCAACTTTTTAACACTTACCAGTCGACTGTGGAAGTGAACAGTCGACTGTCAATCACACAAATTGCCGCCTACATATAATTTCAACCTTTTAATTGATTTGTACTTCCATATAAAAGTGTAGATCATTTCAATTACTATATCAACCATGCATCATATAATTAAAACTTGCCAAATGGCACATATTCTTGCATGCAACTTTTCTAGCAATCACCATAGCTAACAATTCACATCTATCACGATAATCATAATTTAGCAATCAATTTCTACACAACTAGCATGTAATCTCATCATAACAATTCAATTTCAACCAAATAAATCATATATCATCTATCATGCAACATCTACTCTTAAATTAGAAAGCATTTAAGAAACACCCACCTAAATTGAAGACTTGTATCCAAATGAACTCCTAGATTTATGAGCTCCTAAAGAAAGCTCCAATTGCAACCTCCTCGAAATTCGTGCACCAAAGCTAGCCTCCAAGCTCCACATTCGGCAAGCATCCATCATCAATAGCATCTCCATCCCCACTCCATTCGGCAACAACACGGACAAACTCCCATCTTCTTTCATATACACATACTATGTATGTACATATATATACATTAGTATATGTATATAGGCAAGTGGAATGGTGATTTAGGTAGAGAATGGACAGAGCTTTGTTGGTTTGATGGTTGCTTTCGGATTGGCAAGAGAGAAGAGAGAAAGGAGATGAGAGAAAGAGAGGCTAAGGGTGCACTTTTATAAGAGAGCTAATGGGTAGTTATAGCAACCACCCCACATGAACTCCACTAACCCCATATTTAAACTTTGTAACTTGTTTTCCCTCCCATTTCAAAAATCAAATGTTCAGATTTTCCCTCTCCTCATGAGCAGCCCGGTCCCCAAATTGTGTGCACATCGCACGTGTGCACGTGCACGTGCTTTGTGTACAAAAACAATTTATTTATTTAATCCCTTTAAAACAAATTATTTAAATTTGTAATAAATATACAAAATTAACTTTAAATTATACTTTTCATGCACAATAAAATAGAAAGAAATATCTCATGAAAATTTATTTTGAAGGAAGAGCGCGCTTACAACACGTGCACCAAAACACGTGCGTCGCCCGAAAAATCTCAAAATACAAAAATTGACTTTATGAACCGAAAAATATTTATAATCAATTGGAATGCAATAGAAAGTATATTTAATATACATATTTGATAATATACTCAAACGTACAGAAAACACGTGTTTTGCACGTAGAAAATTTATTTTAATAAAGATAGTCAAAAATTAAATTTTCGTTTACAAAACAAATTCAAACATGTTTATAAAAATAAATGATTGAAATCCATTGAAAACTTTGCACATAACGGTGGAATACCCGAAATCGACACGTGCTTCGATAATACGTAAAAAGCACGTAAAAACTCAAAGATTGAAATTTTGCATTTGAGTTGTCTCAAATGTGATTTTAAGAATACGGGCTTGCATAAATAATTGGAATTCAAAACACCTATCAAAATGTGTTATGGATATAGTCAATAATAGTACAAAATGCACGTGCGTAACACCCGAGGGCAAAATTGTCATTTAAATTTTGCGGGGTGTTACACGACGAGCTGGAGGAGGTTCCGTTCGGGACTGTAGACAAGTCGAAATGATTCCGGGTGAGCCGCTCGCTCTCCGCAGATTTGAAGTCAGGCATAATCAACTGCATCCGCTGCAACGTCGATCTATTCGCCTGGAAGCCCTCCGACATGCCCGAGATATCCGAAGACCTGATCATGCATCGGCTGAGTGTCGTCCCGGGCTCCAAGCCGGTCACCCAGAAGAGGCGCAAATTCGCCTTGGAGAGGCAGCAAGCTGTGAAGGAGGAGGTGGACAAACTCTTGTCCGGTCGGTTTATTCAGGAGGTCAGCTATCCCGTGTAGTTGGCAAACGTCGTCATGGTTAAGAAGGCGGCCGAGGGATGGCGGATCTGTATAGACTTCACGGACCTGAACAAGGCGTGCCCAAAAGATCCTTTCCCCCTCCCCAGCATCGATGCCTTGATCGACGCGACCTCGGGATACGAGCTACTGTCCTTCATGGATGCCTTTTCAGGGTACAATCAGATCCGGATGTTTCCGCCGGACATTGCGAAGACCTCGTTCGTCACCGACCAGGGTTTTTCTGTTACCGCGTTATGCCCTTCGGGCTGAAAAACGCCGGAGCCACTTACCAACGACTCGTGAACCAGATTTTTAAAGGCCTGATCGGCCGCAACATGGAGGTCTATGTCGACGACATGCTCGTCAAGAGCCGGGAAGGGCCAAACCACGTCTCTGACCTCGAGGAAGCCTTCGGAATCCTCCGACGTCACAACATGAGGCTCAACCCGGCCAAGTGCGCCTTCGGCGTCTCCTCAGGAAAATTTCTGGGGTTCATCGTCAGCCAGCGCGGCATCGAGGCGAACCCAGAGAAGATCCAAGCCATAATAGACATGGCCCTGCCTCGGAATGTCAAGGAAGTTCAGAGGCTTACGGGCAGATTGGCAGCCATCGATCATTTCCTCTCCAAGTCGGGGGAGAAGTCTCTCCCCTTCTTTAAAGCTTTTCGCGGGAAAGGGGGCTTTGAATGGGGCACCCATCAACAAGAAGCCTTCGAACAGCTGAAGCAGTACCTCGCCAACCCTCCTCTCCTCAGCAAACCCGAACCGGGCGAACCGCTATGGCTCTACCTCTCCGCCTCAGATAGCGCCCTCAGCACCGTCCTCGTCTGAGAAGAAGACGAGGTTCAGAGGCCGTTATACTATGTAAGCAAAGTCCTACTCCCCGTCGAGACGAGATACGCAAAGATAGAAAAAATGGCCTATGCTCTGATCATGACAGCCCGAAAACTCCGCCCTTACTTCCAAGCTCACTCCATCCAAGTACTGACCGACCAGCCATTAAAAACCGTCCTCCACAAGCCCGAGAACTCCGGCCGCTTGGTCAAGTGTTCAATTGAGCTGAGTCAATACGACATCGGCTATCAGCCGAGGACTGCGATCAAAGGTCAGGCCATCGCCGAGTTCATCACCGAATGCACCATTTCCGAGCCGCCCGATATCGAAGGGTCGGATCCGACCTGGGAAGTCTATGTCGACGGATCCTCCTGTGAAACTAGGAGTGGCGCTGGGATCATCCTCCGAGGCCCCGACCAATTCCTCCTTCAATACTTCCTTCGCCTCAACTTTCTGGCCTCTAACAACAAGGCAGAATACGAGGCCATGATCGCCGAACTGACCCTAGCCCACCGAGCCGGAGCCAAGCAAATTTGAGCCTTCAGCGATTCTCAACTCGTGGTCAATCAGATCATTGGAGAATACGAGGCCCGTGACGACCGAATGGCGAAGTATTTGGCTGTGGTCCAACGACTCCTAGCATCCTTCTGCTGCTCCACGGTCGTTAGGGTCCCCAGGGAGCAGAATGCCCAGGCAGATGCATTGTCAAAACTCGCCTCTTCCTCCTTCGAGGGTCTCGACCAAACAGTGCTCATCGAAATCCTCTTAATGCCCAGCATCAGTGACCAAGACCAAGAGGCGATGTGTGTGCAAGACAAGGCCAGCCCGGACGACTGGACCACCCCCATTCGAAAATTCTTAAAAAATGTCGAGCTTCCTGGAGACCGGACCGAGGCAAGAAGGGTCAGGATCCGAGCTGAAAGGTTCATCATGATCGACGACGTCCTCTTCAAACGCTTGTACACAATGGCAGACGGGAAGCCATACCTCTGTTGCCTCGCCAGTAACGAAGCTAGTTACGCCCTGAGAGAGCTTCATGAGGGGATCGGCGGATGCCATATGGGAAGCAGATCACTCGCTCGAAAGGCCCTGAATTAGGGGTACTATTGGCCAACCATGCTGCAAGACTCCCAAGAGCTGGTCAAGAGGTGCGGCCCATGCCAGAGGTTCTCCCCTATCAAGAGGCTCCCTCAAGCCAACCTCCGATCCCTGGCTAGTCCCACGCCCTTCGCCATGTGGGGGATGGACCCGGTGGGCCCCTTTCCCGTAGCCACCAGACAGAGAAAGTTTCTGATAGTCGCCATCGACTATTTCACCAAATGGCTCGAGGCCGAGCCACTGTCCAGCATCACCGAGCGCCAAACCCAGTAATTTTTCTGGAAAAACATCATTTGCCGGTTCGGAATCCCACAGGTCCTCATCACGGACAACGGGACCCAATTCGCAGGTCAAAACTTTCGAAAATTCTGCGAGGACATCGGCGTCCAGTAACGCTTCTCTGCTATATGCCACCCTCAGTCCAATGGCCAAGCGGAGAACGCGAACAGGCAAATCCTCAACGGGCTTAAGAAATGCCTCGACAGTTCCCCCAAGGGGCAGTGGGTAGAAGAGCTACCTAGCGTGCTGTGGGCACACCGAACCACCAAGAGGATCCCTACGGGAGAGACGTCGTTTAGCTTGACCTACAGGACGGAGGCGGTGATCCCCGTCGAGGTTGGTCTACCTTCTCCCCGGATCATGGCCTTCGACGAAGCAGACAACTCATCCGGCCTAAGGGCCAACCTAGACCTCGTTGCCGAGGTCAGGGAGAAGTCTTCCGTCCGAAGGAGCATCTATCAACAACGGATCGAGAGATTTTACAACAAGAAGGTCCGCCAAACAGACATCAAGGCCGGGGATCTCGTGCTACGCAAGTTATCCGTCTCCGACCCGACCAAGAAGAGGAAGCTGGCCCCCAACTGGGAAGGCCCATACAGGGTAGCCGAGGCTATACGCCCCTGCACGTACCGACTGGTGGATATGTAGGGTCAGGCGATCAAGCGACCCTGGAACGCCGAGCACCTAATGAAGTTCCTAGAAGAGCGAATATAGGTTTCCTGCTTGGCTAGTGTAAATGATGATCTTTTGTAAACTTTCTTATGTAAAAGGCCATTAGCGCCCTTCTCTATATGTATGAAAGAGACCCCTTTTTTGTTAACTCCAAATGCCTCGGTAGGTCCGACCCAATGCCGGACAAAGGGATCGCTTTCTCAAAGCTGCGGCACCCGAGTCATCACTCCGGTGCCGGCCACCGAGGTCTCGGTAGGTCAGAACCGGCTCCGAGCCAAGGAGTCGCCTTAACGCCCTACGGCGCCTAAGAGGCCAAACCTGGTACCGATCCCCCACAGATCGACGGGTCCGACTCTCAATTCCACAAACAATCAATTAACAAATTCATCAGAGCAAAGAGTGGAAAGAAACCCCTTATTCATACTCCCTTATTACTTCTGAAAACGAAAAAAGACCGTTACAGGACCACTCCACTCATCTAAACAGAAAGGAATTACTGGCTAAGGGACCTCTTAGGGCCCCTCGGTCCGACGGAGGGTAATCCCACTCTGACCGAATGGCTCAGAGCCCTCTCCTCGTCACTGTGGTCCTTGGACTCTGCCAGGGTCGACACGCCGACCACGGAGCTCTGGGCGTCAACCGGTCGAACACGCCCCAGCAACAGCAACACCGAGGGAACCCCCTCCGTTCGCCGTCCTCCCGAGGAGGATCCCGTCCTCGTCCCAGACATACCCAGCATCGTCTTGTAACGATGTATCTCCATCTCCTTCTCCACTATGACGTCACGAAGGAGCCTCTCAGACGAGGGCCGCTGCACCGACGCACTCGACATGGTGTACCCGAGGCCGGCACTTCCGAGGTCCCGATCCACCATCGCCCTCTTCAGCCGAGTCGCCTCCGCACTCAGAGCCTCGGACTTATGCCGATAATAGTTGAAGGCGGCATCCTGATCGCGAGCCCCCTCGCGGTAGCGGACCAACGTAGCCTCCAGGACCTTGATTTTACTCCGGAGCCACGCCACGTCGGAGCGATGGGGATCCGCCCCGGGAAGGATAGCCGTTACCTAAAAGGAAACCAACCACCACTCAAAACACATCGGCAAAAGGGTCCGGAAAGATTCGGGGTCAAAACACTTGGCCAATCAAAAAATCCTTTTTATATAAAATAAAATTCCGTACAAAAATGCGGTGGCCAGTCCGCGGTCGACAAATACAACGAAGAAGAGAAAGAAGACAAAAACAGGGAGGCAAGCAGCCTAGTTCCTCACCTCTGCGTCGGCCGGGTCCATAGGAGGGTCGGCTGCCGATCCGATGACCGGTTCTTCATGAGCGCCCCCTTTGGGAGTCTTCGGCTTCGGCTCGACCTCCAAGTCATAATCGAGGCCGGACAGGTCGATGGTCGGATAGAAGTGCCTCACGTGGCTGAGGGCCTTCTCATAGACCTCATTCTGGGTCGCGATTACCATGTCCTGGCCCGTCGTCGTCAACACCTCCTTCTCCTTCGCAAACTTCTTCTTCAAGATGCCCACCTTCTTAGCCCACTCAGCCTCCTTGGCCTCGATCTCGACCTTCAATTGCTGCTCCCTCTAGTGCGAGCCCCTGAGCTTGATCTTCATTTCCCTCATCTCCTGCTGATACTTATCTGCCCGTCCTCGCTCCTGCTCCACGGCCGCCTCGTAAAGGCTCTTCACCTTAGTCGCCTGCTAGGGGTGGCGAACGGGTCGAGTGGGCCGGGCCGGGCCCAACCCATAAGGGTTGGCATGTAGAATTATACGGGCCGGGCCGGGTTGCATTCTTATCCGGGCCGGGCCGGGCCGGGTTGTTTTTTCGTTTGGGTGGCCCGCCCAACCCGGGTTGAACCTTAACCCAACCCGTGAACCCTTTAGGGTTCAACCCAGGTTGGGCCGGGTCGACCCGCGGGTTGGCACGTTTAATAATTTTTTTTTTGGTAGCTTAAATTAAAATAATAATTATAATTATAATATTAAGTAAGTAATAATACTAATAAACAATAAAAATCGTAATAATAATAATAAGATTGAAAGAGTGAAATTGACAACTAATTTTGAAATATTATTCATATGAATTTAAGTTATACAATTTTAACAATTTATAACGAAATAAAGAATTCAATTCACAAATAAGTTTTATACAATAACATATTTCTTATATACAATTTTAATTGAGTACAAGTTTTCTAATTAATGAACCCAATAATATTCACATTTAGGAGCAATAATCTTAATGCAATTGGACATTTAAATGCTCTATATGTGGTATTTTACTCTTCTTTTCTCTTTTCCATAGGAAACAGCCTAAAAACAGCTAAACGAAGCAGATTTAGGATTTTGAGGATGATACACAGAAACTGCAGAGCATAAGTCGACTGGTTCTTCAAACAGGCGACTGGACAGAGAGGTTGAGTTTCCGAAGCTGCTCAGCACAGTCGACTTACTCCAAAGATAGTCGACGTGACTGATGAATTATGAATCTACAGATGTCTCGGCACAGTCGACTGATTACAAAACCAGTCGACAAGTAGTCAGCAGAGTTAGAAGATAAGAACAGTTGAAGATTCGTCCTCATCCAAATCCGAAGCAAGATTAAGTTATCCAAACCCAGGTTGTCTGCGAATAACAACTCTTCATTAATCAAGATAGAGAACCAGGATTGGCAAGTGAGAAGATCGACTTAGATCTATATCCGATATGTAAAAAGATAGAATTGAAATCTGCAGATGTGGGCAAAAGAAATTATAAAAAGGCTGGAATAAGGAGTTGAGAGTATCACTGAATCTCTGAATCATCAATCATCAACCAACAAGCATTATTCTACCAGCATCGAAGAAGGAAGGAGATCAAGTGCACTGAAGGGAACGATCCAGTCAACTTAGTGACAGCAAGTCGACTTCTTGGGCTGAACATCACCAGTGTTATTTCTTCTCTTTCTAGTTTTTAATTTAATCATGTATTCGAAACTGTTAGTCAATAAAAGTCTTATTATGTGGAACTAATTTCATAGTTGGGTAGATTGAAACCGAAGTCATGTAATGCTTATATTCTTCTAAACACTACTCTATTACTTATTGATTAAGCCAGATTGTATTGATAAAAATTTATAATATGAATCAAACTTTTTCAGAAGTTCTAAGGGCAGTGGACTGAGAGTGACAGCAAGTCGACTGACATACAGAACCTGAGATTATCAAGTTTGCGTATTATAAAACTGAATCTGTTATATGAGTATAGAGACGACCCGTATCTTGTGCTCATAACTTGTAACACAGGAATCTTTAGGGGTTCTTGGTTTAATCAACTTGAAGGATCTAGATCTGATACCAATTTCTAGAACTTCGAGTGTTTGTTCGTTTCCATTGTTTTTATGCTTTCCTTAAGTGCAACTTAGTAGATACCATGCTAAATATTTAAGGAAATAAACGAATTAGAGTAGATACCATGCCTAATTCTTGGCCTAGGGAAACATTAACTTTAAGGAGTAGATACCATGCCCTTAAAGGAACAAACATGAGTGATTAGAGTAGTGTAGAAGGTGACTTAGCATTCTTGACTATAGGTGGAAATCAAAGCCCAACTACTTAATAGATATTTGTGATTCAGAACTACTTGATCTAGTTTAAATCTTGTCATTTCTTTTAGAACAACACTTTATGATCTTTATTTTTGTTTTATTGATTAGTAAGTTAGTTTCTACAATCTCTGTGGGATCGACCCTTACTTTTCACTACGCTTCTATAAACGATTCGTACACTTGCGAGGTTTTAATTTGTGTCTAGTTTATCTATTTATTTAGATCATCTAGATTGCACAACAAGTTTTTGGCGCCGTTGCCGGGGATTGTTTAGTATTTTAACTTACAAATCAGTAAAAATCTTTTTCATTTTCTTTTCTTTTATTAATAAATATTTTTCTTTTAGGATACAGGACTTTGGTGTATGCACGGGAGACGATCACTTCGTCCAGAGCTACTACCTATAGACAGAGAAACAGAATGCACTTTGCACGGACTAGGTCGGCAGTCTACAATGAACCAGTCGACTGTTGCAAGGAACAAGTCGACTGCACAGAGACCCAAGTCACAAGCAACAATGAGTGAGGAAGTACCAAATCGAGTACCAATGCAGGACAAATTCACTCCTAAGAATATTGAGCAACCTTCTTGCATTGCTTATCAACCTAATGTAACAGGGAATATGCATCTATCTCTTCAATTACTTAGCATGGTTCCCCACTTTAGTGGCAAACCAGACGAAGAGCCTCACCTCCATCTGCAAGATTTCTTTGATCTTTGCAGAACACAAAGCGTCCAAGGGCTTACCCCCGAACAAATCAGGTTAATCTTGTTTCCATTTTCTTTAAAACTTAATGCTAAATTGTGGTATAATTCTTTGGAACCAGGATCAATTAAATCATGGGAACAATTGGCAACAAAGTTCTTGAAAGAATTCTTTCCAGCCCAGAAAACCAAACAACTAAAAAGGGAGATTCAACTCTTCCAACAAAAAGATGGTGATTTATTCTTTGAAGCATGGAAGGACTTCAAGAACAAGCTTCTCAAGTGTCCTACGCACAACATGCCTAAGGATGATCAGGTACAAGCATTTTATGAGGGTTTAAATAATACTAACAAAGCAATTGTGGATTCAGCTTGCAACGGAATCTTGATGAGGAAAAGTGGTGAGGAGGCCATCGAACTATTTGAAGAACTCAGCGAGAACTCACAACAATTCTCAACAAGGGGAAGGGGCCTTTCGAAAAAACAGGGAGTTTACGAAATTTCTAGTAATAATAACATACAATTAGAAATGGTAAACATGAACAAAAAAATTGATATGCTTGTTAATGCAATTTTGATGATGGGTGGTGTAAAAAACCAAACAAAAGAAATTTGTGTAATTTGTTCTCATTCTGATCATACAACTGATACATGTCCCATGTCTTCTTTCACAGATCAAGAGCATGCAAACTATGTAGGACAAGGAGTGTTTCCACGAAAGAACAACCCCTTCTCGAACACATACAACCCAGGGTGAAAAAACCATCTAAATTTCTCATGGAGCAATAATCAAAACAATCAAGGCACTCAAATTTCGCAAGGACATGCACGGAACTTCCAGATGGGAAGTGGGTTTGATCGGCCAGTTCAAGAACAGAAGAAGTTGGATTTTGAATCCACCGTTCTTCAATTGCTCCAACAGCAACATCAAACAAGCAACCAACAAGGGAAGGCAATTTAGAAATTGGAAACCCAAATCGGTCAAATCGCGAAGGAGTTGAGTGAAAGAAAAGCAGGAGAACTCCCATCACAAACTATACCAAATCCTAGAGGCCAAGAACAGCTCAAATCAGTGACAACCCTAAGAAGTGGTAAGATAATTGACAGCAAGGTTGGAACACACGCAGACGAATCAGATACACAACCATCAAAAGCTTTGGGTTCCAGCAAGGTAAGTGAAAAAGAAGGGGCAGTATTGCCACCATTCCCTCAAAGGTTAGTCAAGCAAAAGAAAGAACAACATTTATTTGATATCTTTGAAACTCTCAGAAAGGTAGAAATTAATATTCCCCTACTTGATGCTATTAAACAAATTCCTTCTTATGCCAAATTTTTGAAAGAATGCTGTACTGACAAGAGAACATTTCAGGTTAGGGAGGATGTGGCTTTGACAGAAGAAGTGAGCGCCGTATTGTTAAGGAAATTACCTCCTAAATTGAAGGACCCAGGTAGTTTCACCATTCCTTGCAGGGTTGGTGAGCACTTCTTTGAAAAGGCACTGCTAGACTTGGGGGCAAGCATAAACCTTCTTCCATACTCTGTTTACGAAAAGCTAGGATTGGGGGAACTCAAACCAACATCCATCACTTTGTAGTTGGCTGATCGCAGCATCAGGAGACCTAGAGGTATTTTGGAAGATGTCCTAGTTCAGGTAAACGATTTCATTTTGCCAGCAGGTTTTGTTGTTTTGGATATGGAGGACTCTTCAGTGCTATCTTCTTTACCTATCATCTTAGGTAGGCCCTTTATGAGAACAGCTGATATAAAAATTTGTGTTAAAAATGGTACTATAAGTATGAAAATAAATGGAGAAAATATTGAATTTAAAATGTTTGATGCACTAAAATTACCACATGATGATCATGAATGTTATAATATTGATGTGGTACAGGAGATTGTCGATCAAACATTTCAGGTACATAACGTTGAACCACTACAAGCCACAATTACACAATCTCTAACGTTGTCTCATGTTGAACAGAAATACGATGAATGGAGGATTGCAGAGACAGTGCATTACCTCGAAACTCCAAAATCATATTCAGGTAAGCTTACACCTGCATTTGAAAAACCTGTGTCTGATAAAACTTTTGTTTCTTCTGTTACTAGGACACCAGATGTGGAGCTTAAGCCGCTGCTGAACACTTGAAGTATGCATATTTGGGTGAAAATCAGACGTTACCTGTGATAGTCGCTGCAAACTTAAGTGCGCAGGAAGAAGAGAAGCTGCTGAGGATACTACGAGAACACAAGGGTGCAATAGGATGGACCATTGCAGACATCAAGGGAATAAGTCCATCCAAATGCATGCATAAAATACTTCTTGAAGACAATGCAAAACCTAGCAGGGAAGCACAGAGAAGGCTTAATCCACACATGAAGGAAGTGGTAAGAACAGAGATCTTGAAGCTACTAGATGTTGGCATCATCTACCCTATCTCAGATAGCAAATAGGTGAGTCCTATACATGTAGTGCCTAAGAAAAGTGGAGTCACAGTGGTGAAGAATGAAGAGAATGAGCTTATCCCTACGAGGATGACCACAGGATGGAGGGTATGCATTGACTACAGGAAGCTGAATAACGAAACCAGGAAAGATCACTTCCCTCTTCCTTTTATTGATCAAATGTTAGAAAGATTAGCAGGATATAGTCATTATTGTTTTTTAGATGGTTATAGTGGCTATAATCAAATTGCTATTGCTCCAGAAGATCAAGAAAAGACCACTTTTACATGCCCTTTTGGTACTTTTGCATACAGGAGGATGCCCTTTGGATTATGCAACGCACCAGCTACATTTCAGAGATGCATGATGAGTATATTTTCAGACATGGTGGAAAGGTTCATCGAGGTATTTATGGATGATTTCAGTGTTTTTGGGTCTTGTTTTGATGAATGCCTTAACCATTTGCAGCTTGTGCTTAAAAGATGTGAAGAATGCAATTTAGTGCTAAATTGGGAAAAGTGCCATTTTATGGTACAACAGGGTATTGTCTTAGGACATGTGGTGTCAAAAAGGGGCATAGAGGTGGATAAGGCAAAAATTGACATCATATCAAAGCTACCCCCTCCCACTACAGTCAAGGGTGTAGGGAGTTTTCTTGGACATGCAGGATTTTATAGAAGATTTATAAAAGATTTTTCCAAAATCTCCAGACCCCTTTGTGGATTGTTAGCTAAGGATGTTGAGTTTGCATGGACAGAAGAGTGCACAAATGCATTCGTTACATTGAAAAATCTTCTCATTTCCGCACCCATCATCATGGCACCAGATTGGAACCATTCTTTCGAGCTTATGTGTGATGCAATTGATTATGATTTGGGAGCTGTTTTAGGTCAGAGAATAAATAAGGTACCCCATGCTATTTACTATGCTTCTCGAACTTTAAATGATGCACAGCTTAATTATTCCACTACTGAAAAAGAAATGTTAGCTGTCATTTTTGCTGTAGAGAAGTTTAGATCATATTTGATTGGATCTAAAGTCATTGTTTTCACTGACCATGCTGCTTTGAGATATTTGTTTGCAAAAAAGGATGCTAAGCCTAGGTTGATCAGATGGGTGCTGTTACTTCAAGAATTCGATCTTGAGATTAGAGACAAGAAGGGAAGTGACAATATTGTTGCAGATCACTTGTCCAGATTACTGCATGATGAAGAGAGACTTGTGCCCCCACTGAATGAAAACTTCCCAGATGAACATTTATTTAAAATAAATATACAACTTCCATGGTTTGCAGATATTGTAAATTATCTCACTGCTCATGTTTTCCCTCCAGGTATGACAAGTCAAGAAAGAAAGAGACTGGTGGCCATGTGCAAGCACTATTATTGGGATGATCCTTACTTATTCGAATTCTGCCCTGATCAAATTATAAGAAGATGTGTGGCAGAAGAAGAGCAAATGAGTATTCTACAACATTGCCACCAATATGCATGTGGAGGACACTTTGGACCAAAAAGAACAGCACTTAAGGTATTACAATCTGGTTTTTATTGGCCTAATGTATTCAAAGATGCTTTTTCTTTTTGCAGGACTTGTTATAAATGCCAAAGGACAGGCAACATCTCTTCTAGAAATCAAATGCCACTGCAAAACATCCAAGTAATAGAGCTTTTTGATGTTTGGGGAATCGACTTCATGGGTCCTTTTCCTAACTCATTTGGTTATTTATATATTCTTGTGGGTATGGATTATGTGTCTAAATGGGTCGAGGCTGTCCCCTCAAAAACTAATGATCACAGAGTCGTTGTCAAGTTTTTACAGGAAAACATCTTCACCAGGTTCGCTACACCACGAGCAATAATTAGTGATGGAGGTAGCCACTTCAATAATTTTCCATTTGCTTCTTTGATGAAGAAATATGGGATTACACATAAAGTGGGTACTCCATATCATCCTCAAACCAGTGGGCAAGTGGAGATTAGCAACAGAGAGATCAAGAACATTCTGGAAAAGACAGTAAATACAAGTAGAAGGGATTGGTCGCTATGCTTGAATGATGCATTATGGGCTTACAGAACTGCATACAAGACACCCATTGGCATGTCACCATACCGTCTAGTTTTTGGAAAAGCCTGTCATCTTCCAGTGGAGTTGGAACACAAAGCTTATTGGGCCATTAAAAAGTTCAATTTTGATATGAAACAAGCAGGTGACAAAAGAAGATTGCAACTGAACGAGCTTGAAGAATTGAGGCACGACGCATATGAAAATGCAAAGTTGTACAAAGAGAGGACCAAGATATACCATGATAAACAACTAGCAAGGAAGGAGTTTTATGAAGGACAGAAGGTATTGATATACAACTCGAGATTAAGACTCTTTCCAGGCAAGCTTATGTCACGATGGTATGGCCCGTACATTGTTACAAAAGTCTTTCCACATGGAGCATTGGAGGTTCATAGCAAGGAGAAAAATCAAACATTCAGGGTGAACGGGCATAGGGCGAAACCTTATATTGAGATGAGTTTTGAGCCGCAAGAGGAAGATGTGAATCTTCAAACCATCCAATACATTGCATGAACTCATCAACTCTAGCTGAAGACAAGAAACACAGCACTTATTGGGAGGCAACCCAATTTTCAGGGGAGTACTTACACTTTCTCTTTATTTTTTTTATTTCTTTATTCTTCTTTTATTTTTAGTTTCCTTCCTTCAAAATTAGATGGTGACACATACCTATCTTAAGTTGTTTCAGACATTGAGGACAATGTTCCATCTAAGTTTGGGGGTAGTTATTCACATTTGGAGTCTCTTGATGTTGAGTCGATTCTAACAACAATGATGAGAAATGAGCTCAGTTACTATAGGTAGATAGTGGAGAACAAGTATTAAGTGTGGTCTTTATCTTTAAAAATGTTAATAACTTATCATATGGATCATACTTGAAACTTTCATTCATTTGGCTATGTCAATTTAACGAATTTTGAAAGAGAATAGCTAGTTCAACTGTGAGTAAACTTAAATACACAAATTGTGAGTTCTTGAGCCTTATTTTTTTTTGAGAGAGTCATACACTTGAAGATCTCAGTTGACTGCATTCTTGAGATGATCTAGAACTTGTTTTTGCTACTTTTCGAAACTTATTTTTGGTTTTTGCATAAAAACTTGGAAATGATTAAGACACCTATGATTCTATCACCAAAGACAAATAGCCTACCCAACATCAATTATCCATTAGTTACCCCTTTGAAGCCTATAAAAGCTTTCTTTTTGTAAGACACATCATCCTTAACCAAGCCTAGATGAATAGGTTACCTTACCTATATCTATTGAGTTAGTAGAGCAAGAATTGAAAAAGAGATGTGGTATGTCAAGATGAAGGGGATGAAAATATAAAGTTGGAGGATTTGTCATAAGAAAAAATGAAAAGTTGTAAATTGATGAGTTGTGGATGGGGGAAAGGTGTTGGTAGAAATAAAGTAAAGGCCTATGATATATGGCCTTAAAAATTTTGTGTAAAAAAAAAAAAAAAAAAAAAAAAATCTCTCTGAGAACAAGGCAAGTTGCTCTACTAATCCTTTAGAATTTTGTATTCCTTTTCCCTTTAATTGTTTAAATCCCTTTAATTGTTTAAACCCTCACCCATGGCCCCATTACAACCTATAAAAGACCTTTTGATCCAAGTAACATGCAAATCAATGGTGTGAAGATGTAGTAGCAAGATCAAGCATATGGTTTCATCCAAGTAATGATAAATTGTCACGAGATCTAACTTGAATGTCCCATGTCAAGGAGAGCTATATTTTTTTTGTGAGTGTATGCCATGGTGAGAATTTGGAGTTGAAATATAGTTGAGCTTGCTAACCTTAATCATGATTATGTTGCTTAGGCACTGGCCACACTACTATTTGATATTCAAGTTGAGTATTCGTGTGAATAAGTGATTAACATTTGAATTAAAACTTGTTTAGACCTATCTTAATGCTTGTTCTAACCTTGACACTAACAGTACCAAGTTCTCTGAGGTAAATGTTGGAAGGGTCAAGATGTCAAGCGATGCTTGTAGTTTTATTTTGCTTGAGGACAAGCAAAAGCTAAGTCTGGGGGTATTTGATGAACCCAATAATATTCACATTTAGGAGCAATAATCTTAATGCAATTGGACATTTAAATGCTCTATATGTGATATTTTACTCTTCTTTTCTCTTTTCCATAGGAAACAGCCTAAAAATAGCTAAACGAAGCAGATTCCGGATTTTGAGGATGATACACAGAAACTGCAGAGCATAAGTCGACTGGTTCTTCAAACAGGCGACTGGACAGAAAGGTTGAGTTTCCGAAGCTGCTCAGCACAGTCGACTTACTCCAAAGACAGTCGACGTGACTGATGAATTATGAATCTACAGATGTCTCGGCACAGTCGACTGATTACAAAATCAGTCGACAAGTAGTCAGCAGAGTTAGAAGATAAGAACAGTTGAAGATTCGTCCTCATCCAAATCCGAAGCAAGATTAAGTTATCTAAACCCAGGTTGTCTGCGAATAACAACTCTTCATTAATCAAGATAAAGAACCAGGATTGGCAAGTGAGAAAATCGACTTAGATCTATATCCGATGTGTAAAAAGATAGAATTGAAATCTGCAGATGTGGGCAAAAGAAATTATAAAAAGGCTAGAATAAGGAGTTGAGAGTATCACTGAATCTCTGAATCATCAATCATCAACCAACGAGCATTATTCTACCAACATCGAAGAAGGAAGGAGATCAAGTGCACTGAAGGGAACGATCCAGTCGACTTAGTGACAGCAAGTCGACTTCTTGGGCTGAACATCACCAGTGTTATTTCTTCTCTTTCTAGTTTTTATTTTAATCATGTATTCGAAACTGTTAGTCAATAAAAGTCTTATTATGTGGAACTAATTTCATAGTTGGGTAGATTGAAACCGAAGTCATGTAATGCTTATATTCTTCTAAACACTACTCTATTACTTATTGATTAAGCCTGATTGTATTGATAAAAATTTATAATATGAATCAAACTTGTTCAGAAGTTCTAAGGGCAGTCGATGAGAGTGACAACAAGTCGACTGACATACAGAACCTGAGATTATCAAGTTTGCGTATTATAAAACTGAATCTGTTATATGAGTATAGAGACGACCCGTATCTTGTGCTCATAACTTGTAACACAGGAATCTTTAGGGGTTCTTGGTTTAATCAACTTGAAGGATCTAGATCTGATACCAATTTCTAGAACTTCGAGTGTTTGTTCGTTTCCATTGTTTTTATGCTTTCCTTAAGTGCAACTTAGTAGATACCATGCTAAATATTTAAGGAAATAAACGAATTAGAGTAGATACCATGCCTAATTCTTGGCCTAGGGAAACATTAACTTTAAGGAGTACATACCATGCCCTTAAAGGAACAAACATGAGTGATTAGAGTAGTGTAGAAGGTGACTTAGCATTCTTGACTATAGGTGGAAATCAAAGCCCAACTACTTAATAGATATTTGTGATTCAGAACTACTTGATCTAGTTTAAATCTTGTCATTTCTTTTAGAACAACACTTTATGATCTTCATTTTTGTTTTATTGATTAGTAAGTTAGTTTCTACAATCTCTGTGGGATCGACCCTTGCTTTTCACTACGCTTCTATAAACGATTCGTACACTTGCGAGCTTTTAATTTGTGTCTAGTTTATCTATTTATTTAGATCATCTAGATTGCACAACACTAATTTGACATAACAAGCAAAGCTATTGTTGTTGTTGTTGTTGTTGTTGTTCTTCGGGCGAGTTGCTCCCACTTGTGGAACTTGATAGTGCTTTCCCTTACGTCCTATCTTCAGCCTTCAGAGTGGAAACGAGCATCTCTAACGCCTCGGGCTTCAACCGATTCCTGTAATCAGATAGAACCCTGCCACTTGTAGAAAATGCACTCTCAGAAGCAACTGTAGAGACAGGAGGAGTTAGCAAATCTTTAGCCATAATTGACAGAATACTAAAAGTGTGTTCATGTTCTTTCCACCATTGTAAAATATCTAGTGCAGAAAGAGTAGGCTCAGTATCCTGTTGGTTATACCAATTTAATTCATTTGGTTGATTAGTCCTAGGTTTTTTAGATTGAATTTGTTCAAGTAAACTAAATGTTCTATCACCAATTCTACTTTTACCCGTACCTTTAGAACTACCGGAAGAAGAACTAACTACAGAAGTTGTACTACTAGAAGCAAAACATCTATCATAATAATCATACAAGTTATTTAACGTAGATTCAAACTGAACTAAAAAAGTAGCGCAATCAATTGTTAATTCTACATTGTCCTCTAAATATCCAAAAAACAATTGTATCAAATTCTTCGTACCTTCTAATTTGATACGGGGATCCATAACAGTAGCAACACAAATCAACATAGGAGAAGGAAAATAATACTTCAAAATTTTTTGAAATGCAGGTATTACAATTTCACTAATATAGGGATCATTTAACATTTCGTTAAATATTTGCATCATGCTAACTAATTCAATAAAAATGCTACTAGAAGTAGATTCATATGTTTTTGAAAATTTTTAAGTTACGGTTTTAAAAGGTTCTAAAAATTTCAACAAAGATTCGGCAAAAAACCAATCGGGGGGAGTCATTTCAAAATTGTGCATATTTTTTACGATACAAAAATTATTTACAACTGCTTTATAATCGGTGACAACATTTAGTAAATCAAAAGTAGAATTCCATCGGTGTCTAACATCCTTTGGAAATTTTCTAAAAGGAACATTTCTAACCCTACACCAAGCTTTCCATTCTTGTAAAATGCTTGGACTTAATGCAATGAAATGTACACAATTTCTAATTTTAACTATATATGGATCAGCTATTCTTAATGCATCTTGAACACATAAATTTATAATATGACATGCACATCTAACATGAAAAATATTGTCAGATGGAGGGTTTAATACAGATTTTAAAGTAGTAATTGCTACATTGTTGTTAGATGCATTATCAAAACTAATAGCCATAATTTTATCGCGAATATGAAAAACATCACAAATTTCTATAATACGGTTTGCTATTTCAGCGCCACTATAGGGTTACGGCAACGCCGCAAGTGATATGATTCTTTTTTGAAGAATCCAATCATTGTCGATCCAATGACAGGTTATTCCCATCGTTGGAATATTGTTGACACCCGTCCAACAATCCGAAGTTAAACTAACCCTACAAGTTAAACTCCATCAAATTGCAATCAACACGTCCTTCATTTCAACATACATTTTAAAACAATCCGATTTGCAAGTATTTCTCGGAATTCTTTTAAAATGAGGGTTTAAGGCCGTTTGATTAAAATTTTCCAAGTTCCTACTCTCGGGATAGGAAAATGGCAACTCTTCCTTAATGACTAATCGGGCCATTTCCCGACGAACAAGTTCGGGATCATAAGGGTGGCTATCTACTTGACCGGTCCTAGGGTTGATTTTTGGTTGGCCTTGTATTTGATCAAGAAGTTCTTTATGATTATGTTGTATGTGCCTACTAATTGTACCGGTGTCGTCACCCCTCTTGAATTTGTATATTTTACTACATGTTTTACAAACTTTCAAACCTATACCTGGAGTATGTTCGTCCGGGATATAATCATAAAACTTATGCCAATCGTTAGTTTCTCCTCTACTTTTCCTACTACTACGGGGTTGTGTGGTTTCGAGTTGTTGTTGTTGTTCTTCTTCTTCTAATTGTATGTCACCTACAACATCCATGTTGTGTGTACCCCATTGTTCCATAGTAGGATCAATGTAATCTTGGGCGGGCTCACTAGTTGGGACAATTGGTGGTCTACGTGAAGAGGAGGAGGAATCTTGTCCGCTACGACCGCTACCGCGTGATCTAGACATAATGTAGTAATGTGCTAAAGTAAAGTATGTAAAAAAAAAATACAATGTAGGAGCGGTGAATTATACAAAAAAAATCTAAAAAACAAGAGGGTTGAGATAGAGAAGTTCAAAAAAACGAACAATAATTTTAACTACAACGCAAAAAAAAAAAAATAACGAGAGAGATAGAGATATTTTGATACCGTTCACCGTGGAATACGCGTATGTAAAAAAAACCGTTAAAATAAGAATAGAATAGAAAAGATGGAGGAGCGCTTTGCCGATTCCGCAATTGAAGAGTTGAGAAGAGGTTGAAGTAGATTTGACGAGGTTTGAAGAGAGTTGAAGACGTTGAATTTTGATTCCGATACGACCGAAATTTGATCGTGTATATGCCTCCTTGTACACTTGTTTGATAAATACTACAATTGTTCAAAAATTCTTTACAAATGATGTATAATAGTAGAGAGAGTAAGAGAGTGAGGTGTGATTTTTTATGATATTTTTGGGGATATTTATAGGCTAAATAAGTGGGAAAAAACAAACAAAAAAAAATTGCAACGGCTCTGTCCCAAGACAGAGCCATCAGCAGCGCAACGGCCCCATTTTCGACCGTTCGACCCGCGGGTCAATGGTCGACCCGTCACGGGTCGAACGGGTCGAAAACCGCGGGTCGACCCGTGGGTTGGCGGGTCCAACTCGCAAATTGGGCCGGGTTCGTGGGCCGGGTTTCACGAATTTAATTCGCGTAAATTGCGACCCGGGTCGACCCGGTACTGTTCACCGGGTTCGACCCGAACCCGCGGAGCAAATTAACGGGCCGGGTTGGCGGGCCGGGTCGCGGGTGGGTTGCCGGTTGACCCGGCCCAGTTGCCATCCCTACCACCTGCAGACAAACTTGCGGAAACCAAGAACAGCTCAGGAAAAACTCGCAGCACGAAAAATTAAAAGGAAAGGGGGTCGGCAGACTTACCAGCACGCTTGCCTGCGATAGGCGCATGAACGCCTCCTCCACAGTCTCGCCACTCATATTCTCCCGGTCCCGGGGAGTCGCCAGCTTCTCCACCACCTCGATGGCATTGGGCCCGCGAGTTAGGCTGTCCCCCTCCCGTATCGACCAAGCCGGCGCCCATGGCCGCTGCACCTCCTCCACCACAATGTCCACTCCCTCGGCTCCGACCCTGGGGGCCTTCCCCTTACTGCGATCGACCACCTTAGCCTGGACCGGGCTCATCGGAGCGACCACCTCCTTGCCCACCTCCGAGCGCGTCCTCTTAGTGCTTTGGTCGCCCGGGGCCTCGGAGACGACCTGGGACGACTCCCTCGTCCTCTTCGCTTGACCCCCCTCCTCGGTCTTCTGCTTCTTCAGGGCGAGCCTCCTAGCCTTAATCGATTCTGGGTCCATACCTGCAAGAAGACCCATTAAGGACAATGAGCTCGAAAGAACGACAAAACAAGAAAAAAAAGAAACGACTACATACTAGACTTGGCCGGGCTCAGTCCGACGCTGATCAGATGACCTTCCTTCACCCTCAGCCAGCTGATACTATGCCCTAGATGGAGACGCTCGACATCTCTCCACTCCTCGGCAAACAGATCCTTCAGCCTCGGCACTTTGAAGTTCGGTTTGTAGAAGTTCCATCGGGTGGGGATGTCCCAAGGTTTCGCGCTCCGGACCACGAAGTATTTCCGCTTCCACTCCTTAATGGAGTCCGGATGGCCGTGGACTATCTTCCCCCGGCTCCGAGGAGAGATGTAAAAGATCCCCTCGGACTCCCCCGACGAACTGATCCCCAGCATCGCGCGGAACACATCCAACCGAAGCGGCACCTTCCTCTCCTCACAGAGCAGCACGAAGCATACCATCTGCTTCCATGAATTCGGTCCATACTGCATCAGGGCCAGAGACACCCAGTTAAGCACCTCCCGGATAAATGGATGGATCGGCAGCCTCAACCCGGAACCGAATGCGTCTATAGGAAAGATGCAGTACCACTCCGGTAGTGGGTCGGTGGGACGGAGATCTGGGCTCGGCAACATCAGCTCATAACCGGTCCCAATGTGGAAGGCCGACTGAACAAACTCCAGATCACTTGCCTCCAGGATTATCGACAGTGCATCCATCCTCACCTTCTTCCGACTCGGTGATGAAGGCTGCACCCCGTACAGCTCCTTGTCGGAGAGGTCGTCCGGATACCGCCTAATCGGCTTCGGCCGTACCGGAGACCCTGTCACTACATTTCGAACGGGGGACGTCTCCCTCGGATGGCTGGCCTTCGCCCCCTTCTGCCTTGGCATCTTCTTCTTCTTGGCCCTCTCCGGCGAAGGGGTAGCTAGGGGCTCGAGGACGGTCGCCGTGGAAGAGGAGTCTGCACCCCGATTCCGCCTCTGAGCCAAGAATTTTCTCCCCGCACCCTTCCTCCGAGCCTCAGCCGCTTCGGCCTCTCCATCGCCCTCACTATCACTACTTTCCTCCTTCGACACCGGATCCAATATCTGCACCTCGTCCGAGCTATCACTACTGTCCTCCTCAGAGTCGCTGCTCTGCACCACGTACGACTTCCAGACACGAAGGGGCTTCACATCCTACACCCTGGTGTCCTCTGACCACGACGTCGAGTCTGAGAGCCCCGCGCCAGGGTTGTCTTCCCCCCTCGAGGTCGAAGTTGACAAGCCAGACTGAGCCCTAGACATGCTAACGGAATAAAGCTAAAACTAACCTGTGTTGCCTCGGAAAGACGAGCCGGTGCTGCTGATCAAGAGGGCGAGCGTCGAGGTGCTTTTGTTTTTCTTTTGAGAAAGGCTGCAAGAGAGAGATAGGCAAAAACAGGAGAAGAGTGGGGGGTATTTATAGAGAAAAGATTGACTCCTCCATTCTCGCATTACTGTTCCTCGATTTGCGAGAGACTGCTCCTAGAAGATCGCGCCACTCCTCAATTTTCGCACCACTACCCCGTGACGTCACCCGGCTGGGCGGTTGGCAACCCCTCGGTTCCCGCTAAAATGCTACCGGATACAGGGGTCGGCCCGGAAAAAGGCCCCGACACCCCAGCGCCACCACTTGTTCTTGTCAACAGACGAAAAGTTTTGTTTAAAGTTTTAAGGCGCTCCCCTTGAACGAGCGCCCCGGGCTCCAGAACTCGGTTGGATCCCCTCTCACCCGCGAGCAGCTCGGGGCTTACGGCCTCGAAAGCCGAAACCCCGAACTGTTCGAGGGTGGGAGAAAATCCACCATCACCTGAGACCCTATCGGAAAACGGATCGGCCCGTCTCCCATCACTGTCTCCTTCGGGAAGACAGCCCTTAGAAACCGTCGGCCCGGAAGGAAGACAGAGATTACAGAAGAGCCATCCATCCGAGGCTCCTTATCCCCCGGGCCCGGACTTCGGTCGATACCCCTCCCGTCCCGATCCCTCTTGGGCAAACAACCCCATCAGGGCCGTCGACCCAAGAGAAGATCCGGACGGCAGAGTAACCACCAATCCGGGGCTCCCAGAGTTGAAATTTTTTAAGTATCAGGCGTCCGCCCAAGGCAGACACCTCCGAGGGTCGGTGGACCACTCCCGATGTGATCGAAATGGCAGTGGGGGCGTGGGGTATTTATAGCCTCCCCCAAAACCTGCCATTATGGCCCCTGGGAAAGCCAAGTGACGGGAGCCCAACCGTCATGCCTGGGGAATTGAAGCGCCGCATTTATTAGGGGACATCATTAATGCCCCTGGGAAGTTGGAATACTACACACACCCCGGAGCGCCATTAACGGCTCGTGAAACAGTAATCAACTCAGGGCTGCCTTCCCATGAAGGCACAACGGCTCGCCATCGTCCTTGCCGACCTGTAAAACCTCGCTAGCCCGAGGTCAGGCCGAGCACAAGGGCAGCCTTCTCACGAAGGCACAACGGCTCGCCATCGTCCTTGCCGACCTGTTAACCCAGAGGTCAGGTCGAGCACCAGGGCAGCCTTCCCACGAAGGCACAACGGCTCGCCATCGTCCTTGCTGACCCGTTAACCCTCGTCAGTCCGAGGTCAGGTCGAGCACCAGGGAAGCCTTCCCACGAAGGCACAACGGCTCGCCATCGTCCTTGCCGACCCGTTAACCCTCGTCAGTCCGAGGTCAGGTCGAGCACCAGGGCAGCCTTTCCACGAAGTCACTATGGCTCGCCATCATCCATACCGACCAGTAAACCCTCGTTAGTCCGAGGTCAAGCTGAGCACCAGGACTCACCGTCTAGCACCGGCCCCAGAGGCCCCCGGAAAACCTCTCTCGTTCTTCTCCACGACTAAAAATACTCCTCCACGACTAACTCTCGCATCCCCGCAGGAGTGGGAGGCTTGTGAGGTGGGATAAAAATGACCCAAGGCCCAGCCAGGGCCCAGGATTGCTTCCACTCAATGGCACGCCAGCTCGGCACCGGACCATCAGGCCCTCGGAGCCGAGCCTATAACTCGCCCCCATGAAACCGGTCGCCTCGTTCCGATGATCCATCACGACCTTCGGCCTCCGATCCTCGACAGTCCCGTGGTCCCCCCCATCAGCCTAGTAAGGGATAAGGATGACCTGGCGCTACCTAGGCCATCTGATCCTCCCAGAGGCACAAGGACCCCCCGATCCGCCACATCACCTCTAAAACCACCTAGGGCCTTGCCACGTCAGCCCTAAACCACCCATGGTAATGCCACGTCTGCCCTAAACCCTCTGGGCCTCCTGCCACGTCAGGCCCATGGGCTTTCAGGTCCAGACCCGGCCCCTAAGAGGATCCAAACCCGGTTGGGATTATCTATAAATACCAGACCCTCTCCCACCTTTAGAGGTAATCAATCTTTTCCCACCAAAACCCTAGTTACTACTACTCTCTCTCAGAGACTAACTAGATCGTCGGAGGGTCTGCCGCTGGGATCAACCCCGGTGTTCCAAGACCGTCTGTAGGTACACGAGGCGAGGCATCCCAATCCGAGCCGATCCTCCAGTACCGAAGCGAGCCTCCTGCTTACCGTCTGGTACCGTGTCCTTCCACCGTTACAAATTGAGTCCTAACTCACACCTGGTGCATCCACACTCTCCCCAAAAATAAACCACATCAATAATACTCTGCCAATTTGGGCTACATCCCCTTAAATGAATGCGGTTATAAAGGGAGCGAACAGTGAACGTGTCATTCTTTTCCAGTCCCCAAGACTTCCTATCGGGTCCTTGGGAGCATTTAATTCCGGCACTGGCGATATAGGTCTGAAGTTCCATAAGCCTAAGCTGAGAGCCCGAGTCCAGTGAGTGTTTAAAGGTCAGTTTCTAGGAGCTTCTTCTCCAGGTTGCGGCCACCGTGTAATGCGGTTGTGATGCTTGATCATACAAATCAGGGAATAGGACTCTAAGTGTGTGGTCACCACACCACTTATCCCACCAGAATTTGGTGAGTATGCCATTACCAATAGACTACGTCACACAGCTAATGAAGGGTTCATAGGCCTCAGCGATACCTTTCAAGAACCAAGAGACGCGTGGGCCTACCCTGAAGCCCAGCTTTCTCGTCACATTCCCATGCAGGTACACCTGAATGAAATCCTGCCACCCTTCTCCATTAGGGTGGAAGACTTTCCACCCCCATTTATCCAGGAGAGCAAGATTCATATCTCGAAGATCAATAATACATAGTCCTCTGTGTATCTTTTTCATGCATGTTTTTTTCCCATTTAATGAGGTGATAGCTGCCTCTATCAGCACTTGCCCCCTTCCAAAAAAAATTGTTTTCGAGTCCGATCAATTTTCTAGATAACCCATCGTGGCATTTCGAAGAAGGACAAATAATAGGTTGGTAGATTTGAGAGGACTGTATTAATAAGCGTGACTCTCCCTCCCAAGGATAAAGCTTTACCTTTCCAACCTGCAAGACAGTTGTCCACCCGGTCAATGATGGGTAACCAATCAGCCTTCTTGAGTTTCCCCGGTCTTAGCGGCAGCCCCAGGTTCTTAATGAGGAAACTCTCGATAGAGCAGTTGAGAATTGTGGCATGTTCTTGTGCCTCCTCTGTAGTAAGGGCAATGAGGATAAGAGCACTTTTATGAAAGTTAATCCTGAGGCCAGACCAAGCTTCAAAACTATAGAGAAATCGTTTGAAAGTGGTTGTTTCCCCGAGGCTGCTATTTCCAAATTGGAGAGTATCGTCTGCATATTGGAGGATTAAGCAACCTTGGCGATTGACTCCACTGGCCATCGGCGAGATCCAGCCGGCCCTACTGCAGTTAGCCATCATGGACCGCAGTATGTCTGCCACAATGGTGAAGAGAAGGGGAGAGATGATCTCCATATCTAAGGCCCCGTTTGTACGGAAATGGATGACCCAAGACCCCATTCACCAAAATAGCAGTTCTGCTGGTGGTAAGACACGTGTGGATCCATCTGATCCATCTATCCCTCTTCTAGCCAACGCTTTCAGGAGACATTCCCAATCAACCGAGTCATAAGCTTTCTCGAAATCTAGCTTCAGGAGATAGCTCTTAGCATTTGACGTGTGGCAGTGATGGATAGTTTTTTCAGCCATGGCTATACTATCCTGAATACACCGTCCTTTAATGAACCTCGTCTGATCGTTACTAATTAGTCCATCCATCACCTTTCCCAATCTATTAGCGAGAGTCTTGATAATAATCTTGACTGAGCAGTTAAGGAAACTAATAGGGCAGAAGTCTCCCACCCACAGGGAGTCTTCTTTCTTAGGGATCAACACAACCTCAACAAAATTAATTCTATCTAATTTAAGCTTATGATCATAGAAATCAACAAACAACTTTATCAAACCGTCTTTGATTTCCTCCTAGAACACCTGGTAGAAAAGGATTGGAAAACCATCTGAACCTGGGGCTTTGTCCTTTCCAAGTTGCTGCACTGCCTCCTAAATTTTCTTTTCCATAAAAGGGGCTTCTAGGGATCGACGCATAAGGTCATATACGTCCGCAGGACGCCGCCAGAAATCGTGGTGAAGAGGGACTCTCAAATCCGCCTTATGTCCAAAGAGGAGCTTAAAATGGGACTGAAATGCTACTCTGATATCCTCATCACCCATTCTAGAATCCAAGTGGATCGAGTGAATGAGGCTAGATCTACGTCGAGCACAGACAACACGATGGAAGAATGTTGTGTTCGCGTCTCCCTCTTTGAGCCACGAAATTCTGGATCGTTGTTGCCATTTGAGTTCCTTAAGCCTATAGAGTTGGTCAATGTCCTCTCGGAGTTGAAGTAGCCTATTCCGCTCCTCCTGTAATAGGACTTTAGTTTCTTCAGTCTTTTCAAGCTTCTCAATACATTTAAGAAGGGAGTCTTTTGCTCTCCAAATCAGCGCAAATCTGGTCTGATTCCATTTCCTGAGCTTGACCCGCATTCTTCTAATTTTTTCGCACCAGATTGTAGTCGCTTCAGTCCCTCTAGTAAGGCAGGACCAATTTTTGTTGACCATGTGATGGAAGCCTTGGACTTCTAACCATGCTTTCTCGAACCTAAACTTCGGGGCTTTCCTGGGTTGCACTTTACCAAAAGACAAAATAATAGGAACATGATTCGAGGTGGGTTTAGGGATGGACTTAGCCCAAGACAGAGAAAGTTTGGTCTCCTAGTCAGCGAAGACCAAGATCCTATCAAGTTTAGCTAAAATGGACGACGATTGCATGTTTGACCAGGTGAATAGCCTATCAGTGATGGGAATGTCAACCAGTTCCAGATCCGCGATAACCTCGTTAAACGCTTTCCTATCAGAGTCACTGGATCCTCTGCCCCTGTGCTCAGAAACGAACCTGGTGATGTTAAAGTCGAGAAACAGTAGATTTCTTTTTGATTTTGTGAAGATCATGATTGCACAGCTTTTTAAAATATTTAACGATGAAAATTGTATTACTCCGTTGGGAGAACATGTGTTTGGAGCATCCATAATGATGTAGTATATTTGTATTTTATGCATTTTACAACATTTTGATTGCTGCAGTCATGGACTATATATGCATATTATCCCATTTTCGCTACAGTAGAATACTCTATTTGAGAGAAGATATAGCAATATGCATATTATAGTGGAAGAAACATCTTGTTTCGTTTGAAATATTTTATATTAAATTTAAAAAAACCACACTAAACTTTGGGCCATTTAAAAAAACGGCACTAAGTTTTGCCATTTTTTAAAAAAACATCACATAACTATCACTTTAGTTAAAAAAACATCGCAAAACTATTGGTAATGTACAGTATACTCATCTAATCAGGACTCGTTTTAGATTAATTGTTATCTATATTTCACACAATCAGTTACAGTTACAAATTTGCACCATCATACAACAGAAACATGCTTCTGAACATTGCCATCCTCATTCTCATTTATTGTACAATTTACATGATCAAATTTGTTGCATCAAAAATTACACATTCATCAATCTCATCACTTGCAACACAATCTCATCACTTGCAACACAAGAAGATCAAAGCAGGTCAGATAAATATAACACACTTACTTCACTTTCTTAATACATTTTAGTTCACAAAACATTCAGTGGTCAATACATTTTCTTCATAAGTTCACACAACATTAGGGTTTTTAGGGTTTTTAGGGTCATAAGTTCACAAAACATCACTTGCAGCACAAGAAGATCAAAGTAGGTCAGACAAATTACCATACTTGACTGGTCTTTAGGATTTTTTTTCTTTGTCTCATTAGGATCCTTCTTTCTAGTCTTAGGTGGTCTAATTGAAGGCCTTCTCAATTTTGGGGGGAGTATCCTAGCATTTCCAACCTTTCCCAAAATAATGAGTTCAGAATCGGGTCTATGGTGCCTACAATTGTAAGATGTATGTTATTGTACAAATAGAAGTTAGTGGAATTAGTGTGCAAAAATAAGTTGTGAAAACTTTAAAAGAAGGTATACCTTCATAAACTTCCATGTATGTACACCTACTATCAGTGGAATTTTTTGTAAATGTGAACTTTTTGATGTGAACTTATCAAATGTGGAGGAATTTTATGTTTTGGTCAATGATAGTGTAAGTATTATAGTTTTAGTGTGGAGGAATGTTTTGTGAACTTATGAAGAAAATGTATTGGCCACTGAATATTTTGTGAACTAAAATGTATTAAGCAAGTGAAGTAAATGTGTTATATTTATCTGACCTGCTTTGATCTTCTTGTGTTGCAAGTGATGAGATTGTGTTGCAAGTGATGGTAATTTGTTTCAAGTGATGAGATTGTTGAATGTGCAATTTTTGATGCTCCAAATTTGATCATGTAAACTGTACAATCAATGAGAATGGGTATGACAATGTTCAGAATCATGTTTTGTTGTATGATGGTGCAACTTTTTAACTGTAACTTATTGTGTGAAATATAGACAACAATTAATCTGAAACAAGTCATGATCAGATGAGTATATTGTACATTACCAATAGTTAGCGATGTTTTTTAACTAAAGTAATAGTTATGTGATTTCTTTTAAACAATGGCAAAACATTTGTATGGTTTTTTATATGAACTGAAAAGTTTTGCGAAACGCAAACATGGGTATTTTGGTCAGAAAATAGGTCACGTGCATCGCACGTGCAAAAAAGTAACGGATTGAAACTCCGTCTGTGTGTGTTTTATTAAACTAAAGTTTTGTGCGATTTTTTATTTAAAAAAACTTAGTGAGTTTTTTTTTTAATGACACAAAGTTTAGTGTGGTTTTTTTAAATTTAGTCTATTTTTAATTTATCGGACAAAATATAAGAGGAAATTTGTGAATTAAAAAAAATCCCGGATGAGGAATGTTGATATTTTATAAAAAAAAGTTTAGATTTTTAATTAACTTAATTAGATAATTAGTTAAATAATTATGTTTAGTTATACAATTAATCAATTAATTAGTGGTTAACTGGGACAAAACAAAAGGCAAAGTCACCATATTTCGTCTGTCGACTTTTGTCTTTTTTTTTTCCAAATTCTTAAAAACTAATTTAAAAACTTTTGTCTTTTGACTTTTGTCGACTTTTCCAAATTTTAGTCGAACGTTTCATTTGTTCAATTTTCCCTCTCTTTTGCTATCTTTTAGCATTTTACGACTGTAGCAAATCGCTAAAATGCTATTTCTATTTATCCATTTTTTCATTTTTTAAATTGCACGACTATGGATGCTGTTAGAGACTTATGTCGCTTTGGAATTGTATTTTTTTTGTTGTTCGTGCAACCGATGGGAGAGAAAGAGGTTGGGAGTCTTGAATTAGGATAATCCCATAAAGAGGTCACCGACAGTAACAACTCTACTTCATCGATTGGATACATCTATAGAAGTTCAAAGGGTAAAAATAAACTAGACTGGTGATCTTGTGGGAGCACTAACCTTAATATGGTGAAGTACCTACGTACACTTACTCCAACCTTATTCCTATGGTAACGTAGTTCTCGTATGTGTGGACATTATATAATGAGTTTTATACTCTTAATAAATCTGAAGGCATGATCTCTGCGAGGTGCTGTCCACTGGGCCTCTTGAGGACTTACATACGCGAGATTCGTCAAGAGGCTGCGACCATGGGATTAGTGCTACTCCCTAGAACTCTCATGAGTGGTACCATACGCATGGCCGTAATAGTACAAACCTGCGTGACCCACGAAAATTTCGTTCTGTGTGTACTTTTGTGGAAACTTGGCCAAGGGGCCTAGTTCAAGGCATAGTCCACTATGACTTTCTCATTTTAAAATAATTATTACCAGTGTTCAAAGCCAGAAGCTACTTACATTGAATGCAATGTATAAGATGCTCAACTGATTTATGATTTTCCTTTATTATTATCTTTTAAAAATTGTTTTTTTAAGAGGGATTGTTGGATATTTATTTAATTTTAAATAAGCCCATCTGGGTCGTTAGAAAATCAATTAATAGGCCCTTGAGAAAAAATAAAAAACTAATCCCTTTGATTTTTAACTAATTGGCTCTTAGGGACTGTTTGGTTCAAAGGAGGGGAGGGAAGGAATTTTAATGGAGGTGTAATACCCGGCGAAATAGCATATGGCTATTTTGCATTGTAATCTGTGCACAATTGAGAATTGCACATGATTATGTATTTTTCTAATAGCAATTGATTTTAATTGAGAAATTTCAGATATATTAGTTATTCTGAACCCGATGATGTATATTTGGAATATCTTCTCAATTAAATTGTGTATTGTTCAGATTGTTTAAACGAAGCAATCTTTCGAGAAATAATATTTTTTTTATTCTTATTCTACAAATAAATATTTTTTATTTGTAAGCATGTATATATATATATATATATATATATATATATATATATATATATATATATATATATATATATATATATACACATTTAATTAAATTGTGTTGGAGTGAATGTATGTATACATTTTGTATACTTATAACTATTTATATACATATGAAGGTGTATGTATTTTAGAGATTATTTGTATGCTATGAATTAATCTAGAGTTCTCTTTTGATCATGATGATCAAACACAAACCTAGGGCTAGAATTGACTCTAAATACCCATTAAAAACCCCCTCCCCCACATTTTCCTCCTTCATCCTTCTTTCTTTCCTTCCTGGTTCTCTTCCCGACCGAAAGAAACCCATTCGGCAGATGATCTCCCCGCCCAAATCCACCCCATCTCTTCATTGTTTTTAAATTAAATCGAGGGGTAAGCTAAGTGGAGGGTGCTCTAGCTAGTGGTGGAGTCGATTTGGAGAAAAGAATTAGTGGAGGTATATCCCTTTGAATTTATTTGTGTATTTTCTTATGGTATTAATCTATTTTGCTAGGGAAAGGAGTATAGGGTTGGGTATTAGTTCATTTTGATGTTAAGGTTAAGAAATTAGCAAGTTACTAGAGATTTTACAAGTTGCTAATAAATTAAGATTTCTAAAAGAGAATTAAATATGTAAGAATTAGTTCTCGTATGTTAGTAGAAATTTTAGTTGAACTACTAGAATAATTTGGAGGTGATTTTAGTAATTGCATGGGGATAAAAAAATCCCGTAGGAATTTGAACACGTGTGTATCTCAGGTGTTCAATAAAATGCCTGTGTGATATTTTGGATTAGTATTATTAGCTCCCGTGATTGGTTTGGATGATTTGAGCCTTAATTGCTTTGAAATTTTATAATGGGATATATTAGCGACTTTGGATGCGGGGTGGCGTAGTGGCGCTTCGAGTCTTCGCGGTATATTTTGTGAGTATGATCTCTTTTATTTTATGTACATGGTGTGTTATGAAAATTTTAAATTACGATTTGATGTGTATATGAAATTTTAGCATGTGGAAATAGTTAGAGAATGTTGATTATTATATGTGATAGTGGCATGCTAAGGAAAGATAGTTGTATAATTAGAAAAACTCATTTTAATGAGTTTTGTTAAGAAGCTTGTTCGTAAAGGTAAATTTGGAAATTTCTTGCTCTCAAATGGATTGGAATTTTCGGCTCAAACTTGGGGGAATTGTTCTTCTATGTATTTAGAACATATATGATTTTTTTCATAATATTTGGAAGAAATTTATTAGCCTAAACAATTGGTCCAAATCTGGACAGAGAGCAGCCGAAATTGCTGCTGCTGTGTGGAATCTGGCTGAGCCTTTCCGACTTAGTAACTCACTGTAGGCTAGGTATTTAGAGACAGAATTTTTTTTGGACACTCTTGTATGTGTCTAAAACAATATTTTTAAATTTTGTAATTTTTCGAGGTCGTTTGATGCCTCAAACAATTTGTGGAATGCAACTGGTCTGGATCGTGGAGCTGCAGCTGAATGTTTTTTAAATGAAATTCAAAAAGTCATAACTCCTTGTGTGTTTACGGTATTGCTATGAAATTTTGGGAATAGCTTTTGGTATAGGTCTATTTAATGATTCTCAAATTTTAGAATTTTTATAGGTTATTTGATGAGGTTTCTAAAGTAATTAGTAAAGGGTAGTAAGTACCGTGCGGATAGAGCAGCTGAAATCTATTCATTGTTTGAGGAGTCCTAACTCATTGTGTGAGATGAATCTGAATGCAAATTTTGGACACAATGAAATGGTATATGTGTAGATTAAGAATCTCAAATTTCATAAGAATTGGACTCAAGGTTGATTTATTATTGAATTTCAAAGTGGGCTATGTTCAGCCTAGTACAAGTTGACTAGTTTGTGAAGATGAGAAATTTTGGAACTATTTGTTAAAAATTTTGCGAAATTAACCAACTAGAGAGTCGTAATAGGGAGTCATAGCTTTCTAACCCATCTGAAATTTTGTAATTCCATTTTATAGGTTGAGAGTTATGATTTTCCAAAGATGAAACGGATCCAATCTTAGTGAAGGTATTATTGGCTAAGTAAACCAGTTTCTCCCTGGTTGTACACCTGATGGAACTTAGTATTTTCGAGAACTCAAATGATTGAATCTGAAGAGGTGTTCAACTAGAAAGTTGAAGTAGACACTCCCACCTTTCCATATGACCCGGAATCGAGTAATTCCGATGAGTGAGCAAATTTTTATGATATTGGAAAGGTGCAGTGAGTGCAAGACGGAACATACTGCTGAGAGTGTATGAGGGTTATTGGGTGTCAAGTGTTAATTCTTGACTTTGATGATTACAACACAATGCAAAGTTGTTGTGCTACTTCTCATATATTGCAGGTTGTATCAAAGTTATCATGTATGATACACAAAGGCCTCAAAACATATTGATCAAGCAAGCCACAAGGTTCTAAAGCTGACGATGATCAAGCAAAGCTTCATACAAAGACAATGGCTAAAGCTTCACTCAAAACTCAAGACTCAAGTCAAGACCAAAGCTTCAATGTCTTATAGTTTGTGTGTCTTGTAAAATAAATGTAATTTTTCTCTTTGTTGAGTCTTAGATTGATGTACAGCCTTGTCAGACACACACACATTCACACATAATTTTATAACTGTGCGTTTTACAAAATTTAAAGGTCGAAACAGTTTGAACTAGATCAGCTGTTGAGTACCAGTCGACTGCCGTTAAGGACCAGTTGACTGAACCTGTACAAAACTATCTGAACTTCTTCAAACTCTGACCAGTCGACTCATAACGGCAACCCAGTCGACTGTTCAAGCCGTTTTGACAGTTTACTGATCTCAAAACTTGTATTTTTGAATTCAAAAAGTTAAATCCGTTTTTAATCAGTTGTAGAAACTGTTTCTACAACATTCTAGGGATTCTACTATATAAATAGAGCCTTAGAATCACCATGGAAATGTTCCAAGAATTTTTTGAGAAAAAAGTTCAAGTATTTTGCTTTCAAAGAAAAAGTTTTTATACAAAGCACTCTAATCTCTAAGTCTTGGTTCTCTGTTTTCAGTCCAGCATAACATCGAATTCGTTTTGGAATGAATTCAGAAGTTGAATTAATAGCCATGTACAAAATCACATTCACAACAAGGCCATAGGTTGATTGTAAACATTTTATTGTTTTCTTTTTACTCTCGGTTGTGAAAGTGGTCCTCTAGGTTAGAGAGTAGGACTCTAGGTTGTAGAGTCAGGTTTTCATTTTTGATGGAAGAATGGGTTTGTTCTCTCTAGTGGTGAGAGAAGTCTACGGGTTGGACAAGGTTGTTGTCTAAACGCCATAGAATATTCTTGTAATTTTTCAGGAATAGTGGAAAATCTCAAGTGGGTTGCTTGGAGACTGGATGTAGGTCGGGAGGGCCGAACCAGGATACATCGTGTGTACTCAGTGGTTTTATTTCTCTGAACTTGCATTTCATTTACTTGTTTTTTAAGTTCTCTGTGAAACTTGTCTGGACAGTCGACTGGGTCTCCTTTTAAGTCGACTGGTCAGACTTGTACTACATACTCTCTGAAAACTTGTCTGGTAAGTCAACTGATCAGACTCGTCTTAAAATACTCTTCTTAACTATCGCCCCAATCGACTGGTTTCTCTTTTCAAGTCGACTAGACAGAAGAAAAAAGTTCAATTCCGCAATTATTTTTATAAAATACTATTCACCCCCCTCTAGTGTTTCTTGCATTGCCTATAGGATCCAACACTTGGTATCAGATCCTGGTTGAGTGCAATGGCAAGTACTTCTAATGCAAATCAATACCATGAAGACCAATCTACACAAAGACCACCCCTCTTCGATGGAACCAATTACAACTGTTGGAAGTGTAGAATGAAGATCTACCTTCAGTCCATCAACTATGAAATATGGAACATGACGGAGACCGAGTACACCGCTCCTACCATTCCATATTCACAATGGAACGACGACATGAAGAACCAAACAATGAACAATGCAAAGGCGATGAACGTGCTATTTTGTGCCCTTACAAAGGAGGAGTTCAACCGTGTGTCCAATGCAACAACCGCACATCAAACTTGGCTCACACTCGAGGTAACTCATGAAGGAACAAATCGAGTAAAAGAATCTAAAATATATGTTCTTGTTCACAGGTTCGAAATGTTCCGCATGAAGGAGAACGAGAATGTGTCTGAGATGATTACAAGGTTCATGGACTTCACAAATTCACTTGTGGCACTTGGGAAGACGTACACTCAAACTGAATGGTGAGGAAGATCCTTCATGCACTAACCCCTGAATGGGAGAAGAAGACTATCGCCATAGAAGAGGCCAATGATTTAACACAACTTTTTCTTGATAATCTTGTGGGAAATCTTATGGCCAATGAGGTACAACTTGAAGAGCGCAAGAAGGATCAAGAACCTCAACAATCCAAGAAGAAGACACTAGCATTCAAGGCCATGTTGGACTCCGAGAATGAAGAAGAAGATGAGGAAGAGATTGCCATGTTCACGAAAAAGTTCAAAAAGTTCATAAGGAAAGATAAGTTTAATTCAAAATCTAAGGATTCTAGTGAACCTCCAACTTGTTTCAGGTGTAACAAAATAGGTCATATGAAAAAGGATTGTCCACTAGAGAACTCGAAACCTAAGGGAAAGGCATCCAACTTCAAGAAGGACAAGTACACAAAGAACAAGTTCATGAAGAAAAAAAGGCGTACCAAGCAACTTGGGATGATAGCGACTCTTCATCGGAAGAAGAAAATGAAGAGACAAACGAGGTTGCTAATGTGTATTTTATGGCGTCTCAAAATTAAGTAAGTAATGACCATGACTCTAATGATTTACTTGATGCTTTCATGATATTTTTCAAGAACTTAAAAAAGAAAAAATTAGAGTTAAGAACTTGAAGAAAGTTAATCAAACACTTTCTCAAGAGAATTTTAATCTTGATAAAGAAGTGAAATCTTTAAATTCTCGTATTTCTAGTTTAGATATAGATCTTGTATCTCTAAAGAAAGATTATGAAGAGATATCCAAGAACGTATCTAAATTTAATAAAGGAAAGGAGAATTTAAATGATGTTCTACAAAATCAAGTTCAATCCAATAAAAGGTTTGGACTTGGTTTTCAAAAATCTGTTGAAAAACTTCATGCTTCCAAGAACACTAGTGTAAATAAACCTGTATCTATTTCCAGTGTTAAGCATAAACTTTATGAGTTTTTTGAAAAGCCTAAAACTGTAAGTTTTCATGATAAAGGCAAATCTATAGTTCAGACCAGTCGACTGAACCCACCCATCAGTCGCCTGTCCAGAGGTACTGAGTCTCATTCAACGAGACAAACACCTCAGATAAGTCGATCTATACTACCTCACAGTCGACTGAAAGGTATAATAAAGTCGATTGGACAGAGCAAAAATGTATGAGTTCTAGTCAACCTGAGTCTGAAAGATAGAATTGCTTAAATTAATTCATATATGCTTACTGTATGTAATTCTGCTAATTATATTTCTACATATGGTGGAAAATCAAACTCTTCTTGGGTTTGGTTTCCCAAAAACTAATCTATTTTGGACACAATGAAAAAGGTACCATATTCACATTGAATATTTTATAGGTACCTAAGAAAGATCGTTGGATACTTGACAGCAGATGCTCAAAGCACATGACTGGTCATGCCAACTTCCTATCTTCCATTCAAGACATTGATGGAGGAACAGTTACATTTGGTGAGAACAATAAAGGAAAGGTCATCTGAATTCGTATGGTCGGTAAATACACTAACCCTTCTATAGAAGATGTTTTATTAGTTAGTGGACTTAAGCATAACTTGTTGAGTATTAGCCAACTATGTGATAAGGGTTATAAAATTATGTTTGAAAAAGATGCATGCTTAATTTATGATTCTACCATGCAAAATATAATTTTTCAAGGATTTAGGAAAAATAACATTTATGAACTTTGTTTAAAGGCATATGATTTTTCGAATGATTTTTGCTTAGTAGCTTCTAATAATGATTCTTGGCTATGGCATAAATGTTTTGGCCATGTGAATATAAAAAATCTCTCTAAATTGTCTAAGTACAACATAGTTAAAGGGCTGTTAAGACTATCCTTTAAAAAGGATAAGTTATGTGATGCATGTCAACTAGGTAAACAAATTAAATCTACTTTTAAAACAAAAGAAATAATTTCTACTAGTAGGCCGCTCGAATTAATCCACATGAATTTATTTGGCCCTACAAGAGTTGCTTCTTTAAACAAAAGTAAGTATGTATTTGTTTTAGCAGACGATTTTTCACGATTCACTTGGACTTTCTTTTTAAAACATAAGAATTATGCTTTTGTAGAATTTGCTAATTTTTGTAAACAAATTCAAAATCAAAAGTCTCTAACCATAGTCACTATTAGAAGTGATCATGGTGGAGAATTTGAAAATGAAACGTTTGCAGAATATTGTAACAAGAATGGTATAACTCATTCGTTTGCATTTCCTAGAGCTTCACCACAAATGGAGTGGTTGAAAGGAAGAATATGACCTTGCAAGAATGTGCACGTACCATGCGTGTTGTTAGCAATTTACCTAAGTATTTTTAGGCTGAAGCCGTTGCTACAGCTTGTTATATTTTAAATAGAATTTTGATTAAGCCTAAGTTAAAGAAAACATGTTATGAGCTATTTTTTGATAGAATTCTAAAGGTCTCTTACTTAAAAATATTTAGATGTAAGTATTTTATTCTGAACACTAAGGATAATTTAGATAAGTTTGATCCTAGATCTAATGAGGGTATCTTTATAGGATACTCAAATAGGAATAAGGCATATAGGATCTTCAACAAGTCAACAATGACTATTGAAGAATCCATGCATGTTGCATTTGATGAATCTCTGTCTTCATCGACTTTAATTGAAGATGATGAAACTGATTCATCACCTTTAAATAAAGTAATTACATCTTTAGAGCAAACTAGCCTTGCAGATAAGTCGATCGATAAGGAAGTCAAGTCGACTGCTGTAAATCAATCGACTGATGGATTGGTCAAGTCGACTGGTCCTGTTGTGATGTCTCCAACTTTACCAAAATCTTTTGTTGAAGTTAGAGATCATCCTCATGACTTAATAATTGATGACATTTCACATGGTATTCAGACAAGATCACATGTTAACATGTTTTCTCATGATGAACACAATATTATTCACTTTTTAGAGCAATAATCTTAATATAATTGGACATTTAAAAGCTCTATATGTGGTATTTAACTCTTATTTTCTCTTTTCCATAGGAAACAGCTCATAACGGCAAAGCGAAGCAGATGCAGGGATTTAAGGATGATACACAGCAAACTGCAGAGGATCGGTCGACTGGTTTCCCAAAGACAGTCGACTGGACAGGAGAAGCTGATTTTCCACAACTCTCGTCACAGTCGACTTACTCCCAAAACCAGTCGACTGGTATGATCAAATAGGAAATCTTCAAAAAGTCTCGACTCAGTCGACTGGTTCGAAGACAAGTCGACTGGTCTGCGGCGGAGTAAACAGATAAGATATTCGAAGATTCACCCAAATCTAATTCCGAATCTATTTGAAACCAGATCTTATGCAACGAATCAAATCTAGAGACTGGGAATTGGCAAGAGCACGTGGTGAACAGATAAGGAAAGGAGAAAAGAGAAAGATATTAATCATCAAATCAAATAAAGAAGGATCTTCCTGAAAAAGTGGAAACCCTAATTCTCAGCCGTACTCTATAAATATCAGAAGAGGTCAACTTAGAAGAGGGGATCATCAGATATATCTCTGGGAAGCGACTCAATCACCAAGTTCCTGAACAACCATCGAGAGCATCACTCCATCAACATCGAAGAAGGAGAGAGAAGATCCAGCAACCAGAAGGCAGTCGATTGAAGTGACAGCCAGTCGACCATATTGCCGGAATCCATTAGTTTATTTCTTCTTCTCTCTTTATTCTTTTATGTTGATCATGTATTCAAACTTGTTAAGCAATAAAGTTATTATTATGTGGAACTAATTTCATAGTTGGGTAGATCGAAACCGTAGTTATGTAATGCTATTTTCTTCTGAACTCTTCTATGTTACTTATTGATTGAATCTAATTGAATTGGTATAGGTTTATGATAGTCAAACTAGATCTCAAGACTGAGAGCAGTCGACTGAGGTGAGAGCCAGTCGACTGACGTACAGAACTTGGGAAGCTCAAGTTTGGATGTTATTTATCTGAATCTGTTATATGAGCATATTGAGACGACCGAATCTCGTGCTCATAATTTGTAACAAAGGAATCTTTAGGGGTTCTTGGTTCAATCAACTTAGAGGATCTAGATCTGATACCAATTTCTAGAACTTTAAGTGTTTGTTCGTTTCCACTGTTCTTATGTTTTCTCTAAGTATAACTTAGTAGATACCATGCTAGATACTTACGGAAAGAAACGAATTAGAGTAGATACCATGCCTAATTCTTGGCTTAGGGAAACATTACTTTAAGGAGTAGATACCATGCCCTTGAAGTGAACAAACATGAGTAATTAGAAGTAAGTTCAGAAGGTAACTTAGCATTATTAACTATTGGTGGAGATCAACAGCCCAACTATTCAAGAGATATTTGTGATTCAACACCTCTCATCTTAGTTTTAATCTTTTAGTTCTTTTAGAATATTATAAAAACTCTTATTCATTTTTATTATTAGTTTTATTGATTAGTAAGTTGAAGTCTACAATCTCTGTGGGATCGACCCTTGCTATTACTACGATTCGATTCGTGCACTTGCGAGGTTTTTATAATTTGTGTCTAGTTTTATCTATATATTTAGGTAGCTAGATTAGCACAACATCTCACACAGCTTTCTTGTCAGATTTTGAGCCAAAGAATATACAAGAAGCTTGTGAGAATGAGTTTTGGATGAATGCCATGCAAAATGAGTTAAACCAATTTATAAGGAATGATGTATGGGATTTAGTTCCACGACCTCCTGATCATACTATAATTGGTACCAAATGGGTATTCAAGAATAAGTTAGATGAATCATGACAAGTTGTTAGGAACAAAGCTAGACTAGTTACTCAAGGGTATAATCAAGAAGAAGGCATAGATTTTGATAAAACATATGCTCCTGTTGCTAGATTAGAATTAATCCGTATCTTATTATCTTTTGCATATTTTATAAATTTTATACTCTTTCAAATGGATGTTAAAAGTACTTTTCTTAATGAATTTATAAAGGAACATGCGGAGGAGCCCTTCCTTGTCCACCTCCATAAGAACTTCTGATATATTGGCAATGAGGGGGGTGAACTTCTCAAATCAAGGAGTCGGGCGACGCTATCCATTGCCGTCCTTCTGGGATATGTACTTCTTGCTCCTAAGAAGGAGGTCGGCAAAATTATGTGGGGGCTCTTTGGCAAGGGAGGAGCGAAGTCTAGAGTTGAGGACGTTCGATTGGAAGGGGGAGGAGCGAAGGCTAGAGTTGAGGACGTTCGATTGGAAGGCGACCGCTGCAACAGGCTGATCAAGGGAAGCGATGGATCTCACTTCTGCAGTGAACCTCCTTACATAGTCTCTCAACTTCTCTCCCTTCTCCTGACGGAGCTGGAGTAACGAGATTTTGGTCTTCTCCGTGCGTCTGCTACTCACAAAATTAGTGATGAAGAGGGTCTCGAATTGCTCGAAGGAGAATATGAAAGACGGGGCGAGGCGGGAGTACCACTCCTGAGCCGAACCCTTAAGAGTGGCGGGGAAGGTTTTGCAAAGCAAAGCATCAGAAGCTTGGTGGATTAGCATGAGGGTCTTGAAGCTTTCGATGTGGTCCACGGGGTCCGACTCCCCCGAGTAAGTTTCGAACTGCGGGGGTTCGAAACCTCTTGGGATAGGAGCTTCCATGATGGTCCGGGAGAAGGGAGGTCTGCTCGGGCGGATGGTCCTTCCTCTTAACTCCTCATCCTTGTCTATTCGGCCGATGCGCCTCTCCATCTCGTGGAGACGGCGGTAGAGAGCATCGTCCCTTCGACGGTAGTCAAACGAGCCTCTGGACTCGTCTTCATAGGAAGGGGAGCGACGACGGTAGCTCTGGGAGCGGCGAGGGCTAGGCATCTGCTGTTGGTTGCTAGGAGCTGGAGGAGGAGTTATGGACCGATGGCGAGGACTTTGGACCCGTGGAGGGGTAGGAGCCCTCTGAGCATTGTTATTGTTGGGTCGGAGGTTGAGGGCTTGCAACACCGTTGCTTGGAACTGCTGGAACTCGGCACGGGTGATGGGTGCCTCATCGTTCCTCGGATGTTGTCGACCGGCAGGGGAATGAGGTCTTCTCCTATGGTGTTCGGGGGACTCTTTCATCCCTCTTCGAGTAGGGGACCTTCTGTAGTCTCGGCGGTGAGGAGATGGCTCATCCGGATGCTGTTGGCGGGAGGCTCCCTCTCGGGCCTATTTTCGTCCAGATGGTGGCGAAGATCCTCATCCTTCTGCCGATTGAGGATGGTATTGCGGAGGTCGAAAACTCGAGAATTGTGGGAGACCATGGAATCCGAAGAGGCATTGTGTACCGAAATGCGGTCCTGATGGAGGGGTTGCTTCTGCGGGTTGGGACGCGTAGCCCCCGCACCGGCATTCTGAGGACCGGCGGGACCCTTAGGGGGTTGCTGATTCTGAAGAGGAGGCTGATCTTGTTGAAGAGGGTCTTCCGCTTGGAAAGGAAGTTGCCCCTGCTGCTGAGCGGGTTGGATGGGGGCTACCTCTTGCTGATCAACGGGATCAGGTCCACGGTTGGACCCTCTGGATCTTACTTTCCTAGGAGGCATGGCTGGAGGAGATCTGACCAACGGGAAGAGGGGAGGCTGCTATTCGTATGTTTCCCACAGACGGCGCCAATCTGTTACCGCTGAATCTGGTGTGGGGGTAAACAGACAGTATTTGTGGATTCTTGGAAAATCTGAATAGCAAACACCTAACCTGTTCCGCCGGAGTTTGACCGTTGACTCCCGCCGTTCACCTGCAAAAAGTGCGAGACACCGGGATGGATCCCGGCGACGCACCCTCCGACGCTCTTGTCAGTAATCTGAATGATTAAGAAAGAGCTTTTTATTGGAAACGTATTGATTACCTCTTAATAGTGGTGGATGGGGGGTATTTATAGTCGCCTTAGGGATCAGATTAGGAATGTAATTCCTGTGATCTGATAAGGAATAAAATCCTCGTAGTCAGATTAGGAATGTAATCCCTTAATTCCCGGTGAGAGGATAGTCGCGACTCAGGCCCGTTGATTTGGTTTAATCAAAGACCCTAATTCTATTCTGTCGAACTGGGTTTGTATCGGGTCGGGACCCGTACCCAGTTGAGGTGGATCCGTTCGCGGGTTATTGGATCTGTGAGAAGGAGACCCAGTACCCGTTTCGGACCCATTTGTATGTGAAATTACCATTTTACCCCTGAGCTTTAAGATTCGTGTCCGATGTGAACGGTCCCGATTTAATCCTATTTTTAGCCATATCAATTAATTTATTTTCTTAATTTGTACATTATACTCACACTAGAAATTGCTAATCCCTTAGTGTTTGGGGGGTTAGGGAGTCCCTGGACTACCCTAGATCCCCTACTGTTACAGGTCCTCCGCAGTGCAGAGGTGTGGTGTAGATTCTGTGGAGTGGAGCTTTTATTTTAAAATTGTTATTTAAAGTTTAATTATGAGAATAGTGAAATTTATGATTTAAATGATATTTTAGATGTATAAGTACGTGGATGATGATGATGAGTAATAGTATGGAGTGGCATGATATGTTTTGACCCGTACCCATCTCGTTGTAGAGTACCGGGCCCTGTGGTATGTTTTATAGGTTATTTTCTAAAAACCTTACTACGTTTTCAAAGGAATTTATGGTTTTTAATTGATAATTGATATCCTATAATGAGTTTGGCCTCAAGAGCATGATATTTATATTGCCTGTGTGATTCTGCTTATTTTGGCATGGGGAGCCCATGATATTATTGCCTGTAATGTGAGCTACGGAATTTAAAGCAAAAAAATCTGTAAGCTTTTTGTGTTTCGGGGCAAAAACTTTAGGGAAAACTCTGCCAAAATTTTCTTTGAAATATAACCATCTTAGTTTATGTTTAAAGTGATATAGAAATTGATATTTGTAATTATTGATGCAATAACTCTGATGGCAATAAAAGTGTTTAAATTTCTATGTTATTTACTGTGTTGAGATGCATTTGAAGGCAACGATTCTGGTTGTATCACGGATGTCCGATAATGGGGATCCGGAGCGTTACAGAAGTGGTATCAGAGCTGATTTCGAATTGCAGTCTAACACAGTAGAGAATTAAAACTTAGAATGCAGTTAGAGGTAGGGTTACGTTCAGATAATGAGAGTAATCGATATATATCTACGATTCCACTCTAACCAGAACTAAACTCGTCTATGTTTTACAGGAGGATATTGTATTTTAGGAAAAGTTTTCGATGCACTACTTCCAGGATGAATGACTTTTCTACTAATTAAGTTTAGTATTGGCAGATATGATGATCATAAATCATATGGTAGCGCTTTACAACTTATGATTATGATCTTCCCTATATCTGAACCAATCTCAGTGCACTTCATTTTTACTAATGAGCTTGGTGCAGTCATGTTCAGTAGCGGCTAGTCTGTAACCAGACATCAATGGAGGCAAACCTACAACTGGATATCGGAAGGCAAATCTGCAACCGAATGTCCAGAAGGCAAAACTGCAACCGAATGTCGAAAACGCCAATTTGTAACCTGATGTGCAGGTAACAAGTCTGCAGTCAAATGACAAGTGAGGGCGAATGGTAGCACAAAAGTTGAGAAAGAACAATAAGGCCACACCGACAAGCTCAATATCGAGACTAGAATTCGCGACATACCAAGGAAGGCACTGGTAGAAATTAGCATGAACCAGGCGCCATCACCAGGAACTAATCAAAACTGGGCTCGAGGAAGGATCTGTCACCCAATCATTCTCAAAAGTGGCAGAGTTCTCCAAGATCAACTTATGATTAAGCAACCACCAAGAGCATGCCAAGGAGGAAATCTCGCTCAGACAGAGGGCAATCATGTTAACAATTCAGCAAGGTCACCAAGAGGAGTTGCTCAGGGGCTGAAGCGGCAATGTGTGACTTCGTCCATTCTAAGGAGGGAGTGGTCACCAACCAACAGGAGTCGTAATCAAGGAGTAAATCAACATCACTTGTAGACAAGAATAGAGAATAGTAATGCAGCCACTGTCTACTCCAAAGTAGGAGCAGAAGAATGTCAGCATCAAATTCATGGTAGGTCTGTCCAGAAGGCTGAAGGACAACAGTTCAACTTGGTAGAAGACCATTTTTCGAGAATATCACTCGAGGAACTAGAGATGGTTCAAGAAAATGTCTCGTGAACCATTGATGTTTGTGTTTTGTTTTCCTCTCCACCAGCAGCGTTCTGAGGACAGAATGATTCTAAGGAGGGAGTGATGTAATATCCCACAACATAGCATTTTGCATTGTAATCTGTGCACAATTGACAATTGCACGCGATTATGTATTTTTCTAATAATAATTGATTTTAATTGAGAAATTTCAGATATATTAGTTATTCTGAACCCGATGAGGTATATTTGGAATATCTTTTCAATTAAATTGTGTATTGTTCCGATTATTTAAACGAAGCAATCTTTCGAGAAATAATTTTTTTTTTAATCCTTATTCTACAAATAAATATTTTTTACTTGTAAGCATGTATGTATATATATATATATATATATATATATATATATATATATATAATACATACACCTTCATATGCATATAAATAATTATAAGTATGCAAAATGTATACATACATTCACTCCAACACAATTTAATTAAATCTGTGTGTGTGTGTGTATTAAGTACACAATTTAATTGCTTCCAACACAATTTAATTAAGTATACACACACACACACAGATTTAATTAAATTGTGTTGGAGTGAATGTATGTATACATTTTGCATACTTATAATTATTTATATGCATATGAAGGTGTATGTATTTTAGAGATTATTTGTATGCTATGAATTAATCTAGAGTTCTCTTTTGAACATTATGAACAAACACAAACCTAGGGCTTGAATTGATTCTAAATACCCATTAAAAACCCCCTCCCCCACCTTTTCCTCCTTCCTCCTACTTTCTTTCCTTCCTGGTTCTCTTCCAGACCGAAAGAAACCCATTCGATCGATGATCTCCCCGCCTAAATCCACCCCATCTCTTCATTGTTTTTAAATTAAATCGAGGGGTAAGCTAAGTGGAGGGTGCTCTAGCTAGTGGTGGAGTCGATTTGGAGAAAGGAATTAGGGGAGGTATATCCCTTTGAATTTATTTGTGTATTTTCATATGGTTTTAATCTATTTTGCATGGGAAAGGATTATAGGGTTGGGTTGTAGTTCATTTTGATGTTAAGGTTAAGAAATTAGCAAGTTACTAGAGATTTTACAAGTTGCTAATAAATTAGAGTTTTGGGTTTATAAAAGAGAATTAAATATGTAAGAATTAGTTCTCGTATGGTAGTAGAAATTTTAGTTGAGCTACTAGAATAATTTGAGGGTGATTTTAGTAATTGCATGGGGATAAAAAATCCCGTAGGAATTTGAATATTATGTGCATCACACGTGTGTATCTCAGGCATTCAATAAAACGCTTGTTTGATATTTTGGATTAATGTTATTAGCTCCCGTGATTGGTTTGGATGATTTGAGCCTTAATTGCTTTGAAATTTGATAATAAGATATATTAGCGACTTTGGATGCGGGGTGGCGTGGTGGCGCTTCGAGTCTTCGAGGGATATTTTGTGAGTATGATCTCTTTTATTTTATGTACATGGTGTGTTATAAAAATTTTAAATTACGATTTGATGTGTATATGAATTTTTAGCATGTGAAAATAGTTAGAGAATTTTGATTATCATATGTGATAGTGGCATGCTAAGGAAGGATAGTTGTATAATTAGAACAACTAATTTTAATGAGTTTTGTTAAGAAGCTTGTTTGTGATGGTAAATTTGGTAATTTCTTGTTCTCAAATGTCTTGGAATTTTGAGCTCAAACTTGGAGTAATTATTCTTCTATGTATGTAGAACATCCATGATTTTTTTCATAATATTTGAAAGCAATTTAGTAGCCCAAACAATTGGTCCAAATCTGGACAGAGAGCATCTAAAATTGCTGCTTCTGTGTGGAATCTGGCTGAGCCTTTCTGACTTAATAACTCACTGTAGGCTAGGTATTTATAGCTGGAAATTTTTGTGGACACTATTGTATGTGTCTACAACTATAGTTTTAAATTTCATAATCTTCCGAGGTCCTTTGATGCCTCGAAATTTTTTTAGAATGCAACTGGTCTGGATCGTGGAGCTACAGCTGACTGTTTTTGAAATGAAGTTCAAAAAGTCATTACTCCTTGTGTGTTTAGTCCTTGTGTGTTTTTGAAACGGTATTGCTATGAAATTTTGGGAATAGCTTGTGGTATGGGTCTATTTGATGATTCTCAAATTTTAGAATTTTTAGAGATAATTTGATGAGGTTTCTAAAGTAATTAGTAAAGGGTAGTAAGTACCCTGCGGATAGAGCAACTGAAATTTGTTCATTGTTTGAGGAGTCATAATTCATTGTCTGAGATGAATCTGAATGTAAATTTTGGACAAAATGAAATGGTATATGTGTAGATTAAGAATCTCAAATTTTATGAGCATTGGACTCAAGGTTGATTTATTATTGAATTTCAAAGTGGGCTATGTTCAGCCTAGTACAAGTTGACTAGTTTGTGAAGATGAGAAATTTTAGAACTATTTGTTAAAGAATTTGGGAAATTGACCAACTAGAGAGTCGTAGTAGGGAGTCATAGCTTTCTAACCCATCTGGAATTTTGTAATTCCAGTTTATAGGTTGAGGGTTATGATTTTCCAAAGATGAAACAGATCCAGTCTTAGTTAATGTATTATTGGCTAAGTAAACCAGTTTCTCCCTGGTTGTACACCTGATGGAACTTAATGTTTTCGAAAACTCAAATGATTGAATCTGAAGACGTGTTCAACTAGGAAGTTGAAGTAGACACTCCCACCTTTTCATAGGACCTGGAATCGAGTAATTTCGATGAGTGAGAAAACTTTTATGATATTGGAAAGGTGCAGCGAGTGCAAGAAGGAACATACTGCTGAGAGTATATGAGGTTTATTGGGTGTTAAGATGATTGAATTTGAGCAAATGTTTAAATGGAGAGTTGTAGACTAGGATTTTATCTTTCCAAAATGGGTAGTATCAAGTAATTCTGTATTGTGTGTTGGAAGTTATGGACGTTGCAAGTTAGCAACCTGTTGTTTAGACTAAACTTCAAGTTTAAGTTGACTCGGGGACTTGAGTTCTATAAGAATTTGAGGGAGTCGTCCACTAGGGGATTTCAGTGGATCTCCCTACCCTTCTTGAAATTCTGAGTGTGTTGAATTCCGATGAGCGTAGCTTGGGTCACAGCTATTGCCTTTTCTTGAACTATTTCATCGGATAATTGATGAGGAACCCTCTGCATAACGCAGTGTGATGATCATGAGCTATCGGATTTTAATGATATTTTTAGCTTTTCATTTGGAACTTAGACAAGTTCTTGTGCTTAGTACTCATGGTGGACATGAGTGAGTTGGGATATAGCTCTGCTTGGTTTGTGTTCGGTGTCTCAATGCCTGAGTCTGTCAATGGTCAAGAATTGATTGTTTTGATTACCCATCTCGTTGTGGAGTACCGGGCCCTATGGTATGTTTTATAGGTTATTTTCTAAAAACCTTACTACGTTTTCAAAGGAATTTATGGTTTTTAATTGATAATTGATATCCTATTATGAGTTTGGCCCCCCAAAGCATGATATTTATATTGCCTGTGTGATTCTGCTCATTTTGGCCTGGGGAGCCTATGATATTATTGCCTGTGATGTGAGCTACGAAATTTAGAGCAGAATTCTGTAAGGTTTTTGTGTTTCGGGGCAAAACTTTTAGGGAAAACTCTGCCAAAATTTTCTTTGAAATATAACTATCTTAGTTTATGTTTAAAGTGATATAGAAATTGATATTTCTAATTATTGATGTAATAACTCTGATGGCAATAAGAGTGTTTAAATTTCCATGTTATTTACTGTTTGAAGGCAAAGATTCTGGTTGTGTCACGAATGTCCGATAACGGGGATCCGGGACGTTACAGGAGGGGAAAGGAGGGGAGAGAAAGGGATGGGAGGGATTTTAATAAGACTATGTTTGGTTCAAAGGAGGGGAAGGGAGGGAAAATAATTATCTTCTTATTCGGTTCACAAGGGGAGGGAAGGAATTTTAAAATAAAATTACTTTCATACCCTTTTACATTTTATAACAAAACTCAATCGCAAAAAAACATCAAGTGTCTCTAATATTTGAAAATCTGAGTTTGCTAATTTGCGACTAATTTGCTTGTTTGTGACTAATCTGCTTGTTGCTTGTTTTTTTCTTCTAAATTTGAGACTTAATTTGCTTACTTACCTACAACTTTAATACTGAGATTGTCTTGAGGGTCGAACCGTCCGAGAATGTATATGCCGAGGTGTCCATCAAATTGACTGTTTGAATTTCATTATGTTTTGCCCATATGATCTTACCACTGCCGTCCATACTAGCAACTGGCACTTCACGACCAAGTTTTATCATTACCGTTCCTTCATCATATCCAAAGACCAACCTGCAAGACATACCCAACCACATACTTCATAAAAAAAGTTAAACGTCACAATAATATTAACACAATAAATAAACTTTAACAAAATAGGCAGCTTTGTTTGAATGGCTATTTTGATAAAGAAATAATATAGATCCAAAATATATATAATTTTAACGGAATAAGTTGGGATAGTTCTGTTGGGTTGTCAATGTTTTTAGAAAAAAAATATTACACAAGTGAAATAATAATGGAAATAAGGTCTGCAAGTTACCTCCTTGAACCTTTCAAGTACCCCACAGCCCAAACTCGTTCAAGACCGTAATTTAGCGTGTTCTCGAGTCTGAAAAAGAAATGGTTAAAGACCAAAATTAAGTCTAAGCAAAACGAAACCACTTAATTTACAAAAAAAAATTCTACCGTAGTTCATGAATAAAGTTGAATAATACATCTTCAATTTTAATGGTATGATTAAATAAATTTAGATCTAAAGGGCAATTTAGTGCAATCACTATACAAAAATTTGACTTAATTTCTCTCACCTCCAAATCCCCCAAATATTGGACGGTAGCCAAAATTGACTTAGGAGGGATGCTGCACCCCTCCATTCCCCTCCACCCCCTCCTAAAAAATGAACAAAACAAGAAATGTTTAAAAAAATCCCCTCCCTCCCCTCCCCTCCCCTCCCCTACATTCCCCTCTAACCAAACAGGCCCTTAAGAACAAGTTAAAAACTAATCCCTTGATCCGATACTATTTGGCCCTAGAATAGTTGTTTTGTTTTTTTTTTGTGGAAGAGTTTGATACAAGCAATTTTTCTACTCTACATTTTCTACTCTCATTTTCATATACTCCAAAAAATTTATGTATTTCAAGTATTGTTTATTTGTGTCTGTTTTTTGTTGAGCATCCTAAGGAGTAAGTTGGGTCAAACATCGTCTTTATTTGTTCATGTCAAAGGAAGACTACGACTGCGATTGAAGGATTGTACCCCTAGGGAGTGCCTTGCCAAGTAAGCTTGCACGGTTGAGCGATAATAATTCCTTAGGATAGTAAATACACACTTCATATTCGACAGGCCAATTTATAAACTTTTAAATTATATTATATTATTTTAATTTAATTGCTTAATTTTAAACTATTGCATAGATCTAACAGGATTCCTTTATTCCTTGCACAATAGATCTAACAGAGATTCCTTTATTCCCTTTTTTGTTTTCATTCAAAAATATGAGTTTGATTGAAGGTTCTCTTTATTTGAAGACATACCGCTCAAGATGTTGAAGTTGATCTAAAGGTGGATTCTATTATCATAAATTATATTTTTTTATCTTTTAGTTACAAACTCATACGGCAAGATAGACTGTACATAGTCCCAATTTTTGTTGAGCGAGTGGACAAGTGTGTCCAGTAGCTACAATCTTTATTTTCATACATTTAGCAATATATATAAAAATAGTCCGTCTTAATCATATGACAAACTGATCATTCATCATGAGAATTCATCACTTGTGATGGATACACATGGCAAATATATAGAAAAACAATCTGTCTTAATCATTTGACAATTAATCACTAGCAACGGATAGTAAAGTATAGAGAGCATATTCTTGTTAGAGCATCTGTAGTCGTCGGTCATTTTATCACAATTTTCAAAATTTGAAAAAAGTTATGCGGCAGTCATTGACTATTTAATTAAAATTTAGATTTCGAATGAACAGTCGCTAGCTATATTTAAAAGAGACGAAATGACAATTCTTAAAATATAGCAAACGGTAGATGATTTATCATCAGATACGAAAAATTATCTTTCGTCGGATAGATCGGACGGGAAATAATACATTGTCCCTACACTTTTTTGTCTGACACATCGAGGGATGGGAAATAATACATTGTCCTTATACTTTTTTTTAAAAAAAATTTAAAAACGATCGGGCGGGAGATGAATCCCCATCCGTTCCATTACGAAAATGAAGTGGGACGGGAGATGAAGCCCCGTCGTCCCCTACATTTCTTTCTTAAAAATTTCTATAGAACGACCCTATAATGATTTCTATTGGTTAAACTTAGGTTTAAAAGTTAACTAATTAATAATTAAAAAATAATTAGGATTAATTTAACATTTATTAAGGAATTAATTATGATTTAAATTTTTAATTTTTTTTTAATAAGACAGACGGGAAATCATTCCCCGTTTGTTCGATTTCTTTTTAAATTTTTTTTTTTTGCGTGGGACGAAAAATAATCTTTCGTCTGAGATTTTAAATAATGAAAAAACCCAAAATTTAGCTTTCGATGACTGCAACGCAAAGTCATTTATTCCATTTGCCAAATACCTAAAATTTGGCTCTCAGCGACTACAGATGCTCTTACACTTATACTACATGTATTCAGTCATCCAACCTACATACTCTCAAATAAGAGATGGATGCATTTAAAGAAGTTAGCAGTAGTTAGGCCATCGCTTTATTGGATACTAGTAATACACACGTACAATACACGTGTTAATTTAAAATAAATTAAAGCAAAAAACTGTGAATTTTTAAATGTAAATATATTTTAAAATATAATATAATATAGCACGTGCGAGACACATGTTAGTAATATGTATATAAAGGGTATAATGAGAGAGCTGGACCTGACATGTGAAGCACGTGTTAAATAAAAAAAATGAAGTAAAAACTCTGATGTAAACGTGTGGTGTATGTGTTAATTTAAAATTTTTAAAGTAAAAAATATATATGTTTTACGTGCGTTGCACGTGTCAATTAAAAAAATTAAGTGAAAAGTGTGAAAGTTGAAGATTCACGTACAATGCACGTGTTCGTTTGTTGACAAATTATAACTCCAATTCACCCATTACAATATAGAGATAGAGATCATTAACAATGTTCGGGTATCTCAGGATTGCTTGCAAGTTGTAACATTTGAGTGACCACCAAAAAGTCAAATTTTTTCCCAAACTGTCCCACTTTTTGAAAGTTTTTTTCCAAACTGTTAAAATTCCCAAAATGCCTTACTCGTTTTCTGAAAAAGCGAGTAGGGTTGGAGCTTTTTTAGCTCTCAGATTTCAATCTGGATCTCACTCTCTTTCCATTCTTACTCTTGCTTATCTCACTTCTTACTCTCTCCTTAACTCCGAAACCCAAAACCCGAGCATCCCAAAATTGACCTCTTACCCACAAAATCTTCTCTAAATCTAAATATATTCACTTAATTTTTCTCAACCCTGTCACCTTCCACTCTCAAAACCCTAAACCCATCTCCCGAAAGATCAATATTTTGGAATTTTGATAAACTTGAAGAGGATAGCAACTTCAACTCTTCTACCCAAATATCTACAGCTATATCCTTCCGAATAAGCTTGTGAAGGTATGATTTATATCACTTATTATTTTGTACATTTTTATAGGTTTTGTTTGTGGGTAGATAATAAATCATATATTCGTATAAATATACGTAGGTATGGATTACGATATTCCTATTTTGTTATACTTTGGTGGTGAAATAATTCGTGATTCAAAGATAGGTTGTTGTTATAGTGCCGTTGATCCTGAAATAGTTTGGGCACCTCGTACCATTACTTTGGCAGAAATAATTGAGAAAATTCATGAAGTTACTAATTGGGATAAAGATCAATGGAATGTGAAAATTTTAGCTCGGTACGCAGTAGGAAAAGGAGATGGTCAATATTTTATGATAATGCCCGTATCTACTGATAATGCTATGAAGTCAATAATTGCTATGAGACTTGATCCCAATTGTACTTGGTCTGTATTGGAGTTATATATTCAGAAACTCCAAATTATGAATGCTCAGCTACATGATAATCCTAGTTCAAGCTTCGTACGAGAAGTACTGACACAGCAGATGAGGTCTAATCCCGTTCAAACTTCACAAGCAATCCCACTGTCACCACAAGAAGACAAGTTCACAAATACAACAAGCCCGGATTCTGCATATGTTGAGTTGCCACGTCAACCTAGTCCTGTTCATGACTATGTTCGAAATGACACTTTTTTTTTTGAATTATTTCGAAATACTACCATTAACAACTACCTATTAGACGATGATGAAGAAGATGAAGAAACAGATGATGAAGTTAATGAGAGTGTAGAAAATGATGATGGGGACGAAGATGATAAATATGCAAATGTAAATTCTACGAACAGCAGGTCTAATGAAGTGAGAGTTGCTGATAGTTATGCCAATGTTAACGCTCATGTTACCGAGGAGATGACATAAGGTGCTAGAGTACATCAAGTTCCACAAGAGTCGTAAGGTTCATCCAATGTAGATGAATTGTACATTGGACAAAAGTTTATAAGTAAAGAGTCGATTCAGCAGGCTGTGAAGCTTTATTCTATCAAGAAATATCGTAAATTTGTGACATTGAAATCTTCACCGACATTGTACACCGTTAAATGTAAATTGGCACCTAGAAAACGTACAATTGAGGAGATGGTGCAAATTCCCCCAGTAGTTAGTGAAGGTGCCTGCCCTTGGAAATTACGAGCAATCGTTCCAAAAGGGGAAACAAATTTTGTGGTGAAGAATATAGTTGGGTCTCATACTTGTACAAATTCAACGTTGAATCAGGACCACTGTAAAGTTGATTCTAATCTTGTTTGCAATTTGATTGTTAGTGTGGTAAAGTCTGAGATAGGTTTAACACCGCGGGCCATTATTGAGATAGTGAAACTACAATATAATTATCAGATTTCATATAAGAAAGTTTGGATTGCAAAACAAAAAGCAATATAGAGGTTGTTCGGTACCTTCGAAGAAGCATACACGAAGTTGCCTTTTCTTCTATCAGCAATAGTAATTTGTATGAGTTTAATTCTGAAAATGCGTTAATTTTCCGTTTGTTTCCAAGTCAGTATAAAGTTTAGAGTTTGTGAATGAATTTGTAAGCCGCATGAAGTTGGAGTAAATATGAATGTACATGGCAGACTGCATATGTATGTCGAAAAAGCGACTGTTGAGTAGCTAGATGTCCAGAGATCAGGTTGAACTCTGGAAATCTATCTACTCAACACTCGTTTTTCTAGAAAGCAAGGTTGTTTAATCAAGACTCGCTTTCTTTGGGTCTGCTGGGAAACAATTTGTACAGGCTCAACACTCGCTTTCTCAGAAAGCGAGGAGCTCAATACTAGACTCGCTTTCAGAGAAAGCGAGTGCAGGCTAAAAAAACACCACTTCAACTTGCAGATGCATTCGGCACTATATACAATTTGGCATACAAGGCACTATATACAATTTGGCATACAATACACTTCAATCATTTTCACTACAATCCACTTCTTGTATTCTCGCAACAATCACACTCATACATAACACACAAACACAAACATTCAAAACTTTGAAACAATGAAACAAAACATCGAAAGATACATTCCAAATTTATAAAAGTTCACGACATTGAAAGATACATTACAAAACATTGAAAAATAAATACAAAAAAACATTCACGGGTCGGGTGTGAAGAAAGTGGGGGGTCTCCTTTGTCTTTTACCACGTTGTGGAGTAGTCTGGGTGACACTGGACAAGGGAATCGCTTCCTCTTCAATCTCATGTTGTGTCTATTTAACGTTTTCTTCAATCTCATCCCCTTCAACTTCTTTTTCGGAGTCGTTGCTCGGACGATGTGGGGGTCTATGGACAACTTTCTTGCGACTAACACCACGCTGACTGGTTCGATGTGCACGAGTAGTTAGTATAGCATCTACAGTTGCTCCCTCGCCCACAATATCAGCTTATGCACGACACGACGTAATCATCTTGTGTGCAAAGTCCTTCATCGGTTCCTCGACATTACTCCTCAACACAGCAGCACATTTTTTAGCCATAGTCCAAGTCTGGCCCATCTACAAAACATTATGAGCTCAAATATTAAATACAGTGCATATGTATATATAAACCAAATTTTAGAAAAACATTAAAAGAATACAACAAATCTTAACAACTTACGATTTTATGAAGACCCGATGCCTTCAGTTGGAACATAGGCAAATTTACTGAATGTTCATCTGCTGGTTCGGCTGCTGGTCGAATAATCGAGACTACCACACCTGCAGGAGTCTGCACTGTGGGAGAGATATAATGTCTAGTCATCCTGTAACACACCTGCCCCGAGCTCGGACAATTTATACAATTTCGAAGACAAATTATTTATAGTATAGTATAATTGCCCACCACAGGCTGCCTCTCAAAAGGTGGTTAACCGGATTGGTGACTCTTGATCATAAGCAATTATATTTATATATTATTTTATTCCTTTTCAATCCCGATATTGGGCTAAGTTCACTCACAACACTTCCTTTCCCTCTCCCCGAGAGAAACACAGCACCTTGGGCACCACGTCATTGAGAGAGAGAGAACAGCATCTCACAAATTCCAGGTGGGCCCCTGGTAGGCCACGTCACCGTGGCTGATGCCACACACAAGAGCAACAACAAGTAATGCTGTTCTCTTTTTCTCATGGGGTCCCCCCACTACCAAATCATTTTCCATTATATTACCAAAGTGCCATAGCACATATATTTCATACAAACAACCACTTTATTTTTTTCAACATATATATATATATATATATATATATATATATATATATATATATATATATATATATATACTAGGTTTGCCCGTGGACACGTGCCTACGGCACGTTTCCGTGAACGATGCAGCATATAAAAAGGTTTGTAAAAAGTTAAATATGTGCACGTCTTCATGAAGAATAATTTATATAGATGTGTATTTGATTGAGACATTGATGTATTCTGAATTAAGTTGTTTATTGATTTATATCTTGCAGGATCATTTGTCATGAGCTCGGGATTGAAAAAGAGTACTGTGAATCTACAATAATAGTGGATCGAAATCAGTTGGCAATGCAGTTATCGACTCAAACTGCATGAGTTAATTCCCCGTTGTCATATTTTCATGTAGTTAACCATATATGATTTTAAAGAGGTTAAAAATGAGAGAGAGAGGGGAGAGAGAAAAAAAGCTTGTTGTGATACATGTAAAGATCTTTTGTTAAATGTGATCAAGTACAATTACATCTCCATATTAATATATTTAGTATCCAGATCCTGAAAGCCTACTGTAAATTTGATTTGAAACATGCTTGTTAGCCCCAATTTTTGATATATTTTAGTGTACGACATAAGCCCAACTATCAGGCATTTCAAACATTAAGAGAACATGAAGATTGCAGATGGATTGACGACTCAACCTGCCAATAATCACGATCAAGGATGAAAAATCATTAAAAAGAAAAAAGATTCAATCAAGTCAAAACCAATGGTCATTTCTATTATAGAATATTAATAGAAATTTTACTAAAAATTTAGACATAGCCACTCTTGAAATATTAGCCCTTTTACAACAAAAATCCTTACGAAATTCTGCTAACAATTAAAAATATAATATTACATGCAGTTAATATCAATTCTCCCCAAACCAATCCAAGCAATATCACACAGGCATCATATATATAAGGCTCTGGGGGCAAAAATTTTCATATGATGCAAGATACAAAATAAAAACCACGAATTTGTTTGAAAACGTAATGAATTTTTTTAAAAAAAATTGAAAACTTTTAAAAAACAACACACAGAAGTACAGAACCCAATACTCCACAACTTTGCGGGTACGGGTTTTAACATCACTATATTATATCATCATCCTATACAGATACTTACATCATCTCCCAAAATCCTAAATATTACACAGATTCACATAATCCCTTATTCTACATAACTTAAGGGAACAAAATATACAACCAATACATCATCCACCAACCCTACTACAAAAAAAAGATTACAGGGTTGTTACAATAGAGATCAAACACAAAGCTTCGAGTCTTCAATATGGGACGAAACAGTGAACCTACACAAACAGTAAGAGTTTTTCAAGAATCAATCAAAACCAATGATAATTAAAAGTAAGTATAATAGGGAATAAGAACACATATAACATACATCATGTAATGAAAAACTTTTATTATTTATGTAGTTCCTAATCAAACCGAGGAAGAGTGCAGTCTGGACTCAGGAGGGTGGAGGCGGAGAAGGATTTATGGAAATTATAGGATTTTTTCTTTAGTAAAAAATTATAATTAGGTTATTGAATCTGGGTTACACCCAAAACTAATCAAACCCGCATTTGTTTGCCCAAAATCCGTTTTCAACCCAGCCCACTTCGTTGGAGTGCTTCAAGCCCCAATGAAGCAATAAGAGGAGCACTACCAGCCTACCACTTAAGCGAATGATGTGCCTGTACTAAAAACACTTGCTACTAAAAACACTGGTCTAGTCTCACAGTTGTAGTTCCTACATGTTCATCTAGGAAATACAATGAATATCAGTGGATGAATGTTTTGAATAGAAGAAATTAATTATGAGGCTTTATGCATTTCCTCCACTGGTGATTAGTGATTATGCGCTACTTGAACAGAGCTAACATTCAGCATATTTTTGGGGGCATTTAGTGTAATCTAGGCATCTGACTGTGTTCTTGTTAAAACTAATGTTCACAAATCAGCTATTGAATCTGATTCATTTTAAAAGTTATTATCTTTCTGCTGCTCCTCCATCTCATTTAGAGTTCTTTTTAAACAAGTGTTTATTTTTTGATATTCTAGTTAAAAGTTCCTCCCCTTGGAGATGTATTTAGTGTGCTCTGAAAGTAGTATGCATTTTCAATATTCGATACCGCATCATATTCTAAATGTTCTTTGTCATCAGTTTAGGTTTGAATAAGGATTTTAAGAAAATTTTTTGTGAAAATGTTTCATTCAAGGCATTATCAGTGAAAGATGTTGTCAAGGCATCAGATGGAACACAGAAGGTAGGTTTGGTTTAGTAATATATATACATTTGTCGGCTCTTTCCCAACCCAAAATATTTTAACACATTCGTACAATATTTCCCAACCCAAAGTATTTTCATGAATTCTGAAACTCACAGGAGGTTGCAGATCTTGTTCAATTTGGAGGATAATTTCGTAATAGAAATTGGCGTTATTCCATCCAAGGAAAGGACGACAGTTTGTGTTTCAAGTCAAGTAGGTTGTGCAATGAATTGCCAATTCTGCTATACTGGTAGGCAAGTTTGCTTTTGCTATTACCCATCTTCTTTTATAAAATTTGCATGAATTATTCTGCCTGATTCTAATTATCATTTTATTTGATGTGTTATTGATGGGCGTGAGGAAACATTTAAAAACTGCTGAAATAGTTGAACATGCTATTTTTGCTCGACGTTTGTTATCCAGTGAATTTGGTTCCATTCAAATGTTGTATTTCTGGTAAGAATTCTTGAAACTTTAGCAGCATGTGCATTTGAAGGGCATCATGTTGTTATACATATTTTTCACTTCTTGATGAGCTACTGAGCTATCATTTCCAATAATTAAATTATTGATTAGAAAAGGACATTAGTTTCTTTACGCTTCCTCCATCCTTTTCTTTTTCCATTTGAAGCTGTAAGTACATGTTTTCTTAAATTTAACAAAATTAAATCTTGACACTAATAGTCTCTCTCACTTGAATGACTATGGCCCTCTTCAAAATTTAAATATTTTCTTGTTGATTTCTTTAAGATAGCTAGTCATTGATTGTTAGCCAAGTTTTGGGCTTCAAAAGCTCGTAGGTGACAGATACAGAGAGGCTGGGTTTCAGATTGTACTTTTCATAAACATGAGGTTAAGGGTCCCTAACCTTGATTTTGTAGCACTAATAGTTGCAAGTAATTCTTCAGATCTTAGCCTGTGAGGTGAAATCATTCTTATGGGATGTATATATTCTGCTTCTACTGTTTTCTTTTTGATTGTTCATAATTATTATTATTATTTATGAAGTTGCCTTCTTATGTGGTTAATGTTGTTCATTCCTTCTAATGGATATCCTCCTCAAGCTTTAACACAATTTCTCCTTATTCTGCTACTATTGTCCTCAACAACATCTATCTTGTATATTTTTTCTTATCCTTGAAGTTTGTGTATGGCATTTTTGTTTAGTCTTTGTCATGACACAAACTTGAAAATTTCAAACATTGAAACATTGGTTATTGGCAATAACTTGAAGTTTGTGTATGGCATTAAAATGAAATTTGAAACATTGGTTATTGAGATAAATAAAAATAGCGATTAATTCGAAAGAACCAACAAATAGGAGATAAGAACACATATAACATACTTCATGTAATGAAAAAAATCTAACTTCCCTCAATATAATAAAAAATCTCCTACTATCTTGGAATCTTCACACCTACTGTTGCACAAAATAGTTGAAAACTTGTCAACAATACTAATTTATTGATTATTGAATACGAAAATTTAACAATAGGCAGTTAAATTTTTTCCTTTGATTATATTTTTATTGCAATAGGTTCATCTCATTAGTGTACATTATAAAACAAAGTTCACAAAAATAATATATAAAAGGCAAATGATTAAAACTAATATATAGAAGCCATATGATTAAATTCAATATATATCAATTGATCCTTTCGAACTTTCATGTTATTATGGGCTCATTAAGTCTTCTGATTGGGGGAAAGAATATACCGGTTGCTTTAGTAGGTTGAATTTTTGCATTTCTAGTATAGTTGCTTCGAGCAGGTCTTCTTCTTGCACATGGAGGAGAATTTGCTTTTGTTGGGGGTAGCTGTGAAACATGTATGTTATGCAGTAACTTTCCCTGCAACTTTCTAGAAGAAAATGGTATCGTTCTGAAGAATAAGAGATTTGTCTAGCGCTTTGGGATTTGAATTGGATAGTTTGATTGTTATGCATGTCAGTGCCCAAGTTGGTGTGTTAGTAGAGTGAGTTAATGTGTTGCATACTTGCATGTATCAAAACTAAGTAATTTTTTGTGTGTGTGGAGAAAACAGGAGCACATGTTGTTGAAGAAATTATCTTAATTTAGGTCCTAGTAGTGTTCTCACCTAGTAGTGTTTTTACCTTTTTATCATGTCTCCTCAGCTTTCATCATTGTTATTTTTGGTGGTTGGTATTTGTATGGCTCTACACCATTGCTAGCAGATGGAGGTAAGTTCTAACTTCTAGACTTGAGCAACACGATGTTAGAAGTCTGTTGCCAGTAGAAAGTGAGGTAATCAATTTAACTATATATGTTTGTTAAGTTCTTTGATCAATTTGACCAAAAAAAACTATACTGAAATTGAAACTAAACTGAATTCACACACAAAAAAACTAAGTTCATTCTGGACCAAAAAAAACTAAGTTCATTCTGGACCCAAAAAAACTAAGTTCAATTTGACTCAAGTCGAGCATGGAGAGTCTTTTGGATTAATTTTATTGATTCGACCATATTAGATTTCTGATTTATTGTAGAGAAAAAATAGCACTTAGCGACGTCAAAATGTTTAGAACAACAAATATTAGCATCAACCCTCGTAACATATACAATCAGATATCCACGGGAATACTAAAAAATTTAAAATCTACAACTCTAAACAGATACAATCCTAAAATTAGATGCAAAATTAGAAGAAAAGCAGTATCAATTTTGAATAACACTTACAATCCTAAAATCTTCGTTGAGGTGAAAGTTGGGTTGACGAAGCTGCAAAACAGAATCAATCCTAAAATTAGATGCAAAATTAGATGCAAAACAGTATCAGTACTAAAATTAGATGCGAATGCCTGCCAGTAACAAATTCTTAAAACAGCCGCACTTACATCGTTCAACTTGGAGTAAGTTCTCTGTACGAACTTACAAAACATATATTACTGCCTCATTAATTTAGCACTACAAAATTCATTTTGAACACTCAGAATGGAAGAGTGATCTTAACTATTTAACCCTTCACTTAATTATTGCACAAAGTTACAACATACACCTTACCAACTACTCATTCTTACAGCAGTCACTCAAATAGCTAAATCCAGCCAACTCTTTGTTCCCACCTAATAATAATAACACCCTCACACATTATCTCCTAAAATTTTCTTTCGTTGTTGGTCCAAAACAGGGGCTGCGTGGTTTATCCACTCTCCAACCAATTTTGAACAAATCTCCCATTAAACTCTATATATTTACTCCAAAAAGGGTTGATCCAAACTCGTCGGTGCAAATAGTTAAGTTGATTCTAAGATCATTTTCACCTATTACTACTTCAACTCAAACTTCCATATTCAAATATTGCAGGCATTAAACTGCAAACTCTTAGCATCAATAGGTCCCTCAATTCACAAATTCAAGCAAAATCCCTAAGGTCAATTAAATTTGCTAACTATTCACTGATCATAAGATCTCGAAAATTGGTGCAAGTGAAACTCTAAAACCAACTATTTCCTGCAAATTGAATGGGCCTTTTAATCACAGGGACCACAAATAAATTAAAACCCAGGACACTTCTACATGAATTGGACAGAATACAGTTCAAGTGAATTAAATGCAACATAATCTAGTTGAGATGAGAACAATCAACCACAAATTAAGTGAGGTGAGATCACTTACTTCTTTCTCTAGCTGGAATCTAGACTCTGCTGAGATAAGATCACGTAGAAGATTCATAGTGGGGTAAGCAAGAGACTTCTGACATTGTCAAGTGTAACAGCTAGATGTGGCATCCAGCATTAGTTTGGACATCAAAGTAGCATATCTAAAGTGATTGTTAATAGAATAATTGACATGAATAAGAACTAAATTTGCACTGATTTTGGAAGGACTCATAATCGTGTCAATATATCATAGGATGAAATAAAATAGAAAATACTCAAGTCATACTGTTAGCTATTGCTTCATCAATTATATCCTTGAAGCGGTGTGAGTCAAGCTTTGGCTCAGAACAAAGCATTGAACAAAAAAACTTGTAAAACAAAGACAGGTCAGATAAGCTGCAGATGTCCTCCATATACACAACTCCCAAGTCAGACCTAAATATAGATCCTTCAGATCTTTCTTCTCTGAATCTGATCCTCTATAGTTAGCTTCAAACTCTTCAAGATCAGCTTCTTCTGTAACCTACACAGCCAAAAGAAAAAGGGATCCCTTATGTGCAGAGTGAATATAAAAAAGCATGCTAGCAATTCTATTATCTCAGTTATTACAATCTAACTCAATAACCTAAAATTACAGGATACCTTCTTTTTCTGGAAACACATCCATATATACCAACAATAACCATGAATATTCAACACATCCATGATGTAATTCTTCTTCTTTTTATTTTTTTTGGCAAGTCAGTAAATGGAAAAAATGAAAAAAGCTTAACCTCACTGAGTGCGCGTATGCAAGGCAAGACACTTGGGTCACTCTCTATGTAGTAGACCAAATCTTTAGATACAGGCGAACTGGAAAAAATGAAAGCCCTGTGACAAAACACAACAAAAAGAAATTACAAATGAGAAAAAGCAAGTTGTATACCCTAAATTTCTACTAAATCCGAGAAACTCTGATCTTATTTTCCTTCTCCAATCACTCACAATCAAGATTAGATTTAGACATGAAACTAAAATGAACTATATACTTTTATGGGCACATAAAACTAAAATGAACTATATACTTTTATGGGCACATAAAACTAAAATGAACAAAACAAACATGAAAGATTCAAAAGATTCAAGCTTTATCCTTTCTTCTCAAATCAGAATTCATACTCATCAGAATTCGCACTACGAACAATGCAAATAGCATTCAACTGCAAATATCTCGACTTTAAGCTTAAAATGGAATGAGAAAAAGAATTGTTTTGTTTGTCAATGAGAAAAAGCAAGTTCTATACTGTAAGGCACATGGTGAAATATTGTAGCAAGTTGTATAACGCAAGGCACTGTAAGGCACATGGTGAAAAGTATAGATGGTTTTTATATTGCAACAGTGAACATACTACATATATTGAATGGAATACATAATGAGCAACAGTGAACGTACTATAGAAACTAAAGAAATTTGGAACTGCATATAAATTCAGAACTGCATATAAATTGCCATATCAAAATAGATACTGCGAAGTATAGCTTAAACAAACAAAAACATAAAAGTGGACAATGAAACAAACCATCTCTAATCAATGTGTTCAGCTCTCCATCCACATTAAATGCAATAACAATTCAATCTAAACAAACTACATGTCAACATTCACATTCCCAGTTGTTTCAAAGTGTTCTCAATCTCAATCACAAATTTCGCAAAGTTCAACTACAACCAATCTCCAAACAAATGAATGCAAGCATTGATATAAACCCTACTCACACACCCCAAGTGCTCTAATACATCTAAAACTCCATTTCTAAGCAAAACAACACACAATTAACACATACCCAGATGCTAAAACTCCACAAAATCAAAAAACTCCGCATTACCCGCCATATCAAATTACTACACCATTGCACAAACTCATAATATCAAAATAGATACTGCGAAGTATAGCTTAAACAAACAAAAACAGAAAAGTGGACAATGAAAAAAACCATCTCTAATCAATGTGTTCAGCTCTCCATCCACATTAAATGCAATAACAATTCAATCTAAACAAACTACATGTCAACATTCACATTCCCAGTTGTTTCAAAGTGTTCTCAATCTCAATCACAAATTTTGCAAAGTTCAACTACAACCAATCTCCAAACAAATGAATGCAAGCATAGATATAAACCCTACTCACACACCCCAAGTGCTCATACATCTAAAACTCCATTTCTAAGCAAAATAACCCACAATTAACACATACCCAGATGCTAAAACTCCACCAAATCAAAAAGCTATGCATTACCCATCACAAAAGAAGCCAATTTAGACATACCCATTTTTGCCATGGAAAATGAGATCTGACCTGAGTTACTCTGTAATTGAAGTACGGATCGAACTCATGGATCATGCTTTCGTAGTTGATAACCTGCCCCCAAAAAAAATTTAAACAAAAAAACATCCACCAGATTCTCACAACTCAGATCTAGGGTTTCAATTCAAGAAGAAAACATCCACCAGATTCTCACTAACTCAGATCTAGGGTTTCAATTCAAGAAGGCATCAAGAACCGATAAACTTACAGAGAATAGACGGATCGAAAAGGCGAGAACGCCGATGAGGAGGAGGATGAAGAAGCAGAGGATGCCGCCGAACGCGTTGCGCAGTGCGCTCGGTGGTTTGCCCGCGCAGTGGTTTGACAGCCCGCTCGGTGACGCCGCCATTAATGGCAGATCGGAGTTTTCTTCTTTATGATGAAGAGGAAGAAGACGGAATTAATGGCAGATCGGATTTTGGGTTTGGGTTTTGTTTGGGGGAATTTTTGTTTGCGGGATGGATGAGAGAGAGGGAAGAGAGAGAGGGAGGGAGGGGTGTTTGAGTTAATGTGTTTTGGGGTTTGAAATTTTTGAGCGGGAAAATATGTTTTGTGAGAGTAGATCTGGTCCATTGATTTTGGGATAGATTGAATGTGAGCCACCTGATAGCTTTCTTTGTGTTTTATTAAATAGATATATACACACACACATTTATACCCTTTGAAAATTATGGGGTGTTACACACACCCCCCTTCAGAAATCAGTGTCCTCGCTGAGCACGGGGCATGCACAACCTAGTGCAGGATCTCCTTTTTAGCCGATATGGAGTGGAGTACCCTGATTCTGCTAGCTGCACAGTACCCCGATTCTGTGGGTTGTCCATTTCAGGCCCCAACCTCGCTCCCTTTCAGGCATACTTACCCGTACATCTGCTAGCTCCATCTCAGGCATACATCTCGCCCACTCTTACACACACTCGGTGTCGAAAGTCAGCTCTGATACCATTTGTAATGCCCCTGCCCCGAGCTCGAACAATTTATACAATTTAGAAGACAAATTATTTATAGTATAGTACAACTGCCCACCACAGGCTGCCTCTCAAAAGGTGGTTAACCAGATTGGTGACTCTTGATCATAGGCAATTATATATTATTTTATTCCTTTTCAATCCCGATATGGGATTAAGTTCACTCACAACACTTCCGTTCTCTCTCCCCAAGAGAAATACAACACCTTGGGCGCCACGTCATTGAGAGAGAGAGAACAGCATCTCACAAATTTCGAGTGGGCCCCTGGCAGGCCACGTCACCGTGGCTGATGCCACACACAAGAGCAACAATAAGTAATGCTGTTCTCTTTTTCACGTGGGGCCCCCCACTACCAAATCATTTTCCATTATATTACCAAAGTGCCATAGCACATATATTTCATACAAACAGCCACTTTATTTTTTTCAACATATATATATATATATATATATATATATATATATATATATATATATATATATATATATATATATATATATATATATTTATACCCTTTGAAAATTACGGGGTGTTACATCCTCTCATACCAAGCCATGTAAGTCCCATGCACCGATGCATCAAACGGAGGAATGTCACCAATGATTTCGTCGAACTGGTGTTCATTCCATCTTTCAATATATGTAGTAAAGCAGGCAGCTCAATTGTGTCCGGGTTGTCGACCCATTCTAGTAATAGAATGCATATCGGCATTGAATGGTTCAGCAACATGAATACTTTGAAGTAGACCAAACTGATGTAGCACTCTATTAACGAAGTAGAATTCAACTGTGCCAAAGTTAATCAGATGTGCCTTTGTCAGCCATAGATCGTGCCTATACAAGCAAATAGGCGGTAGTCGACCCACACGAGCCTCCGTGTAGGGCTGCCACACGACGCAACCATCTGTCAACCTATCCAATTCATATCGAAAGTACATCAGGCATCTGTTGGGGTTGGCCGTCCATGTGAGATTGCCGGACCAGTAAATACCGAGCGGAGGTAACATATGTTGGTCCTCGGGGAGATGGATCCAATTGGGTGATTGTCTACGCACTACGGGCCGACCAACATGAATATGCTCCAAACTCCAAACATGAAGTAAGATCATTGGTCCATTTATCTGCATCGAACCAAGACTGCAGTTACACAAACTCCTGTACAGAGACGCCAACGCGGCACTACCCCAACTGTACTGTCCAACTCTTCACAGATCGGTAATCAATGACAGGTACATCAACAACACCGAATGACCAGTCGAATTTGGGAACATCACACCGCCAAATAGTGTCAAGATGTACGCCCTGCAATAGCACTCAACCTCAGCCTCAGTGGAATCTTCATTCAATCTATCTTTGAAAGTCTCCTTCAACCACTTCAAGCGAACGAACTTTCCATTTACTACCCCCATTTCGACTTGAACACCAAGGTATTATTCCACTAGATAAACCGACTAAGTCCATCGTACCAGTCACTGTTTGCCCATCGACTGGAAGACCGGTTAGTACGGAGACATCCTACAGTGTTACGGTCATCTCCTCAACTGGCAGGTGGAAGGTATGGGTTTCAGACCGCCATTTCTCAAGAAGTGCGATAAGAAGAGAACGATCACATTTGATGAAGCTTATCAGTCCAATACCATATAACCTACAATCCCGTAGAATCTCGTGAATCCGTGGGCGCATAGGAAGTGGATGACCCCCCCAAAATGTACACTCCTTAGATTCGTCTTTCCACACATCCTTCGAACGGTGATGCGATTGGAGAGTAAGGAGTGTATGGTCGAGGGGACCTGAACCTCTAGGAGGAATATAAGATGATGAAGAAGGGGCTGATGAAGAAGGGCCTGCCTCATTTGGATTAGTTGAGTACTATACAATAATAACATTTAAATCAATAGACTGATATTACATTTTATTGTATGATAATCAAACTAATCGAATATAAACAATTATTCACTTACATTAGTACGCTCGGTACCACCATGACCACGACCACGACCACGCCCACCGCGAGGAGGTGGGCCAAAAGAAGTACGTGGTCCGTTGCTGCGAGGAGGTCTACTACTCGATCTTTCCTCCACATTACCCATCGTGTGTGCCATTTATAATAAACGAGAGTACACTACAACTTAAAACAATTGTTATTAACTATACCACAATATATAATCTACATATATCTACATATATATCCAATTTTTACACTATATACCTACATATACTCAAATTGGAATATACTATATACCTACATAAATAAAAACTCAACTTAATGCTTCAATTTTTTACTACTTGTCTTTTTGAAGATCCAATGTTTACTTGAAAAATCAACAAATTTGAGTGATTTGATACAATGTTAATGCTTGAAAATTAACACGAAAATGAACAAACATACAATGTTAATGCTTCAAAATTAACACAAAATTTAAAAAGCAAAAGTATGAGAAATATACCGTTAAAGTAGGGTGATTGAATAGGTAGATAGTGAATAGGAGGTCGAAGAAGCTCCTTCAACCACACTCTTTATCCCCAAATTGGAAAATCAATAGGCTCTTGGATATTGGGGTTTAGGGTTTTGGGGGTTAATCGAGGATGAGATTTGTAGATGAGAGAGGTAGAAAATCGAAACGAGATGAGAGATACGATGATTTTTTGGGTTAATCGACCAAATTTTTAGGTAAATCGACCAAAACGAGATGAGAGATATTAGGGATTCGGGGTTAGAAGAAGTAGAGAAGATAGAGAGTTGAAAGAGAATGGGGGTCGAGAATCAGATCTGGGGGCATAAAAAGCCCCAATCGACACTCGCTTTCTGAAAAAGCGAGTGTGGTATTTATCCCATCGTTTTTTCAGAAAGCGAGTGTAGGCTAGCGAAAACCAAAGCCTCGCACTCACTTTCTGAAAAAACGATGGGGTGTTATCCACACTCGCTTTTTCAGAAAGCGAGTAGGACAATTTGTGAATTTTACAAAAAAGTAGGGCAGTTTGAGAAAAACTTTCAAAAAGAGGGACAATTTGGGAAAAAATTCCAAAAAGTCCCCCAGGCTTTTGGTTAAATCCTCTATTATTATCGACATGATGGGCCTAGTTATAACTAAATCAAAGTAATTCCTTGCATTTATGGGGTCTAATTAGCATTGGTATAAATACCCGAAACCCGGATCTGACCCGGACCCGGCATTGGACCGGAACCGACACGGCCTATCCGGGTCCGGGTCCGGGTCCTAAAATAGGGCCCATTGTACTTACGGGTCCGGGTCCGGGTCCGCTCAAAAGATATCCGACCCGGACCCGGACCCGGACCCGGACCCGGACCCGTTAAAAAAAACTCAAAAATAAACAAAAAAATAAATATTCTATCCTCATCCCTCCACTCCTTCCTTTTCAATTCTAAATCTTCCTCTTCCAAACTCAAAACCCATGCATTTTTCTTCTCTCCTCTATTCTAAATCCTCCACTCGCCGGCTCCGCTCGCCGCTCACACTCCCACTCCTACCCGTTCGGGTAGGAATATTTTAATAGGATCCGGACCCGGAATTGGACCCGGTTCTCACGGGTCCGGATCCGGGTCCGGGTCCAATTTTTGAATCCGTAGGGGACCGGGTCCGGGTCCGGGTCCGGGTCCGGGTAGTGAAGGACCCGACCCTACCCAATACAAATGCTAGGTCTAATACTAACTAGATCCAACTGGATTTTCTTGTAGCCTACAATAAGAGGAGTTAAACAGATATTGTAGACAGAGCTTTAGGATGCGTGCTACATGCATCCAAGGGCTGTGAAGAGGCAATTTTTTGTTTGCGGGCCACAGATCTCAACCCAACCCGACGCGCGAAAAAACACAGAGACAAAGAACGTGCGCATGGCCGTTACGCCAACTAACTCCTCAATTTGGGGCTATTCAAATTCTATCTCTCTCCCCTCCTTTTCCCTCTTCAAACTCCTCCAAAAACCTCTCCGTTCTCCTCACTCAAATGCTTTAGAATTTGATGATATGAAGCGAAATTTCAAGTTCTTGTCTTTGATTTTGTGGTGTATTTGTTTGATTTCAGCCCCAAATCGATTGTTAGCAGATGAATCGTCGTCGTCCCCAGGAGGTACGGAATTGGGGATTTCTTATTGCTAGGGTTTAGTGTCAGTCTAATTTCATGCTATTTTGTGCATCACTTTGCGGTTAATTAAGAATTGATGAAATTAGGGTTTTACTGTTCTAGAGTGTGAATGTTGGATATGTCATATGTGTTTTCGATGCTAACATTTTTGTTGATGTCGGCGACGTGATTGAGGTAAATCTGTAGTTGAATTCTATTGTTCACTGCAAGTATGGACTATGGATATTGATATGCAATGCATCTCAGATAGGTTTACTTTGCTCTAGTTGATGAATGTCGTTTATAGGGCCACGATTTAGAGATATATGATAGAAATACAGTTAGTAGGTTCAACTAGTAGTCTCTACCTTTTGACCAAATTCTCCAAAGGAAGATGCTTATGTATATATTCACTAATTTTCTCATGTAAGATTTACTAAGATCAGTTAGTGCGCCATCATACTAAGCGGAACACTTGCAACACAGTAGGGACAAGTGTTATGTCATGTTCACTGAGAGTTGGAGCTTGTTAGCTCCTAACTCGGCAGAGCAAGGCAGGCAACATGCAATTTTTTTTTCTCTTCTGAGATTAGTTGAATAAGTACGAGTTAACGAAAGAGGGTCATACTTAACACGAATACGAAGCATGACAACAGTTTTCCAAAATTCTGACTCACATACTCTAACTCATAGGAATGTATGTAATGGGTTGTTGTTCGTGTTTGAAAGATATTAATCTTAAGATAGATGATCTACAAAACAATTTGTACAATGAAGCATGTCATATTTCATTTCAACATAATTCTTGTTATGTGATGTAGGCTTTGCACATTTGTAGTTGTGAATAGACATATATGGTGTCTGGCAGTGTAAATTGTGTAGTCCTTATTTGTGCTGTAGGCTGTGAACAGTAAGTTGACTTATAAAACAATTAGATTGTGTTTGTAGCTGTCAAATTTAATTATGATCAAGCTTCCAATGTTTAATTTATTCATGATACAGTCACTTCTCTTTCAGGTATTGGCAGAAAACTATCCTTACCAAATTTTGCTGTTAGTTGGGGTGATGGTAGAACTGCATACCAAGCAGGTGATATAGCAGTCATCAGGATTAAGATATTGGATGAAACATTCAGCAAGAAGGATAGTTATGTAATGCACTTTTCCCTTTCTGTGTGCGGGAAAAAGGGAAACAGTTCATATATATCTTTTGTATTTCCATATCTTGACGGGGATCCTGCTTTCTGGAATGTTTCCTTTACACCTATTCGAGCTGGGGAATTTTCTGTTGTCGTTACTGAAGATAATTCTGGCATTTCCGATTCATCTCTCCATTTCTTTGTTACTCCTGGTATGGCATAACGTGCTCCCAGAATACTATGTTCTTAACTTGCTTGTACATATAGATTCGTAGACTTCATGCTGTATGGGTTATGGGGTTGCGTTATTAAATACTTTCTTATGCTTGGAGTAAAGATAGTATGTGCAATTTGGAAAATTTGGACTAGGTGTATATTTTTGGAAGTGCATTATATGTTGCAGACTTGCAGTGGCGGGACCACAGAAAGATTTCGGATTTTAACAAAGTCTGGTGCCTTTTTAAAAAAAAGGAATGTATCCTGATTGTGATAGTTCTGGCAAATGCTGACAAGGTGATGCTGAGAAGAATCCATTATTTATGTGAAGTACTAATTGTAAAAGATCAATAACTAAACTAACAAATTCATACAAACTGCAAATCTAGTATTTTGAACATTTTAGATTGAATCTTCAAATTTGTCCAAATGTTTTTTTTTTCTGACAAAGAAAATTGTTAATGAAACCTATGATCTGATAAGATATCATCATCACTATCATCCCATTAAACGGGGTCACTTAAAAACGAGGATCAGTGAAAGAGATGACAAAAGTTATACAACTGGGTTTTGACACATATCATTGACCTCTCTTATTTATTTCAAAATTCATGTCCAAGGTAATTATGGCCAAGAGGAGGGTTTCCCTGATCCTAATTGATTAGTGGGCATCCGCCATGTTTTCTTGGATTATGGTGAAACATACAGAAATGAGGAAACATGATTCACTGTACGGAGTTTATAGAAATTATCTTCCTAGCCTCTGACACGGAAGATTCTAAGAAATTTCATTGAAATAAGTTAGTGTTAGGTTGGATAAGATCACTGACATGACATCTCTACTATTATAACTAGAGAGATGGAGGTTGTGTGTTTTCCAGAAAACAATCAATTTGTGAATCTCGACCGCACATTTTAAAATCGAAGTTATATTGTACATCCTTATAATCAATCACTCAATTATTAAATCTCAACCACACCTAAAACCACCAGATGTATAGCCTCTTACATGCATTGCGCTTGCTAACTAACTAATCCAAATAAAAGTGTCTTTGCGTCATAATCTAGAGAAACAGTTAAAAACATCTGAGTGTTGTGCATTAAGAGATGTGTATGCTTCCTCTATTAGTATTCATGCAGCCTAGGTATCTTTAAACGTAGGAATTTTTCATAATTCTCATTAATTTTTTTCTTGTTGTCGTTGACCCTCACAAGTGGTAGGAGCCAACAGACAAATTATAGTGCTGGCTAAGTGAAGTAAAGTTTTGACTCTCATCCTGGACACAATTACTGTTAGTGTAATGCCCATTTCTCTCCCCAACAACCTAATGATGTTGGATGTCCACTTACTAAGATGCAGGCCCATTCAGGCAGATAAAGCAGCTACATAAACTATACCTGCCAATTGGGTAGGTGAGCTTGGATTAGCTCCTGGGATATCACTTTCAGATCCCTCAATTAGAGGCCGTTTCCTCTAAAATACATGTAAACATTGATCAATAAAGAAATGTTTTGATCTCAAATCCTTTTGTTTATTTATTTGATAAAATCTTTTGTTATTATTGTTATTATTTTGTATTTAATATTTTGTTACACATCCATATCATCTCTAGGTTCCTGACATTTGGTAAGTAGGGTAGTTTCCTTGTTTTCTTTCAACTATGTGATATCTCAACCCTTAACTCTTCATAGTTGTTAGCATCACACGCCTCAACCATGTGATATCTCAACAGGTCACCCCTGTCAACAAGCTTTGAAAACTCAGTTCTGGCCTTTTTTAGAGTTCAGTTTGGTATATTTAAAGGTTTTGGGCAGTGTTTCTACTTGAGAATTAATTTAAACAATTTAGAATTTCAAATTAAAATTACTAAGAAAAGTTAATTTGACTAAATAAAACATGATATATTGGCATGACGTACTCCCTCAATTTCTCTTCATTGCTTCCACACTGCAAGTCCAACTGCTTAGGCACAAAGAATCATAAGGCCTAGTCATTGTACATGCTTTCAGAAAGCTATTTCTTCTAGCAGGTTATTTCACGTTTTCTTGTTTTATATTGTTTGATCCTTCATTAAGCAAAGATGTTTAATGGGTGTTTCTAGAATTTTGAGGCGAACTTTTTTAGTTGCTGAAATCTGAAACCGATATTTGGATCTAATATTGCACTGATCCCTTTCAAATGGTTGAGATGTAATAATCTTGGCCAAATTTAAACCATGTTCTCACATCACAGTCAAGTTCCTTATATTTTCTGCTAAACAATCAGTATGGATTTGCTTCTTTATGTTGATTTAAAACTTGATTATGTAACCTAAAGTAATGTTATCATGTCATATTAAACATTATCGACCGTGCTAATCAATAAATTTTACTTGAAGGGACGATCTACCCATGTGCTAGTCAGGTTTCTTGGGTGAATCTTCATAATGAGTTTGTTGCTGGAAAAAGAGCGTTTTTATCTATAATTCCGAAGGATGCATTTGGAAATAATATCTCTTCTGATAATGGATCAAATAAAGATTATTTTATGGTGTCAGCATCTTATGAGAATGGTACAGTTGCAGTAGTGGACGATTTTAACTACAATGGGTGGAGTGAATTAGGATATATTCTTAGCTTTGTGCCTGTGACTTCTGGAAGCCTCTTGTTACATGTAACTGGCAACAATTATACTCTTAATGGATCTCCTTTAACATTTGATGTAAAACCAGGTTGGTTAATTGGCTCTCTAGATGTTTCTTTTAAGAATCTTGTTGACTTTTTGTTGAAGAAAGAGTTTTGAAAAAGAACTGGTTGCTGAGTTATAGGTTTGCATGATATTTTTCGTGGTTTGTTGGTAAGTAATTTGTTAATTAGTTGTGGATTATGAAAGGGTTAGCTGTTCGAAGATATATGCATGTTCTAAGGGCATTAATTAAGTGAATAATCGAGGCTTTCTCTGAAGGTTTTAGGCCATTTCTGTACTTTCAACAGTTCCTATTTACATGTTATTTGGTCACTGTTCTCTGTTCATCATGATAAGCCTGTTTACTCCTGTACTGAATTGTCTTCTTATCCCACACTTTGTTATCATTAAATTTTAGTTTGTTGTTATTAAGATGTATGTCCATATATAGAAAATAAAAATTTGATATTCATACATGCTATTGGGCTTGCATATGGTTTGGCTATCATTATTTGGAATTAGTATAATTTTTTTTTTTGATCAGAAAAGGTTGGCCTTGGCCCCCCCTAGTTTCATTAAAAAGATTTTAATAAAACAAAAAAAGTAAAAAAAAACAAACCAGTACTGGACAATGATATTCATGCACCACACATTCGGGCCATGATATTCATTGTCCCACAAAAGGAGATGCACCTACATAAGACACACCGGATCCCCTGAATCCCACCAAAATACAGACAAGTAAATAGAACTGCCCAAAATACATAAAAGAAAAAAACCCCCAAAATGACATGAAGACTCCCCGATGAGTGGCCCACTCTCCTCACACCAATGAATCAACCCGCCTCTGCCGTGCCGCCACCATCCTGTGATCCAACCTGGTCGGAGGCAGAATTCCTGTCAGAGTCCCTGATCCTTTTTGACTGTCCGTCACCTGCCGTAGAAGACCAGAACATGATATTAGCAATGATCTTGGTAAGCAATTGTTGGTGCATAATGTGTGTGTGGGTGCTTCTAAAGATTCTATTGTTCCTTTCTAACCATATGCCCCAGCATATAGCCGCCACCCCCGTGACCCAACTATCGGACTGGCTGCTCTGGATGTGACCCTCTTTCCACCTACCCTCCCCCTCCCCCCAGGCTTCGAGAACCGATCCCGGACCTTCCCCGTAGATACCGAATCTAGAGAGGAGGTGACCCCAAATGGGCCTCGCAAAATTGCACCTGACTAGTAGATGGTCCACCGTTTCATTGTCCTGATTGCACATCACACAGTTAACCGGACCTAGACAACTTCGCCTAGCCAAATTATCCCTAGTTAGGATGGCGTTTCTGCAAGCAAGCCAGTTAAAGGTCACCTCCTTTAACTGGGAATTAGTATAATTACTATACAGCATATAGCTGCCACCCCCGTGACCCCAAATGGGAATTAGTATAATTACTATACAGCATGAGTGACATATTAAGACACTGTTCTTAATGTAAAACGTAATCCTAAATAGAGAATTTTCAAGAATTTTAAAGGATTAATTTTACCAACATATAAGGCGGATCAAGTTAGAAATTAAAACAGTTAATCGGTTCGATAGATTTTCAAGAATTGAAATAGTTTAACAAGCCCAATTAACTATTCAGTTTTAACAATCAATAATTATATCCCTAAGCATTCTTAACAAGTAAAAGATGCAATATTGATTTGTACTATAATTAGGCAAGTAGAAATGTTCACTCTCAATATTTGTGGACGACAGATAAATCAAACAATATAATAGAGATGATAAAGCAGTAACACAGATATTTGGGAAGTGGAAAGAGTTTATCGGGATTCGAAGCAACGAGTGTTAGATCTCAGATTGACAGCAGTGGTGGGGTTTTCCAACGACGGCGAGGGGGCCTCGGTTATGGCTGGCGAGGCGGCAAGGAAGTGATGGGGGTGAGCGGCAACGAAGAGAAGACCGGGGAAGGCCTTGGGCGGGGCGGTGGTTGATGGGGCGGGAGATCGACTTTGGGTGTCGATGGGTGCAGGAGTTCGACTTCGGGTGTCGAAGAATGAGGGCGAAGATGGATGGAGTGGTGGTCGACGATGGCAACAGGCAGTAGTGGTGGCGATGTGGGTGGTGCCGCGGGCGATTGGGTTTCGAAAGCAGACAGGAAGAAGAGAGGGTTGGGGGGTAGAGGATGACGGCTGAGGGGATTATAGTAGGGTTTGGGTTTTTTTGGGGGATTAGGGTTTTGGTGTTTAATTTGGGGGTAGATTTAGAGTTTATCACAAACCCTAAAATTTTATTAGGACTTCTCACAAATTTTAATAATTCTCTCAGTTATCTCACACAAAAAAGAAGGATGAAGAGCAATAACTCAACACAATAATTTTTTTAATCAAGAATAACATGACTTCTCATTAATCTCAAGTCTTATATATAGGCTCTATACAAATCTTGATACAAATATCAAAATATTCTAAAATCTCAAAAATATTCTAATGTATAAAAAAAGGGTGCAAATTGTAAAACTAATACATAAGGCTAAATCTCAAAATAAACTAAACATAATTGATATCCTCATCATTCTCTCCGGGGGAAAAGAGCTCGACCCAGTCGAGTCATAACCAGTGATTTTGTCATGGCGCTCCAAAAGATTTGGATGCAAGCGCTGGCACGATCACTACAAATGTCATCCTTCTTCGGCTTGTTCTTCCACCTCACCAAATACCTATGAATACCACAATCTCTTGTAGAGATTATCTGATCATCTAAAATATTATTTAATTTTTCTGTCGGTGGGTAAGTAGTATCAGGTAGAGGGGGAAATATGAAATTCTTACTAGTAGGCTGCAGGGTAGGCTCACATATGAGGATTTCTAAGATTAAATTTTGAGCCTTCATAGAGTACTAGATTCTCAATATTGAAAGTCTTACTTATGCCAAAACCTTCAGGAAGATCAACGACATAGGTACTATCATTGTTTTTATGTAGAATCTAAAATGGGCCTGCAACATATGTGTTCAATTTCTTAACGGATCCAGCTAGAAACCATTCCGGACGAATCTGAACCATCAATTCGTCACCACTATCAAAAGTTTTAAATTTTCTTCTAGTATCTGCTATTAACTTGTAGTTAAAATTATTTTCACTAATTTTCTTGGAAATTTCTCTATGCAATTCATGAATGCAGGATGCAAATGTGGATGCAGACTATATGACTCTGTGATGTTCTAACACAGGGATAAAATCTATGGGCAGCCATGTAACTTGGAAAATGATGGGTGACTCAAGTACATTTAATGGAGATGACTGGATAGACTGAATACTACTGAGAGACTGGTCATCCTCTTCCTCTTCAAAGTCATCACTTACATGAGGTTCATAGGTAAACTTATTGTCGGGCTCAGCAGCGTTGACAGCGGTATCCTCTACTATATTGTTCCTACTTGGGCTTAGACAGTTGCCAGCAATATGGCCGTATCCCTTGTATTTATAGCACTTAGTGAGAGGATCAATCTTAGAATAGTCTCTTTCAGTGTTCTTATCCGTGTTGTCATTTCTAAATGAATAGGAATTTGAAGTAGGCTTGCTTGGGTAAGACTTGTTGGGGTACTGAGGAGAGTACTCAGGTCTAGAGGGATCCGGAGGAATCATTCTAGAGGAATGATCCATCGAATCGCTGGACTTGTAATGGGAACTTGCTTTAAGAAAATTCATATCGAAGACAAGGACATAAGTTACCGCTAATGAGTCCACCTTTTTATGAATTAGCCCGTTCCTCAGATCGGCTCGTAGTCCAGCTCTGAACCTAGAGAGAGTTTGTTCTTCGCTCTCTTTACTTAAGGCATTGTACCGAATAAGAAAGTCATTAAACTTATCAACATACTCTTGGGTGAATTTGCTTCCTTGATAGAGTTGGTTCCACGAATCTAGCAATCGGGTGTGGAACGATAACGATACATATCTCTCAGTGAGCTTCTCTTTCATGGCTTCCTAAGTGGTTATGGGTGTCAGGCCTCGGCCTCTACGGGCATGCTCAAGATTGGTCCAATGTTATTGAGCTTTACTAGTCAATTTCATAGTGGCAAATTTAACCTTCAGGGCTTCGCTAATGTCAAACCATACAAAGTAGTGGTTCATGGCACGGATCCAATCGAGATAAGCTTGGGGTTCCATACGACCTTCAAAGTGGGGAACATCAGCCTTCACATTCTTTTTGTATTGTTCGTTAGGGTCACGATCTTGATGTCGATCGTCACAATCATTTTCTTGAGGGATTTGACGATGAAGCTCAGGGACAACGTTTTGATTCAATTCTACTTTCTCAAGATTATGATTGATATTGGCAAGAGTTGCTTGAATGGAAGCAAGGGTAGTGAAAATATCAGAGTTGTCCATTTCAGCGTAGGGAGGAGTTTGCTGAATTCTAGGGTTCCTAATTGGGTGGTTTGGGAGGGACAAGAAAGGCTATTTGGGATTTGTGATGGCGCTACGAAGACGCATTCACCAATGGTGAAAGCTAGGGGTCGTGGGGACGTGTGTTTGCTGAAATTTGGAAAATGTGTCCTAAATGCACCTAAGTTTTTTTTTAAAAAATAAATAATCTGAAGTGATCTAAAAGAACGAAAGGAAAAAAATAAAATAAAAATACTAAACGATTCTAAATGAATGCAAATAAAATAATGTGTAATGATGCAAGAACTAGGATTTTAAGAACCTTCGCACTGATACCAAAATGATGTAAAATGTAATTCTAAATAGAGAATTTTTAATAGTTTTAAAGGATTAATTTTACTAACATGTAAGGCGGATCAAATTAGAAATTAAAACAGTTAATCAGTTCGATAGATTTTCAAGAATTGAAATAGTTTAACAAGCCCAATTAACGATTCAGTTTTAACAATCAATAATTATATTACTAAGCGTTCTTAGCAAGTAAAAGATGCAATATTGATTTGTACTATAATTAGGCAAGTAGAAATGCTTACTCTCAATATTTGTGGACGACAGATAAATCAAATAATATAATAGAGATGATAAAGCAGTAACACAGATATTTGGGAAGTGGAAAGAGTTTACCGAGGTTTGAAGCAACTGGTGTTAGATCTCAGATTGACAGCAGTGGTAGGGTTTTCCAATGACGGTGAGGGGGCCTCAGTTATGGCTGACGAGGCGGCAAGAAAGTGATGGGGGTGAGCGGCGACGTAGAGAAGACCGGGGAAGGCCTTGAGCGGGGCGGAGGGAGGCGGTGGTTGACGGGGCGAGAGATCGACTTTGGGTGTCGATGGGTGCAGTAGGTCGACTTCGGGTGTCGAAGGATGAGGGCGACGACGAATAATGGAGTGGTGGTCGACGATGGCAACAGGCAGTGGTGGTGGCGAATGGCGATGAGGGTAGTGCTGCGGGCAATTGGGTTTCGAAGGCAGACAGGAAGAAGAGAGGGTCGGGGGGTAGAGGATGTGGCTTAGGGGATTATAGTAGGGTTTGGGGTTTTTTTGGGGGAATTAGGATTTTGGTGTTTAATCTAGGGGTAGATTTAGAGTTTATCACAAACTCTAAAATTTTATTAGGACTTTTCACAAACCCTAATAATTTTCTTAGTTGTCTCACACAAAAAAGAGAGATGAAGAGCAATAACTCAACACAATAATTTTGTTAATCAAGAATATCATGACATCTCATTAATCTCAAGGCCTATATATAGGCTCAAAACAAATATTGATACAAATCTCAAAATATTCTAAAATCTCAAAATATTCTAATGCATAGAAGAAATTGGTGCAAATTGTAAAACTAATACATAGGGCTAAATCTCAAAATAAACTAAACAGAATTGATGTCCTCATTAGTTCTCTTGTTCCAATTGAGGAAGTTGTCGGGGACCAGAGACGTGATGAAAAGGGTTTCTGTGTCCATTACCGGGAACCAACTAGGCTTTCTAGACAGTACAAAGAAAGAGCCTAAGGCTCTTTACCCGATGTGTGACTGAAACTAAGAATGTACAAATTACTTTGTTTATACTCTATGCCCAACATTTGTTGAAATCTTAGATGAGTGTAACTAGTCAACTTTCTGCTACACTCGATTGGACCTTGTCACATTAATATGACAATCTTGAGATTCTTGTTTACTCTTTGAACGTCATATCCAAGTAGGTGTTGATCTTTCTTGGTTACAGTATTTTAAAATCCTTGACTGTCATACGACAGCACCTAAGAATTGTTAGTGCTGTAAAAAGAATGTGATATTGTGCTGCTGGCCTTGGTAGGGAAGAGGGGCACTAACTTCCATCACTGGGTCCAGTGTGAGAGGTGTAAGCAAGACATCCGAGACCCGATTGTTTTTGAAGGCGGATGGTGCTCTTATGCCCACTATGGAAGTGTTATTCAGCACAGAATGTTGCATGGCAGTGCAGATCCCAGTATATAGGGCGTAATTGTTCATGCTGAGGGCAGTGGCTCCCCTTGTTGTTGAGGATGCACTCCTCAAAACAATGTATCTTTTTTTTTTTGCCACAGGTTTGTTACGTGCAGCACAAAATTAACTTTTCCTGCAGGCACATATTTGGGCGGTGGCTGGGTTTAGAAGTTCATTATGTTCTTATTTAAGCTCTACCTAAGAAGGTTTTGCTTTTGGACTTTAGAATGAGATTTAATCACTATTTTAATATCAATCGTTACTTGAATGTTCTTAATTGTGCCTAGTTTTACCATTTCCTTAAAAGTAGAAATTTTTTCATCGTTATTGATATGAGAGTATGGTTGTCCAGGGACAAATGATATTTCACACTCTTGAACAACGGTTGGCTTCACGCAACTTATTAGGTCATAATAGTGAAGATGCGTCTGTATCATTTCTCTCGTTTGTGATGTTGAGAGTAATTCATGCTTTATGTTATGAACTTTGTCATATATGTTACTATGCTAAACTCATGCATAACCGAATCAATCATTACATTCCTTCTTTTTTCCAAGCAATAATCACTTTCATTCTTTTATGCTTTGTAAATCATGCATAACGATTATATCATTATTTTCCTAGACTATCTATATTGTTTTGACATTTCAAAATTTTCTGAGATTTCAAATCATTTCCTTTGTTTAAAAAATGTGGAATTCGAATGGATGGTGCATACGTGCATATGCGATTTATGTGACATGTAGGATTGTTTCACATAATCTCACTTACTGCATTTGGCAAGGGAAAACAAAATATGTTTAAGATCTTGGATTGTTATTCACAATTTATCTCTAATTCCATTATTGCTCAAAACTTTCCTATATATTGGTTTATCTGAACATACTTTTTCTAAATGCTTACAGGATCCATGAATTATACCAATAGCATGGCAAAATGGAAGTACGGAACAGACTCCGTACAAATTTTTTCGAAGTTGGAAATTTTTATACTTCAGAAAGATCAGTTTGGCAATCCTGTCCCAGGTTTTTATTCATTTGATGCTCGAGTTGTTGAGAAAACCACAAACTTGTCTGTTCCCGTTGCAGATTTATTCTTCCAAGAGGTGGGAGAAGGAGTTCAGTTGCTCTCTTTCATTGTTACAGAACCTGGTGACTTCATGCTAACCATTTTCAATGCCATGTTAAATGAGAGTATAGCTGATATGCCTTTTCAGTATACAGTCTTCACAGGTATATATGATTCTATTTTCTAAAGCATAATTAGAAATTTATACATGTTTCGTGGTTGTTACTGAGATTTATACATGAGGTTAGAAAAAGGATGGTAGTTCTGATTTCTAAATGACTATGCTTTGCTAGTGCATGTACATGTTTGAATAAGCCTCTCAAGTTATTAGTCTGTCGAACATATGATATCTTGAGCATGGTTTCAGCCTATGATACTGGTTATATGGTTCATCTTAGGTCTGGCAACGGGCCAGGTTTGGGCCGGACCCATATAGGCCCGTGCCCAAAGTTTAGAACATGGGCTCAAACTCAACCCGACTTTTCTTCGGGCTTAAAAAATTATACCTGAGCCCGAGCCCGAGCTTGGGCCTGAATTAGGCCCAAACTATTTATGCATGTTTTAATATATAACTTTCCAATAAAACAAAACTACATCGAGAATGATATACGAAAAAAATAACAATAAGAGGAATACTACTTCAATTTTTTGTAAAATTCATATCTAATTTGTTTATTTTCGTTTAACTCTATATATAAGGCATAATTTATCGCTCTATAAACTTTAATACTCATTTCAACTTACATACATGAATATTCTCTTTAAAAAAACTCGTATATAAATATACATTATCTATATAATAAAACACAAAGAAAGCTATCAAGTGGTTCTACTTCAATCCCTCCAAAATCAAAGCCCAGATCTAACCTCACAAAACACATTTTCCCCCAAAAGTTTTTTTCCCCCAAAACTCAAATTCAAATTCCCCCCCAAAACAACTCATTTATTTATTTAATTATTTATCTCTCTCTCTCTCTCTCTCTCTCTCTCTCTCTCTCTCTCTCTCTCTCTCTATATATATATATATATATATATAGGGTAAAAGGGATATGAGCAACTTGCTCATTTAGTAAATGAGCAAATGATTATGTGGCATGCATGTGAACATTGGACAACTAACCCTTTTAAGGATTTTCCAATCACATGTATGCCACATCATCAATTGCTCATTTACTAAATGAGCAAGTTGCATATACCCCTTTTCCCCATATATATATATATATATATATATATATATATATATATATATATATATGGAAACATGGACTTTTATACCCCAATTTATAATTAGTTTTCACCATATACTAATGGAAACATGGACTTTTATTTACAACTAATTATTGTCATACTATTCAAACTTCAGCTACATAATTGTTGATTTACTATTTACAAGGTTTTTCATATGTTGTATCGTTCTGAAGACGTGCCGTAAGCACGTGGTCACGGGCAAATCTAGTATATACATAAAATATACACATGCACATGGAGAAATTTGATTCGGGCCTATTGGGCCTAAGTACTTGAGCCCGAGCCTGACCCGGATTCCTATCGGGCCTAAAACTTGAGCTCAAGCCTGGCCTGAAATGAAAATGATTAGCCCAAGCCCACTAATAACCAGGTCGGACTTGGGTGGGCCCGAGTTGGGTTCAAGCCAATTTCCACCCTGTTCATCTGTAGAAAGCATCCACGCTGTCTGCTTTGATATCTTTAACAATGACTGATATTTGGGTCTTTAGATAATTTGTCCTTCTCTCCATCACATCAATAATTAGTGGTTTAAAGTGAGATATGAAGCCTAAGTGGCTCATTGAATGCATTAACAGTTCACTGGATCGAATGGTGGTTACACACTTGAACAAACTTTTTAAGAACTGGCATAAGTTTCAAGTTTCAATTTGATTATTCTTTAGTGATAATGATTATATAGTCATAACAAGACGATGATCACAAGTATGAAATAGTTGTACCAATTACCCAAAATATGCACATCACAGCAAAAGATCGAATTCTGTACAGTGTGTGTCTGGCAATGGCCTTGCAAAAATCAAAGTCTTTACAGTCCCCTCTAAATATTGGCTATGGCCTTGCAAAAGATCAATGTCTGTACAGTCCCTCTAAATATTTGTCACTCTAATAATCTTTTAGATTTTCCTTCATGTCACTTGTATAGAAATCTGGATCTGCATGATGTAACTTGGAATCTCCCTTTGATGAGTTTTGATGAGTTCAACGATTCTTTTGTTTTGCGGTGCATGCTTCACACTGTTACACACGCCCTATTATCTAACACTAATACTCGATTACTCTGGGTTAATAATTTTAGTGGTTTGGTGATAATCGCTAAAAAGATGACAATAAACAACGGCTATTGTTTTTTATATGACTTTGTCACATGACTTCACTTCTCATTCATCTTGGCTGACCAAATATGAGAGTAAGAAACCTAGAAGCAATAAGTCATAAATGACCATTAGATGTATCTCCAAACTTGTATTAAAGGGATAGGGTAAGTAAGTGTGATATGAAGACTGTACCATTAGTACATAACCATTCCATTTCATATGGTTTAGGTTACTCTAGTTGATAAGATATTCTTAGTAGTTGGCCAAACCAAAACGCTCTGACCTTCATTAGTGTAAATCTTCCTATTGGCCTTATCCCTACAAAATTAAGGAAATCTTGCATCTGATTGTGTATAATCTTGATGTAAACTTAACTCCAAGTAGAGAATTTTTCAAGAATATCAAAGATTAAGTTTACCAACAAGTTGTGCCGATTAAGTCAGAAATTAAAACTAGTAATTGGTTTGATGAATTTTTAAGAAATGAAACAAGTTTAACAAGCATAATTAAAGATTCAATTCTAACAATCAATAATTATACTTGAGCGTTCTTAGCAAGTAAATTATTCAATAATGATTCGTATTCTAAATGACAAGTAGAAGCATACACACTCAATATTTGTGGACGACAGTAAATTTAGATAATATTTTAGAGATGTTATGCGGTACCACAAATAAAAGAAAATGGAAAGAAAATATCGGGATTCGATGAACGTGTTGCCACAGATGAAGGAAGAAGATGCCAATTGTCGACGTGCGTTGTATTCCTCCATAGATAACTCTTGATATGAAGATTAGGGTTACGAATGAGGATTTGGGAATTAAGGTTAGGAATTGGAAATTTGGGGATTAGAGTTTCAGACATGAGGGGATTTGGGGATTAGGGTTTCGAAGTTGAGGGGATTTGGGGATCGAGTTTTGAAGTTGAGGGGGAACTGGTAAGGGTGGTCGACTGGTGGTGGAAGGCGTGCGGGAGGCGGCGAGGACCGAGAGGCTGTCGACAGTGGCAGTCGAGGGATGCGGCGAGGTGGTCGGGGTGATTTGGAGGTGCGGCAATGGAGGAAGTTCGGTTGCTACGATGGAGTTAGGGAGATGAAGTGGAGAAGGAGGGTGGTCGGATATGGATTTCAGTAGAGCGTCGGTGGAGAGGAGGGAGAAGATGAAGAGGGTGTCAGCTTTGGGTTTCTTGAAGATGGCGGCTGATTGGAGGGTTAGGGGTGTGTAGTTAGGGTTTCTCACAAACCCAACTATTATCTTAGGGTTTCACACATAAGAGATGAATGAAGAGCAAAAAACTCAATCAAAGCATTATTTTTTTATTAATTAAGAGGCCTATATATAGGCTCAAAATAAATCTCAAATACAAATCTCTAAAATATCATAATGCAGAAAACAGAGGGTACAACTCGTAAAAGTACTACATACGACTAAAATACCAAAAACAAATATAAATGATGAAATAAAAATACTAGGCTAATAAAATAGCCATGCTAAATGATGCATGCGCTGATAGAAGCGCCCAAAACGTTTCGAACTGATGTCCTCATCAAATCTACGTGTATCCCATTTCCATGCAATGTTATCTTGTTGTAACAACATGCCAAAAATTGTATTCTTGTGTGTAATCTATACTATATATAATGGGAGAAGGAGGTGTATGTCATTTGCCTCCTCCCACCTTCATATAATCTTACACTATTTGAATCAAAAATTTATTTCAAATAAATTTTGTATGCTTTCATTTATCTCTTGGCATAAGAGGGTGTAGTATTAAAGGAAAGTATCTCACCTAGGACATGAGGGGAGATACATAACTTGGCTCAAACCAACCCTCCTAAGGTGAGAAAAATCAAAAAATCTCAACCACAGAATTTTATAACGTTTGAAGACAAAGAAATGAACTTCAAATGACTTGAATTTACGCGCTTAGGCTTGAACTTCAAATATCTTGATTTTACACGCTTAGGTTGTCTTAGGCATGTAGAACAAAATGAACGGTACGGATTTTTCATGTGGGCCTTGTATCAGCGAGTGCTCACGGAATGCTCACAAATGTGGTGCTCCCTTAAACGCAACCTTGTACACACTATATATATATATATATATATATATATATATATATATATATATATATATATATTCACATCGCCCATTTGCATTGCCTTCAAATGGATCTGCTCGAATTGTATGTTTCTGTTCTCACGTTCTTTCTCATATTCACTTCCTGCATATTCTTTAGGTTATTGCCACGGATTAAATAGTTTCATCAATGGATCTGATATTTCTCATTCTGTTTCTGGAAGAATGTCGCGCTTCTCTGTTTATTTGGAGGATCTGTACCATAATCCTTCTCCAATTGAGGCACGAAGGCTTCACATTCAAATATCCAATAAGAATAGTACTTCAATTGTTCAGCCAGTTATATTACCTTGGAGGAAGCTTAATGGTACGTACTTTTTGGTCTTTTTGGTATTTTCCCTTTTTTTTCTTCTGAAGTATGTGCAATTTGTTACTTATGAAAATACACCAGCAACAGCACCCAGCCCAGTTGCTTTTGAAGGACCTACTGAATATTTTCCTGCATTGCCAGACACTGAAGATAAGGTTGTAAGGGGTTCCTTCCTGTTACTTTTGAGTTTAAAATATTGTAAATGTACTTTTGTATAGTGCTACTGCTGACGTTTAACGTTTAATTTTTTCGTTCTTATTTCTTAGTTTATTGGGGATCCATCATTTATGGCTAGCGAGTTTAACGTTACGTATATTCCTGAAAAGTCTGGAGAATATGAAATATGGGTGTTTTGTGGAAATATCCCATTAAATGATGGTCGCCCTTACTCGTTGAGAGTATCACCTGGTATCAATTTCTTGTATTGTGCCTCATCTCAAGTGTTACTTTTTAAAATATTATTTAATGCATAGTTTAGTGACTCTCTCTTTCTTTCCCTCTCTTCCAGTTAAAAGCCATAGATTCCTATTTAACATATCTGCTGGCATGCCAAACCAGTTTAAACTAGCAGTAAAATCTTGAACCTTGGTTCTATAAAATGCTCATGAACTGTAACAATGTGGGAATCAGGTGGCCTTTTTGGGTCATTCTATTACTGAAAAGAAAAAAAGAAAAAACTGTACCCACATGGACAGAATAGTGGCCTAAACTATGCTTTTATCAAAGCTGTGCTGATCGTGTCTGGATCTAATTGACTGGACTGACACCTACAAGTCTAAAACTAGTACAAAGACTCAGGCTACCTGTAATGGCCATTCTAGTGCCAAAACTTATAAGTTTGATGCATGTAATTCTACAAAGGTAAGATTGATTCCTCATTTCAATGCTGCAGCCAACCTTTTGTCTCTGTAACACATGTCCAAAGAGAAATAACCACAGGAAAATGTATATGCAAGTGGCCGCTAAGTTATCTCTTTTTTCTTATAGAGAATTTGGCATAAGGGAATGCTTATGGAACACCTGTCTAGAAATAGTTTGTCATATTTTGCTCTCTTCGGACACATGTCATTCTCATAAGAGTAATATTCTTCTTATCTTTAGCTTGTAAGTTCTAAAAGTTTTAAGACTGTTATAGATTGCATAATGTTACTTAATCTAAATGAAAATTTGCGAATTCAGTATATCTTTTTTTTGAAGATTGAATGATAATTAATACATTATAGTTTCTTTTATGCATAATAGATTACGGATGGAGTTGTAATTTAATTATGTGAAGGTATGGTCGACACATCAAAATCGAGTGTCATCAATTATGCGCCTAAAGTAAAGCAGCTCGTGAGGAATGCAGTGATCGTGCAACTAGTGGATACATTTTCAAACCCTGTCTCATCAGATAAATCAAAATTAACAATGGATATTGATGCTGCGAATAGTTCCAGTTTCATGAGTTGGGCTTTTGTAGACAACGGAGATGGATCATATGTTGGTTACTACCTAGCAAATGATATTGGTACTCTCAATATGTGCATTTCATATGAGAAGAAGCACTTGTCTCCTTGCCCCTTTGAGGTCCAAGTGTATGAAAGTAAGTACTAAAACAAAGAATTTTTTCTTTAACTACAGGTCCATTGCATATCATTTTAGAATGTCATCAGTAAATGAATGTCATCAGTTTGGCTATTGGCTTTATTTGTGCTTCAGAGTTGATTGTAATTTCAATAACAAATAGATCGTCTTTCCCTTTATTCTAGGCCTTTTCTATTGTCACTGGGAGTTTAATGTGCTTGCAATATTCTAATGTATAGAATTTTGGTCATGGTAGCAGTTTTCTAAAGTTTGGATTAGCTTATTGTACTTGCATCAAATGATGTTCAGATAAAATCTTCTAGTCTTAATTCTTTTCGATGTTAATGCCCGTTATTTTTTCTTACAAATATTTTTCTTTCCTCTTATAAGGGATGCCTATTTATGGAAATCCCCCTAATTGTACCCTTTATTTTGATTCCCCACTTATAAGTTGATAAGTCGAGCCTGTTGTGTCATACTTCAGAGCCCCTCAGTATTGTCTTGTTTCTTCCTAAGAATCCTAGGAGATCACAACCAACTCCAAACAGAAAAGGTAGGAGATCACAACCAACTCCAAACAGAAAAGGTACCATGCATGTATGTATTGTTTGTTGTTGGTTTTGTGGGGGGGGGGGGGGGGGGGGGGGGGGGGGGGTTAATTTAGCTATTAAGATTATAACAAAGCAGCTTTGTTAGATGCTTCTGATTTCCCTTTGTATAACTGGTAAATTGTTTATTGTTATTATTATTATTTTCTTAAAACATTATAAGTGAACAAGGTAGGTTCCCCTTTTCTAAACCCATCATCTTTTAGTAACATATGTTTCTATGATTGAGGCGTGCTTAATTTTTTTTGTAGCAAATTATTTTTCTGAAGCCCACAACGATAGTGTCTCTGTGTGGGAAGATGAGTCAGTGGCTTTTGATGTGCTGGCTAATGATTATATCCCTGGTGGACAATATACTATAACTGAATGGTCAATGGTAAGTTAACTAACTACTTTATTTCAATTTCTTCATGTAAAATTTTGGTATGGGTTACCATTTATTATCACTGACTGTTTTTGTGGTCTCTTTAAGTATATGTGTTCTCTTTGGCTCTTCGGTTTTATGTTATTTAGTTAAAATGTAATGAAGAAATCCTTTGTAGTTGATAACTGTGTTTAAGCTAATGTAGACTTATTTTTAGTTGATAACTGTATTTCTGATTATTTCCACTAGCTTAATCTGAAGATATTCGACCAACATAGGATTTAGTGTACCCTCTAGCATATTCATATTTTCATTGGAGGGATTTAAGAACAATATAATTGCTTGATGTTAAGTTTATGCCTTGATTGTAAAATTAATCAGATCGTCTGTGGAGACTTCTGCTGTGCTCAAAGCATAACCTTGTTTTCATGTGAAAATTTTTAGAATATGTTTTGTTTTGGTTTACAGGAAATAAAGTTTGTTCATTGGTTAACAGCTTGTAAATTCTTGGATTATGTAGTTTGTCAAGGGTAGACAATAGAATATCTAACCTGTTTAACCCCACAAAAAACCCTACACCCACATCCTGTCCTGCATCTTCTCTTATTTTCTCTTCTGAGTGATATCTTTTGTGCAAATCTATTATCACTCTCTAGGATAACAGCAACACTTAATTTTGGATACAGTAACTAAAAGATGTTGATATGCAACACCATATCATGGACTTTTGCTGTGACTAGGCACTTCATATGTTTATATGTGTAAAAGTTCTGCCGCTAAGCTAAAACTTCGAATTCGTAAAAGGGTTGAGGAAAATTGCACTTGTATTCTAACACGTCCCCTTAAGTCAAGAGCCCATTTTTTATGGGCCAAAGTAGGGATGGCATTCGGGCCATTCGGGCCGGGCCGGGCCGGGTTTTGACCGGTCCCGGGCTAACCCGGGCCGGGCTCCTCGAAACGTGGGCCGGGCCGGGCCGGGCCGGGCCGAGGGTAAGGAACCCTGGCCTGGACCTGGCCCCTAGCCCTTAGTGTTGGGGCCGGGCCGGTTCGCGGGCCCTTGTATGAATTTTTTTTCCCCATTGTTAAAGAACACTTAATATGAATTTGTAATTGTATAACAATTGCAAAAAATAAAATTTCATAAATAATTGAAGTACATGAATAAATAAAGTACATGATTAAATAAATTTGAACTTCTCGAATAAAATTAAGTACATGAATAAAATTCATACAAATTTGTCTATTTAGCTCAAATCATCAAATTACAAATCAAGGGAATTAGTTGAATTTAAAGATCGAGATGGCCTCTACTTAGATTGAAGAGAAGGCATTGGACTATTGTCGTGCACTTCAACTTAACCTAAATATAGAATCTCATCACTCTAAATTTCCCCATTAATTACAATTAATTGAACAACATTTTAATGTAAATTAACTAAATGTAATCGTTCATTCATCGCTACTTGTTGATCCACCTCCAGCTTGTGCTTTAAGTAAGTCTTGGGTCCTCTCTTCCGCTTTCATCAAATCTTCGGCGACACTAGCATCTCTAAATTTTTGGCTGTCAATCGGTTCCTGTTCGGGCTCATTATCCTGCCACCAAGAGAAAAAGCACTTTCCGATGCAACAGTTGACACCGGTGTTGTTAGCAGATCTTTAGCCATACGGGAAAGAATATTAAAAATTGCTTCATTAGTCTTCCAATATTGTAACACATCTTCTACATCTTCAACTGCACATTGTGCATTATACTAATTCAACTCATTAGGTGAATTGGTCCTTGCCTTTTTCGATTTAATAAGATTTAAAACACCAATACTAGCTTGACTCCTTTCCTTTGCTAATATGGAGGAAGAAGAAGAAGAAGAAGATTGAACATTTTGTGATTGTGTTTGAATAGTGTTAGCTGAATAAATCCTATCATAAGAATCATATAACCTAGTCAAAACATTCTCAAATTTACGAGTAAAAGCAATATGATCGAAATCTAGTATTGCATCGTGTGGGGCATAAGTGTAGAAAATTTCAATTAAATTTTTTGTTCCTTCTAATTTAATCATAGGATTCATTACACTAGCTACACAATATAACATAGGAAGTGGATGAAAATATTTCAAAAACTTAACATATGCCGCATTAACTATATCTCCAATAAAAGGGTCATTTTGTAAATCTTTAATTGTTGTCATCATAGTCACAATTTCAAGTAAAATATCATTAGATGTAGATGTATATGTTTTCGAAAATTGCAAAGTTGCATCGTTAAAAGGTTGTAAAAATTTATATAAACTATCGGCAAAAAACCAAAAATCATCATCTAACAAACAATTTTGCATACCCATTGCGACACAAAAATCTCTAAGATTAAAACGATAATAAAGAATAACACCTAATAATTCAAAGGTAGAATTCCAACGATGTCGTACATCTTTAGGAAAACATCTACATACAATGCCCCTAAGTTTACACCAATCATGAAAAGCTTGATAAATTGGACCACTCAATGTAATATAATGAACACAATCTCTCATAGCTTCTAGTTTATCATTTTCATATTTTAGTGCATCTTGCACACAAAGATTTAAAATGTGACAAGCACACCTAACATGAAAAATTTCGGGTTCCACAGGATCTAAAGTAATTTTTAAACTCTCAATTGCCTTAGTGTTATTGGATGCATTATCAAAACCAATAGCAAACACTTTATCATGAATAAAAAAATTATTGCATGCTTCCATAATGTGTTCGGCTATAATTTCACCCTTATGTGGGTACCTAACATATCCAAAAGAAATTATTCTCTTTTGAAGTAACCAATCCGAATCTATCCAATGACATGTTACACACATCATTGGAACCCCGTTTACTCCTACTCACCCATCCGATGTCAATGAAACTCTAGTGTTTAGTGATTTTAGTGTTGCTATCAAAAAATCCTTACTCTCATTGTAAACTAACTTACAATCACCCTTAACAACATTCCTAGCAATTTTTTTAAAATGGGGGTTGAAGGTGTCTTGTACAAAATCCTCTACATATTTTTGTTCACCAAACGAATATGGCAATTCACCCCTAATAACTAATTTCGCGATTCCCTTACGAACGTGTTCGTGATCATATGTATGACTATCTACTTGACCGGTTTTAGGATGTATTTTTTGTTGTGTGAGGTTATCTTTCGAAAATTGTGGTTGACATTTATTTAAGTGACGTTGAAGTGTACCCGTGCCCGATCCTACTTTAAACTTATATGGGGTTTGGCACTTTTTACATATTTTAAGTCCTACACTCTTATCATTTTGTGAAGGGACAAAATTGAAAAAATTGTGAACTTCCGAAGTAGTCCCTCTAGTTTTCTTTGAGTTAAGAGAAGGACCTTGTTGTTCCGATGGTTGTGGTTCTACATGATCTTCTATTTCTATAGGATTTGAGTGTGTTTCATTCAAATCGGGAAAACTATCTGATGAGGACATCTTTCCTGTTTAGTTTATTTCAGTACATTTTTTTTATTTCTGGCAATTATAGCTATATGTAATCTTTTTGTAATTTTTAGATTTTGAGAATATTTTGGAGATGTGTTTCAAGATGTATTTGAGCCTATTTAAAGGCCTTGAGATTAATGAGAAAGCATGCCATTATTGATTAAAAATTTGTGTTGAGTTTTTGCTCTTCCTCTCTCTCCTTTGTGTGATACAACTGAGATACAAATTAGGGTTTGTGATAAATCCTAATCTAGTTTTAGAATTAGTGATTAATTCTAAAATTTATCCCCAATCAAAAAAATCCCAAATACAATCTCCTCTAATCCCAAATAAACAAACCCTAATCTCAAAAAAAAACAAACCCTACAACAGCCGCCATCGCTACTCTTCTTCATCCTTCTTCATTTTTCCCTAACGCTCCAAACTCCCCAAACCGATCTCCACAAATAACCCACTCCCTACTACTCTCGATTCCCCCTCAACCGCCACGCCCCGATCGCCAACCTCCCCAATCCCGCCGTCGCCCTAGGCCCGTCACCACCTCACCGCGACCCCACCTTCCCCACAAATCCGTCAGCCCCTTCATCCTCTCCGTCTTCTCCCGGCCACAGCCCGTCTACCCAAACCCTATTCAACCCAGATTCCCCGACAGCCCCCCTGCCTTCTCTCTTCCCGTGAGTTCCGTTCGCCCCACCTCTCGTCGTGCCCCGCTGACGCCACCGCCCCCGCTCGCCGCCAACGAGCCACGTCGACCTGATCTGCCAACTGCGTTGGCTTAGTTGCTGACCTGATCTGCCAACTGCGTTGGCTTAGTTGCTGACTTTGCTCCATGTGTTGCTGTGATCTTGGTTGCTGTCCGCTCCTACATCTACGCTGGGTTTCTTCACTTTCGGTATACTCTTTCCTTTATTAAGTATTTGTGTTTTACTGCCATATTATCTAGCATATTATCTAATTTGCTTGTCGACCACAAAATACTGAGATTGAGTGATCCACATGCTAGATTAGAGTACGAATCGGTATTGCACTTTTTACTTGCTAAAACACGTAGGGATTTACTTATTGATTATAAGGTTGAATTATTAATTGGGACTGTTACATTTGATTCAATTCTTGAAAACCCATCAAACCTGTTAACTGTTTAAAATTTCTAACTTAGATCAGCACTTTCATGTTGGTAAAATTAACCCATTAAAATTCTTGGAAATTCTCTATTTTAGGGTTGGTTTTACATCATTTTGGTATCAGAGCAAAGGTTCTTAAAACCTTAGTTCTTGCATCGTAGGCATCATTTTGCATTCATTTAGGATTGTGTAGTTTTTATCTTTTTTCTTCTTTTATTTCAGTTATTTCAGATTCATTAAAAAAAAAGAGAGAGAATTAGGACACACTCTATTTCACACTTTTGGTGAATGCGTCTTTGCAGCACCATCACAGACCCTGAAGAGCCTTTTCTATCCCTTCCCAATCACCCAATTAGGAACCCTAGACTTCCCAGACCTGAAATGGACAACCCTGATATCTCCGCTACCCTAGCTGCCATCCAAGCAACTCTTGCCAATATCAATCAGAGGCTTGAGAAAGTGGAGCTAAATCAAAACATTGTCCCTGAGCTTCATGGCCATCGTCAGATCCCTCAAGGGAATGTTCATGACGATCGACGTCAAGAACGTGACCCTGACGAACAATATAAAAAGAACGTTGATATGGCTAAAATTGGGGTTAAATCGGAACCGTCCAGATCGAGCACGAATCTTGAAGCATGGGGGTAAAAAGGTAATTTCACATACAGATGGATCCAAAACGGGTACTGGGTCTCCGCCTCACGGAACCAACCGCCCGCAAATAGATCCACTCCAACTGGGCGCGGGTTCCGACCCGATACAAGCCCGGTCCACCAAGGGAGAATCAGGCCACTGATTTGATTAGATCAAATCAATAAGCTTGATTTGCTCTCACCAGGGAATCAAGGCCTACTTTCCTAAAACAAAATAGGAGGATTTTGCTCCTAACTGTTAGGCAGGAAATCAGGCCCCAAATCATTCCAAAGGCGACTATAAATACAGCCCCTCTACCACCAAGACCAGGTTAATCACTTTTTCACCACTCAAGCTCTTTCTTAATCTTTTACTGATTACTGACAAGAGCGTCGGAGGGTGCGTCGCCGGAATCAACCCCGGTGTTTCGCACTTCCTTGCAGGTCGCGGCAGGAGCAAGCGGGCCGAGTCAGCTGTTCAGGTTTTCCTCGGATCCACAAATTCTATCTGTTTACCCCCACACCGAAATCAGCGGTAACAGATTGGCGCCGTCTGTGGGAAAGCCACGCGAACAGTCTCAGCCCATTCTCCGTCGACATCAGCAGCCATGCCGCCGAAGAAGAACAGATCCAGAGGGTCGAACCGTGGGGGCAACCCCACCGACCCGGCGAATGAAGCTCCGGTCAATCCTACCCTTCAGTCCAACCTCCCTCCGCTGACCCAGCAGGTCCCACCTCCTCCTCCTCCTCAGCAGCAGCCCAACAACGGTCCGTCCGGTCCTAATGGTCGGAAGGAGAAGCAGCCTGTCAATCCATGCCACGTCTCGGTCCACAATGGGTCCTCGGACTCGATGGCTTCCCATCACCCCGACCTCCGCATCACACTCCAAAACCGCCATAAGGACGACGACCTCCGTACTCATCTTGACGAGAGGCGGGCCCGAGAGGGAGCCTCCCGCCAGCGTCAAGGTGAGCGGTCGCCGCGTCGTCGGGACGGCAGAAGGTCCCCGGAACGCAGAGGCCGAGCGGCGTCCCCTGAGCGCCGAAGGAGGAGGTCCCGGTCCCCCAGGGATCGGCGTCATCCGAGGGACCGAGACATGCCCATCAGCCGAGCCGAGTTCCTCCAGTTTCAAGAGACCGTTCTGCAGGCCCTCAATCTCCGACAGAACGGCCAGAATGCTCAGAGGGTTCCGACGCCGCCCAGGGATCCCAGTCCCCGGCGCCGAACCCGGAGTCCTTCCCCGGCTCCCAGCCGACAGCAACGGCAACAAAGTCCTCGGCGCTCCCAGGACTACCGGCGCCGCAGTCCACACTCCCCTTCCTACGAAGAGGAGTCCGGAGGGTCGTACGACTACCAGCGGAGGGACGACGCCCTCATCCGCCGTATCCATGAGGTGGAGAGGCGCATCGGCCGCATGGACAGGGAGGAAGAGTCCCGAGCCGGAACCTTCCGTCCCAGCCGACCCCCCTTCTCTCGGTCGATCATGGAGGCCCATATACCGAGGAACTTCAAACCGCCGCAGTTTGAGACATACTCTGGGGAGTCCGACCCAGTCGACCACGTCGAGAGCTTCAAGACCCTGATGCTGATCCATCAAGCTTCCGACGCGGTGCTCTGCAGGACCTTCCCTGCCACCCTCCGGGGGTCGGCTCGGGAATGGTATTCTAGGCTCGCCCCCTCGTCCATCTTCTCATTCGAACAGTTTGAGACACTGTTCATTACTCACTTCGTGAGTAGCCGACGAGCCGAGAAGACGAGTCTTTCCTTGCTGAACCTGCGGCAGGAGAAGCAAGAAAAGTTACGGGACTATGTGAAGAGATTTACCGCGGAAGTCAGGTCGATTGCCTCCTTGGACCAGTCCGTGGCTACCGTGGCGTTCCAGTCGAACGTCCTTAACGCCAACCTCCGATCATCCCTGGCCAAGAAGCCCCCGCATGACTTCGCCGACCTCCTCCTGAGGTGCGAGAAGTACATCCGGGCGGAGGAGGCCGAAGCCCTTCCGAGCTTCGGGGGCACCGCCGCGGGGTCAAAGAGGAAGGCGACGGGAGAAGAAGGGTCCAAGAAAGCTCAGAAGGACATGGGCGGTCAGCGCCGCCCTCCCCCCAGGTTCGAGAAATTCACTCCCCTCACCACTAATGTCTCTACTATCCTCATGGAGGTAGAGAAGGAGGGAATCATCCCTCCGGCCCCGAGGATGCACACTCAGGCGAAGAGGAGGAACAAAGATAAGTGGTGTCGTTACCACCGAGACCACGGGCACGACACAAATGACTGCCGAGCTCTGAGAGATGAGATCGAAGCACTCATTCGGAGGGGGCAGCTGGCCAAGTTCGTGAAAGGTAACGAGCGAACAGATCGGAGCTCACCTCCCCCTCGGGGGGCTAACAAGCGCTCCGAGCGGCGCGAGGAGACACCCGAGTTCGAAGAAGAACGGGTTTTGCACCTGATCCACGGAGGCCCGATGGGGGGCTCCTCTAATTCCTCCCGAAAGGCCTTCGTCCGGGAAGTCAACTCGGTCCACAGTGCCCCTCCCCCGAAGGGTCTCGGCGTCCCTGTGTCATTCTCCGATGCCGACCTTGAAGGGGTCCGAACCCCCCATTGCGATGCCCTCGTCATCGACCTCCGCATGGCCAATTTCAAGGTGCAAAGGATTTTGGTGGACAATGGGAGTTCGGTCAACATCCTATTCCTCTCGGCCTTTCAAGGCCTGCAGCTGTCCCGGGACCGTCTCAAGCCGGCCGGCTATACTCTCCACGGGTTCACGGGGGTCCCGGTAACCGTCGAAGGGGTGATAACCCTGGACGTTACTGCGGGAAGCACCCCTACTACCCGGACCGAGCCGATGGACTTCATGGTCGTCGACGTCCCGGCAGCATACAATGTCATCCTGGGCCGTCCCGGCCTAGCCGCTCTTGAGGCTGTCCCCTCGGCATACCACTTGAAGATGAAATTCCCCACTCGTTCGGGAGTAGGGGAAGTCAGGGGAAGCCAGGAAACAGCTCGGAAGTGCTACATGACTTCCACCGGGGGACCTGTGCTCTCGCTCGAGACACTAGAGATCCCCGAGCCGAAGGCCCGTCCAACGTCCGAGCCAGCGGACGAGTTAGAAGAAGTACTCTTCTCCGACGAGGATCCGAGCCGAAAATTCCTCGTCAGCAAGTCCTTGCCGACCGTGCTGTTCTCCGACTTGGTGAGGTGCATCCGGGATAACCGCGACCTATTTGCTTGGTCGGCCGCGGATATGCCCGGTATCTCCGAGGACTTGCTCGTCCACCACCTAAGCGTCGAACCGGGGTGCAAACCGGTTCAGCAGAAGAGGCGAAAGTTCGCTCCCGAGCGACAGCAAGCAATCAAGGAGGAAGTGGATAAGCTGCTGAAGGCCAAGTTCATCCAGGAGGTGAATTATCCCGAGTGGCTGTCGAATGTTGTAATGGTCAAGAAGTCCAATGGCTCGTGGAGGATATGCATCGACTTCACCGACCTCAACAAAGCGTGTCCGAAGGATCCCTTCCCTCTCCCGAACATCGACACCCTAATCGACGCCACCTCGGGCCATGAGCTCCTCAGCTTCATGGATGCCTTCTCGGGGTACAATCAAATCCGGATGTTCCCTCCGGACATCCCGAAGACCTCCTTCGTCACCGACCAGGGCCTCTACTGCTACCGAGTAATGCCCTTCGGTTTGAAGAACGCAGGCGCCACCTACCAGCGCCTCGTCAACAAGGTTTTTCAGCATCAGATCGGCCGAAACATGGAGGTGTACGTTGATGACATGCTCGTCAAGAGCATCCGCGGCACCGACCATGTAGCCGACCTCCAGGAGGCTTTCGGCGTGTTGAGGAAGTACAACATGCGGCTAAACCCGAACAAGTGTGCGTTCGGAGTCTCCTCTGGCAAGTTCCTCGGTTTCATGGTGAGCCAGCGGGGGATTGAAGCTAACCCCGAAAAGATTAAAGCCATATTAGACATGGCCCCGCCTCGGAACGTCAAAGAGGTGCAGAAGCTCACTGGTCGGCTCGCAGCCATCGGTCGGTTCCTCTCCAAGTCAGGGGAAAAGTGCCTTCCCTTCTTCAAAGCACTCCGAGGCGCTAAGGGATTTGAATGGGGCGAGGCACAGCAAGAATCGTTCGACCAGCTGAAAGCCTATCTGGTGAACCCCCCTCTGCTCAGTAAGCCGGTCCCGGGCGAGCCTCTCTTCATCTACTTGGCCGCTTCCGAGCAGACCTTGAGCGCTGTGTTGGTAAGAGAAGAAGACCGGACCCAACGGCCCATTTACTATGTGAGCAAGGTGCTTCGAGACGCCGAGCTCCGCTATCCGAGGATAGAGAAGATAGCCTACGCCTTGGTCATGGCAGCAAGAAAGCTTCGGCCCTACTTCCAATCTCACTCGGTCGTCGTCCTCACCGATCAACCCCTCAAGCAAGTCCTCCATAAGCCCGAAACCTCGGGCCGGCTGATGAAGTGGTCTATAGAACTGAGTCAGCACGACATCTCCTATCAGCCTCGGACGGCAATTAAGGCACAGGCTCTCGCCGACTTCATTGTAGAATCCACCATCCCTGAGGTCGGCCACGTCCCGAATGGACCCCCCATTTGGACAGTCTTTGTAGACGGATCCTCTTGCAGTGAAGGAAGTGGCGCCGGCATTATCCTGAACGGCCCTGATAGCTTCGTCCTGCAGTATGCGATCCGCATGAACTTCAAGGCCTCGAACAACGAGGCGGAGTATGAGGCTCTCATAGCTGGCCTCGGACTCGCACGAAGTGCTGGGGCGCAGCGCCTCCGGATTCACAGTGACTCCCAACTAGTCGTGAACCAAGTCTTGGGCGAATATGAGGCCAGGGACGAGCGAATGGCGAAGTACCTCGCCAAGGTCCGGGACCTCATGGGCCGGTTCGAAGAAGCCATCATCCAACGGGTCCCCCGGGAGGAGAACTCACAAGCTGACGCTCTTTCCAAGTTAGCCTCGTCTTCTCTGCAAGGTCTCGAACAGACCGTACTGATTGAAGTCCTCTCTAAACCGAGCATCGAAGACGAGACACCTCGCTCGGTGGAGTCATTGCCGGTCACGCTGCAGGACAATTGGATGAAGCCACTGGTAGAATTCTTAAGGGATGGAGTTCTGCCCTCAGATCCCAAAGAAGCACGCCGAGTCAGAACCCGAGCCGAGCGATATGTCTTGATCGAGGGCATATTATACAAGCGCTCCTTCTCTCAAATAGATGGCCGACCTTACCTAAGGTGCCTCTCCCCGGATCAGGCCGAATATGCCCTACAGGAGCTTCATGAAGGCATCGGAGGGGCACACTCCGGATTCAGGTCTTTGGCCCGGAAAGCTTTGAACTATGGGTACTTCTGGCCGACCCTTCTTCGGGACGCCGAGCGACATGTTCGGCAATGCAGCTCCTGTCAGAGACACTCCAACATCCGACGTCTCCCCCAGGCCAACCTCACCTCCCTATCGAGCCCTATCCCCTTCGCGATGTGGGGAATGGACTTACTAGGGCCCTTCCCTCCAGCTCCGGGTCAGCTCAGGTTCTTAGTCGTAGCCATCGACTACTTCTCGAAGTGGGTCGAGGCCGAGCCCCTCGCCACTATAACCGAGAACAAGGTGGTGCAGTTCTTCTGGAAGAACATCATATGCAGATTCGGCGTCCCCCGCGTCCTCGTAACGGACAATGGGACTCAGTTCGCTGGCGCGGCATTCCGAGCCCTATGCGACGACCTCGTTATTCAACAGCGCTTCTCGTCCGTCTCACACCCTCAATCGAACGGACAGGCTGAGAACGCTAATAAGCAGATCCTCGCAGGAATCAAGAAGAGGTTGGACAAGTGCTCCAAAGGATTGTGGGTCGACCAACTCCCTAATGTGTTGTGGAACTACCGCACAAGCAAGCGGACGCCCACTGGAGAGTCCCCTTTCAGCCTTACTTATGGGGCCGAGGCCGTAATACCCCTCGAGGTCGGAATTCCTTCCCCTCGGCTCATCGCCTATGACGAAGCGCAGAATGCCAGGGAACTCAGAGGAAACTTGGACTTGATAGATGAACTGAGGGAAAGGGCATCGATTCGGCAGCAGAATTACAGAAGGAGAGTCGAGCTAGCGTACAACAAGAAGGTCCGACCCGCCAACCTTGAGCAAGGAGATTTGGTGTTGAGAAAGCTAGCCATATCCCTCCCCAGTCAGAGGAGCAAGCTAGCTCCGAATTGGGAAGGGCCGTACCGAATCACAAAGGTTGTCCGGCCTGGGGCATACCGGCTCGAAGACATGGACGGCAGAGAGCTTCCGAGGACCTGGAATGCCGACCACCTCCTGAAATACCAAGAGAGCGCTCCGGCGCCTCTCTAAGTAATCCGAGGTGTCGAACCATTCCTCTCCTCCAACTTGTAACCCATTTTTTCTCAAATTGTATTATGTAAAACGGTTCGCCGTCAAATATCAATAAATGAAAGTTCTATATTCGTGAGTTTGCATGTTCCTCTCCCCTCTTATTTAACCGATGGTTCGGAGTCCAACACTCGGCTCGACTTTACCTCCTCGGCTCGTCTCCGGACGAACCAGGGGTAGATCGCCGTTCGGAATTGCTCCTACAGCCGTTGAACTATACCGATGGTTCGGGGTCCAACACTCGGCTCGACTTTACCCCCTCGGCTCGTCTCCGGACGAACCAGGGGTAGATCGCCGTTCGGAATTGCTCCTACAGCCGTTGAACTATACCGATGGTTCGGAGTCCAACACTCGGCTCGACTTTACCTCCTCGGCTCGTCTCCGGACGAACCAGGGGTAGATCGCCGTTCGGAATTGCTCCTACAGCCGTTGAACTATACCGATGGTTCGGAGTCCAACACTCGGCTCGACTTTACCCCCTCGGCTCGTCTCCGGACGAACCAGGAGTAGATCGCCGTTCGGAATTGCTCCTACAGCCGTTGAACTATACCGATGGTTCGGAGTCCAACACTCGGCTCGACTTTACCTCCTCGGCTCGTCTCCGGACGAACCAGGGGTAGATCGCCGTTCGGAATTGCTCCTACAGCCGTCGAACTCCAGCGATGGTCCCGGGGTCCAACACTTGGTTCCTAGTCCATCCAAACTACTCCGGTAGGTCAATGTCGGACCTTCGTCCGGGCACAAAAGACCGAACACTCCTAACTACTAGCCGAAGACCGAAGACTCACAAACTCGGTCGGCTTCCGAGCAAGTGGCTTCCCGAGCGTGTAAATGGGGAAAACGCACTTTCCCCTCAACTTTCGTACTTGATCTCGATCAGACGGCCCAGATCAAGCCACCAGCACAAAACGACAAGATAACGTTTTCTTGGGAACTGGGCCGCCTCGAGATTCGCGCCTACATTCGACGGCTCAGATCTCGCCACCTACTCTAAGCGACAAAATAACACTTTTTTGGTACAGAACCTTGCCGTACCGTGTCGGATCCACTAAATGACAAAGAGCCGCAGTGCTCGGCTCAAAGATCTCGGCACGACCGATACGGTTGCAAGCAAGAACAAACATACAAAGCAACGAAAGGGAATTTTATTAATTGTCGGTGCATAATACAAAACATTCCATTACAAAGTGTCGGCAAACAAAACACGCAATGCCCGACCAACTACACTTGTCTCTCATACAAAAACATCCTCACTAAACTGTTCGTCCTCCTCGGCTGACGACTCCTCCTTCTCCCCCCGGAGCCTCGCCATCACACCACGCAGATGCCCCATCTCTGAGAGCAGGTCATCCCGCTCGGAGACGATCCTCGACTGAATGTGCCGAATACTTTTGACCCGAAGAGCGTTGTTGAACGCGGTCTGCGAGTCTTCATCCTCCCCTGCGAGGCTCAGCTCGACTATCTTGTTCTCCAAGCGTTGGATCTCGGATTCCCGGAGACTGAGGACCAACGAAAGGTGGTCCCACTCACTCTCGGCTCGGCGTAACTTCATATCGGCGCTCCTAGGGCTCAGAACCACTGTTCCAGAGGTGGCCCCGGATTCAGAGCCATCATTCGAACGCTCGGAGTCCGAGCCATGGATCGTCACAACGAGCTGAAAAGAAGAGAAAACGAATAACACAGTTTCAATACACGGCCGGAGTCTAACACTTGGAAATTTTTCAGAATTATTTGCATTCAGACATGGTAGTGTTACAGACGGTCGGTCGACCCTACAGCTAAGTTGTTACAACAATCAACAAAAATAGAAAAAACGACAGAATCAGAGCCTCTTCGGAAGGGGAATGCTTCGGTTTAGGGAAACACGAGGACGGCGAGGTCTGCCCTCCGAACCCGTCCCTAAACCAACGAAGCGCGAACCCCCTTCGCTGCTAGCTCTAACGGCGACGCCGGCCGAAGCCCCGCTCGACGAGGCGGCGGCACTGCTCTGAGCGTCGGCTGGACTCCGCCTGGTCAACGGCGAGCGCATCGCAAGTTCATGAAATGTAATCCCCCTCTCGCTTTCTTCGCGAGTACACGAAGTGCTGCGAACGTTAGCCCTGACCGGCGCCGGCTTGAGCGACGCGATCTCTTCCTCCAACTCGATAATCCTATCCCTCAAGACGTCGTCCTTCGCCAACTTCTTCGGTCGCGGAGCCGACAACGAGCCCGAGGTATTGGCGTGATCAGTCGCGAGCCGTCGATAATGGGTGACTTCAATCCCCCTATCTATTGTGATCCTTCTGAGCCTGTCGACTTCGGCCGATAGCCTCTTGCGCTCGGTCGATACTTTCTCCAGTTCGGAAGCCAGCTTCTCCCTCTCCGCCGAACGTTCTTTTTCAGCTAGCTCCAAGTATTGGACCTCGGCCAAAAGGTCGTCATTCTTCTGCTCGACGGCCGTAAGTTCTCTACGGAGGTTCTCAACTTCGCCTTCGGGACAGGAGACTGAAGAGCGCTTCCGGTACTGGTACAGCTCGCGACCATACCTCCGCAGAGCCGCCTTCGTATCCTCCAGCCTGCCGAGCAGGAGATATCGCCTATACCGGCTCTGAGAGAGCTCGTCCTTCGTCTTCACCAGCTCTTGCCGAAGGTATTCGGCCTCCGTGATCGGACCGAATCTCACCTGAAATGCAGAGATAAATCCGAGGCCTAACACTTGGAGAAAGTTACGCCAAAACAAACACTAAGTCCGAGACTCAACACTTGGGCAAATTTTGGCCAAACAAAACATTTTTTCATTCAAAATTCGAGGAGTTCTACAACAGCGGTGGCCAGTCCGCAGTTAGGCTTACAAAAACAAAAAAAATGAGGGGAGAAAAGAAGACAACCGAGTCAGGTGTCGACCTGTTTGTCGTTCGGTTTCGTCGACCCCTCGGCCTTGTCCTTGCCCTCGCCTCCGCCACCTCCTTCGCTCCAGCTCTCCTCCTCCTCGGAGTCGTCCTCCTTCTCCTCCTCGGACGCGGCCTTCCACGGGTCCTCGACGGGTTCTGTCTCCCCCTCGGGGCCGATCAACTCCTCGGGGACAACCTCCTCCCCTTCTACGAGGTCATAGAAGTTGTAGGTGGACGTGTCGAAGCCCGGGTTCTTGGCGACCACATGTTGCAGGGCACGGCCGTAGGCGTCCAGCATGTTCTGGGTCATGTGCATCGCGGCCTCCTCCTGCACGGCTCTCTTCACCCTCTTCACCTTCCTGAGGTGTTTGGCCTTGATCTTCTCGGCCCTCTTCCGAGCATCCTCCGCCTCCGACCGAGCCTTGGCCAACTCCTCCCTCAGGTCGGCAGCCTCCTTCACCGACGCCTCGAGCTTGGCCGCCGAATCCTTCAGCTTGGAGACCTCCTTCTCCGAAGCCTCGAGCTTGGCCGCCGCATCCTTCGACAGCTGAACGGCATCGGCCAGCTGCTTCTCCAACCCTTCCACTTCGGCGGCCCTCTTCGTCGAAAGAAGCAACTCGGAATCGAGCCGCTTCGCGACCTTGACGCGCTCCGTCCTCTCCTTCTCCTTCTCCTGTTCCTTCCTCGCCATCTCCTCGAGCAGGGAATTGAAGTGGCAGATGATCTGAAAGAGAGCAACAGAATTACAATCCGAATCCAAGTACTTAGAAAATTTTCTAAGGAAGAAATTGTGGATGAGGAAGAAATCAGCCTACTTACCGACATGGAATCCCGGGCGATCTGCATCACGGCGTCCCCTGCCATCCCGGCCTTCAGGGTCGCTCGATCCTTCGGGGTCGGCAAGTGCCTTATCGCCTCCATGCAGATGTTCCCGTCGCCCAGGAAACCATCGGCGTTCATCACCTGCCAGTCGGGGACGAAGATCTGCTTGTGACGCTCGGTTAAGATCTTCTCCGCCTCGGCAGTAAGGGGCGGAACCGGCATGGACAGCGCATCCTTCACCCCGAACACGCCGCTCGACGAACCCGGAGCGTCTGTCCCTGGGGTCGGCACAGGTGCATCCGAGGCAGGGGGATCGGAGATATTGACCTCCCCCTGCTCGGGGACCACGACCTTCGTCGGAGAGACGAGGACCTCGATCTCCCCCTCCTTGAGGACCGCGACCTTCGGCTGCTCGGCGGTCTTCACGACCGAAGGCTTCTTCGCTGGCCGGCTCTCCTGAGTCTCCGCCGCCGACCTCTTCTTCTTCTCCTGCTCTGCCCGGCCCTTCGCCACCAGAGCCTTGTAGTCAAGCTTCATTGTCTCTGCAAAAGCCGGAGGAAAAAACTTAGAAAATTTTTCATGAACTTTAAACAAGGAGTATAAATACCAGAAGCATACGAGGGTCGATCGGACTGAGACCCCCACGGAACAGATGCTCCTCCGTAATATCCTTCCAGCTTAGCGCTGGCAGGGCGAGAAGCTTCCTCTGGACCTCAGCCTCCTCAGCATTCAGCGGGACGTCCTTCTTTGTACGCTTAGGCAGGCCGTCCGTCGCCCAAGCTGTCGGTATCACCCACGGCGTCAGATTTCGGACGAGAAAGTATTTATCCTTCCAATGTTTGATCGAGTCCGGGTTCTCGATCAACTTAACTCCCGTCCGAGGAGAAAGGAAAAACCTCTGTTCATGACGCCTCGGCTGGCAAGGTTTGAAAAGACTCCGAAAGAGGAACATAGTCGGCTTGGCGTCGACCTCTTGACATCGGAGGAGAAACGCCACGACATGCCTCCAAGTGTTCGGCATCAGTTGGGCAGGACTCAGACCATACCAGACCAAGACTTCGACCACGAACGGGTGTAGGGGAAAGCGAAGCCCGGCGATGAGGGAATCGACCGGGAAGACGCATATATCCGGCGAGGACTTTGTGTTGGCACGGAACCCCGGGCCAGGAAGAAGCAGGGCATACTCGAGAGGGATCCGGAAACCCTCTCGGATCGTGCGGAGATCGGCCTCGGTGAGAGTCGAGATCCTGTGGTCGACCTCGGACAGTTCCCTCGGCTCGTTCTCCTCCACCAGTTTTGCCGTACCTTGAGTGACCCTCTCCAAGTCATCCTCGGTGTAATCCCGGACACCTCCCACGGTCGATACGGCGATGAGTTGCCGACCGAACGCCCCTGCTCTCTTCGGCGTTTCCACTATTGTGATCACGGCTTTACCCCTTCGGGACTCCGCCGCGACTTCCTCTGGCACTTCGGCCACTTCACCCTCTTTATCCGGACGAACAACGTCTTGCTCGCTCGGCACCATCACTCCCTTCCCTTTATCCCCTCGGCCAACGGCTTGCTCCGAGGCGGGGGTCTCAGCCGAAATCTTAACCATGTTTTCTTAAAAAGAGAAGGGAAAGAAACTGACCTCGAAGTGACAGGTACGGTCGGAAAGTTCACCGGAGCAAAGAACGCTACCGCGACAGCTAGCAAGGCCACCCAGGGAGGTAAAAACTGCGAAGCAAAGTAAAAACGGGAGAAAGAGAGTAAAAGTGAAAAGTGAAGACTTGGTCTTGGGGGGGTGAGGATTTATAGTAAAATTGGAACGTCCCTTGGACTTCCAATGAAACTTCGCGACTTTTGGGCTACTCTCGAAACGTCACGAAGGCCCATCACCACTACCCCTCTCACCAAGTCAGCTGCTCGGCCCCGAAGGATCCAAATCCGACCTACGAGCGATCCGAACGCGCCGACAGCAGGGTCCGGTCGGAATCCGAGCAAGTGCCTTCCCGAGCTGGTAAATAGGGAAAACTCACTTTCCCCTCAACTTTCGCGCCCGATCTCGATCAGACGGCTCAGATCTCACCGAGAGCACTAGACGACAAGATAGTGTTTTCTTGGGAGCTGCGCCCGTCTCGAGATGCGCGCCATCATCCAGCGGCTCAAGATGCGCCACGTCGCTCGGACGATTGGACCCTCGGACGCCTCACCTATGCCTAGAGGAACCTGGAAAAATTTTAATTCAGTTTGGAGGCGCCGCCTTCGGCGGACACCCCCCAGGTCCCGTGCATCGGTCGGTATCCCGCCGACCACGAAACCCGGTCGGGAACAGATAGGCGCTCCCCCCATCTCTAACTTCCCCGGGCTGACATCCATCAGAAGCCATCAGCCCGGAAGGAAGACAGAGATGAGAGGGGACCCATCAACACTCAGAAACCAGGAGAAACACGCCGTCCCGAGCTTGTTGTTTACAACTGGAAGGCGCGGCATGTCAGAGGACACCGACCGCAGCGCCTTCACAGTTGCAAACAACGGGCTCGGACGGTCCAGAGGCCCGAGCTGCAACCCATGATAGAGAAGCGCGCCATCCCGAGCTAGTTGGTTGCAACTGGAAGGATCAGTTTGTCAGAGGACTCTGACAGCGGCGCCTTCACAGTTGCAACAAACGGGCTCGGATGGCCCGGAGATCGGCATCGGACATGGATCGTCCTTCTCCCACCAAGACCTCCGCCTGCTTCGGCACTCACTTCGGAGCAACCAAAGAAGGCAGAAGATCTTGGTGAGAGAACGACCACCCGTCCTTCCGAGAAGGCCCATCCCTCGGATCCGGACAATGGTCGTCACCACTCTTGCCTTACTCTCCCCCGCTCCTGACATCCTCTTAGGGACCGTCCGGAACGGGAGAAGATAAAGGTAAGAGAGCGACCACCAGTCCTTCGGAGATAACTCATCCCCCGGCTTCGGACTACGGTCGTCACCACTACTACCTCGTTTCCCCTCGCTCCTGACATCCACTTGGGGGCCGTCAGGAACAAAGGGAAAACCAGGCAGAAGAGCGACCACCTCCCCGAACCTCAAGAGAGAAGCTAACCAAGGCAGATGCCCCCGAGGTCTGGAACCCAATTTGGCTGTGACGAAAATGACAAAGGGAGTGGAGTACTTATAGCCTGCCTCCTAGAACCAGCCATTATGACCCTCGGAAATCGAAGCGCCACGCTTTAATTAAGGGAATTACTGATCCTCGGAAGCTGAAACGCCACGCATTAATTATCCTCAGTGACGTCGGGAAGGCGGAACGCCACACAAGTCGCGAAGCGCCATTAACACCATGGGGAACAGAGCCATCTCAGATTGCCAAAAACCACAGGCCCTCGGTCGGCTACCGAGCAAGTGCCTTCCCGAGCTGGTAAATGGGAAAAACTCACTTTCCCCTCAACTTTCGCGTCTGATCTCAATCAGACGGCCCAGATCTCGCCGAGAGCACTAAAAGACAAGATAGTGTTTTCTTGGGAACTGCGCCCGTCTCGAGATGCGCGCCCACATCCAACAGCTCAGATAACGCCACGTCCCTCGGCCTGCCGAACACCAGTGCCTTCGGACGGCATCCGAGCAAGTGCCTTCCCGAGCTGGTAAATGGAGAAAAAACGGCACCGAGCTACGTGGACCACTAGATCTCTCAAAAATTCGCGCTCCCAATGATGAAGAGCCCAGATCGCGCCACGTGCGCTAAAAGACAAGATAGTGTTTTTTTGGGAACTGCGCCCGTCTCGAGATGAGCACCACCATCCGACGGCTCAGATTGCGCCACGTCGCTCGGAATGCCGAACCCCCTAGCCTTCGGTCGGCAGCCGAGCAAGTGCCTTTCCGAGCTCGTAAACGGAGAAAAACGCTGCCGAGCGGTAACGTCCATCAGATCTTTCCGAAGTTCGCGCCTGTCCACGATCGATGGCTCAGATCGAGCCACGTCATTAATCAATATTTAAATCGTTTTTTATTTATTTTAATCGTTTTATTTGTTTAAAAATTGCGAGAAAATTGCTAAAAATTCGGGAAAATTAGCTAAAAATTCTGGGAGATAATTGAAAATTCGGGGACACACTTTCGAACCCCGGAGCGAACAATTATTGCCCAGAATGCACCGCTAAAGCCCCCGAACGATTAGCAAACACGCCGCAGAATTAGACAAATACTTCGAAAAAAGTAGATAAAAGGCTGTCAGATACCCCACGCAGCGTCAAGAGTTACCTCACTACCCCCTTTTCTAGATTCAAAATCCCACATTTGGACTCCGATACAACTCCACCAGCCACTGAAACTGCTGAACTACTCCTCAAAGCCTGATCACGCTCAGCCTTTAGGAGTGGGGGGCTCGTGATATGGCTAAAATTGGGGTTAAATCGGAACCGTCCAGATCGAGCACGAATCTTGAAGCATGGGGGTAAAAAGGTAATTTCACATACAGATGGATCCAAAACGGGTACTGGGTCTCCGCCTCACGGAACCAACCGCCCGCGAATAGATCCACTCCAACTGGGCGCGGGTTCCGACCCGATACAAGCCCGGTCCACCAAGGGAGAATCAGGCCACTGATTTGATTAGATCAAATCAATAAGCTTGATTTGCTCTCACCAGGGAATCAAGGCCTACTTTCCTAAAACAGAATAGGAGGATTTTGCTCCTAACTGTTAGGCAGGAAATCAGGCCCCAAATCATTCCAAAGGCGACTATAAATACAGTCCCTCTACCACCAAGACCAGGTTAATCACTTTTTCACCACTCAAGCTCTTTCTTAATCTTTTACTGATTACTAACAAGAGCGTCGGAGGGTGCGTCGCCGGAATCAACCCCGGTGTTTCGCACTTCCTTGCAGGTCGCGGCAGGAGCAAGCGGGCCGAGTCAGCTGTTCAGGTTTTCCTCGGATCCACAAATTCTATCTGTTTACCCCCACACCGAAATCAGCGGTAACAAACGTTAAGGCTGACGTTCCCCAATTTGAAGGCCACATGGAACCCCAAGCTTACCTTGATTGGGTCCGTGCCATGGACCACTATTTTGTGTTGTTCGACATGAGCGAAGCCCTTAAAGTTAAATTTGCAACTATGAAATTAACGGGTAAAGCTCAACAACATTGGACCAATCTTGAACATGCCCGCAGAGGCTGAGACCTGGCACCCATAGCCACTTGGGAGGCCATGAAAGAGAAGCTCACTGAGAAGTATGTACCGTTATCGTTCCACACCCGATTGCTAGATTCGTGGAACCAATTGTATCAAGGAAGTAAATCCACACAAGAATATGTTGATAAGTTCGATGACTTCCTTATTCGGTGCAATGCGTTAGATAAAGAGAGTGAAGAACAAACTCTCTCTAGGTTCAGAGCTGGACTACGAGCTGACCTTAGGAACGAGCTAATCTATAGAAACGTGGACTCAATAGCGGCAGCCTACGCCCTAGTCCTCGACATGGATTCTCTTAAAGCTAGTTCTCATTCTAGGTCCTGCGACTCGAGAGATCATTCCTCTAGAATGACCTCTACTGACCCACCTAGACCTAAGCCTCCCTCTCAGCACCCCAACAAATCTTACCCCAGCAAATCTAATTCAAATTTTAATTCACATAGAGATGAACATAAGGGTAAGAACACCGAAAGAGATTACAGTAAGATTGACCCTCTCACTAAGTGCTATAAATGTAAGGGATACGGTCATGTTGCTGGCAACTATCCTAGTCCAAGTAGGATTAATATAGTAGAGGGTACCGCAGTCATCGCTGATGAGTCCGACAATGAGTTTACCTATGAACCTAATATAAGTGATGACTTTGATGAAAAAGAGGATGACCAGTCTCTCAATTGTATTCAGCCTATCCAGTCACCTCTATTGAGTATACCCGAGACACCCATTTCTTCCCACGTCACTTGGCAACCCATAGATTCTACTCATGTATTAGAACATCACAAAGTCACAGAGTCTGCACCCACATTTGCATATAATATTCATGACTTGCATAGAGAAATTTCCAAGGAACTTAATGAGAATAATTTTAACTACAAGTTAATAGCAGATACTAGAAGGAAATTTATAACTTTTGATATTGGTGACGAAGTGATGGTTCGGATTCATCCGGAACGGTTTCCTGTTGGACCCGTTAAGAACTTGAACATACGTGCTGCAGACCCATTTAAGATTCTACATGCAATCAATAATAGTGCCTATGTCGTTGACCTTCCTGAAGGTTTTGGCATAAGTGAAATTTTCAATATTGAGGATCTAGTACTTTATGAAGGCTCAAAATTCAACCCTAGAAATTTTCTTATAGATGAGCCTACCCTGCAGCCTAATGATGAGATTCCCCCATTACCTCCACTACCAGATATTACTTACCCATCGACAGAAGAATTGGATAATATTTTAGATGATCAGATAATCTCTACTAGAGATGGTGGTATGCACAAGTATTTGGTAAGGTGGAAAAATAAGCCGAAGTCGGATGACACTTGCAGTGGTCGTGAGAGGCTCCCGCAACTGGATCCAGATCTTTTGGAGCACCATGGCAGGATCACTGGTTTTGACTCGACTGGGTCGAGCTCTCTCCCACCCGGAGAGAATGATGAAGACATCTTTCCTGTTTAGTTTATTTCAGTACCTTTTTTTATTTCTGGCAATTATAGCCATATGTAATCTTTTTGTAATTTTTAGATTTTGAGAATATTTTGGAGATGTGTTTCAAGATATATTTGAGCCTATTTAAAGGCCTTGAGATTAATGAGAAAGCATGCCATTATTGATTAAAAATTTGTGTTGAGTTTTTGCTCTTCCTCTCTCTCTCCTTTGTGTGATACAACTGAGATACAAATTAGGGCTTGTGATAGATCCTAATCTAGTTTTAGAATTAGTGATTAATTCTAAAATTTATCCCCAATCAAAAAAATCCCAAATACAATCTCCTCTAATCCCAAATAAACAAACCCTAATCTCAAAAAAAAACAAACCCTACAACAGCCGCCATCGCTACTCTTCTTCATCCTTCTTCGTTTTTCCCTAATGCTCCAAACTCCCCAAACCGATCTCCACAAATAACCCACTCCCTACTACTCTCGATTCCCCCTCAACCGCCACGCCCCCGATCGCCAACCTCCCCAATCCCGCCGTCGCCCTAGGCCCGTCACCACCTCACCGCGACCCCACCTTCCCCACAAATCCGTCAGCCCCTTCATCCTCTCCGTCTTCTCCCGGCCACAGCCCGTCTACCCAAACCCTATTCGACCCAGATTCCCCGACAGCCCCCCTGCCTTCTCTCTTCCCGTGAGTTCCGTTCGCCCCACCTCTCGTCGCGCCCCGCTGACGCCACCGCCCCCGCTCGCCGCCAACGAGCCACGTCGACCTGATCTGCCAACTGCGTTGGCTTAGTTGCTGACCTGATCTGCCAACTGCGTTGGCTTAGTTGCTGACTTTGCTCCCTGTGTTGCTGTGATCTTGGTTGCTGTCCGCTCCTACATCTACGCCGGGTTTCTTCACATTCGGTATACTCTTTCCTTTATTAAGTATTTGTGTTTTACTACCATATTATCTAGCATATTATCTAATTTGCCTGTCGACCACAAAATACTGAGATTGAGTGATCCACATGCTAGATTAGAGTACGAATCGGTATTGCACTTTTTACTTGCTAAAACACGTAGGGATTTACTTATTGATTATAAGGTTGAATTATTAATTGAGACTGTTACATTTGATTCAATTCTTGAAAACCCATCAAACCTGTTAACTGTTTAAAATTTCTAACTTAGATCAGCACTTTCATGTTGGTAAAATTAACCCATTAAAATTCTTGGAAATTCTCTATTTTAGGGTTGGTTTTACATCACTATCATAATTAATAAATGTGTCTTCACTATCTATATATTGGTTAGGAATGGAAGGAATGTGATGACTAGAAGATTCTTGACTACTATGCCTACCACCACCGCGTGATCGATTAGAGGCCATTTAACTATGAAAAAATAAAAATGAAGTAGTGAGTGAGTAGTGTATATTTCTTTTACCACTTTACCAAAATTTAAAATAAAATCTAAAAAAAATGAGAGAAAGAAGATCAAGAAAACACAAATTATATGACAATAAAGTAGTTTGCTATGTTAATTCTACAAATTAAAATTATACTAAAATGAGTAGTGTATGTTTCTTTTAACACTTTACCAAAATTAAAAATAAAATTTAAAAAAATGAGAGAAAGAAGATCAAGAAAACACAAATTATATGACAATAAAGAAGTAGTATGATATGTTAATTCTACAAATTAAAATTATACTAAAATACCGTAAGAAAGTTGAGATTTGAGTTGTTTTTTTTTTTTTGAAGTAAAAGTGACCGAGGAGACTTGAGTTGTGGTTGTTGAAAAAGTTGAGACTTGAGTTGTTGTTGTTGAGAAAGATGAGACTTGAGTTGTTGTTGTTGAATGAGTTGATCACTTCGATTGTTGTTGATTTCCTTCCTTCAAATTTGATCTTGATCATTTGAAAGATTGTTGAAAGAATAGTAGAGAGAAAGATAGTTGAGTGAATTGGTGAAGAGAAATGAAAGGAATGGTGTTGTATTTATAGAAAATATAATTTTTTTGATTTCCTAAAGTACCCCCCCAAAACTAGCCGTTATAAATCCGTTGGGGGGTATTTTGGTAATTTAATTTTTATTTTATTTTCTGGAAAAAAAAACAGCCAACGGTCGGCCCGGCCCGGCCCGAGCCCGCACGGGCCGGTTCAACCGGTCCCGGGCCTCCAGCGGGCCGGGCTAGACCAGGCTGGTTTGGGAAATTAGGGGACCGGCCCTGAACCGGTTCAATGGGGGCCGGTTCAAGGGCTGGACCGGTTATGAGGGGGGCGGGGCCGGGCCAGTCCCGGGCCAGCCCGGCCCCGATGCCATCCCTAGGCCTAAGAAGCGAGATAAATGCCCAACAAATTGTGGGCCGAGATGTGGACAATACGCAACGGTATTTTTTTTTTAATTTTTAAATCCGTATTTAAATTGCGTAGCTGGTGGGAGTTGAACCTGGGTTGCTCTGATACCATGTAAAAGTCCCTGCTACTAAGATAAAACTTCGAAGTTGTAGAAGGGTTGAGGAAAATTGCACTTGTATTCTAACAATAGGCATGCAATTTATAATGCAAGTCTGAGTTCTGTCAATGACCTGAAAGTTCAAGCTTGACTTTGAGAAATATAGATGGAGCCTTCATAACTTATGACAATGAATTTCATAATTAAATATAGTTGATCTAGATGGCCCATTCAGTTACAATAAATTTAGTTTTGTTAGAGGCCTATGGAGGAATTTGAGTATAATTGAACCGGCGCTTGCTGCCTGGATAGTATGTCACAAATTTTGGATTGCTTCCGTAATAACTTCAAGACATTCTTTTTGCATGTTTGCCAACTTTTTTGCATTCACGAGTCTACTGCTTTTTCTCAGTGAATTTGTATGGTCTCCAGGCTGTAGACTAGTTGATGAATGTTGACCCATTAATACGGGTCTAATTTTTATGGTAATGATGCATTTCGGTTTTGGAAACAGTTTATAGTTGTTTCGTGTTGACAGCCACGGTATGGATCCCTCCTGCAGTATGGAAAACTGTTAAGATACACTCCTTACAAAGGATTTTTTGGGAATGATTCTTTCTCTTACTCGTTCTCTGATACCAATCAGAATGTTGCTAATGGCACAGCTTTCATCTACGTCCTTTGCAAGCCACCTCAGTTTGTTTCTTTACCTGCTCAGTTGCATTCCACTGAAGATGTTATTAGTCCCAAATTTGGGTCGGTTTCCTACCTGAAGAGCCTAATCCTTTTTCATTTTCATATCTGAGATTTGCATTTTTTTGTGTGTTTGTCTATAGTCCCATTTAAATAATCATTTATGTTCTTTTGTCTTGGCAGAGGCTTTTCTGGGTTTGAACTTATGTATTCGGATTTAAAGGAAAATATTACTTTGAAGATCAGACCACAATCTGGAATTGCCTTTCTTGCTCCGCAGCAGATGCAACTTTGGCATCCATTTGAAACTACACTCTTAGTGAGTAGAGGTGGTAGAACAGTGAATGATTTAATATTATCTGGCCCGGTTGGAATAGTTAACTACGCTCTTCAATCGATTCAATATCTTGGGTATTGCACATGGACCTTAATCTAGTTAATTCCATGATTACATCTTATAAATATAACTGCCTATATCCAAGTATACAGAATTTTCTTTTGCTTTTAGTTATTTTATATGAGATATCATAATCTATCATTTTAAAGATTTCTTAGTCTTTTTTTTATCATGGTGCAGTGAAATTTGCTCTTTCGTGATTTATGAATAGTTTTCTTCTGTGAAACTTTTTATTAGGGAGGTTACTCATAAATCATGAACACTAAGTCTGTAAGTTATGAAATCACTTCTTATTGTACTGTCCACCTTGACATATGGATTCAAAAGTATCACCACCTCTGGTGTGGGCACATATGATATGAAGATCCCACATATTTCAATGCATCAGGGAAGTCACCCTTGTCAGTGGAAACAATCAACCTCTTAACTTTTCCTGTGCATTTGGTATTGCTACCTAGTATCTCCTAAGTCGCATGCCGAGTCACAGACATCTTATCTTTTTTCTCTCCTTTCTCCCTTTCATCCATGAACTTCCAATAATCTCTTCTGAGATAACATCATTGAACATAACATAAACATCCATTTGGAAACTGATTGTGAAATTGGACTTTGATCATGACACCTCCACCTTCACCTCAAAGTCCAGATTCTTAGATCTGAGAAGATGGAGGTAACATGTCATTTTCCTTTTAAATCTTATTAATTTCTACATAAGAACCTTTAACTTGGATGTTAGAGAAGAAGAATACATTTAGCACTTACAAAAGTAAGAATGTTTACCTTCCTCGCAACCAGATCTTATATCCTATTATTCTATTAACCCAAATACAAATTTTTACCTCACCTTTTATTCATAAATAAACACTAGCAGTCTCTCTGTGGAAGATAACACATTCGAAATACAATGGATATCACGCAAGACTGATGACACCCCTGAAGGAAAACATGTCAGAAATCAGTATGTCACAGAACTGGACAGACTTGTAGTTGAGTGATAGCCAGCATGAGTTCTCCTGGAAAACTCTGGTCGACTCCATAGTTGACCTCTTTGAGTTTAACACATCCAGTTCTCTTTTTGTATGATTTTTTGTTGTTGTTGTGGGGGAAAGCAAGTGAGGCTAATCCTGGTACTGTCTAACCTTGCTAAATATTGTTGCTTTGAAAATTATTTATGGCCACTTATAGGGTTAGGGATTTCCGTAATAATAACCTCCTACTAGGCATGGGAGAGTTCATACTAGATACTGCACTATCTGTATTCAGTTTGCTACACTTTTATTTTGAGTCTGCAGTTGGTGACAGTAGTTATACTTTCAGACTGAAGATTATCTTAGTCCACATTGTTCAAGTTGTTTCCTGTTATATCGCTTTGCATGTAAAATAAAAAGATGCTCTGCCAAAAACTCATGTCCACATTTTAGTGAATTTTCCAAAATGACCTACTTTTCAAAAATATTTTCCAAACTGACCCACTTCGGAAACTAATTACCAAACTAACCCACTCACTGTTTGAAACAGCGGGTCTGGTTCGATTAGGGTCACTGTTTGAAACAGCGATTTAAGCCTTAGTGTTTTGAGACTTGGCAAGATTTCTCAGTGTTGGAGAAAATTCCTATAGCTAAACTCGCTATTTCATAGAACTAGTTTAGCTTTAGTATTTTGAGACTAGCCGAGATAGAAATTTTCTTCAAGTGTTGGAAAAAATTTCTATAACTAAACTCGCTGTTTCAAACAACGACATTAATTGAACTAGACTTGCTATTTTAAACAATGAGTCTAGTTCATGATCACTTTTCGAACAGCGAGTTTAGCTTTAGTGTTTTGTGACTTGGCAAGATTTCTCTACCTGTTGGAGAAAATTTCTATAACTAAACTCGTTGTTTCAAACAGTGAGTGTGTCATTTTGGTAATTAGTTTCGAAACTGGGTCAGTTTGGTAAATATTTTCGAAAAGTTTCTTTTTTGGGGAAAAAAATCCATGTTAGTCAGGAATATATCTTCTTTTTACACTTCTCATTGTAAAAGAGTTATTTTTTTCTTCCTCGTATACGTGCAGAAATGAGAACTTCTATGGAAATGATATTATTTGTTTATATACCATCAACAATAATGGAATTGAAGATGCACGTGTTCCAGTTTTTGTGGAGCCTATTAATGATCCTCCAATGATACATGCCCCTCAATTCATATTCCTAGGGGAAAAAGAAGCAAGTGAAGGAGTCCAGATCTTTGACAAACAAAGAGATGTCTTCGAGTTCTCAATTGGGGATGCCGACATTTTTAGTTTTCCAGGTATGGTGTGAATTTTTTTTTTGTTTTGAAAAAGTGAACTAAAATAAATGTCATGTTCAATCAAGAGCTGAGTTGAAACATGAAAGAACAAAAAGGATAAGTATGTTCAATTAGAAAATTGTTTATTCCAGCATCTTTATGGCATTTTTAAACTGATGAACGAAAATTTCTACCTTACTGATGTTTTCCTTATGTCAGTCATTCATATGCATTTGGTCTGAATGGTGATTTATGGGGAGTTGCACCTCAATTGATAAGTCTTAATATATTTTGAATGAGGGCTTGTAAATTTGAACATTGTGATAAGTTCCTTTAATCCTAGTATCCAAGCTGCTGTGTATAACTGTTTTTTCCCAGCATAGATACTTGCTGACAATTTCTACTGAGAAATGTTTTGAATAAACAATTTGACCATACTGCACCCGTGCATGCCATTCATTTAAAAATTACTATATGTTTCATCCAGCTCCTTTGTTTGAGCCAGGAACATGTCTTATACAATGGAATCCTGCCTAATCTAATCAGGTCAAACATAACGTGACCCAACCAGATCAAGTTCTGAATCCAGAACGTGGGTCAGGTTGAACAATAGATTCGGATGTTTATATTATGTGGAAAAAAGTTTTTTCTATTCATTTTCTAAGTTTTGTACGGAAAATGTTATATAAAGATTTTTTCTAGTAATTTAAGAAAGAGCTAAGAGCTAAATTCAAGTGGGAATATAGTGAAAGATGATAGGAATGATATGTTTAAGTGAATATTAATATACATTATGAATGATGAACGTAGGAAGTTTGCACCAATTCAAAATGGACTGTTTTTCTGACCAAGCTCAGTCCTTATTTCATAAAGATTTGATTATCCAATCTCAGAGACTGAATCCTTTCAAATGATTAATGCAAATCCAGGTTCTTTCATGATGCAAACAGTTTTGTTAATTACTGATCTTAGGTAGGATTTTTTTTTCCAGAAACATGGAAAAATTATAAAAGTATATTCTGTAGAACCAACTAAATCCAACATTTTGACAGCCTCATTTAAGCTAGTGAAAGAACTGAATCTGAAATACTCAGTATACTTGATTTAACTATTTTACAGGTAACAAGTCTCAGCTTGTGGTCACATTCTCAGTGGAAGTAGATGATGGGGCTTTGTCTACTAGTCTACCAGTTCATCTTATTAAGACAGCTGAACTGAAGAGTAGGATCACCAATCAGTGGCAGCCCCTTCAGACATTTGTTACCATTTCCAATCATTTCTTTCTTAAGGGGAAAGGAATTCGGTTTCAAGGGACGATCGGGGATTGCAACAGTGCAATGCAACGACTGTTTTATCATGTAAATCCTATGTCCTGCTATCGGATTAACATTGCCCCCCACTTTTTTCTTCTTTTCGCTTATAGAAGAAGCCAAAATATTAAATAGCACATCCTTTTCGATTAAAAGCTTGAAGCAGTTGCATTTTTGTAGGTATAAGTTGTTTTTCTCGTATTATTAACTATTTCAAAGCTAAAATGTTTTCACATATATAATTTAAAGTGCAAATGAAGTATAAATGTAAATGTTCTAAGTGAACTTTAAGTGTCCAAGATCTGCTACCTTTTAAGAGTTACTGGAAATTCCTGTAAATAAGCACCTCCCGGCATCAGAACAGATCTTCCCAGATTTGGAAGTGGTTTTGTGAACATATCGTTTTTACACTTTTCTTCTTTTCAGCTGTAACTACTAACTACTAACTTCTCCACATGCACTGCACTCTTGCCTTCTATAGCACTTCTGGTATGTTGTGAATAAGGCTAAGAATCAAAATGGCAATCATTTAACTTCATTAAAATCGTGACTCCTTATTGAAATGTTGTAGGAATGTTTCTGTAATCCTCAGAGTTGAATTTATTCAGAACTGTTATCTATCCCTTTCTCGATGATTTAATTCACTCTAGGAAATTTGGAGGATGCCTAGTCTTTTAGGATCATAACCGTATGTTTGATCTTTTGTAATTTCTCATGTTTAGATTTTTCTCCTACAACATTTTCTTCCCAGTACTTGAAAATTTATTGACTGCATAACATTTTGTTCCCTGGTACTTGAAATTTTGTAGACAGATCCCACAGAAAACAAAATTATAAAATGGAATCAAGTCCTTGTTATATTTATGTCCTATTAACAAATTTTGTTCTTGCTCACTTCAATATTTTGCCGTGCTGCCTGGAAATCGAGGGCATTAGGGCTGACATATCCTTTTTCTGCAGGGTACACAGACAGGTGCAATGCTGACAATAACTGTAAATGATTTGGGAAATTATGGTTGTTATCCAGATTGTACAAATTTGATGTCAGCTCCACTTTTTACCGAAGCTGCCGTAAATTTAATCAGAAGAAGATCAATTGGTTCATCCTCGTCACTTTGTAAGTGTCAGTAGGAAGTCATAAATAAGTGTTAATTCTTCCGCTTAGTAATATGTTGATATCTACTTGTATGCTTCAACACCTTGCTCAGTTTTATTTTAATTTCCGCATCCACCAATCTCTCACACTCTTTAATCTTTATCTTTACTCAAATCTCTCTCTGCCTACCTTTTGATAAGTTAAAAGCAAAACTAGAGATAGAATTTGTTTAATGACCATTTGATGCAAATGATGCAAATGATGCATAGTTCTGAAAGCTGTTATGAAATGAAGCTCTCACTAAGATTTAATGCTAATGAGAGGTGGCTTATTCTTACTAATCGTTGCTAATCTTTGCAGTAATTGGATCGATAATAGTCTTGGAGATTGTTCTGATGCTGCTTTTAGGTGGTGCACTTCTAGTCTTCATTTGCAAATGTATGAGTGCTCTTCATTTGGAGACAAGAGAGCACAACATTGACAACGGCGTAGAGCTTTCTGAGAGAAGAACCTCTTAACAGCAAATCAAACTATCTAAGGATGCTTCTCTAAGATTTCTTCACATCAGTCCTTGCTTATCTTAAGATGTTCTTTGAAGCAACTAGGTCTGTTTGTGTATGTTGTGTATCGCGAAACTTGGTTAGTTTCATTCCTGATTTTTTCTTTCTCAATCTGAACCTTTTTTTAGGCATCATGGAGAAGTCACCGAGAAACCATAGTGAAATGTATTTTGGGGACAACATATCATCTCTCTTTCCTTTCATTGACTGGAGCTGCCGTAAATGGGTCTAGGCAAATGCTGTAAACTTTGTATTTTAATATTTTTGAATTTGTTTAATTTTTTTTGGGTCTGTAGGCGTAATAGTTATAATAGATTTCGATACTCAAATCTTCCTATACTTGACGATACCTTCTCCTATATGCGAACAATTTCATACATTAGAAGCTGTTTATGCTTAGCTGAATTTCTCTGATGTATTTGTAGGAAGTTCGCCATCAACTAACACTGAATGGTTCTCCCGTATATGTTGCATAATAATGTTTCACTTTTACCTCAGAAATGGCGTCAATCATGTTTTATTCTTATTTGAAGATCGTTGTTGGAAAAATATATAGATCAAATGTTGCTTGGTGCAACTAGCAATCATTGGTTCGGAATAGACATGATGAATCTCAAAGTATGGTCCTTCGCTTCCCCATGGGTTGTTACCCTGAAGTGCAAACTCGAGAAGGTTCAGATGACAACAGTGAAGTCTGAATGAAAAGTTCCTTCGTTAAAAAGTGTTGATACGAAAAGTAGTGTTAGAAATAATTATATTTAAATTAAAAAAATTTCTAGTAAGTAAAAATACCTTTTTAAAGGTTAAATGCACCACTTTAGGTGTTTTAAGAAAAACATTGATTTTAAAAATAGTATTTTTGATTAAATACATTTTTAATTAAGTTTGCAACACATCTATTTTGAACAGAGGAGAATTTTTTTAAACCCGAAAGTACTCCATAAAAGCATTGCCAAACAATAGTAAGAAATGGTCATCCTCCAATTTTTTTTTTTTATCTTGCTAGGTCATCCTCAAGAAATCACTCTCAAAAAATTTAGCACAAAAATAACAAAGACCATCACCATCATTATGATCCTAAATCCTAATCTCCTTCATGCCAACAGTGAATGCGCACGGTGCACGTATTTATACGTCAAAATGCAAATTTCCTCTCTGCCTCTCAACCCAAATAAAAGTATAAAACCACCAGCCACATAATTCAGACTTTTTTCCCAAAATGACCCACTTTTTAAAAACATTTACCAAACTTACCCACTTTTGAAGCTATTTATCAAACTGACCAACTGGCTGCTGTCTCAAACAGCGAGTTATTTGAAAACAAGCTCGTTGTTTGAAATAGCGAGTGTAGGTATATGGATTTCTTCACTAATTTGAGATATCTCACGAAGTCAAAAGTTCTAAAGCTAGACTCGTGTTTCTAATAGCGAGCCCAATTTGAGATTTTTATAAACGCACTCTCTTTCTCTCACCTCTTCACTTCATCTCTCTCATTTCTCTTAATCATCTCTCCACTCTCACTCGCTATCTCCGAAACTGAAATCCCTAGCTCCTAAATTTGACCTCTTACCAACAAAATCCCTCCAAAAATTTCTTCTACTTCACTTTATCTCTCCCAACCCTCTCTCCTCACACTCTCATAACCGTAAACCCATCTTCCAAAACCCCCAAATTTCTTGATTTCGTTAAATGTAAAGAGGATTGTGAGGGAATCAAGTGCATTCATCTCATCCACATTCTCTACGCCATGTTCTCAATGCTCATAATTGCTCAATCTTCTCGATTATTGTTTTGAATGTATTATTTGTATAACCATTTTCTCGTGTACACTTGGGTAGGTTTTGTTTGTGATTAGATAATGACTCGTATATTCACTGCAATATGTACATGTATGGATTACAATATTTCTATTTGGTTCTATTTTGGTGGTGAAATAATTCATGACCCAAAACTAGGTTATTGTTATAGTGTCATTGAATATGAAAAAATTTGGGCACCCCGTTATATTACAATGGCAGAACTAGTCAAGAAATTTTATGAAGTTACTAATTGGGATAGAGATGAATGGAGTGTGAAAATTTTAGCTCGCTATGCATCAGAAAAAGGAGAAGGTCAATATTTTATGATAATGCCCGTAGATAATGAGAACGCTCTAAAGTCTATGAGTGCTAGGGCACTTGATCCCAATTATAGTTAGTCTGCATTGGATTTATATATTCAGTAAATCAAAATTATTAATGCTCAGCCACATGTTAATCACAGTTCAAGCTTCGTAATATTACAATGGCAGAACTAGTCGAGAAAGTTTATAAAGTTACTAATTGGGATAGAGATGAATGGAGTGTGAAAATTTTAGCTCGCTATGCATGGAGAAAAGGAGAAGGTCAATATTTTATGATAATTCCCGTAGCTAATGATAACGCTCTAAAGTCTATGATTGATAGGACACTTGTTCCCAATAATAGTTAGTTTGCATTAGAATTATATATTCAGTAAATCAAAATTATTAATGCTCAACCACATGTTAATCATAGTTCAAGCTTCATACATGAAGTGCTAACACATGAGATGACTTCTAACCCAGTTCATGAATCACATGCAATCACACCGTCCCCACAAGAAGACACATTCAAAAATACAGTTAGCCCAGATGCTACAGAATGTGAGTTGCCACGTCAACCTAATTCGATTCATGATTATGTTGAAAATGACATTATTTTTGAAATATTCAAAAATGCTACCGTTAACAACGAATTATTAGAATATGATGAAGAAGAGGAAGAAACGGACGATGAAGTTAATGAGAGTTTAGAAGTTGATGACGAAGTGGAAGATGAATATGTAATGAGGGGAATGTTAATGATGTGAATGCTAATGATGATTATGCTAATGTCAATGTTTATGTTATCGAGGAGATGACAGAAAGTGCGAGAGTAGATCAATTTCCATAAGAGTCGTGCGGTTCAACCAACGTGGACGAATTGTACATTGGGCAGGAGTTTCAAAGTAAAGAAAATATCCAACAGGCAGTGAATATGTACTATATCAAGAAACATCGAGAATTTGTCACATTGAAATCTACCCCTACCTTATATACTGTGAAATTTAAATTGACGCATAGGAAATACCCTTGAGGAGATGGCACAAATTTTCTCAGTCGTAAGTGAGGGCAGTTGCCCGCAGAGATTACGTGCAATTGTTCCAAAAGGTGGGACAAATTTCGTGGTGAAGAAAATAGTAGAGCCGCATACATGTTTGAATCCCACGTTGAATCAAGATCACTGTAAAGTTGATGCTAAACTTGTATGCAATCTGATTGTAAATGTTGTGAAGGCTGAGATAGGAATAACACCACGAGCCATAATTGAGATAGTCAAGCTACAATGCAGTTATCAGATTTCGTATAGGAAGGATTGAATTGCAAAATAAAAATTTATTGAGAGGCTGTTCGGTTCCTTTGAAGAAGCATATACTAAGTTGTCTTATTTTATATTCGCAATATAAGCAGCGAATCCAGGAACCATTGTCCATTGCGATAAGTATGAGTAGTTCCGGCGAGGAAACATTCAATGGAGTATTTTAGGCATTTGGTGTTTCGATTGAAGGCATGTAGACTCGTTATTTGTGTTGATGGAACACACTTGTATGAAAAATACAAGGGTTTTTGTTGATAGCGGTTTCACTAGACGCGAATGATAGCTTGTTTCCATTTACCTTTACAATAGTTGATGGAGAGTGTGTATACTTGGACATGGTTCATAAGCTGTATTCATTTTTTGTCACTGATCAGTTTAGATTATGTGTTATTTTGGCCGCCATGAAAATGCAAAACGGAGCATGGAACGAGCCACATGCATATCATCGTTATTGTATGCGATATTTTGCTATAAATTTCTTTACCAAATTTGGTAGTAAGGCTCTGAGGAAAAAAGCTAAAATTGTAGCATGTCAAAACCAACCCAAAAAGTTTCATACCAAACTTGCAGAGCTTGAAACTATTAATGTGGAGGCGGCTACTTGGTTGAAAGAGAATACGTGACTGCATGGATGCATGGGCAAGGTGGCGTGCCCCCAAAAAGTGCACTCCTTTGATTGTACATCCACACGGATTTTGAACGATGTTGCGCTTGCAAGATCAAGAGTCTTGTGTCGAGAGAACTGAGACCTTCAAGTGGAACATAAGATAATAAAGACGGACCCGACTCATTTGGTGAAGAAGACGGATTAGGTAATACCCACACCGTAAATACACAATAAGCATCGATGTAACATAAATCATTATAATGATGCAAACTCAAATTTATCTCAGAAAGATAATCTTACATTTGTACGTCCGGTTTCAACACCGTGACCACTACGAACTAGAGGTCGTCTTCCGCGAGTTCACAGACCTCGTCCTCGGCCACTTGGGTGTATGCATAATTCGATGTGTTCCTCAAAATTTATTAATATTTGTTAATTGCATGATAGACAAGACATTCATAATATAACTAAATGAATAATACCAACCTGTGGTCTACTGCTCGATCCTTCTTGAAGATTAACCCCATCCCCCGTTTGTGCCATTTGTATCAACAATTGGTACACTACATGGAAATATTGTGTTTCAATATAGTATATTTCAATACTTTAAATAACGAAAGCAAATAACAAATCCAAAATTCAAGTCTTATTCACATCAACTCCACTAAATATGCATATCTTATAGGAATGATGTTCAACAAAATTTAGATATAATATATACATATAATTTAAGAAGTTAAACAAGCACATATCATTATCAACAATTCAACACCACTTAACTAACAAATTAACCCATTCAACACCCCTTGCTAAACTAAAACTAGAAAAACATTAAATCATTATGAACAATTCAATCAAGAATGAATAATTATCAACAATCCATTGATCCCACAAACCCAATACAATAACCCATTATCCGACAACCACATTTATCATTCTAACATTCTAACATTCTAATAATGTACATTAGCAACAATTTAATCAACAAGCTAGTTCATCCCACTAATCAAATCCGACCATCCAATTCTCACTACACCAATTCGGAAATTCCAATCCAACAACACCAATTATCAACATTACAATCTACCAAACTCACTCTCAAAATTATTCCAAAAGCAAATGAGTGAACACATACCGTACAATGGATGGGTGCTTTAGGATGTACTGGACTCAATGGCGTAGAGTATGTGAATGAGATGAATGCACTTGATTCTGACGCAAACCTCTTTAGATTTCATGTAATCCCTAAATATAGGGATTTTAGGGTTTTGAGAGTGGGAATCGAGAGGGTTGGGAGGGATAAAGTGAAGTGAAAGAGATTCTGAAGGGATTTTGTGGGTGATAGGTCGAATTTGGTAGAGTAGGATTTTGGGTTTCGGAGTTAGGAGTGAGAGTGGAGAGATGAAGGAGAAAGCTGAAGTGAAGAGATGAGAAAGAAAGTGCGATTTAAAAAAAAAAAAAAAAACCCTCAAACGACACTTACTATCTCCAATAGCAAGTGTGGTACAACTAAACTCGTTATTGGAGACATCGGAGTGTGGTTTGGAGTATTTTCACTTTACCAGATTTCTCCAAATATTGTATAAATCCCTATATATACACTCGCTTTCTCAAACAACAAGTTTGTTTTCAAATAACTGGCTGTTTCCTGTATGAGATAGCGAGTAGGTCAATTTGATAAATAGTTTCGAAATTGGGTCCGCGGGTTAAATATTTTCAAAAAGTGGGTAATTTTGGAAAAAATTCCAGAATTCTACTCCATCCCCAAAACAAAACACCCCTAAAAAAAAAAAAAATCAAAAGTCAAAATCACTAAAAAAAAATGGAACTCTCATCTGACAAACTGAAGGAATTCGACGGATCGAGCCCGAACAAGCCCATCTACCTCGCCGTCCGAGGCACGATCTACGACGTCACGACCGCCAACAGCTTCTACGGGCCCGGTGGGCCCTACGCCCTCTTCGCTGGCCGCGAGTCGGCCCGGGCCCTGGCCAAGATGAGCAAGAACGAGGCTGACGTCAACGGCAACGTGGATGACCTCAGCGAGAAGGAGATGGGCGTGCTTCAGGATTGGGAGAAGAAGTTCCAAGCTAAGTACCCTGTCGTTGGCCGCCTCATCTCTTACAATTAGCTAATTATTATCATTAATTAAGTAATTAAGGAAGCCGCCGGCCCTATGTCTACGTTTGATTATGATTGTGAAGACGTGTTTGATCCTTGATTGTTGTGTTGTTAATAAATCCCCCGGATTTATTTAAGTATGCTGGAATCTAAGAATACGAACTTTTTCGTACTAGTGTGTGTGTAGTTGGTTGTTGCTTGTTCATTATTGTCGATCAACTTCCGATATGATTGTATGAATTGTGCAGATTAGGATGATTAGTGTTGGTAGGGTGCGCTTGATTATATCTAGTGTGGTCGTTGGTGGGTTCAGTATGATTTGGAGAATGGATAGAGGATTATGCGTGAGCTATATATATATATAAAATATCAATATAAAGTTAGATCAAATAAGAAGAAGCTGATTATGAAGTCTTAACACATGGCTGAACTGACTAAGGTGAGCGTTGTATGCACCAGAAGAGGGGTGGTGGATGATCCATTCTATGCTAGAAAAATGTAGTTGAGGAGTTTTGAAGGGCATGTCTGCGGTACAATTTGAGGAGTGATTTTTTTTATATATACAAATTATTGTTACACGGAAGTTGTAGTTTCAAATTGGCGTTCATATTTCAAAGTTAGTATTCGTATGATTCTTACAAGATTGACTCTGTTGTGCTAAAATTAGTAACTAAAACTAAGGCGTTTATTACATGGGATATTCTCCACTGAAGTAGCGACAAGCTAACGACAATCTCACTTTTCCATCTTGCTTTTGCTTCTTGTTTTCAGTTTCTTACGGTTATTCAATGACCTTTCGTCCTGCGATAAATTCTCTCATCTTTCCCCATGTATCTTGCATGAGTCAGAATCCTTTCGATTGATAGAAAATACTTGTTTATGTTCAGCCCGGAGAGAGCATAATTTGTGACGTTCAATTGTTGATGTATATTATGTTATATATTGTTAATAAAACATTGCAGAAGTAAGCAATCCACTAAATGTTTGTGAAACTTGTTATTTGAAGAGGATTTGTTTGCGTACTATACTTTTGATGATTACAATAGGCATGTTGATTTTCATTACTAAGTGCAGGAATTATGAGTTTCTGTAGGGCTGTAAATCGGACCGGACGGGATCGGACAACTATATGTTCAGGCTCGGACCGAAATTCTACTCGGACGGGCTTATGTCCGACTCGGTCTAGGTCGGACAAAATTTGTATAGTCCGGACTCGGTTCGATAAAGCATCGGACCGTAATAATACTTGGACGGACATATGTCCTGCTCGAGCTCAGTAAAGAATTGGACCTAATAATTTGTTCAAGTTCGGTTCGTATAACAGTTCGGACGGTCCACGGTCGGACCATTTCTCAAGCCGGACGGACGACGGACCGTCCTGTTCATTTTACACCCCTAAGTTTCTGGCATGTGAGTTACCATAGAGATTTTGACCGCAGTTGAGCCTTGATGTTGCTTAACTAAATGTGCACATTGCGGTAGTCCTGAATGATGCAAGAGAACCCAAAGGAGAACTAGGGATTTACCCTAACGAGAGGATGAACCTCTTATTACTTGGTAACGCCTGTCATAGCCGGTAGGAAAGATGTCTAATACGGTTTTAGAAAGGTATAAATCACCTGTCTCGTGTTTTTTGTTAACTCGTATGGACTTGTTACTTAGTGAGATGTTGAGTTGGCTGACCCACAATGGTTGATGTGTCAGTTCAAGGACTATAACATTGGTTCAATTTTTGTAGGCTTAATGAATAATTTGATGTTAACTAGATGGCACTGGTTTTATTTGAAATTCATTGAATTCTTGGTCGCGATAAAGAAAATTCCTCTCTTAGCGATAAATTGTTTGCCACTACTTTTTTGTGGATTCAAGAAAATTTGTAGCTTAGTTCATCAATTTTGGGTGGATGAAAAGATGAATAATTCAATTTTATTTTATCTTGTTAAAGCATTTTGGTCTTTGTTTAGATTTAGGAAAAGGGTTCTGCATAGAATTGTATAAGTAGAACAAATGTGCACATCTGTAACTGTAAACTTGTATCTTTTGTTAGCGAGATGTCATATAATATCATATAATATGTTTACGATAACATGAATTATGTGGATGTATGGAAATAGGCAGGTGCTGCATGAGATGCTCGTTGTAAATGATAGTATGTAGATTGTTAAGCTTTGAGATAATCTAAACCATGTACCTAAATTTTGAATTTTGGATTCTTTCAAATGTGGATCCTATAATTTTTGGCAGCTTATCTCATTTTGTTCAGTATCTTGCGTTAATGTAACACTGTTTTGGTTTGTGAGAAATGGCGATGAGATTTATAAGGTTTAGGTGTCAGAGTTGCCTGTTTCCAATTTTCTTTCAGATTAGAACCCAACTCTCTCTCTCTCTCTCTCTCATTTTGTTTTTGTATTTTTTGGCCAGCCTTTCTCTTTCATTACATGACCTCCAACTTCAATTTAACTAACAATGGCAAACAAGAAACAATGCAAGATTACACTACAGACAAAGGATGTCACAAAATTTGAAGTCGAGAAAGACATGGCTTTCCAATCCGGGACGATCATGGAGTTGATCGTCGGGTCAGGCTATGATAATGGCATTCTTCTTCTCCCCAATGTGAGTGCCCCAACTCTTGAAAATGTGATCGAGCTGTGGAAGTAGCGACAATCGGGAGTTGCCGAAAGATTGATGCCAAATTTTGCAAAGCATTTCCTGAAAAAAGAAATTTATAAGGAGTTCTTGGATGTGGATGAAGTGATGGAGTTGGCAATGGCGGTGAACTATCTTGATTGCCCGGGTGAACTATCTTGATTGCCCGGAGTTGATCGATATTAAGCGAAAGATGGTCGAAGAAATTACACCTGATGCTGCTGCTTCCTACTTTGGCTTGAGATTTGAGATGACTGGTGATATATGAATTAAGTCTACTAAGAGCATCCACAATCGTTAGCTATATTTGCCAATTTCTCATTTTTTGAGAAAGTTGGTACTGCAGTCGTTTATGGCAAAATAGCTACAGTCGTTTCTCATTTATGAGAAACCAAATTGCGATTCTCAAATTATAAGAGACGAGATAACTTATTTCGTCCCAAATTTTTTTAATTTTTTAATGGGATCAGACGAGACTTGTTGTTTCGTCTGACAATTTTTTTTTAATTGATCGGACGGTACAACATGTACCGTCTGAAAAAAAATCTGCTGAAAAGAGACATGTTGTCACGTCTTAAGTAATTTTTGCTTGGACATGTCCCGTCCAGCAAAAGGGGGAATTAATTAGGTGTGAAGTAGGTTTAGTGGGGAATTAATTAGGTTTTAGGTTATATTATATTATTTAATTTATTTAATTAACCTATTTTAATATCTAATCACTAATTAATTAATTCTATAAAAAAAATCAACCGGACGAAACATGTCTCGTCTTTATCAAATTTTAGCAACTAAAATTTTAGCAAATAATCATTTCAGAGAAAATCTCTTTTTTCTATTAGTGTAGATGTCATTTTTTAAATAATGAGAAACACCATTGTGGATGCTCTAACTGCTTTATGGTTTTTATCTTATTTTGGTTTTTTGTGTAAAGATTACATATTGTGATATTATTTCTTATGACAAAGTTTTGATAAGTTAGTCTTGTTCTTCTCAATGTGGCAATTTTAGGGTTATGAGAGGTATTTTCCTATTTATTTTATTTTTTGTTTTTCAAAAAAATAAAAAATCAAATTTATACATGTAGGGTGAACCGTAGGTCGGCCCACAGTTCTCCGGGCCCGATCAACCAGGCCCATTTATGACCCAGATTAATACGGGTCGGGTTCATCCATTGCCATCCTAACTCCAATTCCGGTTCCTATATAGTATTCTCAAAATACTGATATTAAATACCCTTCATCAAATTAACATCCAACTTATTCCTAAGATGGCAAACAAGAAGCCCTGCAAGTTTATACTACAAACAGAGGACGGCACGAAATTTGAAGTGGATGAAGACGTGGTTTTGCAATCGGGGACAATGATGGAGTTACTCGTCGAAGGTGGTGATCACGGTGGCATCGTTCATGTCCCCAATGTGACTGCACCAATTTTGGAATATGTCATCGAGTTGTGGAAGTTGCGACAGTCCGGAATTGCCAATAGATTGTTGCCAGAGTATGCAAAGCTTTTCTTGAAAAAAGAAATTTACATGGAGCCCCTGGAAGTGGATGAAGTGATGGAATTGGCGATGGCGGTGAACTATCTTGATTGTAGGGAGTTGATCGATATTACCCGAAAGATGGTCGAAGAAATTAGACCTTATGATGCTGCTTCCTACTTAGGCTTGAGGGATTAGATGACTCATTGTATATGGATTACGGCTACCTTTATTATGGATTTTTTTTTTCTTTCTCTTTCTTTCTTCTTTTTTTTGTGTTTAGTAGTATAGATATTGTGATACAAAGAAAAGAAAAGAAAAGAAAAGAAAAGAAAAAGACTAATATTTCTTACTTGTACTTTTTCATTGAGTATTGAGTTACAAACTTATTATAATTAGTTTATGTTCTTGTTTTCGTTTCCTTTTTTTCTCATTTATTTATTATTACATGTACCATACCTATTCCATATCTTATTAGAAGTTGCATACATTATTAGGGGGATTTTTTTTTAATATGCCACTTTCCGAAAATATATGCAGAAAGAGAACAGTTGCCAAAGTATTTATACATGTGAACTCAACAACTAAACTCGCCGTTTCGAACGGCGAGTTTAGTTGTTTCATGCTTGCCGTTGGGACACGGCCGTTCCCAATGGCGAGTTCAGTTCAAAATTTTCAATGAAGACTTGCCGTTCCCAATGACGAGGATATTTACATTAGACTCGCTATTGGGAATAATGAGTTTAGTTCAAAATTTTCAATAAAGACTCACTGTTCCCAACGGCGAGGACATTTACACTAGACTCGCTATTGGGAATAACGAGTTTAGTTCAAAATTTTCAATAAAGACTCGCCGTTCCCAACGGTGAGGACATTTATACTGGACCCGCTGTTGGGAACGGCGAGGATGTAGAAAATTTCACAGAGAGTGAAACACTCTATTGGACTTAGTGATTTTTCAAAAACAAACTCAATAGAATTTTTTTTTTGAACTAAACTCGCCGTTCCCAATAACGAGTCTAGTGTAAATGTCATCGCCGTTGGGAACGGTGAGTCTTAAAAAAAAAAAAAAAAGTTCCCAATAGCGAGTCCAGTGTTAATGTCCTCTCCGTTGGGAACCGCGAGTCTTCTCCCCCTCCCCCCCCTCCCAAAAAAAGTACTAAACTCGTCGTTTCCAACAACGAGCCTAGTGTAAATGTTCTCGCTATTGGGAACGACGAGCATGAAACAACTAAACTTGCCGTTGGGAACGGCGAGTTTAGTTGTTGAGTCCACGTGCGCAAATACTTTGGCAACTGTCATCTTTCTTCAAATATTTTCGAAAAGTGGCATAAATTTTTTTTTCTACATTAGGGTCTGCGTGAGAGGTATTTTCCCATTTATTTTACTAGTATTTTACATGTGCGATGCACGTCTTAATAAATATAGTTTTTTTAAAGTAAAAATATAGACGTCGTCTGGGTTTGAACCTAAATTCTCTTTTATAATAGTTATGCACGTGTGTTGCACGCGTTGGTAGATTTACAAATGACACTAAGAGCATCTGTAGTCGTTTGCCAAATATCGATAAAATGGATATTTGGCTGAGAAACGTGCTACACTCGTTTGCCAAATATCCATTTTATCGATAATTCGCTACAGTCGTGTGCCATAAATGAGAATCGTTTTGAGAATTATCCATATTTGAGCGACGGCACTTCGAGTGCCATCCCACCCAAAAAATAAATTTTTTTCCGTCGGACAAGTGCCGTCCCTTGATTTTTTTTTTTCAATTAAAATACCCCCCAAATCCCATCAGACGGCACATGAAGTGCCGTCCTTTGAAGAAAAAAAAAATTCCAGCTCAAGCCCAAATTCCTCGGACGGCACATGAGGTTTTTGTAATTTTCAATTTTTTTTTGCAATTTTTAAATTTTTTTTGCAATTTCTGAAATGTTTTTGTAATTTTTTTCGTAATTTCTAAAATGTTTTTGTAATTTTTTATTTACGAAATTTTCCAATTATGTCGGACGGCACATGAAGTGCCGTCCGGGTTTTTTTGCAATTTTTTATTTGTTTTTGCAATTTCTGAAATGTTTTTGTAAATTCTGAAATGTTTTTGTATTTTTTTGTAATTTTTTCGTAATTTCTGAAATATTTTTGTAATTTTTTATTTGCATCCCGAGGACGAATTTTTTCATATGTGTCGGACGGCACTTCGAGTGCCGTCCCTCCCTTCCGCTTTAATTTTTTTTGTTTTTTATTCCTCCGACGGCACTTCATGTGCCGTCGCTTTAAAAATAGCTTTCAACGACTGCAGCAAAACTTCGATTCCTATTTCTATTTATCCATATATGCATATTTTTCACTTCAACGACTACAAATGCTCTATGGCCTTCTTATAATATTAGAGATTAGAGATTAGAGATAATGTACGTGTGATGCACATCTAAAAAAAATAAAATCATCAAATTAAATGAATATATATCAAATAAGGAAAAAAATACTTTATATTTGAATGTTTTGATTTGGGCTACACGTGCAGTGCATATTTATATTTGTTGGATATAGTTTGAACGTATATTATACACGTTTATATAGTTACAAAGTTAGAATTTGTTTGTTACAAATCCCAACTCACCCATTAAAATAGTAGTAGAGATTATTTATTATTATTATTTTTTTCCAAATGTAAATAGCAAATTAAAAAAATAAGCAGTGCCCCTGTTCTGGGCCTTAGATAGGCCAACAATCTCTGGGCCTGTGCTCCATAATCCTGACCTAGGCCTGTGAGCCCAACCCTGGTTGTACCCAGGCCAATTTAAGGCCATTTTGATATCTCTTTATTTAGATTTTATGTTTTGCTAGTCAGATAAATTCAAACACCCCCCCCCCCCCCCCCCCCCCCAAATGCTGACACTTCTTTTAAAAAAAAATATAAAAAGTAAAGTAAAAAAAAAACCCTTAAATTTAAAAATACATAGACCAATGAGCAATATCTTGGGTGGTATTTGGTTTGAAGATGAAATTATGGCTAGCTTGAAATGTCGGGTTCAAAACTTGGACATCTCCAAAACTCAAAAATATAAAATGTATATAGTGGATAAGGGAAAAAAACTGGGACAGGAATTAAGAAATAGCATGAAAAAAGTGTGCCATGGATTTCCCCTTATTCTCCTCAAGGACCATGCACGCACCCTAACAGAATTTTCTCGGATCTTGGAAAGTTTTTTTTTTTAGGAAAAAGGTGGAATAAGGCCACTCTGTTTCATTAATAAGAAATTAACAGAACAACCCCAGCATGCTGGAGCAAGTTACAACCTACAGACAGAAAAAAAAAATATGAAGCGACATGACCAGTACATATAATCAGCTCTCACTCTAATCTACGAGGACCAACTAATTGTATGTCCGTCAGACAAGCTTCGAGCACCCACCTCCACGGCACGCGCCCACCCACCTGAAGTAAATCCTGTGGGGTTTAAAAATTTGCCGCTTCCCTCCTTCTACCTCATCAACGTCACATTAAACATGGCCCAATCGGAGTCGCACCCAAAAGGAAAGTCGTCGCAAAAAACTCTTACTAACCCTAATCACGGACACAGTCTAAGAGACAACAAAACATACTAATTCCACTATTATTTTATTCAATAGAATTATCTAAGTTAGGCATGAAAATTTATACATATACTAGATTTGCCCGTGGGCACGTGCCTACGGCACGTCTTTAGAACGATACAGCATATGAAAAGCCTTGTAAACAGTAAACAAACAATTATATAGCTCAAGTTTGAATAGTATGACAATAATTAGTTGTAAATAAAAGTTCATGTTTTCATTAGTATATGTTAAAAAATAATTATAAATTGGGGTATAAAAGTCTATGTTTTCACACTATATATAGAGAGAGAGAATTAAATAAATAAAGGAATTGTTTTGGGATTTGAATTTGAGTTTGGGGGAGAAACTTTTGGGGGGAATGTGTTTTGTGATGTTAGATCTGGACCTTTGATTTTGGGGATTGAAGAAGAGCCACTTGATAGCTTTCTTTGTGTTTTATTATATAGACTAGATTTGCCCGTGGGTGTGCCTACGGCACGTCTTCGGAACGATACAACATATGAAAGTCTTGTAAACAGTAAAATAACGATTATGTAGCTCAAATTTAAATTGTAAAGCAATAATTAGTTGTAAATAAAAGTCCATGTTTCCATTAGTATATGTTGAAAAATAATTATAAATGGGGATGTAAAATCCAACTTCTTAGAACTTTGAGTGTGGAAAATGATGAAATTTAACTATTGATGAGATATTTGTTATTTTCAATGTAACATGAGTAATAAAAAATACATAAAAAATTAGAAAATTTACAAACCTGAAATCTGAAAATATAAATTTATGAGAAAATAGAGAGAGAATGAGAGAGAGAAATATATAAATAAATAAATAAATAAAGGAGTTGTTTTGGGAATTGAATTTGAGTTTTGAGAGAAATTTTTGGACGGGAAAATATGTTTTGTGAAGTTAGATTTAGACAATTGATTTCAACCCTGTTGAACGAGAGTCACTTGATATCTTTCTTTGTGTTTTATTATATAGATTAGTTAGCCTCGAAAAAAAAACGTAACTTATAGATAATTCAGTTCTAATGTGGAGGCAGAGACATCCTAGGTACATTCAGGCTGCATCTTTGTTTCAAACAAATCCTAATATTTAAGAATTCAAATGAAAGAAAAGATTCCAAATCAAAACGAAAAGTCAGAACCTTCTGTTATATATAGAAAAGGAAGAAACCAATGAAATCAAAAGTTCATGCAATCAAACAATACAAACCCTAATTAGAACTAACCAAAAGGAGACAAGAGAATAAATTAGGCGATGTTGTTTCACACCTATGGAGCAACAGGTGGCCTTTTGGCTCTGCACTGCTCAGACACCTTCTTCCTCAAATAGTATGAGTGGTGTGGGTGATCAGGAGAGAGGAACCCCCACCGTTTGTAGTTCTTCGAAATCCTAAGAAGCCTCACAAAAACTCTCTCACCAATTTCTCCGCCCTCGGTTGCAATGTAATATGCAATCCTATCTATGTGTTCTCGATCCTCCAAGGTTAATCGCGCCATTGATGATCCATCATCTTCGCCATAGTGATGATGCCTCATTAGAATCTATTTATTTGTATTTATGATGATAATAATATGAGAAAGATTGAGATACAACGTAGGAAGGGATATATATGGAGGGGGTCGGATTAGGATCCGGGTTTGTTGGGTGCGTTCAGGATTCTAGGAGTCTTTTGAGGATGGTACTTAATTATGTGGTTTTGAAGTTTTTGAAAGGGATGATCAAACTGTTAATGCTATTTCCTATTCTGAAACATTATATGGTACTCCATATCGCATTTATTTATTGCACATTATTTTTTGCTTTTCTTTTTGTTCAATTCAATTTATAGCATGAACATAAACCATCAAGTGCATGGGTTCTTTCCTCATATGGTGTAACACCTCCGCAAAATTGAGTAATTACAATTTTGTCCTACATGTGTTACTCACATATATTTTGTACTGTTACGAGTACTATCGGTAACGTATTTTAATATAAATATCATACATATTTTGTACTCTGATTATTTATATATTTTCCGTCCTCTCAAAATTCATTTTTATCTTATTTTGAGCCAACTCAAATATTAATTTTAATCTTTGTGTTTTTACGTGCATCGCATGTGCTTTCAATGCACGTGTCGATTACGTATATTTTACCGTTATATGAAATATCCGTAATATTATCAATATAAATATTTTTATGTATGTGATTTTTCGATTGTTTATAAACATTCATCTCTTGCTCAAATTCATTTTTTATTTGAATATTTATTGATACGTGCAACGCACGTGTTTGCAGTGCATGTGTTAGCTGTATTCTTTTTTTTTTTCAAATTAGAATTTATAAAGTGTGTATATTTATTTTTATTTCTGCATGAAACATTTTGTTATAATTAATTTAAACTAGTTTTTATTAAATCTATATTAAAATGTGTAACATATGCATTCATATTAAATTAAAACTCCTAAAATTTTAGTGTGTATTTCATGTGCACACACAAAGCATGTGCACATGTTCTAGCCACTAAAGTGGCCAGCCATGTATTAGAGAGGGAAAGAGATCGTATTTAAAATTAAATTGGATTAGTAGGTAGTTATTTGATTTAGTGGTTGGTTATTTCAACTCCCCATTTACACCCCCTTATAAAAACACCCTCCTCTCCCATTTCCGGCCTAGAAAAGAAAAAAAATGGGAAAACCAAGAAATAAGTTAAAAGTCTTACCTTGGGTCTCTTTGTTGAGGAGTTTTGGAGCTTGGAAATTTGGAAAGCTAGGAGGTGATTCTAGGAGTTCTTCGTGCATCAAGAACGAGGTGAGTATTTCTCCAACTTTCTAATATAATTTTATTAGTAGAATGCTAGATTCTAGAATATATATGTGTGAATTTTTCGAAGTATGATAACTGATATAGATTGAGTATTCATGTTTAGTTTATGTGTTTTTGATTAAATGTGTGAAATTATGATATGATTGATTTGAGGACATTTTTACAAGTTTCTGTTTTAAGTTTTAGTTTCCCTTCAGAAAATCATATCTATTTAACTTGATGAATCTAGAGCTAAAAATTTTATATGAGCACCTCGTATATGTCAGTACATCTCCTTAAAATTTCATAATATTTGGATGTCGTTCACTATTTTAATAAAATCTAAACTTATGACTGGTTGGCAGTTTGGCTAGTTGCTGGAAATTTGTATACATTTCAGTTTTTTATCTTTTCTGCATCTTAGATGCCATATTTTGAGAAAGGTCAAAACTAAGAAGTTAAAGTAGACTCGTTAACCTTCCTTTAGAGTCTAAGAAATCAATTTTCCATGAAGAAAAGAATTTATAACAAATTTTACAAGCTTGAACAAGTGGCAGTACTTTAACTGTAGTAGAGTCTGTATAGCAATTCGACCCTACTGTAGATTTTGAAGAATTCAAGATTATAGACGCAATATTTTGGATAAACTTATAACCACAAAGTTATAGTAGACTTTTGTACCTTTAATTTGAGCTAAGGAACATAAAGCTTCATGAAGCATAAAATTTTCTATGATTTTTACAAGTAACATGAGCTGCAGTTTTCGGATTTTGAACCTACTGTTATGCAAATAAATTTAGACAAAGTAATTGAGAATGAATTTAGATGATCTTAACTACAAAGTTGTAGTAGACTCGTTTATGTTTTCTATGAAACAGAGAAATCTATTTTTGTAGTAGTACTGGAATTTATATAATTTATACAATACCATTGGGTTGCTGACTCTAGTTGAACATTCAAATAGTGGATTATATATATATATATATATATATATATATATATATATATATATGTTGTTACATTGAAAAGAAGTTGATAGAGAAATATGCTTGGAGTATTGGTTAGTGCATGTGGCCTAGGATCTTTAAGATTGTAGGTTTGAGTCTTGATGAGGTCGAATTTGGTTGTATTTACTGTTTTTGAGTATATTGAAAATATAAATTGATTTCTCGGAAAATATTTTGGTGGTAATTTGTACAAATATTTTTGGGTTAATTTCCCACTTAGATAAAGGATTAAACACATATTTGGTGATTGGATTTGAAAGATTTGAATAGAGATGATTTTAAAGGACATTAGTATATTGGAGAATTAAGATTTGATGAAAATTGGTACAAATATTTTGAATTAAATTTCAAATTATAATGAACAATTTTTGTATAGATTTTGGTAATTTGAATTAAATTACTAGAGCAGAGATGATGTTGATTGAATTGAGGCGTTTGAAGTCCTATTGTAACAGTTTAGAAAGTTTTATTTAGTTATTTGAGAAATGGACAAGAGATGAATTGAGTATATGAATGAATGAAATTTGTAATGATTATAAAAAAGGGTTATGGATTACCTAGAAAGTTTATGAATTTTGGAATATGTGGATTCTAGAGGCTGAGCGAGACCGAGAGTACCGGCAAAATTGAGATTATGAAAGTTTGAGAAGTGGCCAGTACGGGCTAATATTCTCATGTGTTGATTTAATTCTGGTAGGGTAAGCTAGCTCTAGGTGGCAATTATCTATATTTGAACTTAAAGACAGACACTAGGTGGAGTTATGGCTGAAAATAATGACGAACATGTCCGGTAAAGAGCTTGTGGTTCCTAGGGGTTCGGGACACGACCGAGGATACACCCGGTAAATCTACATGTGTGGCTTAGGGGTAGCCGCTGAGATCGATAAATGGCCGGTAATGGACTGCGGTCCCTAGAAATGTTCACGACTGAGGATATGCCGGGTAAATCTACATGTGTGGATTAGGGGTATGCCTGTTCTGTTTGTGAAATGGTCGGTAAAGAACTTGAGGTTCCTAGGAATGTTCGGGACGGACAGGATACGCCCGGTAAATCCACTAAAGTGGGCTAGGGATAGGTCTGGTTCGTAGTTGCGGTAGATCGACGTGGCTAAGGATGTGCCCGGTAAATCCACGATGTGTGGGCTAGGGGTATGCCGGTAAGGTCCAATATCATGGGGGTGCGACTCACACGTAATTACGCGTTGGAGTATAGTCGGTTAGGTTGCATGACATGGGATTTAACCCTATAATGAGGAGAACGTTAAGGGCTTGCTCTCGGACCTATATAGTATGGGATGCATAGAATCCAAACAAGTGTGCATTAGTGTGCATTGTGTGCATTTGTTGCTTTATTGGATACTTGTTTTATGCCATTGTTTTATGCATTTTATTTTTGTTTCATGACATACACTTATACACTTAAATTAGATTTACTATCTATTTTTATTCATCTTTTTCATTATTGTTTTTGTGCATCAAATTTGTGATTGTTAAAGTTGAGGATCGTTGTATTATAGTCTTGAGTCAATTGCATTCAACTAACGTGCTGACAGTTTCCTAGTTGCAGGATTGGATTTGGCATGGATTTCAAGTCACTGTAAGAGATGTTACAAGATTGAAGAGCTTTCATTATCATATGTGTATTGTACTTATTTATTTCCGCTGTGCTATTGTAAATAACGATGTTGTAAATGAAAAGTTTTAAATTCCTTGTATTTTTGTACGAATTTGAAGTAAAATATTTTGTTTTGTGCTATGAATTACATATGTTTAGAATTCGGGGCGTTACATATGGATGGGGAAGAGTTTAATGTGCTCAAAAGCTTTTCTACAACGAGTTATTTAAGGGGATCTCTCTCTCTCTTTTAAGAAAAAGATGAACCTAAAAGATTATACTCCCTCTAATGAGGGTAAAAATAGCAGACGATCTACATTGCTCGATCAATGCACGAATCTCGAGGAGATATGACAATCGCCTGTGGACCAACTATGGGCCCATCACCCAAGTCAAACCCAAAGTGGACCGGGTCGCATCCTCTAAATAGGGGACCCGATAATATTCCCTAATCAGGTTCCCACACCTATAAATACAGCCATACCACTACAGTAACCAAGTAATCACAATTTCGCCACTTAAATTTTCTCTTAATCCTATGGTTATTGACTTTAGTGTTGGAGAGTCTATCGCCAGGAGTCCTCCCGGTGTTTCAGACTTTCTTGCAGGTGTCTGACGACAGTTGAACCACCCAGATCCACCCAAATCTATCACATCAGCCTCACAGCCGAGTTAGATCGGAGGCCAAGATCTGAGTTTTCTCTTCCCCAAAAGAACTCACATTATCTGTTGCTTCCACACCCTAAAACAAGCAGCATCAGATTGGCACCGTCTGTGGGAACGCAGATCCGAGCCTCTTTTTCAGACCCCGTTCCATGACAGATGCTCCCTATGGCTCCCAAAGCCAAGAAGACTCCACCCGGGGGGTCGTCCGTTTGACCTTCTGCTTCCTCTTCTGTGCCCGACGCGAAGTCGAGCCGCCACTCAAGGGTCCTGACAGCCACAGGACCAAGGACTGCAGAAACTGGCCCCGAAAGCATCTCGCTCAGTAGAACACAAGGTTGCCCATCCGGTGGCGTCCAACCTAAGGAATGTCATCAACAACCGACAGAATGATGACGATCTCCGAAACCGTCTCAAACGATCCCGGAATGGAAGGGATCCCTCAGATCACAATCTAAGTAAGAGTCACCACTCCTCTCATGGTCGAGATAGGGAGCGTAGCCACTCCCCTAAGGGACAGCAGACCCTCGAACAACTGAGGGGATGGGGGTCACGTCACCACAGCGGAGTTCCATGAATTCCGAGATGAAATACTTTGGGCGATCTGAGGCGGCCCCCGGACCGACCAACCGGTTGACTGAGCAGGAGTGGCCGAGCACAGGAATGATGAATCCCACAAGTCCACCCGATCCAAAGGACGGGAAGACCCCATCCTCAAATGACTACAAAAAATGGAATGTCACCTTGCTCAAATCGCTGAAGGTGGAAGGCAGTCCGAACAAAGATACCGGCTGAATAGGCCACTCTTCTGATCCTAAATCTTCGACGCTCATGTCCTAAGGAGCTTAAAACCTCCGGCGTTTGAGATCTATTGTAACCCATGTTTTTCATTTTCTATATTTTTGGTTGTATTTTTCTTTTTGGGTATTTATTCATCTTGTATCTCTTTTTGGACCGTATATTGGATCTTCATTTCAATATATTTTCATCTATTTGATTTTTTGCCTTTATTTAATCTTCTTGATTCAATTGTCCGTCTATTTAATTCTTCTCTGATTTGTCGAGCCATTATTTTTTATCCCTATTATTGAAATTTTTCATGTCCTATTTTATTTATTTATTATTGTTCTTATCTCTTGGTTGGATCCGCTTCCAACCCCATATCCTAATACCTTTTGGATTTAAACCCATATATATTGTATAATACCCTTTAACCCTATACCCTATTGGGTCCACTACTCCTATACACCCACCCATTAGCCCATACACCTAAACCCACAATCTGCATATATATACATACCCCCTTATATACTCCCTGTTCACCTCTTTAAACCTAGCCGCTATTTCATCTAAACCCTACTCCCGATCAACCCTACTTCATCGCTGTCCCCTACCCGACCTCCTCACCCCTGGCTCTGTGCTCCTCCCGACTGCAGTGCCAACACAAGACCTCGACACCCCTCCACAGCATCGCCGGCAGCCCCTCAGCGACTGCAGCCACCCGGTTTCCCCTTCGACAGCAGCATCAGCAGCGACACCAGCCAGTGCCGCTCTGTACGCCGTCGTCCCGAAGTGAGCCATCCGACCTTCCATCGTAGTGCCCCCGACTACTACCGTCTCTTGTGTGCGGGTGTCGATTGGTGTGTGCATGTTGATCTCGATATTTTGTTCGTGGGTTCGTTGTTCGTGAGTTGCTCGTGGGTTTGTTCGTTCGTTCGTTGGTTTGAGTTCGTGCCCGAGAATCCGTTCTCGTTATTCTCTTTGCATCGTCGTCAACTATAAGGCAAGTAACTTGTATAATTTTCTATTGCATATACAAGTACTAAATACCGCCTGTAGTGTAGTTGTGTTCTAGAGACAATTCTTGTGCAAAACCCCTGTTATATCTTTCTCTATGTGTTGATCCGCCCGTAGTTGTTCCATTACACACACGACATGAATTTAGACTTAGATCTAAGGGTAATGCTACACCTACAACTTTTACAACCTTACAACCTTAGGTGGCGCAATCTCATTGGAGATGTGTACAACCCACTACAACCTACTCTACAATACATTCCAATGAAATTGTGCTACCTAAGGTTGTAAAAGAAAGGTTGTAAGAAAAGGTTGTAGGTGTAGCATTACCCTAGATCTAATTAATCCATGTTGCATATATGTATGTTAGTTGTGATCCATCAGTTGTTGTATGAATCTTGCATGCTTGATGTGTTACTGGTAGTATATCTTGTTGTAGATCTGTTAAATACCCTATACCATGTTGCTTGGACATTTAGTACACTATATTTCACGTTTTGTTATGATTTGAATGAGTTCCATATGAACTAGTTGATTTCATGCATGAAGAATATTTCTGTCCTTATTGTTATCCCGTTTTGTTCAGTATTTTAGACCCTATTAAGGTCAGTATATGAAAATTATTTGTGAATATGAATTATAAAGAATTCTTTCAACTTTCCATAATTTCTGGCATAGCTCAATTTCGATTTGTGCATTGCAAGTTATTGCTGTTTTAATACAGATGTGAAAGAAAAAAAAATTCAGAATCTGTTTTATCTAAATTCTGTATGGTTATTTATTTTTATACTGATGCTAAAGGTAATATTTTGATCCAATATTTTGCTGATTACAACTAGACTTGATTGGGATCAACCCCTAATTTTTTGGGATTTAGTTGATGACTTCTACAAACTATTCTATACTTGCAAATAACTACTATACTTGCAGAACTTTTATACTGTTCAGTAAAGAAACATAATTTTGAACTGTTTCTACTTGCTGTTTATAAAATTTTTGTGAATATGAATTGTATTCTGCTGTATCTATTTTATCACCCTTTTGATGGATGTGGGTTTCGATTTATATTTTGTAAGATATTGCTGGTTTAGTACTGCTATGTTTATGATTTCAGATTTACAAAATTTCTGTATCTTGCTGTTTTCTGATTTTATTTGACTAAACTATCTATTTTGAAAAATTATGAAAATTTATTTTCTGATACTAAACATACTAGGGAACACCCCAAATTTTTCTTGGAATTAATCAGTAAGTTTTTATGCCATTTTCCTGTTGATGAGTACAAACTTCTGATTTCTGGCTGAACATTTTTTCTGGTTACAAATCTGAGTCCTGTTTTTGTGAAATACCATATGACTTATATATAGTTGCTGGATTTGGCCGAGTGTCTATTTTTCAGATTTTCTAACGGATCCAGATTTTCATGTTTGTGGCAATGGAAATCCCAGATTTGGTGCAGTACTGTCTTGCTGTCCTGAACTAGAATTTTCGTTGTCTTAATCTTTTATGAGTTTTGTTTCATTTGTACATGTTTATCTTTCAATCTGAACCTGTTACTTGATTATCCCATGTTATTCTTGCCTGTTCATGACACATATATACCTGTTTGATAATAATAACAAATAACGAAGTCGGGGTTAAGGGAAAGGTCTAGTAGTGGATAATATAGAAATGTGTACTTGGCAGGGGGCCCGTGTTTTCCACATGATTATCTGTTATCTGTTACGTGCTCATGACTACATGATGCACAATTCTGTTATCTGATTACCTGACTGCACACTTCCCTATAAGAAGGTGTACTCAGAAAAGAACCCGTAGGTTCTATCTGTCTGTATTTGTATCTGTTATCTGATTATCTGATACCTGAGCACACGGCCCTATACAGTCCACTACGAAATCTAAACACAAACTTGTTTGAATGTAGCAACCATGTGGTAAATGGATGAGATGCATGAAGTTCTACCTAGATAGAAATAAATACAAGATTTGACATAACATGACACCTGTTACATGCTACCTGATTATCTGTTATCTGTTTATCTGTTTGCATGACACCTGACATCTGTTATCTGTTTACCTGTTTGCATGATACTTGACATCTGTTAAATATTACATGTACCTGTTAGCACACCATGTTACTTGATTCTGTTTTCTGATTCATGTTAGACATTCTGTTTTGCTTTCATATCTACTCCATGCTATGTTTATTTCCGTTGTTACTCTATATCTGTTTATTTTTCCTGTATTTTTTCCTGCACTACAAGCAGCCTGTAACTTGTATTGACGGGAGATTTGTTTTCTTTTTCCTCTTCTTGCAATTTGCTAAATTGCAGATCATGGAGATCAGCTGCCCAATGGAATAGGTGATATGAGATTTTAGATGTTGGAGTTTTTTCTATTATCATTTCCTGTTGCTTATTTTGAATAAATGTATCTGCTACTTGGAATACTTGTATTGGGCAGTTTGACCCAGAATTTATGACTTGTTTAGATCTGATTTATTTGATATTATTAAATTTTGTTTCAAGTAAATTCTGTTAGTATTGACTCATTTATGCATGCGTGGTTGATTTCTCCCTGTTTACTTCCTGTTATTCCTGTGGAATGTTGTAAAGATCCTGACAGCTTATGGATGATGAAAAATCATTCACTGGACTTAATCACGTATCCGTATTTCGTGTTCTCTTTTTGGGAAGCGGGGCGTGACACCTATAACGGAGAAACAAATCCTGATGATCACATTCAGGGCTTCAAAACCCTCATAATGATTCATAGCACCTCAGATCCCCTTATCTATCGTGTGTTCCTGGCCACCCTAAGAGGCCCCGCGCGAGAATGGTTCACCAAACATGCCCCTTTCAATCTACTCCGTCGACCAGCTCAGGGAAAGCTTTCTCGCTCACTTGGTGACCAGTCTGAAGGCTGGGAAGACGAGTGCCTCATCACTGGACCTCAGGCAGAAGGATGAGGAATCTCTCCGAAATTTTCTCCAGAGATTCACTACCAAAGCACGGTCGATCTCCTCCATCGACGCTGGGGTAGCAGCAGTGCCTTTTCGACACAATGTTTGCTATGACTTGTCGAAGGCCTCTGGCCAAGAAGCCACCTGTCGATTTCCCCGAACTTCTCCATAGGAGCGAGAAGTACATCTGGACCGAAGAGGCCCTCCACCCGGGGGTCAGAAAGGATCCCCAAAATCAAAAAGGAAGGCAGACAGCTCCGAGCCTTCCAAGAAGGCTCAGAAAGACAGCTAGGGGCTGAGGCGCCCTTCCCCGCATCCGCGATTTGAAAATTCATCCCGCTCAACACAAAGTGTGTCTTCCATCCTGATGGAAATAGAGGGCGACGACATACTTTAGCACCATCCATGATACAACATCCCCAACAAGATATTTTATATATAGGCTGGAGTCTCCCGACTCTATCCTTTACTGTAAAAAAAAAAACATCCCCAACAAGAAAAGGGATCGGAGGTACTACTGTCGTTTCTATTTGGACCATGGCCACGATACCGACAACTGCTGAGCTCTGAAAGATGAAATCGAAGCTCTCTTTCGAAGAGGCTACCTTGCCAAATTTACTCGGAATGTCCCGAGAACCTCTCCGCCCCCTCGCGGGGCAAACAAACGTCCAGATCCAGAGCTCGAACATCAGGATGCCGATAATCTGGCCCCCTCCCAAAGACTCGGGTTGGCTGTCTTTTTCTTGAATGAAGACCTCGAAGGCGTTCGGGTCTTGCACTGTGATGCCTTAGTAATAAGTCTTGCGCTCGCCAATTGTGAAGTTTGTTGTATCCTCATCGACAACGAAATATTGGTAAACATCATGTTCCCAGAAGCCCTCAAAGCTTTAAAGCTCTCTTGGGAGAGGCTGAAACCAGCAGGGTACACCCTCCACGGCTTCTCTGGTGCCCCAATCCAGATTGAGGGAATCGTTACCCTGGATGTCACTGCACGAAGATTCTCAAACTCCTGAACGGAGGCGATAGATTTCATGGTGGTTGATACCACGGCCTCCTATAATGCCATCCTAGGCCGACTCGGCCTCGCCTCCCTCCAGGCAGTACCCTCGGCCTACCACATGTGCACGAAGTTCCCAACTAGGTCGGGGGTCAGAGTCGTCAAAGGAAATCAGGAAGCAGACCGGGTCTGTTTGTCATGGCCCGCTTCCCAAAAAAGAAATACAGAATACGGATACGTGACTAAGTCCAGCGAATGATTTTTATCATTCATAAGCTGTCAGGATCTTTACAACATTCACAGAAATAATCAGAGTAGGAAGCAAGAGAAGTCAACCACGCATGCATATATGAATTAGTATACCAACAAGAATTTACTTGAAACAAAATTTAATAATCTCAAATAAACTAGATCTGAATAAGTCAATAATTATGGGTCATATTGCCCAATGCAAAATAATCTAAGCAGTAGATACATTATTCAAAATATGCAACAAAAATTAATAATAATAATAGCCAAAACTCCAGGGACTAGAATCTCAGATCACCTACTCCATCAGGCAACTGGTCACCATGATCTGCAATTTAATAAATTGCAGGAAGAGGAAAAAGAAAACAAAACTTCCGTCAATGCAAGTTACGGACCGCTTGTTGTGCAGACACAAGTACAGGAAAAGATAAACAAATATAGAGTAATAACGGAAACAAATATAGCATGGAATAGATATGATAGAGCAAAACAAAATGTCTAATATGAATCAGAAAACAGAATCAAGTAACATGGTGTGCTAACAGGTACAGGTAATATATAACATATGTTAAGTATCATATGGTATGCAGACAGATATACAGATAATAGATGTCAGATAACAAATACAGGTAAACAAGTAACAGATGTCCAGTAGCATGTAATAGATAACAGATAATAGATGTTGTGTTATATCAAGTCTTATATTTATTTCTATCTAGGTAGCACTTCATGTGTCCCAGGCTTTTACCACATGGTTGCTATATTTAAACAAATTATGTTTAGATTTCGTAGGGAATTCTATAGGGTCGTGTACTCAGGTATCAGACAGACAGATATCAGATGCAGATCCAGACAGACAGATAGAACCTACGGGTTCTCTTCCTATAGGGAAGTGTGCAATCAGGTAATCAGATAGACAGAGTCATGTATCATGTAGTTATGAACACATAACAGATTAATCCTGTGGGAAATACAAGCCCTCTTCCAAGTACACATTTCTACATTATCCACTATTAGATCTTTCTCTTAACCTCGGCTTGGTTAATTGTTATTATTATCAGACAGGCATGTAATTGTCACAAAACAGAGCAAGAATAATATGGTATAAATAGGTAACAGGTTCAGGTTGAAAGACAAACATGTACAGGTAATAGACAACACATAAAAGAATAGAACAACGAAAATTCTAGTTCATGACAGAAAGACAGTACTGCACTAAATCTGAAATTCCCGTTGCTACAAATATGTAAACATGGAACCGTCAGAAAATCTGGAAAATAGACTCTCGGCCGATCCAGCAAATATATATAAGTCATATGGTATTTCAGAAAAATATGACTCAAAATAGAATTATATCCAGAAAACGTGTTCAGCCAGAAACTAGAAGTTTGTATTCAAGAACAAGAAAACAGCATATAAAATTACTAATTAAATCCAAGAAAAATTTGGGGTATTCCCTAGTAGATTTAGTATCATAAAAAAAGTTTCATAATTTTACAACATGGATACAATAGTCAAGTAAAATCATAAAACAACAAGATACAAAAAGTTTTAAAATTTGGAATCATAAACACTGCAGTACTAAAACAACAGTATCTTACAAAATATAAATCAAAATTCAGATCCGTCAAAAGGGTGATAAAATAGATACAGTAGAATACATTTCATATTCACAAAGTTTTTATAAAAAGCAAATAGAATCAGGTCGAAATTATGTTTCTTTACTGAACAATATGAAAATTCTGCAAGTATAGCAGTTGTTTGCAAGTATAGATTAGTGTATAAAAGTCATTAATTAAATCCAAAAAGATTAGAGTTTAATCCCAATCAGGTCTAGTTATATTCAGTTTAACGTCAGTAAAAAAAATAATTTACCATACAGAATTCATATAAAACTAGATCTGGAATTTTCTACACATCTGTTGTAAAATAGTCATAACTTGCAACTCATAAATCGAAATTGAGATCTGTCCGAAAATTTGAAAAGTAGAAAGGATTCTCTATAATTTATATTCACAAATAATTTTTATATACTGACGTTAATATGGTCTAAAATACTGATCAAAAAGGGGTACAACCAAAAACTGAAATCTTCTTTATGCATAAAATCAACTTAGGTCACATGAAACTCATCCAATTCATAACAAACATGAAATATGATATACTAGGTGTCCAAGAAACATGGTATATGGTATTTAAAAAGGCCACAACAAGTTATACTACATCGACCACATCATGCACACAAGATCATATAACACCTTATAGTCATGAACACATGTATGTATACACCAAGAAGTGATTATTTCTAAGTTATTTCATGTCATGTGTGTAATGTGACAACTACGGACAGATCAACACATAGAGACAAGATATAAAAGGGGTTTTGCACAAGAATTGTCTCTAGAACAAACCTATACTACATACGGTATTTAGTACTTGTATTACATAACAAAAAGAATACAAGTTACTTGCCTTATAGTCGATGAAGAAACGACGATGCAAAGAGAATAACGGGAACAGATTCCCGAGGCACGAAAACAAACACAACGAACGGATCACGAGCCAATCACGAACCCAAAGAACGAGCAAACCACAAACACAGCGCATGAGATAACACACCCGCACACAAGAGGGAGAGAAAGAGAGAGGTTGGGAGCACAAGGGAATGGCGATGGCTGAACAAGGACGACGGCGGGCAAAGTGGCTGGTGCTGTTACAGGGCATCACGACAGGAGGAGGGCGCACAGGGGATGACGATGCTGTAGGGGCTGAGAGGGGCTTCGCTGGCTGTCGAGGTGCTGTCACGACCGGGAGGGGGAGCCCAGCGCAGGAGGTCGCACCTGGTCGGGGTCGAGCAACGCAGGAGATGAGGTGGTCGGAAGAGAGCGATGAGCGGGAGTAGAAGTTTGGGAGGAGGTCGGCGACTGGAGCTGCGGTGTAGGGCGGCACCGAGGGAGAGGGTGCAGTGGGTTGCTTGGAGGTCGGGGAAGCATAGGGTTCAGAGGTAGGGGTTGGGGAAAAGCGGCTAGGGTTAGGGGATGAGTAGGGTGTACACAGAAGGTGATTATATAGGAGTTGGTTTTAGGGTTTCTTGGTGTGCACAGGGGTTTCGGGTATTGGGGTAAATGTGGGTAATGGGTAATAGAGTCATTAGGGTTAACGGGCATTAGGGATTAGGTGGGTTTTAGGATCCAAAAGAAATAGAGTTTGAATAGGATTGGGTATAAATATATCAAAAGAGAAAAATCAGATGAATCAAAATAAATGGGATGGGAAACAAAATGAATAATTAAAAAATTGGACATGAACAATTAAAATAATGGGGATCAAAATAATGGCCCGGTCAAACAGAGACGAAACAATATGAGGCAATAGAATTAAGGAACTCAAGTAAGAAGACGACAAATCAGATAGATGAATATATTGAAAATGAAGATCCAATATACGGTCCAAAAGGAGATACAAGAAGAATAAATACACAAAAAGAAATACACCCAAAATACAGAAAATGGAAAACAGGGGTTACACTGTTACAGTCCTCCCTCTAGAAGCAGTGGAGCTCCCATTGGATCAGAGTTTGATAGGTTCCAAGCCAGTGGACGAGCTGGAGGAGGTTTCATTCTCCGAGGCCGGACCCGTCAAATGCTTCAAAATGAGTTAGTCCCTCTCCCCTTCTCTCAAGGGGAAGTAATCCGCTACCTCCGGCAGATTCAAGACCTGTTCGCTTGGATGCCTTCGGATATGCCAGGGATATCTGAAGACCTCATCATGCACAGACTAAGCATCCACCCGGACTCCATGCCTGTACAACAGAGACGCAGAAAATTTGCCCCCGAAAGGCAACAAGCGATGAAGGAAGAAGTCGATAAACTCCACTCCGCCCTGTTTATCTAAGAGGTCAACTACCCAGAGTGGTTGGCTTATGTCATGCTCCGAAAGGCAAGAAGCAATGAAGGAAGAAGTCGACAAACTCCACTCTGCCATGTTTATCCAAGAGATCAACTATCCAGAGTGGTTGGCTAATGTCGTGCTGGTCAAGAAGTCCAACGACAAATGGAGGATGTGCATTGACTTTACCGACCTCAACAACGCATGCCCTAAAGATCCATTCCCCCTTCCCAGCATCAACGCCTTGATCGATGCTACGTTGGGACACGAGCTGTTGAGCTTCATGGATGCCTATTCTGGTTACAACCAAATTCGAAGGTACCCCCCGTACATTCTGAAGACAGATTTTATCACTAATTAGAGGCATTACTGCTCCTGGGTCATGACCTTCTGGTTGAAAAACATAGATGTCACTTATCAGAGTCTCGTTAATCGGGTCTTCAAAGAAAAAATTGGTCGGAACATGGAGGTCTATGTCGATGAGATGCTCGTCAAAAGCCTCCGAGGCGAGACCATGTGAGCGGCCTGGAAAAGGCCTTCGAGGTCCTGAGAATGCATAACATGAGACTCAACCCCTCCAAGTGTGTCTTCGACGTCACCGGATGGATGTTCCTCGGCTTTATGGTCAGCCAACGAGGGATAGAAGAAAACCCCGAGAAAATTCAGGTCATCCTGTACATGGCCCCTCCAAGGAATGTCAAAGAAGTGCAGCGGCTCTCCAGCCTTCTCGCAACCATCGATCGTTTCCTCTCAAAGTTGGGGGAGAAGTCCCTCCCTTTCTTCCTAAGAGCATCCACTATCTTTGATTTTTTTTAATATGCCACTTTTCGAAACTATTTACAGAAAGAGGACAATTGTCAAAGTATTTGCGCTTGTGAACTTAATAACTAAACTCGTCGTTCCCAATGACGAGTTTAGTTGTTTCATACTCGTCGTTGGCACACGGTCGTTCTCAATGGCGAGTTCAGTTCAAAATTTTCAATGAAGACTCACGATTCCCAATGACGATGACATTTACACTTCACTATTGGGAATAACGAGTTTAGTTCAAAATTTTCAATAAAGACTCGCCGTTCCTAAAGGCGAGGACATTTATACTAGACTCGCTGTTGGGAACGGCGAGGATGTAAGAAATTTTATAAAGAGTGAAACACTCGGTCAGACTTAGTGAATTTTCGAAAAAAATTCTATAAAACATTTTTTTGAACTAAACTCGATGTTCCCAACAGCGAGTCTAGTGTAAATGTCCTCGCCGTTGGGAATGGCGAGTCTTGAAAAAAAAAGTGAACTAAACTCTCCATTCCCAATAGTGAGTCTAGTGTAAATATCCTCGTTGTTGGGAACAGCGAGTCTTCCACACAAAAAAAAGTACTAAACTCGCCATTCCCAACAACGAGTCTAGCGTAAATGTTCTCGCCGTTGGGAATGACGAGTCTTCATTGAAAATTTTGAACTAAACTCGCCGTTGGGAACAGCGAGTTTCTATAATAAAAAAAACTACACTCGCCGTGTTCCAACGGCGAGCATGAAACAACTAAACTCGTCGTTAGGAACGGCGATTTTAGTTGTTGAGTCCACAAGCACAAATACTTTGACAACTATCCTCTTTCTGCAAATAGTTTCGAAAAATGGCGTATAAAAAATCACTATCTTTTGCCATTTGTCCTCCAAAAAATGCATTTTTTGGAAAGAAAAAAAAGTCCTACTATCGTTTGCGTTTGCTAAATATGCATATTTAGCAAACGAAGTGAACAGTGGACTCTCAAATTTAGCAAACTCATTTAACAATCGTTGTGTATTTAATGTGTAAGACCTACGTGGCAGTGATGTGATGTGTAAGACCGTTAGTGGGCAGCGATCTGTGTTTTGACGGAGCTATCGGCTCTAGTTTTGATGGAGGCATAAGATCCTTGGTGGGCAGCGATCTGTGTTTTGACTGAGCTATCGGCTTCAGTTGTGTGATGACATGGGCACTTTCGACAAATTAATAAAACGAATAAATGTGAAATGAAAAGAAATATAGAAGACAGAGAATCATCCTCTGTTTGTTTATTTTTTTAATTTTTTAAGAGGGACGGATGGAAAATCTTCTTCCGTCCGCCAACATCCTTCAGTAATTTTTTTTCTAAATTTACGAAAATGCCTCTCTATTTATGAAAATGTCAATATAAAAATAAATAAATAAATAAAAATCTCGGACGGAAGATCATCCGTCCGAGAACTTTCTTAGCAACTTTTCTTTCCATATTTACGCAAATGTCATTGCATATTTACAAAAATGTCATTTTTACAAATTTAAGATAAAAAAATTTGTTAGACGGAAGATGAACTTCCGTCTCTTCTATTTTTTGGCTTTAACGATGAACTTCCGTCTCTTCTATTTTTTGGCTTTAACGACTACAGCTCTCTCCTTCTTTTGTTATTCCCTAAATGCTATATATGCATATTTTAGTTTCAACGATAGTGGATGCTCTAAGAGCATCCACTGTTGTTGGCTAAAAACTCAAAAATTAGAAATCGATTTAGAAATATGCCTCACAGTCGTTTGCTAAAAACCCATAATTTAGGATAGAAATGACCAGTAGTCTGCTAAACTTAACAGCGCATTTAGACAATTGCTAAATATAGGAGATGGACGATGTTCATCCGTTTGACGAAAGGGACGGATGAAGATATGCCGTCTAGTTAAATAAAAATTAAAAAAAATTAGAGATGAATGAAGATCTTCAGTCTCTCGTCGGAAACAATATTTTTAAGGAAAAAAATCACTGAAAACACGCCAGACGGATGAAGTTGTTCCGTCTGGTGTGTTTTTTTGATTTTTTAATTTTTTTTAAACACAAAAAAAAAATCCAAAAAACACCCAGACGGATGATGTTCATCCGTTTGGTGTGTGTGTTTTTTTTTTATTTAATTTTTTAAAATTTTTAAATTTTTTAAATTTTTTTAATTTTTTATGATTTTAACAAACTAAAAAAAAACCAAAAACCAAAAACACCCAAACGGATGAACATCATCCGTTTGATGTGTTTTTGACCTTTTTTTTTACCGAATACCCAAAAAAAAAAAAGTCAAAGACGGAAGATGATTTTTCGTCGCTTCTATTTTTAGATTTAGACGACTGCAGCGTGGTCCTTCTATTGCTATTTCTAAATGCTATATATAGCAATTGACATAGAAAACCATAGTGGATGCTCTAATAGACTATAAAGTCAAACTATGAACAATTAAAACAAAACAAAACAAATCATGTTCTAGATTGCCGTCTAAACATTTTTTTAATCAATCATGGTAGAAAGAACAGATCTTGATACAATAATAATTCTAGATTACAAAGATTAAATTTTTATTGAATGATTAAGATAAGTCTTTCTTGAGAGATAAAAGAGAAGAGGCTTGCATACCTTTCTTCGAGACGTCGTGCTGATAACATGTTATGAAAATAGATAGATGGAGAGATGTAGCCGAAAATCCATGTCGTATGGCTCTTTATTCATAACATACTTATATAGAGAAGTTAGGTTTAGAGTGTAGTTGGGTCGCCACCTAATTAGTATTTAGGTGGGCTTGGATCGTTACCTTGATAGATATCAAGATCCACCTAATAGGTGCAGTTTGAAATATCTTTTGGAAAGAAACCCCAACCGATGTTTGCAGATAATATAAACAACTTTGAAAGATATTTTTGGAAAATATATATATAAAAATTCAAACCAACAGTAATTGGTTTGCTTTATGGGTTTAGGTGTGTAAATTTCTCAACTCTGGTAAGTTTGGTAAGGTTTCCTAAAACCATGCATACACCCTTTCTCGTTGACTATCCGATAATTTGAGGATTAACACACTAATCCGAAAATTGATACTTTTTTATAATATCATTGCCAAGTCTACTTTAAAGAAAAAACCTATCCCCAAAGTTTATCCTTACCCAACTCTAACTCCGAAGCCAAATAGAACACAAATTGCAATGCATGAATACCAAATTCTTATCTAAATATCTTTTTACATTGTGGCCCACTTAATCCTTTTTTTTTTATTAAAATAATAATAAATAATTCAATTAGGAGCATATAAAATTATTAATATCCGCTTCATATTTGCTCCTATAAAAAAACATGCATATCGAATTACAAATATCTGCCGATCTGTTGGCAGTTCTAGTTTCTTAGAAAATCCAAACACAAAAATCCAGGTTGGGTTGGGTAGGGTTGGGTTCGATCCTTATCACCCAAAATCCGAATTCACTTCCTATAAATTGATATATTTATATTCCATCCAACTCCTCATCACATCAATCAAACTTTTACCCCAAGATGGCAAACAAGAAGCCATGCAGGTTCATACTACAAACAAAGGAAGGCACGGAAATTGAGGTGGAGAAGAGCATGGCAATTCAGTCACAGACAATAATGAGGTTGCGCAGTGAGGGCAGCCATGATAATGAAATACTCCATGTTCCCAAGGTAACCGGCCCAACTCTGAATAAGGTGATCAAGTTTTGGAAGTTGCAAAAATTGAGATTGCCCAAGAAACTGTTGGCAAGTTACGTAAAGTTTGCAAAGGTGGAGGAAGTGATGGACCTGGTAATGGCGGTGAACTATCTTGATTGTAGGGAGCTGACTAAAATTTCGCTGAAGATGGTGGAAGAAATCAGACCTGTCGATGCTGCTCTCTATTTCGGTTTGAGTTGGGCCAGGAGAGATGATGATGATGATAATGCTGATGTGTTGGATTAAAATCTACATTACTTTTTTTTTTGTTAGGAATGTGTCTTGAATACTCGTGGTTCAGATTATAAGAAAGTAAGATAAAGCACGGAGGTCTAAGCGTCGAAAAGAGTAGAAGAAAACAACAGCAGCAAGGTGCAGGCATAGTTACGGTCAACTGTCCAAAGTTGCGGTCGACCGCACCCCCCGACCGCAGTTGCACTGAATTTGGCTGAGAGCTGGACGGTCGACCAGTCTTGTTGGACGGTCGACCGACCGCGGCGTTGTGTTTGTTTTGTGCCTCAATTTGTTAGGTCGTTTCAGTCTAATCTTCAACTCCAAGTTAGATCGTACGGCTCCTATTCAGTTACTTCTTTTCCCAGGTTATATCGGACGACTGAGATTCAAGATTAGACCTTCTTCTATGTATATTGTAAACTCCTCCTTTATCAAAGTAGAATACTTCATAGATTATTTTCTCCATTGCAAAGAGAGGCTTGAGAGAGAGATATGTCTTAGTGAGTGAGTTTAATTCCTTGTATTGAGTGAATCAGTAACTCCTTGTAATCTCTTCTAGTTGAATATCAGATCTTTCTATATTTCCCCCCGGATTAAGCAAAAGCCTACCGGGATAAGTCATCGTTGTGTTTGTGTTAGTTTGGTGAATATACTTGCTTGCTCAATTGATTCGTCTCATCTACTTCGACTTCCTTATTGCTCTATGTAGTTTCGCTGCGACAACGGGCGTTGGTTGACGTTCCAATCGCAACACTTTTTTCTAATTTATTATTCTTTATTTTTGTCAAAATATTGTGTTAGGATGTATATATACAGTTTCTTTTTTTTCCTCGTACGTTCGAAGATTGAGTTACAAATTATTCTTCCATTTCTTTTTAAATTTTTATAAAGCACAATGAACACAATTTCATTGGCGCGGGTATAGATTTGTGACATTGGATTCGTGTAGGAGTTTAATGGCATTGATTTTGATAAATTTCATGTTTTCGTGCAGATAGTAGTTGTTTGTTTCAACTGTTATATGGATTTATGTCGTTATAATGATAAATCATGGATTTGAGTAAAAAAAATTAAAAATTTAAAAAAGAAACCTGATATAAGCATGATTACAAGGGGTGGTGTAAAGATCATGGTTATGCCGGTCATCCATTAGTTTATAATGGATTTTAATATACTATTACTTTTTTCTTAGGATATGAACATTTATCTTAATTATAATTAATTAAGAGAGCAGATGGTAGTAGAGTTTAAAGCTCTTGATTTTGATAAATTTCATGATTGTTTCCCTCTTTAAAAAAATTTGAAGCAAATCTTTTCCCCTCTTAAATTAGTTAGTTTATTAGCATCTTGATTCTAATTATGTGTGAGTGTACTAAGATTGTATGAGTGGCTCCCAACTAATATCACCAGTAAGACCACAGGATCAGTTCGATCTTTGCACACTTGCAAATAATCAGGTTTTTAGGAAAAATTGCCAAAAAAGATGAAGATATGTCGAGGTAATAATGGTCTACTTCAAAATTTAGAAAGTCTTCAAAACATACCTGTGATCATCTTTTTCCAACAACAAATGCGCGCTGCTTAATGCATCTCCTACAGAAACAGGGCGAAAACGATTCATATACCCATAACTTCATATCATTATGCATATAGCTCACTTATCATGTTTAACAAGGCCAACTAAAGGTGAATAAACCAAATAACAGTTCAGTACCATCTGTTTAAAGGTAACCCAAGCCTGGATGGGTTCCTTTCATATACATTATTATTATTCTCTTGCTTGAAAAAGGAAAACAAAAGCAGCTAAGCAGCTAGTACAGAAGCTATAGTAGTAGCGGTCTCTTAGGCAGCAGCGGGCTTCTGGATAACAAATGCCATGCACTGGCACTGGTGAATGTTGTCAAAGGAAAGGAGACGAATGTAAGCATTTGGATACGTCTTCTTGCACTCCTCGATTTCATTGAGAACCTGGGAAGCATCAGAGCAGCCAAACATGGGCAGCTTCCACAATGTCCAGTATCTCCCATCATAGTAGCCTGGCATCTGGCTATTGGTCCTATGCACACCCCCAGCCTTAAACAATGTAAACTCACAAATCAGATATAGTTATAAAACATAGTAGCATATGAGATTACCTGATAAAAGAACCAAGAACCATATACTTCAAAGATCAATGGACATTCAGAAATGCAGCGCAAAAGGGACTCCCATTTGTCTATACTAATTATGTGAGGAGGGTGTCCCTATCTGTACATATCGTGTGTAATTTATTAGTGCAAAACTATTTATCACTTTTTTGTGTATATGAACAAGCCAGAGTTCTTCGCTAATAAATTACACTAAAAGATATCCTTAAATGTAAGTTTACAAGTCAGATAGAACCGAGGTTAAGCATAATGAACTACAAAAAGTGTGGAAGTACAATCATATATGAGCATGATATGGACAAATTTGATTGAGTATAGAACAATTTTATATTATAAGTCTAAAATGACATTTTCTAGAAAATATGTAGTCTTGACGATAATCACAATTTTGCTTTTATATGGACAAATAGTATATTTGAGTTTGAAGCAGCTTGAGTTAGGTTGTATTTGGTAAGTGGCAATTCGAGGGGAAATCAGGGAAGTCTTGGAATCTCAAGTCAAATTCTTATGAAAACTATGTTTGAGATTCCATTAGTTTCCACTTTCCTCTCCAAATGCCACTTGCAAAACACACCTTAGGACAATAACCTGAACATGGCGTACAAATTATTGACGAGAAAATGAGAAACAGTATTTTGCTTCTAGAAGTTAACAAATTTGGTTGCACATAAATAAAGGAAACAACAAAAACTTAGCTCGGAGTAATTATAAACAAAATTTATCCAGTGAAATATCCATCCAAATACTTTTTCTAAAAGATTATTCGAATCATTTAACAGAACAACTACCAGACTGCTTGGCTTATTAATGGGTAAGATGCTATTGATGATGCTTGCTTGCTATGAGAATTTTTGATGAAATTGCCACTTAGATATGGTTTTCTAGGTTTATTTAGAAATTTTGTTTTATCAGGGTTCCTTTGACGTTTCATGATGCAGGCAAAAAAAAAAAAGAACGAAGAAAGATAACATCAAATTTGTTCAGTATAATAGGCTAAATCATACCATACTACTAAGAATTTTGTATTATATGCAACTACCAAATAAATTAGGGATAACCAGTAGTTTGTTACCAATTTACAATCCAAGAGACAGATAGATGCAACTACAAGCTATGATGTTAGGATCTGTCAATTGATTATGCTGTCCTTCAAATATCTACAAATGTAAAAAAAATTATAAAACAAAGAAGTATATACCTCATCAAATTCCAAGCAGGGAACCCACCCCTTGGAGACCATGTACTCAACCTGTTTCGCAATCGACTCCGGCGTGAGGGGTGGCAGATAAGACAGTGTCTCAAACTTCTTGTTGTTGATCGGATTCCATGTCTGATTCAAACCCCATACACATTCAATTCCACAAATCAGTAAAAAGAAAACAGACCTGGAAACATTAAGGCCTAAAAATACTAAGACAACGTGCATGAATACGATTGTTACCTTCATACAGTGAACCCTAGATCCATTAGAAACAGTTTTTGCTTGCCACCCAACAGTGCTGCTGCTGCCACCCTTTGCTTGAAACAGCTCTCTGCTCGTACCGGCTCGCAGACCGGTGTAACCAGCGACTGCGGTAGCCGAGAGAAATCCAGCCGATGCCATCTTCTCTTCTCTTCAAAAATGAGAATCAGAGGTTCAAAGCTAACAGAGTTACAGAAAGTTGGTGATGAGCAAAGTGACAAAGGGCTATGCTGGCTTCCCAGCGGACAATTAAGAGAGAGTGTGTGACGTTAGGTACAAGGAAGTCCGTTGTTTTCAAGTGAAACCGTAGTTTTCTCAAGGGGGGTTTTGCCTTGGTTTTATCACTACCCACCTTTTCCTTATTTTAGTATTTCACCTTTTGGTCTTATTCAGTGGGGAAATGCAAACAAAACGATGGCTTCTTCAATTGTATGAAATGGATCTCAGCAGCAAGTTTCAAGAGAATTTGAAAATTGATTTTTTGGCCAAATACTGTCAAACCTCTCGAACTAAAAGAGTTAGCTTATGACGGCAGAAAAGGTACTAATGTTGAAGAAGACCACTGACTTTGTTGCTACGTCCAGCTCAAAAACTATGTTGAACGAGCCGTAGAAGACATATGTATGTTATTCGATTTTGAACTTTGAATCCATTAATAATCGAAATTTTTGTTCAAACCCAAAATACACAATCTGAGAAGATTGGAGAAAAGCATTATCCACTTGTTGCTACTCCCAAGCTAAATGCTTAATCAGAGAAGATTGGAACTCTAGATGCAAAGCAACAGCCAGTTTATTCTGATGTGGACATTGAGTGTCATAAAAACAAATAAAACAGATTGCTCTTTGCTCATATTGGTTGAGCATGGATTATTTGGCAAAATTGCAGCAATCTCTCTTGCTGGGTGTTTCCTCAAAAAGCCTTGTGACTTCAGTACCGATTGACTGTAAATAGATTTCATACTAATACAAAATCTGTTCCATATTGTATTAACTATTACGCAGTGAAACCAAGTGCCACCGGCAAGAACATCCTCGTAAACCTGTATAATGCATACATTCCATGCAGGTAAGAACAAAAATAACTAGAAACATTCAACATTTATAAAGGTTCAAATAGATGCGACCATATATATTACTTCAGAAGTACCCAACATTGAACAAAAACCTTCAGTATGTAAATTGAAACACAATGACACTACATGGCTTTAAATCAGGCAATGGTAACCAGAGATACTTCTTGATGAAAATAGGACAGCTACCGAATACGCTAAACCAAGAAAGAAAACATAACACATGAGGCAGGCATTAGAAACATAAATTTTATTAGTTTGAGGAAGGACGAGTTAGATTTCCGGCTACAGGCAGTTCAGAAGGTCATGCCCATTGCCCTCTATTGAAACAAACAACTATAATAGTTTACAGAAAATAACATGAGCAAAAACCAAACTCATATTTTGATTCTTAATAAAGTGCACTGTAATAAACAATTTCAAATTCATGGTTCTTTCACGACATAAACAAATCTCATATGCTACTTGTTCACCAAAAACAAGAAGAAAAAAAATAGCATATTGCTACTATCAAATAACCCAAAAGAAAAGAGATGACATGAAGTACATTAAACAAAACGGACATCAACCAAGTTACATAACATCGTCCTGAATCTGAATCTACCATTTGAAAATGTCCTTGATTTAAGAGGATAAGAAACCAGTTCTCTTACTTCCAAGATTTTAAAATTGAACAATCAGTGTTGAAGATACTTCTCAATCATAACAGATGGAAATGTTCTGAACGACAAACTTGGTAAAGTTCAGAGAATACGATGAGATGGAAAGAATTATTGGAGTTGTTCACCTGATCGGCCATAGAGGATGGACTCTGTAAAATAGACTTGCACCACCAAATAGAAAATAGTTAGCATTACAAAGTCGATTACAAAACAATAGCAAGCATTTGCTCAGAGCTCACCAAATGATTCGAAGATAGCATGTCAAATCCAAAGTATTGAAACAATTGCAGCATTTCTATTGCCCTGGAATGCTGATAAAGCACAAAAGATGAAATAAACCAAAACTCATAATAAGTTTCATTTTTAACAAGTAATATATTTAAGAGGAAGCCTTTAATCAGTTACATTATCAGTAGAAGTGCAACTCATGCCATATCATTCAACATTTCCACCGCCTTCTGACTTGTAGCACTACCAAATTTCGACAATCCTGTGATGGAATGAGATCAAATCAATGCCAGACAGATATTACTTGTGCACTACATTCGTGTGATGAGATAGAGATCTAATCAGTGTCAAACAAAAATTACTTGTGGATGCACTGCATATAAGTTTATCAACTAAAAGGATAAGGGAGAGGAAGGCAGCAAAAACCAACACATTACAATTTAAAAAAAGAACTAAGAGGAGCATCTACACTGGTTTTTGTCAAATTTGGCAAAATGGCAAAATGGGAAATGGCAATATGAGAGTTTCTTTGCAGTCATTTGCCAAAATATGAGAGAGGAAAAATTAACAGACGGAACATGTAGTTCCGTCGAAGAGGTTTTTTATATTTTTTAGGACAATTAAAATGGTATTTGTTATTAAATGGTATTAGTAATTTAATTAGTTATTAAATTAACACTAAAACATGATTAAATTAACACTAAACCATTGAATTAATACTTAAACCATGTTTAAAGTGGTCATTTGTTGGAACCGGACATGTCCCATCCAAGAATTTTTTGGTGTCGGAGTCTGATGGATTTTTTTCTTTTTTAAATATTTGGTCCGATCAAATTTTAATATTTTTAAAAACCCACTTAGACGACGAAACAACAAGATGCGTCCGATCCCCTTAAAAAATTAAAAAAAATAAGAGACAAAACATTATGTACCGTCCCCTATATTTGACAATTACCAAATTCGTTTCTCCAATATGAGAAGCTATTGTTCCCCATTTCTCATAATTTGGCAAAATAGCAAACGAGTGCAGCGATCACTTTCTCATAATTTGGCAAAATAGCAAACGAGTGTGGATGCTTTAACTTTCAGTGCTCCTCCTATTTGAGATGATGTACGGTATTGAGATTTTAACTAATAGATATTGCACAAAGAGATTATAACTCTCGTGGAATTTAGCGTCATATCAACTTTCAAGAGAAAATGCTTGTGATTGTTATTTCTAATAAAAAAATGTTGATGAGCTTATATGGCTATTAGGCTATTTCGCATGATGAATAGAGGTATATGGAGGCATAATTTATAAAAGATTAATAGTATTTGTGTCAAAAACTAAGTAGAACTCTATAAATTCTATCTCCAAATAGTAAGCAGGTGTATACAAAGATAATTCTCACCACACATGCACACTACTTATAATAGCACCAATCCTCTCCAGTATTTTTTTGCTGGAGAGTCTAGTGCACATGATCTATCCATCCAACAGTGTTGTAAGATGCATGCTAACTACATCACAATGTTGATAACGGTTAGATCAATTACTGGACTTCCGTCCCAAATAAATCTAAATCCAGAACCTTAAAAACTTATCAAACAAAGGTTTTCTTTAGGAGCATTGGATTTTCTTTATAATACAAATAAAGGTCACAATAAGTTCCCGAATAAAATTCTGTAGAAAGAATAGGTATTGACTAGTAGTAAAACATGTTGGTTGCATACTGTTGTGCCAAGCAGTCTACATTCAATGGTTGGACATCATTATCATCGAGTGATGTGAATCGATTCCAAAGACTTAAATACGAAATAGTACCTTAATAATTCAATTTTTTCCATTCTATGTATGTGGTTTGAGTATTAGCTTAGCGGTTAGTTTGTTTGCCTGTCTAATCCATGTGCATGAGTTCGATTCTCAGCTTTGTCCTTTTTAAATATTATTATTATTATTTAGCTAACTGCATAGTTATGGAAACCATCCAAAACATACCTAACACCTCTCTTAAGTAGGAAAACAAAATTACTGCAGTCTTTCAAAAATCAGAGAGCACAAGAACCAGGTCGTATAGAAAATTACAGAAACCCAATTAATTATGACATGAACTTGGGAGCAAAGAAGCTGGTAGACCAATTAATTATGACTTCAACCCAATTTTAATTAATGTTAGAAGAGAAGTGCTAAGTCATTAACTCCCAAACAATGACACTTCCAACATTTCTTGAATTAACAACAATAACTGAAATGGAAAAAAAACATAGGGCCGTTTGTGGACTGGGTTGGGTGGGGTTTAGAGGTTTTTAAATCCGAACCTGAAACTGTGGGCGGATTTTTAAGACATTCAATACCAGAACAAAACTTAGGGTACTTAATAGATATATTTGTCTAGTCAGTCTAATGTAAAGACCACTTTTTTCATGCTATCTTGGAAGATTAAAATGCCACAAACCCAAGCTTAAGAGGATCCACAGCCAGGTAAATACAACAAAAATAATAGCCACAAACTTAGGAATATGAATCGTCAAAACTATTTCAAGATTAGCACTTAACACACAGAAAATATTATGAAATGAAAAATAACACTAAAAATTGAACCCAAACTTAAGCAGTTTCCCAATCACAATTTAACCCAAACTTGGAAGGTTAAAATTCAAAGAACCTAAACTGAGTTTCAACGACTCATAAAGGCATACTCTTGTGGAGTAGGCGTTAGCTTACCTCAGCGATTAAGGTGTACAGTGGAATGTCTTAATTATCAAAAAGGTTGCAACGTATTAGGCACCTTAGGAGTTAGCTGATATTTTAACATACATTTGCGGAAAACACATGTATCTTACGTGTAGATTGGCTTTGTTTTATAACAATCATGAATTCTCAGCACGATTTAACAGTTAGGATAACAAAAACTGCAAAGTACAAACAACTCTCTCCCTCTCTCATTTCTACCACATATTTAACATGATTTCCTCATGAGAACTACGTGATGTGGTGTATTTCATATATTCACACATCACACTGAATTTTTTAAGAAAAAAAAACTATAAGGCTAAATCTCTTTTTTTATAAAACCCCTAAACTATCCAACTTTTCTTTGAAACCCCCTCAACCCTCAATTTGTTTTTAAAACCCCTAAATTCAATTTCTCAAAATGGCCAATCGACATCCGTTAGCCTTTTAGGCACGTGATATTTTTTGACACAAAAATAACCACTAGTCATTTTTAGACAAAAATACTCGTTTTTCCTTAGAGAGAAAAAAGAACACACAAAAAATGTATAAGGGTATTTTGGTCATTCCACATAATTAGCTAACTTCGTCGGCTTCCTTCGGGTGGGCCATTTTGAGAAACCAAGTTTAGTGGGCTTTTAAAAGAATTTGAGAGTTGAGGGTGTTTCAAAAGAAAAGTGAGATAGATGGAGGATTTTTAAATTTTAGCAAACTATAATCATACAAATTTCGTTTGTTTTCAATACTATTGTCTATAAATTTATCTCCATTCTCTTCCATTATCCCATTATTCAAATACTTTCTCTAAAGATTTAATGGTGCAATGCAATTACATGCATTTACAATTCATGGGCTATTGAAGGACACCAACAAAAAGAAAAAAAGAAAAATCCCCGCAAGAATTTTTTCGACTCGTGCATCATATCATTTTCAACGATGCAACTGAAAAGAAGAGAAATTTGTTGGTAGACTCTTCAAGAGCAAACCCAAATGAGGAAGCGAGCAAGAGAATATGGGCGTCATTTTTTAATATACAAAATATTATTGTTGCAAGAAATTAACATCCATTTTCATCTCATTTTGTTCTCCCTGCTCCTTGCTCCTAATTATCATTTGTTCGATTTTAGATCGATGTTGGTTGTGAAAAGTATATATTGATCTATCAGAGCATCCACATTCGTGTGACATTGATGCATAATATGCATATTTTAGAGAAAAAAGCGCTGCAGTCGTGTGGTATTTATGCATATTATAGTTTTTTTGATACAATAGGATGGTATATTTGAGGACGAATACAGAGAGATGCATAATATAAAGGACGAAACATGAAATATTTTTAAAAAATTTTATTCAATCGGATGAAACATGATATTTTATAATATTTTTTTGGGATCGGACCGATGAAATTGTGTATTAAAAAAAAACATGACGGGAGAAACCACCGTGGTGAGACGAAATGTTAAGCTAATTAATCCATTAAATGTTAATTAAGTGGGCCATTTGGTGAATTAATCCATCATGTCCAGCTAATTAATCCAGTAATTGTAGATTAGGTGGGCCATTTGATGAGACATTTGGTGAGAACCGTGGGACCGGGACGAAACATTCCTCTCATGGGTCCCACCTTTTTTTTAAAAAAAATATTACAAAATTTAAAAAACTATTTAAAAAATGAAAAAAATTAAAAAATTATACAAATTTAGACGGACATGACGTTTCGTCAGTTCATTTCTCTCTCTGTCTTTGCTATATTTTGTCATTTCGCCAATGCAACAGAACAACGAAATGATATTTCTATTTATCCATATATGCAAATTTTAGCTCTCGCGACTGTGGATGTATCCAACACAAAATGCGTGTTGATACATTTACAAATTTTTATTTTTATTCTTTTGATAAAATGATATGCTTACAATCAGTGGTAATTAGAAATGCATTATTTATCAGTCAAATCCAATAATGCACATGTCACAACACATAAACTTCATATCGAAACAAAAATCACACACAAAAATCACCAACTAAATCCAACGCCAAAAAGTAAAACTAGAAATAAAAATAAATTGTCGAACCCTAACCTTTTTAGAAATCAATAACCCTAGCGATTCTTCTCGAGCGGCAGCGGCCGATTAAACCCACCCCTCCGGTTCATATACTGCCTGGGCTGCCGCTTCGTCACCACCCTCACGCCACTAACATCCGCCCCCGGCACCGGCTTCCCTTTCGTCGAATCGAACCCCAACGGAATCCCCATCATCTTCATCATCTCCACCTCATCCGGATCCGCATCCATCACCTCCACCCCTCCCGCCCCCTTCTCATCTTTACTCGCCTCCACGCCGCCGCTCTGCGTCTTCTTCGCCGTCTCCTTCTTGCTCTTCTCGATGACGTCATCTTCTTCGCTTTCCTCTCTTCGGCGTTTGCGGCGTTCGGGGGAGCGGGAGCGGGTGCGGCGGCGGCGGAGGTGGTCGGAGGAGAGGGAGCGGGTTCGGGAGCGCTTGCGTCCGTCGCGGTCGCGATCTCGATCTCGGTCTCTAGTGGTACGGTCCCGATCTCGATCTCGGTCCCGGTCTCGTTCTCGATCGCGATCTCGGGTCGTGCGGTCGCGATCTCGGTCTAAATCGCGGTAGTCGCGGTCGCGAAGTTTTTCTCTGTCTCGTCGGCGATCCGACATGGCGAAAAAGGGTGGAGGTCGAGGGATTTGAGATTGGGAGGGTTTTGGGAGTTGTTTCAATCAAGGGGATGGCCGGTTGGGGCTCTTAAAAGCCTGATGGTTAGCCCATTATAAGGCCCAGATCAGAACTCTTTTGGGTTGGTTAAATATTATAGGCCCAGATGCGCCGGCCCAGAAATTACTTACAAATGTTACAGAATATGGATTTAAAGTTTCAATGTTATAAAAATAGGGTGCGGATCATATAAACACACCAAAATAGAAGTCGTATTAAAAAGTCAATACGAAGATGCAAAATCAGCACATTTTCCAACTCAGCATCCGTTAATGACTCTCACCATAAGAGCATCTGTAGTCGTTATCTATATATCGATAATATCGATATATAGGTTAAAAAGTAGCTGCAGTCGTTTGCTATATATCGATATTATCGATAAATCGCTACAGTCGATTGCTATATTTGAGAGACGAAAATAGCTTTATGGATAAGTCAGCGACGGTGGTCGAAGAGGCGTCCCAGGCGTGAAAAACACTGTTCGGAGCGTCGGACGGCATTCGATATGCCGTCCGTGTCAATTTCCGCCGCAAGATAGTCCACACGTCGGACGGTGCTTGGTCTGCCGTTGGAGACGCGCCACCTTTCCCGGACGGCACATCGAGTGCCGTCCGTTGGGATCTCATTAACGACAAAAAAATGGGCGCATGGACGAGATTGCCCCTCTTCTATTTCAACGGCTATATTGAGTCAGAAATCTATCCAACGGCAATATTATTGTTATCGAACGGCTATTTTTTTTTTCTTCGATTGTAGTTTATAAAATTGGCCTATATATAGTACTTAATCTCAATCAGATCTCAGCACAAAAAATCCTACTTCTCATATTTCTTCTCTGTCAAAATTAGTCTCTTCTCGGTTTTCAATTGGGCTTCTCTTCTCGGTTTTCAATTGAGCTTCTCTTCTCAGTCTTCATTTGAGTTGCCATAGAGAAATAATGGCAAACGTTAAAAGTGCAAGAGGCAGAGCTTACACAGCTCAGGAAGATCTTCTGTTATGCCAGAGTTGGGTTAGTATTACTCAAGATCCAATTGTCGGTACTGATCAATCCGGAGCACAATTTTGGGAACGTATTTATTCAACATTTAAGGTATTATTAGGCTATCCCACCGACAGAACAGCGGCCTCACTCACTAGTCGGTTTCAAATCATTTCCAAAGAAGTTGCTCTGTTCATAGGAAAATTGAGCAATGCAACTAGTCGAGCCGGTAGCGGAACAACAGAGGCGGATAAGGTTTGTATAAATAAATGTAATATTTAAAGTCATTATTTGTATAATTGGTTTAGCAAATAAAAATTTTGAATATAAATGTGTTTTCAGATTCGCGAGGCCAGGGTACAGTATTTGGCATCTACAGGGAAAGCTTTCAAGTTTGATGAATGTTATGAGATCCTGAAAGATCAGCCAAAGTTTTCGTTGCGCACAACACAAATTTTTGATCGGGTACCAAATACCCAATTCGGTGAAGGTAGTGAAAGCCCAAACTCCCCAGCAATCAACTTGGACTCAGATCTACCCATGGATACAGATTCACCAACACCCCTCACCCGACCACCTGGTCGCAAAGCGGCCAAAAGAAAAGGGAAAAGTGTTGCCGAAACATCAGGGATCAAAGATATGGCTGAAGAAACAGCCATATTTACCGCTGTATACAAAGAATCGCAAGTTTCAAGGAATGCGATTAAAGCTCGAGAATGCGATCTTAGAGAACGGATCGAGGAAGATCGTATTATGGCTATAGATCTTAGCACGTTACCTACGACTCAGCGATATTATTTTATGTGTAGGCAAAATGAAATTATGCAAAAACGTGGTTATAACGATGGGTGATGTAATTGTTCCCTGAACTATCTGCAATTTATTAAGTTGAAATGAAAAAAAATGTCTTGGGTATTTAGTACATGCAATTTATTAAGTTGAAATGAAGAGATGTTTTTTCGGCAATAAAAACATCTTGTTTAATATGTATGGGGTAATTAGTACATGTGAAGACATTATGTTTAAAATGGAGAAGGTTTTTTTTTGGGCAGTGAGAACATCTTGTTTGTTTAAAATGAATACCATAGTTCTAAACGAGAATTAATTAAAATAGTACGATTGACTCAACTACAGTTGAAAAAACAACAATAACTAATTTTTGGATACTACCATGGAAAATAAAGTTACAATTATAGGAATACAACTCTAGGAAATTAAAGTTACAATTCATGGAAATTTTTTGTTACAGCACTTACAATTTCTTCAATTACTCATCTCCAAATTGGTTCCAAATATGTTCCACAAGATCTTGACGAAGAGCATGATGTCTTTGTCGATCATGTAGAATTACATTACGAAACGTTCGTCCTGCTTCATCAATCGGTCCACATGTGGTAGGTTCGACCCCAATTGAGTCAGGAATTTGATCATAATCAAAGTCGATATTTTCATCGTCACGTTCATCCTCGACAATCATATTGTGTAAGATGATACATGTTTTCATAATGTAAGACAAACTATCTGCATCCCACATGCGTGCTGGACCTTTCACTATTGCAAAACGTGATTGTAGAACACCAAAAGCACGCTCGACATCCTTTCTCGCACCCTCTTGTAATTCTGCGAATTTTCTTTTCTTTTGGGTATCTGGTGCGGTGTAAGTTTTAACGATGGTTGCCAACGGTGGGTATATACCATCCGCAAGATAATAACCCATATTGTAATTGTTGTTGTTGATGACATAATTGGCTGGAGGTGCACGGCCGTCAAGAATCTCATTAAATAAAGTAGACCGGTTCAGCACATTTAGATCATTGTTGCAACCTGGCATACCAAAGAACGAATGCCAGAACCACAGATCATAAGACGCAACTGCTTCGAGAATAATAGTTGGTTCTCGAACATGTCCTGTGTATTGCCCGTGCCATGCCGCCGGACAATTTTTCCACTTCCAATGCATGCAATCTACACTACCCAACATTCCAGGAAATCCTCGGGCGCTATTCTCTGCTAGTAGTCTTTCCACATCGCCTGGTGTTGGTTTTCTCATATATTGTGCAGCAAATAAAGTTACAATTGCAAAACAAAATCGGCGTAAACTTTTTAATACCGTTGTTTCGCCTATACGTACATATTCATCAACAGCATCAGCCGCGCCTCCATACGCTAAACAACGCAGTGCCGCCGTAATTTTCTGATGGGGACTTAACCCAACTTGCTTACATGCATCCTGGGACAGTTGGAAATATTGATCGTAACCAACAACGGCATTCAAGACCCGGTTGAAGAGTTGGCGGCGCATACGGAATCGACGTCGAAAAATTGAATCTGGATAAACTGGATTTTCGGCGAAGTAGTCGTTCCACATCCTTCTATGGCCTTCATGTCTTTCGCGTCGAATATAACGACGACGATTGATTTGTGCGCCTTCTCGGATTGCGTTGCCAACCCTTACTAGACGGTTGTGGAACATCTGCGCTACAAGATTGTTGTCTTCCTCTGATGAAGAGGAAGATGAACTCCAAGGGAATGTATTTTCTAAATTGGCCATTGAAAGTTATTAACTCAGTGGTGTAAGTTCAACGAATGCAATGGGGCATATATATACTAAAACTTAACCGACTCTCACTGCAATAAATTTGGAGTATGTCCTGTCGTTCAAGGAAAAATTAATACCAAACAAGTTAAATGCAAACTTTGAACCGACAATGAAAAAGTACTGTCACATTGTGCCACCTTTTGACTAAAATGTCACTACCCTTCAAGAAAGAGTGTCAGAATAAGCCAATATGCTTTTCTCCACTAACCACAAATCAATAGATTTTGTCCTTTCACTACAAACCAAAATTGCTTTCTCCTATCACTTAACACCAAATGGAGTATGTCCTGTCAATCAATTTTCACTACAAACCAAAAGGACACAATTATGTTCCTAAAATACCCTTGTGATTAAAACACAATAGTGGTTTGGATAATTATGGCCTTACATTTTTTGACCGCCATATAAAATTTTTGTAAAAACAATCGGGGGTCAAAATTATAAAATACAGTAGAGTTCAATTTACTCAGTCATAACTATACTGCGTTTCTGGTACAACTGTAGAAGTTGATGCTCCTGTGTCACCCAAATTTGCATTCATTGCGCGTTGTCGAGAAAGAGAGGCTCTGCCCATCGATACAGACCGCCTTGTATTTGTCAAATCGTTTGGAATTGATTCCCTCAGAACCATATCTGACAGTATCAAACTCCGCAACTGTGCTTCGATGTTGCTCAAATGTTGACAACGATTGTATAACTCTTCCTGCGCGAAAATTAATGTTTACTCGGAAAAAAAAAATTGGTTAAATAAATTAAAATTTAGTAAACTCACATAGGTTGGTTGCCCGCTATGATGAAATGGGACATTGACACTGGAGTCCAGATTCTTCACAGTAGTGCCGCTATGAAATAGAGGCACTTCGACGTACGATTCACCAAGTAGTCCAGATGTACCTACGGTTGATTGAGTTGGATACTGGGATGGTTGCCAACATGGAGGTGCAGCATATGGCAACTGAGCAGCAGTATCCCTAACAGATGATGGGCCGATAAAATCAACATTGGTTGCATGAGAAAGTGTCGGCATTATAGGACCAACTGAAACCCTTGTCCAATACTGATTGTATGTGGTCTGGTCTACACGGCGCACAAAAGGTGAAGCTTCAATTGGTTCAGGTTGTGTTATACCAGATGCCATGAAACGCATTTGGGGCGGTGGATTTTTTGGTATGGCTATATCACCAGTAAGTTGGCGAATGCAACGATCGGCAAGATACCATACACCCTACAATCAATTGTTCATTTTAGCGTAATCATACTAATTATAAAAACTGAAAGAAATTAATGTGAATATTTTCATATACCTGTCCGCTATACGTAAAAGTATGACGAAACCGTGATATATATTTAGCAACTTCTATGACATACACATCTGCCGTACTTGAAGAATTATTATATGGCTGCCAAATTATTGACGCGGGAGTGCGCATCTCAAATTGATCACGGGCCATCGATTGATTGTACCGAATAGGATCAGAGCGACCTGAATCCAAGAATTCTTTATTCCATCGCAAAATTCTCGGCCATACATCAGAGTTAGACACGTGGGTCTGCAATGGGGTGTTCCTATCTCTAACTGGGATACAGCAATTCGTGTACTCGTATGCCCAATACTGCACAGCATAACAAATAAATAAATTGAAATTAATTCATGAAATATTTGATATAAAATTAGTAATTAAAATGATTAGTATTACCTCCAGCACTTGCCACGGCCCATTAAATGATTTCACTTTTAGTCTGCTGCATGAATCCAAAGACAAATACAACAGTGCAAGTGCATGACTACCCCAATCATATTTGCCAACAGCATTGAGGTCTACAACTGCGGCTAGCCAACCACATCTTACTAATCCAGAACCATTCGTGAAAAGAAATGCACCGAGAAAGAACATGAAGAATGCTCTAGCGAGCTTAACCTCGACAATTCTGTCAGTCTGGGCTTCTTCAATGAAAGCATTAGTAAAATAATTCTTGAAAAAAGCAACCCGTATACCTTGTGATTTCCAATCATCATTTGTTAGTTCTGGAAAGAAGCGTTCCTGAACGACTTCAAAAGAATACATTTCATCGTCGCATGGAGGCAAATCGCCGACACCGATAGAAATTCCCGTCAGCATTACCCAATCTAATGGAGTGAAACCCAACTCACCACACGGAAAGTGGAAAGTGTGGGTGGTGTCCCACCATCTCTCTACGAGGGCCTCTACGAGCCGAACCGACGACTTATTTGTATTGATGGTCATGAATCGGTTCCATCCCGCCCGCTCTACTAGTAGTTGGATCAGTGGAACCCGTGAGCAGTACTGATTGTACATTTTGATCGGTTCCTTCCAGTTTCCCCTGAATTTACAGAAGCCACCCTCAGGGGTAACAATAACATATTGACTAATATGTTTCGAATCGTCTACTACACGATTCCAGTTGGACTGATCGGCGTAATTGACATTGGACATATCTGCTTCACCTTCCGTACTTGTACCGGGTTGAGCTGGCACCTGCTCTCGTTTTGATTTTAAACGACCAATAAATCTTCGTATTGAAGACATTTTTTTCAACAAAAAAAAAATTGTTTGGAGGAGTTGCCGAGAGGAGCTAGTTTACACAAAGAAGAGAGACAGAGAGTGTGGTAGGAAAGTAGTCGGTTTGTGAAGAGTGTGTTAATTAGTTCAACAAATGATCTAGATATATATAGAATCAATCCGAGGGTATTTTGGTCCAAGGAAAAATTAAAAGCCGGGATTTATGGCTTGAAATTAGGGAGATTAGACATAAAGTAGGGGACCAGGCTGTTAGTGGCGCTACACGCCAAAAAAGGGTGTCGGACGGCACTTCGTGTGCCGTCCTAGACATCCGGCGGCACAAACGGCATTCGATATGCCGTCCGACAAGTTCGCCAGCCGTTTTGTGCACTTTTGCCTCCGACGGTATTTCGTATGCCGTCTCTTAATATTTTATAGTTGTTTGCTATAATATAGCTTACGACGAGTGCAGCGGAAACGTAATATCTATTTTTATTTATCGATATATGGATAAATTTATAGATAACGACTACAGATGCTCTAAAAGGGACCTAGTCACCTAGCGTTCTTTGTTAATTTTACTTTTGTATTGGTTTTTTTTACCAGTTTTGTTCTTGGCTTTTCTACAAGAAACGAAAATTTTCATGTAACAAATCTCTGGACTTGTGGCTTATTAGAGCATCCACTATCGTTGGTTAAAGTTATTCTAATTTTTGCAATGAGATTTTAGGTTTTAGGAACCATCGTTGCTATCATTATTTCTCAAATTTGATAAAGTATTGTATTGGACGGATGTTGTTCATTCGTCTAACATTTTTTAATTTTTTTTATATTAAAAAATGAATAGACGGAGCTTCATCCTCCGTTTGAAAGAAGAGAAAAAAGGAAAAAAAATGGTGAATTGTGTCAGACGGTGCTTCTTCCTCCGTCTCTCTATAAATTTTTTTTATAAATTTTCGTTAACAACACATTAATAATAATAATTAAAAAAAAATTGAACAGTGCCAGACGGATGATCATCCGTCTGGCCTGTTTGTTAGATTTTTTTTTGTTTCTTTCTTCTAGGCAAAAAGACCAATATACCCTTCCTTCATAAAAACCAAAAAATCTCTGTCTCCCCACAATCGTTAGACAAAGTAGGGGGTAAAAGGATCATTTGTGCGGTGAATAGTGCAGGGCGGAAGTGAGGGACGGATAAGGTCATCCGTCTCTCACTTTCACATTTATTAAATGTTATTAATAAACTTTACCTATTTAATATTTAATATTTATTTATAAACAATTAAATCCACCAAGAGATGGATCATCTTCAACCGTCTTTCAAATTTTTTTTTTAATTCAACGAGACGGCAGATTTCCATCCGTCCCTTTCGTCAAACGGATGAACATCTTCCGTCTCCTATATTTAGCTATTGTCTAAAGCTTCTGCTAAGTTTAGTAAGCTACTGTTCGTTTCTATCCTAATTTCTGAGTTTTTAGCAAACGACTGCAATGCGTATTTCTAAACCTATTTCTAATCTTTGAGTTTTTAGCCAACGACAGTGGATGCTCTTATATGTAGACACACAAGATTCTCCTAGGATGTTCTATCCTTAGTAATTAAAAACTTCTCATGATGTTGATTTTGGAGCTTCATGCATTTTTTTTTTTTGAATTATAAACTGGTGGTTGTTTGTACTATAATTTCGTTGATCCCAGATCATAAGTTCAACGGGTCAAATGAGTCATCTACCACTTCAGACCCACAAGTAAACGGGCCTGACCCGACCCAGTAGAGTCAGATACCCGTTAGCTCCTGCCTATAAATACCAGACCCCCTTTCCACTTTCAAAGGTAATGAATCCTTCCGACCCAGCTCCGAATCATAGTGATCTCCCATCCCGACACAGGGAACACAACCGTAGCCACTCCCCTGAGGGTAGTTCACCTCCGCCCGGTAAGGGCGAACTGGCTCTGATCATGAGAGCCGAGTTCCAGCACTTCAGGCTTGAGATCCTCCGAGCCCTCAGAGGCGGCCTCGGATTCGAACAACAAACCGCCGGCCCAAGGTGCGAAAAAGGTCGGGGTCCCGAGTCTCATGGTTTGTCCCAGCCACATCGGCAGAACGAAGCCGTCCTCTGCCGCCTCCAGGAGATGGAGAATCGCCTCGCCCGCATTAACGAGGGAGGACCACAAACCGGTCCGGCGCATCAGCCAAGCCGACCCCCGTTCTTCCCCCCCCCCCAAAACTCTAGATGCTGAGATTCCCAAAAATTTCAGGTCGCCTCAGTTTGAGACGTACAATGGCGAGAGTGATCCAGCTGATCACATGGAAGGGTTCAAAACCCTCATGATGATTCACAACGCATCAGATCCTCTCCTATACCGCACCTTCTCTGCCACCCTACGTAGTCTGGCTCGAGAATGGTTCTCCAAGCTCGCCCCCCGATGGGTCTTCTCGTTCGACCAGCTCGAAGCAAACTTTCTTGCTCACTTTATGACTAGCCGGAAGGTCGAGAAGACGAGCGCGTCCCTTCTGGACCTCAAGCAGAAGGAAGGAGAACCCCTCCGTGAGTTTGTGCGGAGGTTCACAACCGAAGCCAGGGCGGTCTCGTCCCTTGATGCCAGTGTCGCCTCGGCGGCATTTCAGCACAATGTTCGTCACGACCAGTTGAAGGCTTTTTTGGCCAAGAAACTGCTAATAGACTTTTCTTAACCTTCTTAACAGGGTCGAAAAGTACATCCGGGCTGAGGACGCTCTGCATCCCGAAGGCCTGAAAGAAACCCCAGGTAAGGGGAAGAGGAAGGCCGAATAATCCGAACCTATGAAGAAGGCCTAGAAACGCTCCCCATCGGTCCCCCGTTTCGAGAGGTACACACTGCTGACACAAAACGTGTCGGCCATCCTCCTAGAGATCGAGGACAAGGGTATCGTCTGCCTTCCTCCCTGACCTAACAACAACAAAAGAAGAGGGACTGGAGGTTCTACTGTTGCTTCCATCAGGACAATGGGCATGAGACCGATAATTACTGTGCCTTCAAAGATGAAATCGAAGCCCTCATCCAGAGGGGATACTTGAGGGAGTTCACTCGAACCACCCCCAGAGACCAAAGGGATCCACGGCCGTCACCTCCTGCTCGGACGATCGAGAAGCGGCCTGAGCCCGAGCCTGAGCTCGAGGATACTGGTGCGTCGACCATCCTCCATTGTGTCCACGATGAGCCTATGGTGGGAGAATCAAAGCTTTCATTCGAGAAGTGAACTCGGTCCATAACTATCCGCCCCCAGTGGACCAGAGGCTGGCAGTCTCATTCTCCAACGAGGATCTCGATGGCATCCGACTGCCCCATTGTGATGCTCTGGTGATCATCCTCGGCATAGTGAACCATGAGGTCCGACGTATTCTTATGGACAATGGGAGTTCGTTCAATATTCAATTTCTGGCCGCGTTTGAAAGCCTCAAGCTCTCCCATGAAAGGTTGAAGTCGACAGAGTACACGCTTCATGGATTCTCTGGCGTCCCCATCCAAATTGAGGGAATTGTCACACTGGACGTGACGACCGGTACAGCCCTTACCCTTCGGACCGAAGCGATGGACTTCATGGTGGTTAATATCAAGGTGGCCTATAATGCTATCTTCGGCAAACCCGGCCTTTGCACACTCCAGGTGGTTCCCTCCGCCTACCACTTGAAGTTGAAGTTTCCCACCGATCACGGAGTCGGTGTAGTCAGAGGCAATCAGGAATCAACACGTTCGTGCTACATGACGGCAGTGGGGGCGAAGTCTTTCCACTTGAGGAGGTACAACTCCATTCTGAGCATGGCTCGGAGCCCGTTGACGTGCTGAAGGAGGTCCCGTTCTCCGAAAGAGACATGTCAAAATGGTTCCGGGTAAGCCAATCTCTGGCCCCGGACCTGAAGCTGGCAATCATCGAATGCATCCATCGAAATTCCGACCTCTTTGCCTAGATGCCGTCCGACATGCCAGGAATTTTCGAAGACATTATAATGCACCGGCTAAGCGTCCGCTCAGACTCAAAGTCGGTCCAACAGAAGCGGCGTAAGTTCGCCTCCGACAGGCAGCAGGCGGTGAGGGAAGTAGTCAAACTCCTCTCGACACGGTTTATTGAGGAATTCAGCTACCCAGAGTGGCTGACCAATGTTGTGATGGTGAAGAAGACGAGCGGGAAATGGAGAATCTGTATAGATTTCACAGACCTCAACAAGTCATGTCCTAAAGATCCATTCCCTCTCTCGAACATCGACGCCCTGATAAATGCAACCTCGGGGCACGAGCTACTGAGCTTCATGGATTCCTTCTCAGGATACAACTAAATATGAATGTTCCCTCCGGACATACCGAAGACTGCCTTCGTGACCGACCAAGGCCTCTACTGTTACGGGTTATGCCCTTCGGGCTGAAAAACGCCGGCGCCACATATCAGAGGCTCGTCAACTAGGTCTTCAAAGATCTAATTGGCCGGAACATGGAAGTGTATGTTGACGATATGCTCGTCAAAAGTCGCAGAGGTCAGGATTATGTCAATGACCTCAAAGAGGCTTTTGGGGTCCTGCGATCTCACAACGTGAGCCGCTAAATGCGCCTTCGGCGTCTCCTCGGGAAGGTTTCTCGGATTTGTGGTGAGCCAGCGCAGCATCGAGGCGAACCCCGAGAAGATTCAAGCCATCCTCGACATGGCCCCTTCTAGAAATGTCAAAGAAGTCCAAAGGATCACAAGGCGACTTGCAGCCATCGGTTGTTTCCTCTCCAAGTCAGGAGAGAAGTCGCTCCCATTTGTCAAGGCCCTCCGGGGGGCAAAATGCTTTGAGTGGGAAACCTCTTAACAAGAGGCGTTTGACCAACTTAAAGCCTATCTTGCCAACCCACCGCTTCTCAGCAAGCTAGAGCTAGGCGAACCCTCTTCCTCTACCTGGCCCCCACTGAACACGTGCTCAGCACCATGTTGGTTAAAGAGGAGGATGGGGTACAGAATCCCATCTATTATGTCAACAAGATTTTGCACGATGCCGAGGTCCGATACCCCAGGATGGAAAAGATTGACAACGCATTGGTGATGGCCGCACGGAAACTCTGACCCTACTTCCAGGTCCACTCCATCCGTGTCCTTACGGATCAGCCTCTCAAAGTGGTTCTCGACAAGTCCGAGAACTCTAGCCGCTTAATCAAGTGGCCGATCAAGCTCAGCCAGCACGACATCAGCTACCATCCTTGGACGGCCATCAAAGGCCAGACTCTCGCTAAGTTCATTATGGAGTGCACCATCCCCAAGTCCCCAAAAATTCGAGAGGACGCCCCAGCATGGGAAGTCTATGTGGACGGATCACCATGCGAGGAAGGGAGCTGAGCCGGCGTCATCTTTCGGGGCCCAGACGACTTCTTCCTCCAGTATTCTCTTCGACTCAATTTCCTGGCCATAAACAACGAGGCGGAATATGAAGCTCTGATTGCTGGACTTACACTGGCCTACTGGGTAGGGGCAAGACAAGTACGGGTCTTCAGTGATTCCTAGCTCGTGGTCAATCAGATCACCGAGGATTACGAAGCCCGCGACCTTAGGATGACCCAATACTTGGCACACACGAAACAGCTCCTGGAGCTCTTCGAGGAGGCGGAGGTCTGGCGGTTCCCAAAAGAACAAAACTGTCATGCCGACTCCTTGTTTAAACTCGCGTCGTCATCACTCGGAGGACTAGACCACACTATTCTAGTCGAGGTCCCCCTCAAACCCATTATCGAAGAACCTGAAATCATTTGCCTCGCCTCCAGCGATCAAGCTGAGACATGGATGGATCCCATACAAAAAATCCTGACCAACGGCAAGTTACCACAGGACCGTGCCGCAGCACAAACAACAAGGATCTGGTCCGAAAGGTTCACCTTAATTGGGGACGTGCTCTTCAAGCGCTCCTACACCAAGGTTGATGGGAGACCCTATCTCCGTTGTTTGAAACCAGATGAAGCCAAGTATGCCCTGAAGGAGCTACACAAAGGGATGTGGGGATGTCACATGGGCAGCAGGTCGTTGGCTCGAAAAGCGCTCAACCACGGTTACTACTGGCCGACTCTGTTGCAAGACGCTCAGAACCTAGTAAAAGGTTGTGGCCCCTGCCAAAGGTTCTCTCCCATAAGACGATCACCCAAGCCGAAATGAAGTCGCTCGCCAGCCCTACCCCTTTCGCCATGTGGGGGATGGACTTGGTCGGCCCCTTTCCATAGGCAACTGGCTAAAGGCGATTCCTCATTGTAGTCGTCGACTACTTCACCAAGTGGGTCGAGGCAGAACCCCTAGCCACTATCACAGAGAATCAAGCCCAACAATTCTTCTGGAAGCATGTCATCTGTCGGTTCAGGTTCCCACGCGTGATGGTCATTAGATAATGGAGCCCAGTTCGCCACAAAATTTTTTGAAAGTCTTGTGAAGACCTCAGCATTCAACAACGCTTCTTGTCAATCTCTCACCCACAATCAAATGGCCAAACGGAAAACGCCAACCGACAAATTCTTGACGGTCTCAAAAAGTTGCTGGACCAATCCTCCAAGGGTTTGTGGATCGAAGAGTTATCAACCGTCCTCAAGTCACACCGGACTACCAAGAGAATCCCGACCAACGAGTTCCCGTTCAACCTGGCACACGGGACCGAGGCGGTCATCCCTCTGGAAGTCGGCCTCCCATCGCCCAGGTACATTGGCTTCGATGAGGAATCAAATTCAAGCGACCTCAGGGCGAACCTGGACCTCATTGACGATGTCCGGGAAAGATCCTGTAGGGCCCCGAATTTCCAATATGATATCTCAGAAATACGTGGCACAATTCCCAGCATCAACTTCAAATGTAATATTAAACACAGCCCAAAATACCAATAAAAAATTTCTCAAACTTTTATTACAATAATATTTACATAGCACAGCAGAATACATACACCTTGAATTACAAACTTTCTTTCTTTACAACACTCTCTTTTACAAAATCACACAATCCATTACATCACTTTAACTCAAGCATCCAAATTCCAAGCTATAGGTAATCACCTGTAAAATATGAGGCTAGAGATAACTCTAACCCCCAAAACTAAAGGGGTCAGCTATAACGGTGTGAGTGACATAAAAACAAACAACATAAATAGAGCATAGATTCATCAACAACAGAAAATAAACAAGAGTAAATGAATTAGGGAATAACCATGAAACACGAAAACATCAAGTGAAGCAAGACTAAGTATCATGTGTAGAAAACCGAAAACACATGCATAATACCAAGTCAAGAAAACATCAATGCTATATGCTGACTCTCTAATGCGTACTTGTCGAAGTCTATGCACCCCACTCTACAAAGGTCCGGTGCAAGCCCTTAACATTCTCCACTTTATAGGGTTTAATCCCCCGCTATGCAACTAATCCTACTTCTATGATTACTACGAGATATAGATACACTGTGAGTATTAGCCCATGCCCCGATAATTCCGGAGGTCAATCTCTATCCACAGATAATTCCGAAAACTATTTCACTCACACCTGGGAATCTTCGAGAATACCCCATACCGCAAGCTATGGCACCTCATCACACGAATACCACATGAGTGTCGCATCGACCCCGATAACTCCGGAGATCAATCCCACACCACAAGTAATTATGGAGACTATTTCACTCATACCTGGATAATTCCGGGGATTATCTCACACCGCGAGCCATACTGAGGTCCATAACCCATGTTCTCATTCATCATATCACCACTAGTGCTTGTCCTTATCATTTAGGTTATTTAATTACTTTACGAATCTTCTAGAGTTGGTGTACCCTACCAAACTAAACTCAACAACTGATCAACTTAAATGCCACAATAGGCACAAAACACAAATATCTCAACCGTCGATATACTAGGGTCACACACCCCCTCTAGAGACTCACACCCAAATATCCAAACCAATATGCCATCATAAATTGCTCAATTAAAACAACTTGAAAACATATGTTCGGTAGAAGATAAGGTATAGAATAGTAAGTTATAGATTAAAACATTTAGAGAATAAATCATTTAAAAGAACATTCAAATATATCAAGATACAACAGTATTAGTCGACTATGGACAAGCGTCGGTCGACTGTCCAGAGCGAAAAATCCAAAACTTCAATTAAAATAATTCTAAGTAACGCCAGTCGACTGTAAAAAGTCATCGGTCGACTGTCCAGAACGAAATTTCAAGAAAACTAAAAAGCACCACAGCCAGGTCACGGCGGTCATCTGTAAAATACCACCAGTCGACTGTCAACCCACAGACTGCAGATTTTTGGTTGTGCACATTTTAACCGATACGGAGTTTTAATTTATGAAAAAAATTTCTACAAAAAAAATATTTCTTATATGATCAAATACAACTTATAGGATATATAATAGTCAATAAAACCAAATCAAAACTATTTGAATTTATAAAAATACCAATTTGTTGATTTCTTTCAATTAAAACATGAATTGTGCATATAATCAAAATAGAGTTTCTTAAGAATCAATTATTCATTGAAATAGCTTTGGATTCAAGTTCAAACCATATCAATACCAAAATAGGTCGAAATATTGTCAAATTCTTCGAAAACACATAAAAACTCAATTTCCTTCAAAACTCACAACATAAGGTATTCATGAAAAATATTGTGCATGTTTATGCACCAAAGAACTTCACAATCCTTCAATTAAAATAAAACATATTCAAAATTAAATCTCAGGGTTTACGAAATCCAAACGCAAACAAACCTTTCACCAAAATCTCAAAATCCCCAATTTGGTTATACTACATCAAACCCTAAATCAATTTCCACAATTTAATTCTCAAGACTTAATCTCTTGATTCAGTAGCTCTTCTCAAGGTTTCTCAAACTCAATCACCATGATTAATTCATGAACATAAACAAATTTGACATTACCATGTCAATTGCATTCAACTATTACTCAAGGGTAATCAAAATCTCATCTTTATTCAATCTATGCATGACAATCACCATACTCAATCATGTCAACATCTATCCCCAAGAAATAACCTACCCATGATAGGTCGTTCAACATTTTCAAATCATCCACATAAAATTCTATTCATAATAATTAAGGTTTTCATAAAAATCCAATTTTTGACCATCAATCCAACATCTATATTAATACCGAAACCCTAGCATGATTTCTAGGAGATGAAACACCACATACATCATTCAAAGAACAAAACAAAACAAATATATCACTCACCTTGTTGAAGAGATCGAACGAAGATGAATAGAAAAATAAGAAAAGCTCATCCTTCGCAAGAAATCCAAGATCTCCTCCTTTGAAATCCAAAATAATAAGAAATAAGAAATCTCCTGTGTTGTACAGCAAAAGATGGCTGCACAAAACCCTATATAATCCGGGATTTAAGATTCTAGGGTTTTAGAAAACATTTGCAAAATACTCCTTTTAAAATATCTCTTCATATAATTAGATCTTTTATTGAAAATTAGTTTAAAACCAATTTAATCAAGTTAAAAAATCAAAAAGATCCTTTCCAGCATCAGCCGGTTCTATAGGAAAATCCAGAAAAACAGTTTTGCACTTTCACCCCTTAAAATAGCAAATTTTGCGAAAAGATCATATTTGCAAATAAGTCCAATAATTATCATAAAAATCTAGAAAAATCACGAATAATCTCAAATAATAAATAATGAGTTTTCCCAAATAATTTTTGGCTTTAAGCTTCCAAAGACAACATTCGCACGTGTTTTGCACGTGTAAAAGATAAATTTCTAAATGAACATTTATTAAATCACCAAAAATCATTTTAATTCATTTTCTAATATCAAAAATAGTATTTAAAAATACGGGGTACTACATCACTTCCTCCTTAGAAGAGTTCTGTCCTCAGAACTACTACTAATAGGGTCCAAACAAACATACAAACAAAGGAATGCAATATCTCATAAATGGAAACATTGTCCAATACGATCACATATGAGAACATAATCAAATAGAAGAAATACAACTCAACTCAAAAGTACAGTCATACAAAAGAATTACAATCACAAATAAGAAAATACAATCATACAAAAAGCTCAGGAAAATCCTTCTGCATGCGATCCTCTGGCTCCCAAGTAGCCTCCTCAAACTGCTGATTCCTCCACAACACCTTGACCATAGGTATCACCTTGCTCCTTAGAACCTTCTCCCTACGGTCAACAATCTCTACCGGCTGTTCGTTGTAACACAAGTTCACCTGTAGACCTTCAGGAACCTCTACCAATTGATGACTTTGATCTGGCACATACTTCCTCAACAACGACACATGGAACACATCATGCACCTGTGCCTACTCCTCAGGAAGCAACAATCTATATGTCGTCTTGCCAATCCGCTTCACAATCCTATATGGCCCAATATACATTGGTGCCAACTTGTCTCCCTTACCAAACCTGATCACTCCTTTGGTCGGAGACACCTTGAGGAAAACTGCATCTCCAACCTCAAAGTTCAAGTCTCTTCTTCGAGAATCTGCATAACTCTTCTACCAACTTTGAGTCTCAACCAACCTCTTGCGAATCAGCTCAATCTGCTCTGACGTCAGCTGCACGATCTCAGGCCCAAACATCTGCCTCTCGCCAACCTCATTACAACAAACAGGGGTCTTGCACATCCGCCTGTACAAAGTCTCATACGGAGCCATCCTGATACTCGCATGGTAACTGTTGTTATAAGCAAACTCAACCAATGCCAAGTATCTCTCCCAGCTACCACCGAAATCCATAACACAAGCCCTCAGCATATCTTCCAGCACTCGATTCACCCTCTCAGTCTGACCATCAGTCTGTGGATGAAAAGCGGTACTGAAATCAGTTCTGGTGCCCAAAGCTACTTGTAGGCTCTTCCAAAATCTTGAAGTGAACCTTGCATCTCTGTCGGAAACAATCGACACAGGAACTCCATGAAGCCTCACAATCTCACCAATGTACAGCTCTGCCAATTTCTCCAACGACCAAGTAATCTTCATGGTCAAAAAGTGAGCCGGCCTAGTCAAACGATCCACAATAACCCAAATCGAGTCATTGCCCTTCGAACTCCTCGGCAAACCTGTAATGAAATCCATACTGATATTCTCCCATTTCCACTCCGGAATGGGCAACGGTTGCAACAAACCTCCAGTCTCTGATTTTCTGATTTGATCTGCTGACAAGTCAGACACCTCGCCACAAAATCTGCCACATCCCTCTTCATACCAGACCACCAAAAGTGTTGTTTGATGTCCTTGTACATCTTTGTGCCTCCAGGATGTACTGACAACAAGGTACTATGTGCTTCCTGCAAGATACTCTCTCTCAAATCTGCATTATCCGAAACACACAACCTCTCACCCATCCATAGAACTCCATCTTGGACACGAAACTCTGATAGCTTGCCTGCTGAAACCTACTGCAACATCTTCTGAATCTCTGAATCTAATCCCTGACCTTCCACAATCCTCTCTCTCAAGGAAGGCTGCAGCCTCAACTGAGCCAGAGACGCCTCCAAACCCTGCAATACCACCTCGATACATGTCCGATCAATCTCTGCTGCCAACCCACTTCAAGTAGTGATCAAACTCGATAAACTACTCTTCTGACTAAGCCCAACTGCTACGACATTCGCCTAGCCCGGATGATACTTGATCTCAGGACGAATGTCTTCCAACACTTCCAACCACCTTCTATGCCGAAGATTTAGATCCTTCTGTTGATAAATGTACTTCAGACTCTTGTGGTCAGTGTACATGTTGACCTTCTCACCATAAACATAATGTCTCCACTGCTTTAAGGAAAAGATAATAGCTGCTAACTCCAAATCATGCGTCGGATAATTCTTCTCATGCGGACGCAACTGCCTGGAACCATAAATAATAACCTTGCCTTCTTGCATCAAGACACACCCCAAACCTCTGAGAGATGCATCACTGTAGATATCATAATCCTTCCTAGCTTGTGGCAAAGCTAAGATAAGTGCAGTAGTCAACCTCTTCTTTAACTCAAGAAAACTTGCCTCACACTTATCAGTCCATGTAAATGTCACATTCTTCCGGGTCAAACCTGTCAAAGGAACTTCAATTTGAGAATAGCCCTGAAGAATCTCCTGTAGTAACCAGCCAAACCCAAGAAAATCTTGACTTCCTTCACAGACGTTGGCCTGGGCCAATCCTTTACTGCTTCAACCTTCTGAGGATCAGTGGCCACTCCCTCCTTAGAAAGGATATGACCAAGGAAAGCTACCTCAAACTTTCAAAACTCACACTTCGACAACATAACATACAAGCTATACTCCTGTAACTTTTGTAATACCTCTGTCAAGTGCATAGAATGCTCCTCCTCTGACTTCGAATACACCAAAATATCATCGATGAAAACCACTACGAAGGAGTCAATAAATGGCCTCAAAATTTGGTTCATCATATCCATGAATACTACTGGCGCATTCGTCAACCCGAATGGCATCACCAAAAACTCATAGAGCCCATGACGAGTCCTGAAAGCTGTCTTACTTACATCTTCCTCCTTGACTCGAACCTGATGATACCCTGACCTCAAATCAATCTTCGAAAACACAACTGCTCCCTGAAGTCTGTCAAACAGATCATCAATCCGCAGAAGTGGATACTTGTTTTGAATAGTCACCCAGTTCAACTCCTGGTAGTCAATGCACATCCTCATTGACCCATCCTTCTTCTTAACTAACAACACTGGCGCACCCCACAGTGAAGAACTCGGCCTAATAAACCCCTTGCTCAACAACTCCTTAATCTGTTTCTTGACTTCATCTTGCTCTACAGGTGTCATCCTGTACGAAGCCTTAGAAATCAGAGTACTCCCTGGCTGAACATTAATGCAAAAATCCACATCTCTCTGCGGTGGTAATCCTGGCAAATCTTCCAAGAATACCTTGGAAAATCTCTTACAACCGGAATACCTCTGACTTCATCTGGAATCACCATCTTGGATACCATTGTAGCCACTTTCAGAACTTTCTTTTTCCCTTGAAAAGTCATTGTGGGAACACCTAGTGTTTTCACCAACACCTCTTTCCACTTGTATTCAATTGTAGCATCATATATTGCCAACCAATCAATGCCCACGATTACATCCACTCCTAAGACTTGCAGCTCAATAAGATCTATGTCGAACAATCTTCCACCAATCTCGATATCACAACCTCCATAATATCGATCAGCAATCAACTCTTCTTCTGATGGTGTTGCCATGGACAAGGCTCTGCCTGGAAATATCTTAGGTTCCACACCTAAAGTTTTTACAAAATTGGGTGACACAAAAGTATGCGAAGAACCAGTATCAAATAAAACTTTTGCTTTTATTCTATTAACCAAAACAATTCCCTGGATCACATCTTCTGAGTTACCCGCATCCTCCTCAGTCAATGCGAACACTCGCCCTTGCCTCTGAAATTTACCTCCACCTGGACCATCATTCCTCAACTGTGGACAATAAGGCTTAGAATGTCCCACTTGCCTATACTGGAAACAAGTCTGCTTCGCCAACTTAGGACACGCTGACCTATAATGACCTGCCTCCTTACAGTAGTAACAAGTCACTTTTTGAATTGCAGGTGCCTTCTGAACTGGACCACTGAACTTGACTTGCTTCACTAGGAATCCCTTCCCACTCTGACCTGTTGCTGACCTCTTGTTCCGGTTCCAGATCTCTTACTTCTTCTAGAACTGATCCATGTCCTCCTCTGTCATAGCTGCTCTCCTGACCAGCTTATCGAACCTCTTTATGCCCAAAGGAATCATCCTCGACCTCAAATTTGGCCTCAAGCCCTGCTCGAATTTTCTGGCCTTCTTCGTCTCATCAACTATCAGCTCCGGTGCATACCTTGATAGCTGAGCGAACTTAATCTCATACTCGCGCACAGTCATGCTGCCCTACTGTAGATTCAAGAATTCTGTCGCCTTCTTCTCCTGAATATCCAGGGAAAAAAAACGATCCCTGAATTCATCCAGAAAAGTCTTCCAAGTCATTTGCTGGTACCCCAAATTCCTCTTCACTGATTGCCACCAAACACAAGCGTCCTTTTCCAACTGCATAGTGGCGAACTTTACCTTATTGGCTGCCGGAGTTTCCGAGACCTCGAAGATTGTCTCCATCTGTCTAATCCAATCATCAGCCTCATTTGGATCAGAATGCCCCTCAAACACTGGCAGCCTCATTCTCTTGAAGAACTCAATCTGCTTGATAGGATCAGCATTAATGAACACTAGTCCAATCTCATGATTCTAATTCTGGTTCTGATTCTGCGCCATATTAGCTGCCATTAGTGCATTCAAAGTCTGATACACCCTGGCAAACTCGGCCTCGAGATCAACTCCTACCCCTTGGGAACTTCCAGTTCCATCACCATTGGTACCATTCCTGGTTCTGGGTCCAACCATTCTGAATACTGCGAAATAAGGGAAAAAGTTAGAGCACCACAACACAATTCATATTCACATCAATACCCTCTGGCAAAACCTCAACCATACCCCAAAAGTAAAACATCATGTTTTAGCTCTATGTGATACTCACACTCTAATGTCCACACCTAGGTATTCACGCTCTAGTGTCCACACCTAGGTTATTTTTATACAATGTTTATTATTACTATTGAAGCATGCTCTGATACCAATCTCTATAGTGCCCCGAATTTCTAATATGATATCTCAGAAATATGTGGCACAATTCCAAGCATCAACTTCAAATATAATATTAAACACAACCCAAAATACTAATAAAATTTTTCTCAAACTTTTATTACAATATTATTTACATAGCATAGCGGAATACATACACATTGAATTACAAACTTTCTTTCTTTACAACACTTTCTTTTACAAAATCACACAATCCATTACATCACTTTAACTCAAGCATCCAAATCCCAAGCTATAGGTAATCACCTGTAAAATATGAGGTTAGAGATAACTCTAACCCCCAAAACTAAAGGGGTCAGCCATAACGGTGTGAGTGACATAAAAACAAACAACATAAATATAGCATAGATTCATCAATAACAAGAAATAAACAAGAGTAAATGAATTAGGGAATAACCATGAAACACGAAAACATCAAGTGAAGTTAGACTAAGTATCAAGTGTAGAAAACCGAAAACACATGCATAATACCAAGTCAAGAAAATATCAATGTTATATGCTGACTCTCTAATGCATACTTTTCAGAGTCTATGCATCCCACTCTACATAGGTCCGGTGCAAGCCCTTAACGTTCTTCACTTTATAGGGTTTAATCTCCCGCTATGCAACTAATCCTACTTCTATGATTACTACGAGATATAGATACACTGTGAGTATTAGTCCTTGCCCGGATAATTCCGGAGGTCAATCTCTGTCCACAGATAATTTTGGAGACTATTTCACTCACACCTGGGAATCTTCGAGAATACCCCACACCGCAAGCTATGGCACCTCATCACACGAATACCATATGAGTGTCGCCTCGACCCCGATAATTCCGAAGATCAATCCCACACTACAGGTAATTTTGGAAACTATTTCACTCACACCTGGATAATTCCGGAGATTATCTAACACGCGAGCCATACTGAGGTCCATAACCTATGTTCTCATTCATCATATCACCACTAGTGCCTGCCCTTATCATTTTGGTTATTTAATTACTTTACGAATCTCCTAGAGTTGGTCTACCCTACCGGACTTAACTCAACAACTGATCAACTAAAATGCCTCAACAAGCCCAAAACACAAATATCTCAACCGTCGGTATACTAGGGTCACACACACCCTCTAGAGACTCACACCCAAATATCCAAACCAATATGCCATCATAAATTGCTCAATTAAAACAACTTGAAAATATATGTTCGGTAGAAGATAAGGTATAGAATAGTAAGTTATAGATTAAAACATTTAGAGAATAAATCATTTAAAAGAACATTCAAATATATCAAGATACATCAGTATCAGTCGACTATAGATAAGCGTTGGTCGACTGTCCAGAGCGAAAAATCCAAAACTTCAATTAAAATAATTCTAAGTAGCGCCAGTCGACTATAAAAAATCATCGGTCGACTGTCCAGAACAAAATTTCAAGAAAACTAAAAAACACTGCAGTCAGGTCGTGACGGTCGACTGTCGACCTGCAGACTGTAGATTTTTGGGTGTGAACATTTCAACCGATACAGAGTTTTACTTTATGAAAACGATTTCTACAAAAAACATATTTATTATATGGTCAAATACAACTTATAGGATATATAATAGTCAATAAAACCAAATCAAAACTACTTGAATTTATAAAAATACCAATTTGTTGATTTCTTTCAATTAAAACATGAAGTGTATATATAATCAAAATAGAGTTTCTTAAGAATCAATTATTCATTGAAATAGCTTCGTATTCAAGTTCAAACCATATAAATACCAAAATAGGTCGAGATATAGTCAAATTCTTCGAAAACACATAAAAACTCAATTTCCTTCAAAACTCACAACATAAGGTATTCATGAAAAATATTGTGCATGTTTATGCACCAAAGAACTTCACAATCCATCAATTAAAATAAAACATATTCAAAATTAAATCTCAGGGTTTACGAAATCCAAACGCAAACAAACCTTTCACCAAAATCTCAAAATTCCCAATTTGGTTATACTACATCAAACCCCAAATCAATTTCCACAATTTAATTCTCAATACTTAAATCTCTTGATTCAATAGCCCTTCTCAAGGTTCCTCAAACTCAATCACCATGATTAACTCATGAACATAAACAAATTTAACATTACCATGTCAATTGCATTCAACCATTACTCAAGGGTAATAAAAATCTCATCTTTATTCAATCTATGCATGACAATCACCATACTCAATCAAGTCAACATCTATCCCCAAGAAATAACCTACCCATGATCTATAATAGGTCGTTCAACATTTTCAAATCATCCACATAAAATTCTACTCATAATAATTAAGGTTTTCACAAAAATCCAATTTTTGACCATCAATCCAACATCTATATTAATACCCAAACCCTAGCATGAGAGATAAAACACCACATACATCATTCAAAGAACAAAACAAAACAAATATATCACTCACCTTGTTAAAGAGATCGAACGAAAATGAATAGAAAAATAAGAAAAGCTCCTCCTTCGCAAGAAATCCAAGATCTCCTCTTTGAAATTCAAAATAATAAGAAATAAGAAATCTCCTATGTTGTACAGCAAAATACGGCTGCACAAAACCCTATATAGTCCGGGATTTAAGATTCTAGGATTTTAGAAAATATTTGCAAAACTCTCCTTTTAAAATATCTCTTCACATAATTAGATCTTTTATTGGAAATTAGTTAAAAACCAATTTAATCAAGTTAAAAAATAAAAAGATCCCCTCCAGCATCAGCCGGCTCTGTAGGAAAATCCAGAAAAACAGTTTTGCACTTTCACCCCTTAAAATAGCAAATTTTGCGAAAAGATCCTCTTTTATCAAAACTTGTAAAATAAATCGAATATGTTAAAACAAAAGGTAAAATCGTTATACCTAAATTGACTAGGCATTATATCCAGCCTAAAAGTCCAAAAACCTGGAGTTTTCACCCCATTGGTAATTTTGCACAAAAGTCCTTCTTTTTGAAATATTTGCAAATAAGTCCAAGAATTATCATAAAAATCTAGAAAAATCACGAATAACCTCAAATAATAAATAATGAGTTTCCCCAAATAATTTTTGGCTTTAAGCTTTCAAAGACAATATTCGCACGTGTTTTGCACGTGTAAAAGATAAATTTCTAAATGAACATTTAGTAAATCACCAAAAATCATTTTAATTCATTTTCTAATCTCAAAAATAGTATTTTAAAATATGGGGTACTACAGATCCACCATCCGGGGGTTCATATATCAGCAACGAGTTGAGAGGCTTTACAAAAAAAAGTCCGCCCGACCAACATTAAGGAAGAGGACATCGTACTCAGAAAGCTAGCAATCTCCCAGCCCACAGCCAGGGGCAAGCTCGCCACCAATTGGGAAGGACTGTATAAGGCCGCCCAAGTGGTACGTCTTGGTACTTACCGACTCGAAGACCTGGGGGGCAGGATGGTTAAGAGGCCCTGGAATGCAGAGTACCTCATTAAGTTTCAAGAAGGAAAGTGAGGGAGAGTCCACTATTGTAGGCGCTATGCGCCAATTTTCTTGTAAACAAACAAACATGATATAAAGGTAAGAGATTTTTTTTACAAATCAAAGTTTGTGGATTTTTTAATCGCTCACGTCCTCGCCGCTCAGTATGGACTTCGACCACCTATGAGGGATTTCTCGGTCCTTGCCCCTCGCCTCGAACCTTAGGTACTAACGTCCTCGTCGCTCGGCATGTACTTCGACTAGCTACGAGGGATTTCCCAATCCCTTATGTCCCCACCACTCGGTGTGGACTTCGAACACCTATGAGGGATTTCTCAATCCCTCAAGTCCTTGCCCTTCGACTCAGACCTCGGGTTCTAACGTCTTCGCCGCTCAGCAGGGACTTCGACCACCTACGAGGGATTTCTCAATCTCTCACGTCCTCGCCACACAGCATGGACTTCGACCACCTATGAGGGATTTCTCAATCTCTCAAGTCCTTGCCCCACGGCTCGGACCTCGGGTACTAACGTCCTCGTCGCTCAGTATGGACTTCAACCACCTACGAGGGATTTCTCAATCCCTCACATCCTCGCCACTCGCCGTGGACTTCGACCACCTATAAGGGATTTCTCAATCCCTCAAGTCCTTGCCCTTCGGCTCGGACATCGGGTACTAATGTCCTCATCGCTCGGCATGAACTTCGACCACCTACAAGAGATTTCTCAATCCCTCACGTCCTCGCCACTCAGCATGGACTTTGACCACCTATGAGGAATTTCTCAATCCTTCAAGTTCTTGTCCCTTGGCTCGGACCTCGGGTACTAACGTCCTCGCCGCTCAGCATGGACTTCAACCACCTAGGAGGGATTTCCCATTGCCTCACGTCCTCACCAATTGGCGTTGACTTCGACCACCTATGAGAGATTTCTCAATCCCTCGTCCTTGCCCATCGGCTCGGACGTCGGGTACTAACGTCCTCACCGCTCGGTATGGACTTCGACCACCTACGAGGGATTTCTTAGTCCCTTACGTCCGTGCCACTCAGTGTGGACTTTGACCACCTATGAGGGATTTCGCAATCCCTCAAGTCCTTTCCCCTCGGCTCGGACCTCGGTCCTCACCGCTCGGCATGGACTTCGACCACCTATGAGGGATTCTTCAATCCTTCAAGTCGCAATAGCCGCTCAGTTCAGACTTCGGCTACTAACTTCCTCGCCGCTCGGCATGAAAATCGACCACCTATGAGGGATCCTAGCCCATCGGCTAGGACTTTGGCTACCTACGTCCTCGCCCCTCGGCACGAACGTCAACTCACCACTTACCCAAAGTTTCAGTTTGATTTGCGGTCATCGCCCACAGCGAGGACCTCCGAGCCACATACACCGAGCTGACCTCCCTTTCACCCGCTGATAGCCAGGGGTGGTGCAGCTGCCATCGCCGCTAACCCTAACTGTCAGTGGACGGTAGGAGATCCACTGGTCACTAGAGCCAATGGACAAGATTTTTATTTTGGGCACTCACCTGCAGCAAGCGCATCGAGCCCCGTGTTCCGAGCTGACCCCTCTTTCACCTGCCAAAAGCCAGGGGTAGAGCAGCCTTCATCGCCGCTACCCCTAACTATCCGAGGGTGGTAGGAGAGCCACCAGTCACTGGAGGCAACGGACAATATTTTTATTTTTGACACTCGCCTTCGGCGACTGCCTCGAGCCTCGCACCCCAAGTCAATCCCTGTAACCCCTATTGCTTATATTTGTATTTTTAATTTTATTAATTAAAATCCTTAATTTATTTATTTTTATTTTTTTGGTTGTATTTATTTTGATTTATTTTGTATGGTGTGTTCCGTTCCTCTCTCTTGTAATTCATTCTCTATTTGATTCAGCTTTTTTACTCTTTTTATTGGTCTACAATTTGTTCTTGATCTTATCTATTGTTAAACCTATTTGTATCTTATTGGATTCTTTTTACCCTATTGGATACTACCCAGTTTACCCAAATCCATATTGTCTCTATTTAAACACCGTAATTGAACCCTAACCCTAACTATCAAACCCTAATACTCTTTCTCTCTCTCTCTAGCCATCATCCTCTCTCTCACCTACTTCTGACCCCCCTCCCGACCTCACCTTTGTGTTTTCGTCGCTGTTGACCTCGATGCCGGCCACCACCCACCGATCACCCCCCTTTTTCCTCCCCTCTCCGCTGCACCCCCGTGCACCCAACCCACAGCAGCCTCGATTCCCTGTGTCATCGTCCTATCCTCGAGTAGCCGCGACACCCAGCCCTAGCCACCGTTGTGGTCGCCCAGGCCACTGCCTTTGCTGCTGGTAGCGCCCCGATTTCCAATATGATATCTCAGAAACACGTGGCACAATTCCCGGCATTAACTTCAATTATAATAGTAAACATAACCTAAAATACAGATAATTTTTTTTTCAACCTTTATTACATTAGATCATTACAAAACACAGCGGAAAGACAAACACCTTGAATTACAATTTTTTCTTTACAACACATCCTTTACAATTTTACATAAGCCATAACTTCATTCTAACTCACGCATGCAAATCTAAAGTTGCAAGCAACTACCTGTAAAACATGAAGCTAGAGATAACCCTAACCCCCAAAACTATAGGGGTCAGCTATAACGATGTGAGTGACATAAAAATAAAATAAATGCAACATAAGTAAAACAAGAAACATAGTATCATAGACAACATGTATCAACAGCAAGAGTAAATGAAATAAGGAACAACAATAATTAAAACATCAAGTGAAACTAGACTAAGTGTCAAGTGTAGAAAACAGGAAAACAATATGAATAAAACCAAGTCAAGAAAACATCAATGCTATATGCTGACTCTCTAATGCGTACTTGTCGGATTCTATGCATCCCACTCTACATAGGTCTGATGCAAGCCCTTAACATTCTCCGTTTGTTAGGGTTTAATCCTCCTCTATGCAACTAATCTTACCAAGATGACTACTACGAGATAAAGATAAACTGTGAGCATTAGCCCATGCCCCGATAATTTCGGAGGTCAATCTCTATCCACAGATAATTCCGGAAACTATTTCACTCACACCTAGAAATCTTCGAGAATACCCCACACCGCAAGCTATGGCGCATCATCACACGAATACCACATGAGCATTGCCTCGACCCCGATAATTCCGGAGATCAATCCCATACTACAGGTAATTTCAGATCCTATTTCACTCATACCTCGATAGTTACGGGGATTGTCTCACACCGCAAGCCATACTGAGGTCCATAACCCATGTTCTCATTTTATTATATCACCATCTAGTGCCTGTCCTTATCTTTGTTAGGTTAATTAATTAATTTACGAATCTCCTACAGGTTGTGTACCCTACCGAACTTAACTCAACAACTGATCAACAATGTACCTCAACAGGCCAAAACACAATATCTCAACTGCCAATATACTATGGTCCCACACACCCTCTAGAGACTCACACTCAACTTTCATTAATCAAAATTTTTAATAAAACAACTTGAAAACATATGTTCTGTAGAAAAATAGTGTTTAGAATAGTAAGTTATAAATCCAAAACATTTAAAGAATCAACCATTTAAAAGAACATCGGAATAACTCAGGAAAACATCAATCAAAGCTATAACAGTCGACTATAAACAATAATCGGTCGACTGTCCAGAGCGAAAACCCAACACATCAAGAAAAATAATTCTAAGTAATGGCAGTCGACTGTAATAGTCATCGGTCGACTGTCCAGAGCAAAAATCCAAAACTTCGAGAAAAATAATTCTAAGTAATGGCAGTCGACTGTTAAAGTCATCGGTCCACTGTCCAGAGCAAAAATCCAAAACTTCGAGAAAACATCAAAATAGCGTAGAGTCAGTCGACTGTAAAAATGGGTCAGTCGACTGTTCCGCGTGAAATTTTAAAACTTCAAGAAAATATAGCAGCGAGGTAGCAACGGTCGACTGTATAAATTAATCGGTCAACTGTCGACCTACAGACTGCAGTTTTTAGTTGTGCACATTTCAACCGATACGGAGTTTTACTTTATAAAAATGAATACTGTGAAAAGCATATTTCTAATATGATCAAATACGATTTGTAGGATATATAAGAGTCCATAAAAACAATCAAAACCACTTTGAATTAATAAGAATCACAATTTGTCGATTTACTCCAATTAGAACATGAATTTGTGCACATATCCAAAAATAGAGTTTTTAAGAATCGATCATACATCAAATTAGCTTCATATTATGTTTCAAACCGTATCAATAAAAAAATAAGTTGAGATATAGTCAAATCCTCCGAAAACATACAAAGACTCAATTTCTTCAAAAGCAATGAAATACGATATTTATGTAAAATGTTCGTGCATGTTTGTGCACCAAAGAAACTTCACAATTCCATCAATTAGAAATAACAAAATATTCAGATTTAATCTTAGTATTTGAGAAATCCAAATTCAAGTAAAATCTTTCACAAAATTACAGATCTCCAAATTTATCATATTGCATCAAACCCAATTCATTTATCACAAATCCAATTCTCAAGACATGGTCTCTTAATTCATTATTCCTTCTCGAAATTCCTCAAACTCAATCACCATTTTTAACTCATGAACATAAACCAATTTAACATTACCATAATCAAGTTGCACTCATCCAAACTCATTAATAGTCAAAATCTCTTCTTTAATCAATTTAGGCATAACATTCACCATACTCAATCAAATCAGCATTAACCCAAAAGAAATAGCTTGCTCATGATTTATATTAGGTTATTTAACAATCTCAAATTATCCACATGCAATTCTACTCATAAATAACTAGGTTTTCATAAAAGATCCAATTTTGATTCATCAATTCATCCAATCCATCATATATATATTCATAACAAACCCTAGCATGCTTTCTAATAGATGAAACACCACATACAACATTGAAAGAACAATAAAAAACAAATTATATCACTCACCATGTTGAAGAAATCGAACGAAGACAAATAGAAAATAAGAAATATCCCTCCTTCGCAATAAATCCAAGATCCTCGCTTTAGAATTCCAATAAAATAAGATATATGAAATACCTTGTGTTGTGCAGCAAAGAGACGGGTGCACTTCACCCTAAATAGGTCGGGATAGGGATCTAGGGTTTTTGAAGACATTTGCAAAATACTCATTTTAAATATATCTTTACTTATATGGGTCCGCATACTAGGAAATTAGATAAAACCACTTTAATTGAGACTAAAAATTAAAATGGACTCTTCTAATATCAGCCGGCACAGTTTGAAAAACTCATAATTACGAATTTCCATTTTCACCCCTCTAAAAGGCAATTTTTGCAAAAAGATCATCTTTTATCAAAACTTGTAAAATAAATCAAATTTATTAAAAAAAATGTAAAATCTTTTCTCCTAAGTTGACTAGGCATCATACCCAGCCCAAAAATCTAAAAATTTGGAGTTTTCACTCCAAGTGGTAATTTTGCACAAAAGTCGCTCTTTTGGTAATATTTGCAAATAGGTCCAATAATCATCAGAAAATTCCAAAAAATTCACAAATAATATCTAATAATAAATAATGAGTTTTCCCAAAATAAATTTTGACTTTGAACTCCTCAGGAAGATATCTGCACGTGTAAAAAGATAAATTTTCAGAAAATATTCATTTAATACCCAAAAATTATTTTAATTCATTTATAAATCTTAAAAATATTATTTAGAAAATCTAGGGTATTACACTGCTATTGCTGACCACCGCTCTTGCTGTTTGTTGGCAGCTGTCTCTTTGTGTGTGCACGCGTGTGTTTTTGTGCACGTGTTTTAGGTTGGATTGGATTCTCGTTTGTCGTCTCTCGTTCGTGTGTTCGCTGTTCGGGATCCGTTTCCGTTATTCTGTTCTTCGTTTTCGTCGTCTTCATATTAGGCATGTAGCTTGTATGTAATCTTTTTGTCATACAAGTTAATATTATAAGTAATCTAGTACTAAAATATTTTTACTCTCATGATGATCCTATTTTGTTAAGTTAACCATGGACATCACCTCTTGATCATGAGTACATACAATAATTAACACCCGTTGCATGAAAATATGTAGATTAGATGGCATCTTGATTGCATGTTGTTTTTGACACATCGTATATTGTAGATGACTGTTACATGGATATTTGTAGGATGTATTATCTCATTACAGACTATTTGTACACACGTCATGCTTATTTGAGTAGCCGACATATACCATGCTTTGTATGACATCTTAGACTGGACTGTTTGTAGTTAAGTTGTTTGATAAAATGCTTCAAAGAACTTTTGTTTTGCTGCTGCCCTATTTTGTACAGTAGTTTCGACCCTGTTAATATCAGTAAAATAAATTGGTTTGCCAACATGATTTGTAGCCTTCTTTTTCTAGTTTCTAGAATTTCTGACGGATCTGAATTCAAAGTTTTGATGCCTGAGTTATTGCCGTTTTACTGCAGTCATATCGTATATTCCAGAATTTGAACTATATGTATTCTGTATGAAAATTTATTTTAAAACTGTTACCAAAAGTAGAATTTGAACCCTATATTTTTCTAAGTATATTTAGATATGACTGGAAGCAATCCCTAATTTTTTTGGAATTAATTAATGACTTTCGTATCTCATTTTATGCTTTTGAAACCGATCGAAATATTCCAAACTGCATGTTGTTCAATAAAGAATTATATTTTCAACCTGATTCTATTCGTTTTTTATGAAAACTTTGTGAATAAGAGTTGTATCCTGATTTTTCTATTTTATCACCCTTTTGACGGATCTGGTTTTTGAATTATATTTTATGAATTACCTCTGTTTTGGTACTGTTGTGTCTGAACTTTCAGAATTGAGATTTTATTGCATTACTCTGTTTTCCTAATTTTGTTGACTGCAATATAAATTTATGATATTTTATATGTTGAAACTAGATATGTGAAGGAATCTTCCAGATTTTTCTCAGATTTAACTATGATGATTTAAAACTCTTTTCATGCTTATAAACACAATTTTGCATTTTCTAGCTGAACATAACTTCTGTATTAAATGCTGTTTTAAACCCTGTTTTTGTGGCTGATATGTGACTTATATATATGTGCTGGAATCGGCAGAGAGTATAGTTTCTATATTTTCTGATGGATCTGGATTTTCTATTATGTAGCAATGGGAATCTCATAATTGGTACAGTAGTGTCCTGTTGTCCAGAACTGAAAATTTCGTTGTTTTGACTATCGTTGTTTTGACTATTATGAGTTGTTTTTATCAACCGTTGCAATCACCATTTCATCTTAGACTTATTTCCTTTTGATATGGCTAAAAATGGGATTAAATCGGGACCGATCAAATCGGGCGCGAATCTTAAAGCTCTGAAGGGTAAAACTGTAATTTAATCTATAAACGGGTTTGAAATGGGAACTGGGTCTTTCTTCAAAGCCCAATAACCCATGAACGGATCTGTCCTACTAGGTACGGGTCCCAACCCGTTACAAACCAGTTAGAAGGATAAAGAAGAATTCAGATTCATAATTATCCCTAAAAGGTGGTTTTAACCACTTCTATTCATCCACACGGGGAAGTAGAGATTTGTTCTTATCTCGAAATGGATCCCGAAGGAGACTATAAAAACCCCTCTCCTCCCACCGTTGCAAGGTAATCAATCTTTTTTTAGTAAAAGCTCTTTCTTAATCATTGTGATTACTGACAAGAGCGTCGGAGGGTGTGTCGCTGGGATCCATCCCGGTATATCGCACATTTTGCAGGTTCGCGGCAGCAGCAAGATACTGGTCAACAATTTGGTGAAGGTCAACAGGTTTGCCTCGTTCGTTTTCTCAAGAATCCACAAATTCTATCTATTGCCCCCACACCAAATTCAGTGGCAATAGATTGGCGCCGTCTGTGGAAAACGTCGAATAGCAATCCAGCCTCTTCCACCAGTTAAGACCATCTCCAACCATGCATCCAAAAGAGAGGGGGAAGGCAGCGGTCTCCAGCCGAAGAACCACTTCTCTTCCTCCTCCCCCTCCTCCAACTTAAGGTGCTCCTCCTCAACAGGCCCCTCCAGGGTCTCGGGGGGCTGCCCAGGGGGGCTCTCGTGGTAGTCGTCCAAAGCAACATCCTCCTCAGGACCATGTCGCGATCCACAATCCTCTAGTTGGCTCTATGGCTTCTCAAAGTCCTTCCGAGCGGGATCTCCGTCAAGTGATTGCCGACCGCCAAAAGGGGGTCGACCTCCGAACTCGCCTGAATGGATGGCGAAACCTTGGGGGAGTCCATCAACCTGAGCACCCAGGGGTCTCAAGAGTCCGGACCCCCCGCCGACCGAGGACCAGAAGATCCCCTTCCCCGAGGAGGCAAAGAAAGTCCCCTCAGCGTTATCGGCGGAGAACTCATTCTCCAATAAGCTGAGCCACACATAGGGACCGCCAAGCTGGAGAGGCACCAGTCACAAGGGCGGAGCTCCAAGATTTTCAAGAGGCCGTTCTGCGGGCACTCAACGCCGCTCCCAACCAAGAGCAATGGGCACCTAGTCCTGAACCTCCCCCAAGTCGTAACCACCACACTCCTAATCCCCTCTCGCATGGGAAAAAGTCTAGGGGATTGACAGGATATGACTGAAGGGAAGACTCGGTCTACTGCCGTCTCCACAAGATGGAGAGGTGCCTTGGACGACTTGACAGAGAAGAGGAACAACAGGCGAGGAATTTTCGCCCGAGCAGACCCCCGTTCTCCCGAGCCATCATGAGAGCCCCAGTCCCGCAAAACTTTAAGCCCCTTAACTTTGAGTCATACAATGGGGAGTCGGACCCCACCGACCACATCGAGAGTTTTAAAACTCTCATGATGATCCACCAGGCTTTAGATGTGCTCCTTTGCAAGACCTTCCCTGCCACGCTGAAGGGGCCTGCGAGAGAATGGTACTCTCGACTTGCCCCGGCCTCTATCTTCTCGTTCGACCAGTTCGAAGGTCTTTTCCTCATGCATTTCATGAGCATTTGCCGCACCGAGAAGACGAGCGGCTACCTATTGTTCCTCAGTCAAAAAAAGGGCAAATGATTGAGGGACTATGTCAAGCGCTTTACTGCTGAAGCTAGGTCCATCGATTCCTTATAACCCTCGGTCGCCACTATCACCTTCCGGTCCAACGTCCTCAATGCTGACCTCAGAGCGTCCCTTGCCAAGAAGCCTCCTCGAAACTTTTCAGAACTCCTGCTTAGGAGTGAGAAGTACATTCGAGTGGAAGAGACTCTCATCCCCCCACTCTCGAGGAATCATCTTCCAGGAACAAACGGAAGAATACGAGCAAAGAAGGGTCCCAGAAGCTCCAGAGGGACGACAATGGCCAATGCCGCCCAGCTCCTCGTTTTGAGAAGCTCTCCCCTCTCAATGCTAGTATATCAACGGTCTTTATAGAGGTGGACAAAGAAGGGCTACTCCGTGCTCCTCCTCGAATGAATACCCCTAGCAAGAAAAGAAACATGGATAAGTGGTGCCGCTTTCATAGGGACCATGGTCACGACACGAATGATTGTCGAGCTCTCAAAGAGGAGATCAAAGAGCTCATACAGCAGGGACACCTGAACAAGTTCGTCCGAAGAGACGGGGCTGACCTTCCACCCCGAGGAACCTATAAGCGAAGAGAGAGGTCCGCCGAGTTCCAAGATTCAGAACCTGGGGCCGTCTTCCACCTCATCCAAGGAGGTCCTATGGGGGGAGAACCCAACTCCTCCCAAGAGGCCTTCACCCTATCGTAAAAGTAGGATCTCGGTTTTCAATAAGGTCGATGCTTGTAACACGGCCAAGAAGCATGTAATAATGGCTCGCCCTATTAAAGCGGCCACTTAGTTTATCTCAATAAAACTTAGCATTTCTTCACTGAAAATTATTGCTCTTGCTTCATCTCTATCTCTCCGAGTCACATCTACGACTCGTTAAATGGTAAGTTCAGAGTCCAGCTTCTCCTACATGGCTGCTCCCACAACTTACTAACCTCAAAAAATGAGTTTGGAGTTCAATACTTGGTTCGACGTTGCTTTAGCTGCTTGCAAACAAGTAAGGGCGAGGTAGCTCACCATTCGGAATTGCTCCTACAACTCGTTATCCCCCTCTAAGAACAAGTTCGGAGTCCAACACTTGGTTCGATTCCGCTTCAACTACTCGCTTACAAGCGAGTACGAAGTGGTTCACCATTCGGAATTGCTCCTGCAACTAGTTGAAACATCCCAACGACGAGTTCGGAGTCAAGCACTTGGTTCGACATTTCCTTAGCCGCTCGCAAACAAGCAAGTGCGGGGCAGCTCACCATTCGGAATTGCTCCCACAACCGTTGGTAAATCTTTAAAAAAAACTAGTTCGGAGTTCACAATCATGGCTCGAAATCGCCCTCACAACTTGCAAGTATGTGGGTTCAGGGCTCGACACGACAATTCGAACTACTCCCGAAACTGGTTGACTCCAACAAGCAGATTCGAACACTGGCTCTTTTCCAGGGCAATCCCCAAGGCCTGACTCACCTTTATAGCTGCTCGTACGGCTCGACAATCCTCATCAGTGAGCTCTGTGCTCAGTTCCTCTCCCTAGCCAAACCAGTAACTCCTTCACTCCATGTAAGGGTGTTGGAGCCCAGCTCTTCCTAGAGGATCTCCCACAACTAGTTCACCTTCAAGAATTTGATATGGTACCCAGTTCAACCGAAAGTTGCTTCTACAAGCCTACCGGGTCCAAACGGTAGGTCGGCACCAACCCCCTGTTCGAGCCGCTTCTACAAACTTGTCAGACTCAAACGACAAGTTCGACGCCCAACTCTCTCCTAGAGCCATGTTCTCCGCTCCGCTCACCTCCAGAGCGGACCTCTTCTCAACGAATTCGGAGCACAAATCTCTCATCGAGTTGCTCCTCAAACTTGTCTCCCAGACGGCTCTCTCCTAGAGCCATGCTCTCCGCTCCGCTCGCCTCCAGAGCGGACCTCTTCTCAACGAGTTCGGAGCACAACTCTCTCCTAGAGTTGCTCCTTAAACTTATCTCCCAGACGGCTCTCTCCGAGAGCCAAGCTCTCCGCTCCGCTCGCCTCCAGAGCGGACCTCTTCTCAACGAATTCAGAGCACAACTCTCTCCTAGAGTTTCTCCTCAAACTTGTCCCCCAAGACGGCTCTTTCCTAGAGCCAAGCTCTTTGCTCCGCTCACCTCCAGAGCGGACCTCTTCTCAACGAGTTCGGAGCACAACTCTTTCCTAGAGTTGCTCCTCAAACTTGTCTCCAAGACGGCTCTCTCCTAAAAGCCATGCTCTCCGCTCCGCTCGCCTCCAGAGCGGACCTCTTCTCAACGAGTTCGGAGCATAACTCTCTCCTAGAGTTGCTCCTCAAACTTGTCTCCTAGATGGCTCTTTCCTAAAGCCAAGCTCACCGCTCTGCTCGCCTCCAGAGCGGACCTCTTCTCAACGAGTTCGGAGCACAACTCTCTCCTAGAGTTGCACCTCAAACTTGTCTCCCAGACGGCTCACTCCTAGAGTCAAGCTCTCCGCTCCGCTCGCCTCCAGAGAGGACCTCTTCTCAGCAAGTTCAGAGCTTAAACTCTCTCCTAGAGTTGCTCCTTAAACTCATCTCCAAGAATGAATCTTCCTAAGAACCATACAAAGCACTTCTTAACTTCATGAAGACAAGTATGTTGCGGGACCATTTTGACCATGAAGAATTATGATTCCTCGACTTATCACTAAAGAGAGGTTGTAGATATTTAAGTTATCTTCGAAACAAGGGGTCACACGCCCCGTTCCGACTTCCGTAGTCCTGGGAAAGTGAGTTACAACACAACCGCTCACCAAGATCGCCGCAGTTGTCGAACAGACGTGTTTTCGAGCTGAAAACACCCAAAATTGCGTTGACCAGTAAATGTCTTCTAAGTTCGACATTTCGTTCGCCAAGCTCACCGCAGTTGACGAACAGACATGTTTCCGAGCTGAAAACACCCAAAATTGCGTTGACCAGTCAACGCCTTCCGAGTTCGACATTTCATTCGCCAGGCTCGCCACTTCGTTTGCCAAGCTCACCACTTTGCTCGCCACAGTAGACGAACAGACGTGTTTCCGAGTTGCTGCACAGACGTGTTTCCGAACTTATTATAAGGAAAAATGCATCACGATGCACTGCCTGGCCTCGCCACGTTCGCTGAGCTCGTACCGTTTGCCAAACCATCCCACTGTCGAGCTTGGGAACCCATCGTCGAACGCCGAACTCGCGGGCTCCGAGATCCTCACTGTCGAGCTACATGTTCTCCCGTCGAGCCGCCCGTTGCCGAGCTCGACGTTGCCCACTCGTTCGCCGCCACATGATTGATGACGAAGAAGAAGGTGGAAGAGAAGAAACAGAGTAGGGGAAGTCGAAGAGTGAAGAGGGCGGAGAACAAGGAAAGCAGAGTCGGCGGGAGAAAGAAAAAAAATTTAGAGACTACCACGTGGCGGTCAACGTTGACCGGCCACGTGGCACATCCAGGTTGGCTTGTGAGCGTTTCGTTCGGGCGGTGGCGAACAAACGTGTTTTCGAACAGATTGTAGGGAAAGATCTGCCTGCTTTGAGATGCGTGCTCGTCTGATCATGATCAATGCACAGGATTGCGCCACGTGTCCAGGTAATATTTAATTTACTTATTTATTTAATTGAATTTATAATTTAAAAAATTCAAAAAATTAATTAAAAATCGAAAAAATTAATTAAAAAATTATAAAAATAATTATTAATTAGGAAAATAATTTTTAAATTTTGAAAATAATAATTATTAAATTAGAATAATTAATTAAATTTTTTGATAATTAATTATTTAATTCGGAAATTGAATAAAAAATTCAAAAAATGATTAAAAATTGGAAAAAAAAATCAGAAAAATCTGGAAAAATCAACAAAAATCCAGAAAATTCTGAGAATAATTTTGGGCATTTTGCAAGCTCAGAATAACACCGTTACACCCCGAGCTAGATCCAACTCCCCCGAGAACTCCGATAAAATCTCGTACACCATTAGAACAACAAACTACTCCTCAACGGCTGTTAAACTCAGTCTTCAGGAGTGTGGGGCTCGTGATATGGCTAAAAATGGGATTAAATCGGGACCGTTCAAATTGGACACGAATCTTAAAGCTCTCAGGGGTAAAACGGTAATTTCACCTATAAATGCGTCTGAAATGAGAACTGGGTCTTTCTTCAAAGCCTAATAACCCATGAATGGAACTGTCCTACTGGGTACGGGTCCCAACCCGTTACAAACCAGTTCAGAAAGATAAAGAAGAATTCAGATTCATAATTATCCCTAAAAGGTGGTTTTAACCACTTCTATCCATCAACACCGAGAAGTAGAGATTTGTTCTTATCTCGAAATGGATCCCTAAGGCGACTATAAAAACCCCTCTCCTCCCACCATTGCTGTAGCGCCTCGAATTTCCAATATAATATCTTAAAAATACGTGGCACAATTCCCAGCATAAACTTCAATGTAATATTAAACACAGTCCAAAAACACAGATAATTTTATTTCAACTTTAGTTACAACAATTATTTACAACACAGCGGAATACAAACACCTTGAATTACAAACTTTCTTTTTACAACACTTCTCTTACAAAATTTACACAAAAACTCTATTACATCAATTTATCTCAAGCATCCAAACCCCAAGCTCTAAGCAACAACAACCTGTAAAATATGAGGCTAGAGATAATCCCTAACCCCCAAAACTAAAGGGGTCAGCCAAAAAGGTGTGAGTGACATAAAAACAAAGCAACATAATTAAATCATAAAACACTGAGTCATCAATAACATGTATTATCAGCAAGAGTAAATAAAATGAGAAATAACAAATAAGTAAAGCATGAAAACATCAAGGAACATAAAATAGTAATTAGTAATACATGAAAACATCAAGTGAATCTACACTATGTGTCAAGTGTAGGAAAAACAGGAAAACACAAGCATAAAACCAAGTCAAGAAAACACAATTCTATATTCTGACTCTCTAATGCATACTTGTCGGATTCTATGTATTCCATAGTACATAGGTCCGGTGCAAGCCCTTAACGATCTCCACTTATAGGGATAACCCCTCGTTATGCCACTAATCCTACCACGGTGATGGGAAACATGATCCAGAATACTCCGTGAATAGGCACCACAGCCCTCGACGCGCAAGCATCATGTAAGATAGCTCAAAAACAACCGGAGAATCATCTCCCAAACCTGTGTACCCCACGAATAGGCTTGCAAGGCCCTCGACGTGCAGATACACCAAGTACATTCCGTGAATAGGCCTGCCGACCCTCGACACGTGAATGCACCCTGCATGCTCCGTGAATAGGCCTGCAGACCCTCGACACGCGAACACACAAATGTCCTCTCGGGACATAACAACAAATAGTCCTGGAACGCATCCGTTGGACTAACAAAACCATGAGCATATACTTACGTTTCCCAAGTTCCATCACATCCTCACTAGTGCCTGTCCTTAAGTTGATTATTATTAAACCACCAAAAAAAACTCATCTCTAGAGTTAGTGTATCCTGCTGGACTTAAATACTCAACAACAACTAAACCAAGACCCCCCAGGTCTAACTCAACAAATCTCAACTGCCGGTTCACAGGACTCCCACTCAACTCCTAGAGATCTCAACAAGACCAAAATTTACAAACTCATCGTCAAAACGATCATAGGGAGAAACCTCTCCAATCAGCAAAACCTAAATCTTTTATAAAATTCCCGAATCCAATTCCAATAATAAAATATCTTGAAAACATATGTTCTATAGAAAGAATAATATCTAGAATAGTAAGTTATAGATCCAAAAACATTTAAAGAATCAACCATTTAAAGAATATCTGGAAAACTCAAGAAACATCAGTAGAATTAGTCGACTGTAAAAGGTCATCAGTCGACTGTCCAGAGCGTAAATCCAACACTTCGAGAAAATACCAAAACAGAGCAGAGATAGTCGACTGGGGAAATGGTTCAGTCGACTGTTCCGCACGAGATTTCAAGAAAATCGAGAAAGCACAGCAGCCAGGTAGCGACAGTCGACTGTCGAAACATACCAGTCGACTGCCTCACCTACAGACTGCGGTTTGGGTTGTGCATAATTCAACCGATACGAAGATTTACTTTACAAAGACGAAATCTATAAAAGTATATTTCTGATATGATCAAATACAACTTATAGGATATACAAAGGTCCATAAGAACCAATCAAAAACCACTTGAATTGATAAAATAACTTTTTGATGAACTTCTTCAAAATAAAAACAGGAACGTGTGCATATATCAGAATTAGAGTTTTTAAGAATGAATCATACATCAAAATAACTTTTTTTTATATTCCAAACATATCAATACCAAAATAAGTTAAGATATAGTCAAATCCTTCGAAACACATAAAACTCTATTTTCTTCTAAAACAACAAAATACAATACTCATGAAAAACGTTTGTGCATGTTTGTGCACCAAAAGAACTTCACAAATCCATAATTTAAAAATAACAAAATATTCAGATTAAAGCTTAGTATTTGAGTAAATCCAAATTCAAATAAAATCTTCACAAAATCACAAATTCCCAAATTTAATCAAAAATGTATCAATCCCCAATTTAGTCATCACAACTCAAATCCTCAAGACATGGTCTTTTAATCCATTACATTCTCAAAATTCCTCAAACTCAAACTCAACTATTCTCAATAGTTGATCCATAAGCAAATTTATCATTTACATGGCCAAGTTGCATTCATCCAACTCACCAATAGTCCAAAATCCCTTCTTTAATCAATTAATGCATAACATCCATCATACTCAATCAAATCAGCAATAATCCAAAAGAAATAGCCTACTCACAATTTATATTAGGTTCTCCTACAATCCAAAATCATCCACATGCAATTCTACTCACAACAACTAGGGTTCTTCTTAAAGTTCCAATTTTATCATCCATCCAACATACATATTCATACCAAACCCTGGCATGCTTTCTAATAGATGAAACACCACAACAACATACATAAAACAAAACAACAAAAAAATTTACATCACTCACCTCGATGGGGAGATCAAACGAATGTAACAAGCAAGATGAAGAATCCCTCCTTTGCAAAGATTCCAAGACCCTCTCTTTAAATCTCCAAGAAAATAAAAACAATAAAACCTTTGTGTTGTGCAGCGAAAGATGGCTGCACTTCACCTTTTAAATAGGTCGGAATTAGGAGAATTAGGGTTTTGAACATATTTGCAAAATAATCCTTTTAAAATATATCTTTACATAAATAGATCCCTACACTTTGAAACTTGATAAAACCAATTTAATTGAGATTTAAAAACAAAATAAACCATTCATTTCCAGCCAGAACTGATTAAAAATTCCAGAAAAACAATTTTGCACTTTCATCCCTCAAAATGACAATTTTGCAAAAAGATCATTCTTTTCGTAATATTTGCAAATAGGTCCAATAAATATCAGAAAAATCTAGAAAAATCACAAATAATCTCAAATAATAAATAATGATTTTTCACAAAATAATTTTGGCTTTTGAACTCTTCAAGAAAACATTTGCACGTGTTTTGCACGTGTAAAAAGATAAATCTTCAGAAAAATATTTATTAATTCACCAAAAATAATTTTAATTTATTTATAAATCTTTAAAATGATATTTAAAAATACAAGGTACTAAATTTGCAAGGTAATCAATCTTTTTTCAGTAAAAGCTCTTTCTTAATCATTGTGATTACTGACAAGAGCATCGGAGGGTGCGTCGCTGGGATCCATCCCGGTGTATCGCACGTTTTGCAGGTTCGCGTCAGCAGTAAGAAACTGGTCAACAATTTGGTATAGGTCAACATGTTTGCCTCGTTCGTTTTCTCAAGAATCCACAAATTCTATCTATTGCCCCCACACCAGATTCAGCGGCAACACCTGTTCTTGACATGTCTTTATCCTGTTTGTAACATGTCTTTATCATGTTTGTATTTTGTTTACATTTTTATTAATAATAAAATAAATCAAGCCGGGTTTTTAAGGGAAAAGATCGAGTAGTGGACAATATAGAAATACATATTCAGAAGGAACTCGTTTCCCCACTGTTTACTGTGGTACCCACTGTTTATCTCTGGATGCATGAGGGCATGATCCACGACAGTGTTTGTTGTTATTACTATTACTGTTACTGCTTGTCTGAATATATTTCCCTATAGAAGTTCCATTACAAAATCATAAAACGAAACTGTTTGATGTAGCAACCATGTGGTAAAATCTGAGACGCATGAAGTGTTACCTAGTTAGTAATGAACATTAGACATAAGAATAACTGTTTACACTGTCACATCTTTTTACCGTTACTGTGGACTTTACTGTCACTGCTACCGTTGACACACTGTTACTGTTGATCTTTACTATTACTGTTATGCTTCTCCTATTATCACTACACTGCTTACTACCACCTGTAGACCATTATATTTACTGCTTTCTCCATGTTAGTATTACCTGTTTAGTTAGTTTTTTTTTCTATTTCCTACTTGTATTGCTTGCGGCCCGGACTTGCATCTAACGAGCGTTATGTTTTTCTATTTTTCCTATTTTTCTTGTAATTGCCATATGAGCAGGTTTTGCTGATAAATTGCCTATTGGAATTGGTGAGCAAAAATTTTGAGCTGCGCAATTGGAATAATTTGCTTAAAATGTTTTGATGAACTATTTTATTTCATAAACTGTATTGAGACTTGTATTTGCGCTTATTGTCCCAGGATTATTGTTTTGTACGGATCTAGTATTTGTTGAAATATTTATTATTGATGCAATAAATACTGTTGAGTTATGATTGTTTTTGCATGCCTGGTTGGAGTATACTGTTATATTTACTGTAATGATGAATCAAGCAGATCCGAACAGCTTATGGATAATGAAAACTATCCGCTGAGCTTAGTCGCATATCGTATTCCATATTCCTTTTGGGAAGCAGGGCGTGACACCCCCTTTCACCCGCTGGTAACTAGGGATAAAACAGCATTCATCGCCGTTACCCATAATTATCAGAGGGTGGTAGGAGAGTCACTAGTGACGAAAGCTCACGATGAAGTGAGGAATGATCTGATGGGGGTGAGGGTTATATAGCCCTCAGGTGATGCACATTTATGGCATGGAAAGTCGAAACACCTTATATGCATTTATGACATTGGAAGACGAAAAGTCCTCCATTGCCAGGCATTCAGGATCCCTCAAATGTCGTCATCACCCTTCGGCTCGAACTTCCCCCTTCGGCCCGAACGCCAAGACCTATCCTCGGAGATCGAAAGTAAGTGCATGGCAAAAGAACCAATCAAATCAATACAATCATATTCTCTCATTATTATTTCAACTAAAGAAAATGCATCGTTACAAGGGAGACTTTATTACATCGTCCACAATCGTCCTAGGTCTCCAGTATCGGAGCCGCAGGATTAATATAGGCAAGTTCAAGGCCAGCCGAGTGATTTGGGTCTTTCGCTGGTTTGCCTGGTACCGCCAAGGTAGACACACCTGCGACCGAGCTCTGTGCGTTACAAGGCCTCGCCGACCCAATTATCGGGGTCGGCAACGAAGCTCCAGCAGAAGGGCAAGCGCTCCCAAAAGAGACGGATAGTGATCCGGACATCTTGAGTATTATTTTATACCGTTGTACCTCCAACTCCTTCTCCACAATAACCTCACGAAGAAAACACTCAGACGACGACCGCCGAGCAGAAGTGCTAGCCATTGAAAATGCAACTTCCGCACTTTCCAAATCACGGTCGGCTATCAGTTTCTTGAAACGCGTCATCTCCAAGCTATGTCCCTTTGACTTATCCATGAAGTATTGGACAGCCGCCTCTCGATCACGAGCCTTTTTATGGCACCGGGTCAGAGCAGGCTCTAGGGTCAAGATCTTACCCCTAAGCTGGCTCATCTCAGCAGGACTAGGGTCTACTTCCAAGGTCGCCTCTATTTGACAGGTAAACAGAGACATATCATTCTAAGCCTCTAAAAAATGGGAAAATCTCACATGACTGATCACGCCCAAAATTCAAGTCAAAAGGTTCGGCCAAAACTCTTTTCATTACCCAAAAAGTGTGTACAAAAATGCGGTGGCCAATCCGCGTTCGGCGACTACAAAAATATGATCATAAAAAGGAGGAAAAGAAAATAACAAATACTACTGTTGGCCAACCTCTTCCTCGGCAGGCAACTCAGTGTTGGGGTCGACCGCCGCAGTGTCGTCGTCACCACCACCCCCAGGAGTCAGTGGGTGTTCGGGCAGCTCCATGTCGTAATGGAACTGACTGAGATCCAACCTCAAGTGGTAGTACTTAACATGTCGGATCGCCATGGCGTAGACTTCGTCCTGGGCCTCGATGAATTTATCCATCCTAGCCTGCTTAACCTTCCTTACTTGCTTCTCGACCTCTTTCCTCAGCTCAGCCATCTGCTTCACGTGGGCGTCGGCCTAGTTGGCCAGCTCGGCCTGAAGGGCCTAGTTGTGGCCCTCGATCGCCGTTTGCGTTATCTTGAGGTTCTTCATCTCCCGCTCATAACACTGAGCGTTCCTTACCTCCTGCTCGTGCAGCTTCATCAGCTGAGCGCCCTCCACGCAGGCCTATAGCCAAATAAATCAGACAAACAAAATACAAAAAATATAAAACAAGCAGCTACAAAAGGGTCGTTACAGAATGAAGGTTACCTGCACGCTCGCCAGAGCCCATTTCATGTAGCTGGACTCGATGGTGTCGCACTCCTGGTCGTTCTGGTTCCGAGGTGGGGCAAGCTTCTGAACCACCTCGATGGCCACGGGACCATCCGACAAGGTGTCCCCGACCCTAACGGCCCAGTCCGGGGCCCATGGTTGAAGCCCCACCTCGCCTACGATCTCCTTGGCCGAGTGAGCGACGTGGGGGAGGCGGCTCTTCACCACTTCCGTAACCTTCTGGCTACTGGAGCTTGGGCCCAACTTGGAGGCCTTCTGCTTTTTCAGCGTCGGGTGGGGAGGTTCCTCCGAAACCCCCTCGGAGGGGGCCTTCCCATGTTTCATCTACTCGGCCCGTTCGGCCTTCCTCTTCTTCAACAGCGCCCTCCTCTCAGCGATCTCTGAGGCGTCCATATCTACAAAAAAAAAGAAGCTCATAAGACGAGGGAAAACACTTGAAGGAAAATTAGACAAAATACATACTAGAAGGAGTGGGGCTCAGTCCGATCCGAGCCAGATGCCTCTCCATCACAATTGGCCAACTAATGCTGTTGCCCGAACATATCTGCTCTACGTCTTCCCACTCCTTGGCGGTCAAATCAGACTTGCGGGGACCCTTAAGGTTGGGCTTATAAAATCTCCAAGTCGTGGGTATAACCCAGGGAGTTAGGCTCAGAACAATAAAATATTTCCCCTTAATGGAGTCCGGATGCCTGTGTACAACCCTCCTCCCTTGGCGTGGCGAGATGTAGTAGATCCCTTCGCACTCGCCAGAAAAACTAATGCCCAAGCTCTGAAATATTTCAGCCTTGGGAGAATGCCCCTCTCCTCGCAATGAAGCATAAAACACACGAGCTGCTTCTAAGAGTTGGGCCTGTATTGCATCGGACTCAACAATGCCCAGTTCAGAACCTTTTGAATAAACGGGTGGAGTGGCAATCGCAAGCTCAAGTAAAAAGCATCCACCGGAAACATGCAGAAACAGGGAGCCAAGTTGTCCGTGGGGCGGAGCCCGGGGCTGGGGATCAGCAGCTCATATTCCTGACCAATGAAGTAGCTGGCTCGGATAAACGAAAGATCGTCCGCGGTCAGTACAGTTGGCGTTTTGTCCATAGATATTTTCTGTTTATCGGGAGCACTACAAACCGTAAGGCCTGTAGCAGCATATCTATCTCGGCATTTCGATGAAACTCCATGATTGATGAAGAAGATTTTTTTTTAAATTTTTTTAAACAAACCCTCTATATCGGTGTTTAATAGAAACACCGCAATAGGTATAAACAGTAGTTGCGTTTTATGTATAAACATCGGGACAACCCTTCTCTATTGCACGAACGCTAATTTAAGTTTTATTTTAAATAAATTAAATAGTTGTAACGGCGTGAAGGCTATATACGCCGGGATAGCATTATTTTTATAAAAAAAATTAAATATCTATCCCAGCGTTTACGTGTCAAACGCCGAAATAGATTTTGTAAAATATTTGGTCTTAAAATATAATACACCTATAACGGCGTGTATATACAAGCGTCGTTATAGGCCCGTTGTATTTTTTCTCTAAAACCCCGCTCTAACCCCACACCGTTTTCATTTCCCCCCAATTCCCAAATCCATTAACCTAACCATCTCTCTCTCCTCGCCGCTTTCTCATCGAACCACTTCTTTTTCTCCTCGCGTCGAACCACCCTCGCAGCCGCTCCAACTTCGCCTCCTCTTATCCATCGCGCCGCACCTCCCTCGCCGCCACTCATCACTTACTGCCGTATCAGAGGTTGGCTGGCGGAAGTTCCTGGATCTCGCCATGGAAGAACTCAAGAGCTAGGGTTAAGAGAGAGAGAGAGAGAGAGAGAGAGAGAGAGAGAGAGAGAGAAAGAAAGAATTTTGGGGAAGAAGAATGAGATTTTTATTCATTGATTCTAACCAGCATTACAATCCCATTTTTTATAGACGTCGGAGTGAGCGGTTGAACAACAGGGACCACAACAAAGCACGTGCACAGCACGCTCACCTCTCCCGCTCACTTCCCGCCCAAACTCTACTTGAAATTTATGTGCACAACGCACGTACAAAAACAGAGATAGCCACGCACACAACAGATACAGACTCTCCTTTAAAAATAGATACTGACTCTAAAAGAAAATAGATACAAATATGAACACTTAACCCATCGTCCTCTACCATCCTTCCCTATCGCAGCTTCCTTCCATGGTGTTACTGAACTCCATGATGCTGTTGAGCTCTAGAAATACCCGACGAACCTGACAACTCCTCCCCCCTTAAGAACGAACTCGCCCCGAGTTCGAAGTCTGGAAATCTCCTTCGTATCTCATCAATGTCAATCCAGGAGGCATTTTCAGAGCTTAAATTCTTCCATTTAATCAGTAATTCTATTCCCACCCTATTTTGCTTCTTGAACACCCTATGATCAAGAATCGCTTCAGGAATCTCTTCTTGGTTATCCTCTACCCACCAAGCAGGAATGTCTGATGTCAGATTGGGTTGATGACTCCCGTGACACTTCTTCAACTTCGATACGTGGAAGACGGGATGAATTAATGCTCCTTCTGGCAATTGAAACCTGTATGCAACTGTTCCGATTTTCTCAATAACTCTGTATGGTCCAAAGAACCTGGAAGAGAGTTTCTGTGGAGTTGAGCTCCGTAGTGAGACTTGTTTATAAGGTTGGATCTTCAAGAATACCAAATCGCCAACTTCAAAAACCCTCTCAGTGCACTTCTTATCCGCAAAGTATTTCATACACCCCTGGGCTTGAGCAATGTTATCTTTTAATAGCTTCAAGATGGCATCTCTGGTCATTAATTCATCTTCAGGAGCTGGCATACCCGCCATCCCTCTCACATACTGCAGCACTGAGGGTGGTGACCTACCATATACGCCTTCAAAAGGAGTAACACCCATTGAGGAGTGCCAGTTTGTGTTAAACCAGAATTCCGCCCACGATAACCACTTCATCCATTCGGAGGGTTTTTGGCTACAAAAACATCTCAACTAAAGCTCAAGCGCTTTGTTCACAATCTCTGTTTGACCATCGCTTTGAGGATGGTAGGCCGTGGAGTGTTGAAGCTTGCAGTTTTGTAGTCGAAACATTTCCCTCCAAAATCGACTAACAAAAATAGGGTCGCGATCACTAATTATACTCCTGGGCATCCCATGGAGCTTATAGATATTATCCACGAACACTTGTGCTATCGAATGAGCAGTGTAAGGGTGAGAAATCCCTATGAAGTGAGAGTATTTAGTAAGTCGATCGACCACCACCATAACGACACTCTTTCCCTGGCTTTTAGGCAATCCTTCGACAAAGTCCATCGAAATGTCTTCCCACACCCGATCTGGAATTGGAAGAGGATTGAGCAACCCCGCAGGGTGGACCGTTTCACCTTTACTCCTCTGGCAGACTAGGCATTCACGCACCCACTGTTTAACATCTCTCGTCATACCTTCCCACTTGAAATCCCTTCTTAGACGCTGTAAGGTCTTGTGGAAGCCAGAGTGTCCCCCTACACTTGAGGAATGATTGTCGAAGAATATCAGTTGTCTCACGTTTGAGTGTGGACTAACTAGGATTTTACCTTTGTAATACCATATGCCTCCGACCAATTTGTACCAATCTGGGTTGATTGATCCCTCCTGCAACCTCTCTTCTACCTTAGAGAAGTAAGAGTCCTCCCTAACCATCTTCTTAATCTCTTCCAACCATTCCGGAACAACAAAAGTAATCTCAAAGCAAGTTTCAATCTCACCTTCTCTTCTCGTCAACCCATCAGCAGCGGGATTGTCTACTCCTCATTTATACTCCACAGTATAGTTATATCCCAAGAGCTTCCACAACCACTTTTCTTGAATGTCAGTGTTGATCTTTTGATCTAGTATGTATTTTATACTTCTTTGATCTGTTCTTATGACGAACTCACTTCCCATAAGGTATTGTCTCCATTGCTTTACCGCGTGGAGGATCGCGAAGACCTCTTTCTCATAAGTGGAAAGAACCAGTAATCTTCCTTTTAACCCTTTGCTCATATATGCGATAGGTTGCGATTCCTGCATCAAAACAGCCCCAATACCTGTTTGCGAAGCATCTGTTTCCAGTACAAATTGCTTGGAGAAATCTGGTGCTCTCAATACCGGTGTTGTGGTCATGGATTCCTTAAGAGTGGTGAAAGCTTCCTTCACCGCAGTACTCCACTGGAAGGAGTTCTTCTTCAATAGCTGGGTGAGAGGGAAAGCTATTCCACCATAGTTTTTTACAAATTTCCGATAGTATCCTGTCAAACCCAAGACCCTCTAAGTTCCTTGATCATTTTTGGTTCTGGCCACTCCATCACAGCTTGAATCTTCTTTGGATCAACGGCAACTCCCTCCTCGCTGATTATATGGCCTAAGAACCCCACCGACCTTTGGCCAAAAATGCATTTACTCTGTTTCGCGACTAGCTTGTTCTTGCTTAACACTGCTAATGCCATGTCGATATGCAAGAGATGATTCTCCCAGGATGAGCTATAGATCAGAATGTCGTCGAAGAATACCAATATAAACTTGCGAAGATACTCCTTGAATATCTCATTCATGAGGCATTGAAAAGTGGCCGGTGCATTGGTGAGCCCAAATGGCATAACTACGAACTCAAAGTGTCCGTGATGGGTGCAAAAAGCTGTCTTTGTAATGTCAGATTCTTTCACTCTAATCTGGTGGTACCCCGACTTCAAATCAATCTTAGAGAAGAATCGTGCACTATTCAATTCATCTAGGAGTTCATCGATTAATGGGATTGGAAATTTGGCCTTGATGGTCTGTTTATTGAGAGCTCTGTAATCAACGCAAAGTCGCCAATTTCCATCCGACTTCTTCACCAATATCACAGGTGAGGCGTAAGAGCTGCTGCTGGGTCAGATAAAACCAGATGAAAGCATTTCAGCAATTTGTTTCTCAATCTCATTCTTGTGATAGTGGGGGTGTCGATATGGTCTAAGACACACTGGTCGAGATCCTGGGACGATAGGAATATGGTGATCAATCTCTCTACTGGGAGGAAGTGTGAGGTTCTCTTCAAACACTCTAGGATATTTGCACAGGATTCTTTGGATCTCATTCATCTCATTGTGCACTTGATAGAGATGTGGCGCTGCTTTCCCTTTCTCTTCTTTGTTTCAGTATCCTGGATGTATATCATATAAGCTTGGCAAGAGTACAGATCCATTTTCGAAAGCTCTGGTGCCTCTATCATTTACATTTGTGTTGCGACAACCCCTTGCAACTTTCTCTTCTTCCCTTCTCTATTGAACTCCAGTGTCATAAGTGAAAAATCTAGGGTCATCGGACCCAACGACCTGAGCCAATGGACCCCCAGAACCATCTGCGCAGGGCCCAATGGAAGTAACAACAGATCAGCCCTTAGCTCTACACCTTGGACCACAAAATCCACTCCGGTGACCTTCCCTTCACTATACATACACTCACCATTGGCCACAGTGACTTTATACCTGGGTTCCTTCTCAATAGATATGTTAGCTCTAATGGCAGTTTGTGGATCTAAGTAGTTATGTGTAGAGCCTGAGTCTATGAGAATGAACACTTCCTTCCCGTTCACTCTCCCTTGGACTCTCATCGTGTGTGGATAAATTTGGTTGCCAACCAAGGCATGGAATGAAATTTCAGGGTACAATGAGTCGGATGAAGGGTCATGTGGGGGTCTTGCGGAAGTATCCTCACCTTGTCTCACTTCAAAATCTGCCAATTCCTCCATTTCCTCCTCCAAACTTTCTAGGTAGTAAAACTTTTGTGTTTTACACAGATGGCCGGGAGTGTATTTTTCGTCGCAATTGAAGCACAATCCCCTTGATCTCCTTTCCCTCATTTCCTGTAAATTCAACCTCCTAGGAACAAAGCTTGATGCAGATGATGGGTTACTAGCATTATGATTACTGGAGCTCTGAGAATGAGGTGAAGTGATAGATGAAGGAGGAGTGTTATGGAAAGAGTTGGAATGGAAATTCAATTTAGATGCTGGATTTGAAGACCTGGTAGGAAATGCACCCTTATAGCTCTGCCTCAGACATGAAATCTTCTCCTCGTATCCCCTTGCTAACCCCATTGCTTCGTTAACATTCTTAGGACGTTGCGACTTTACATCCCAACGAATCTCGTCCCTCAACCCACTAATGAAAGTGCTCAAATAGTGTGTCTCTGTCCATCCTTCTACGAAATTTAAGATTCGATCAAATTCCTGAATGTAAGTTTCAATATCACCATGTTATTGCAATTTGGACAACACCCCTTCATAATCTTGAAACTCCGTCGGCCCGAACCTGGTTAGCAATTCTTCAAGAAAATTCGACCAGGTAATCTCATGAATTCTTGGCTTCAAATGCCTTCTAAACCATTGCGACGCCTTACCCCTCAGATTGAGAGTAGCGTATTTCAGTTTCTGACTGGCTGGAATCTCATAAAAATCTAAGAACTGTTCTACGCCGCAGATCCACTCTGTTGGATCTCCTTCATGAAACACCGGAAACTCTATCTTGAACGGCATCCTAAACACCATTCCACCATCGCCATGAGTTATAGATTGGATGTGATTAGAGTTAGAAGTTACTACCTCCCTTTGGATCAGTGGCTGTGGGGGATTTGGAAGCAAAGGGGGTTGCAGATGCCTCGATTGGTTTTGCTGCACCATCGTCACCAAGGAATCAAGCCTGGATTCAATGGATGAAAATCTATCACCGATACTCGTGGCTATGGCTTCAACTCTCTCCGTGAGGTAGTTGGTCTGGAGCTCTCCCGCTATCAGCCTACTCCTCAAATCAGCCACTTCTCCTTCAAGCGCGGTGCTTCCTTCATCGCCTCCGTCATCGTCATGAAGCTCCGGCTCTGATACCAAATTATCAGAGGTTGGCTGGCGGAAGTTCCTGGATCTCGCCATGGAAGAACTCAAGAGCTAGGGTTGAGAGAGAGAGAGAGAGAGAGAGAGAGAGAGAAAGAGAGAGAGAGAGAAAGAATTTTGGGGAAGAAGAATGAGATTTTTATTCATTGATTCTAACCAGCATTACAATCCCATTTTTTATAGGCGTCGGAGTGAGCGGTTGAACAACAAGGACCACAACAAAGCACGTGCACAGCACGCTCACCTCTCCCGCTCACTTCCCGCCCAAACTCTACTTGAAATTTATGTGCACAACGCACGTACAAAAACAGAGACAGACACGCACACAACAGATACAGACTCTCCTTTAAAAACAGATACTGACTCTAAAAGAAAACAGATACAAATATGAACACTTAACCCATCGTCCTCTACCATCCTTCCCTATCGCAGCTTCATTCCATGATGTTACTGAACTCCATGATGCTGTTGAGCTCTGGAAATACCCGACGAACCTGACATGCCGCTCCTCCTTGTACCCCTTGCCAAACATCCTTCGCCGCTCCTCCTCTTATCCCTTGCCGCACCTCCCTCGCCGCTCCTCCTCACCTTTGCGGACCCCTCACCGTCAAACTCTTCATCCCTCAGCCGCTCTCTTCGGTAAAGATTATCATTCTTGTTTAGTAATATTGATAGGGTTTAGTTATATTACACTTGTTAGATTGGTTAGAACAGATGTATGTTCTCATCTCTCTCATGCTTGTCTCCTTTTATTTTCTCCTTTTCTGAGTTTTGGAAATTGGAAGGAAGGGCTGCATTCTTATAAGAGTCTTTGTTAGTCTTCTTTTGTCTACACCAGCCTCTGCTTCTTGAGAATGTTGAATTGAATTAGTAGCCAAATCAGTCATATCTTGTTTACGAATATAAAAAAAAAATTTAAAAACATATAATTATATAGGCTATACAAGTTCTTTAATTCTATCCAATTCAGAAACAAACTGTTTCGGATGGGATTATAGGCATTGGTTTACAATTCTACTGGTTCCGAAGTAGTGTCATTTCGTAACAACATATTTAAGGACCACTCAAAACATAAATATCCCATAACACAGTTTTGTATATATATACAGATTTTTTGTAGATATTTAAAAAGTTCCACACAAATGAGTAAACAGAATCATAAGAACTAAGAAGATATTACTGTTTATTCATAATTATGTCAGTTTAATCAATTTTAATCTGAGATACAGAAACTGCAGTGAGCAACATTGCTGATAACTATGGGATCTCAAATATAAGCAACTTAACAGAATAGAAGGGATTAGAATAGAACCATATACAATCCAAATGGAATTCCCTACCAAAATTATATACAAGCAAGAAAAGGAGGAGATTAGAAATATAACCTATATGGAGATGCGAAGAGAACACCTTAGTATATTACACCTTAGTATATTATGTACTGAAAATTTCTGGAATGAATGATACTTTAAAGGAAGTGCTGAAGGTTCTACTGTTTACAGTAGCACAGCAAGCCGGAGGCAAACATAAATGACTAATACTACAAGTGCCGAGGGACACACCAGCAATCAATATCCTAGAAAGAAGAAACTAGAAATTATAAGTTCAATCAACGAGAGAAAAGTCACACGACAAGCTTTTGTATTCACATGAATTTGAATGCGGTCTATAGCTTCGAACATTAATCACATAAACATAAAGGCCACACAGATAAAGGGGTTTAGCAATAACAAAAGAAACAAATAACAAATTTATCATAAGTATTGATTGGAGTAGATGGGCAAGTTGTGCTATTTAATTGGCAATTGCTTATATTTGGGCTTGATATAGGATTCGGATAAGTTTGGCACTAAACCAATTTGACATGGCTAAAATGGATCTGATTTGGCAGAAAACCAACCATTGGTCAGGAACAAGTCATTAATATAATAAGTTGAAAAATAAGAAGAGAATGAGTGCATAGGGTAGATGTCATGATGAACTAGATTTTGTACCGATAAATTAAAATTAGGTTTTATTGGACTTCTTCTTTTGCTGAATGGATTTTAATACAACATTTTATTGAATAAATTAAAGTATAACAATGTGAGACAAGTATAATTGCATTTTAAGTATACAAGGAAAGCATTCATGTTGTTTTCTGGCATACATTAGATGAGATGAGATGAACACATTTTAACAAATGAAGCAAACGTTGAATCTTCATTTTTCTTCATGTGCAACTGAGATAGCATGATGGAGATTATTCGCAGTTGTTAATAGTAATGACTCAGGTCCTTAAATTGTCTGGAATAGAATAGATTCATCCTACGTATATAGACATTTCTTTATACCATGATTACATCATTAATCTTGAAATCTTAGTACTATCAGGTCATACTTTTGAAAGCTTTGATTCTCATTGTCTCTAGGCTTTTTATCAAGGGAGGATGAATCATATATGTTCTATGAATTTTTCTAAGGATAAAACCTCACTGCTAGCCTTTTTTCTTGTTTGTTTGTAATTGTAGATATGGTCGTTTGGTTAAAGGTTAGCAACAAGTGCAAAAGCCAAGTACTATGATCGGCTTATTTTCTTTATTCGAAACTAAACGTAAATTATATATTTTAGTATTAGCATATCGAATGATTGCAGTGTAAATAAATAATTATTTATTAAGCTTCCTTAATAAATAATTACAAATTATTTAGAAGAAAAAGAAGTAACTATATTTGTGATGAAAGAAAAAATGGCCTGAATTTAGCCACATTTATAGGGTGAGTGAAAAGGGAGGAAGGTTAAGTCATTCCTTGTTAGTTGTTAGTATTTTCTTGGTGGAAAGAGACTAAAAGCAATGTGCATTTTAATTTTTTAATTTTAAATTTCAAGTTGAATTATATTTGTGAAAATGGATAAAAGTTGGATTAATAAGTCACGATTATTCGAGTATCGGGATGGTGTGAAAGATTTTATTAACTTTGCAAAAAGGAATTCTCCTGACCCGGACTTAATTTTGTGTCCATGTGTTCGGAGTTCAAATTATGATTTGAGAACATGCGACGTAGTTGAGACACATGTGATTTGCAATAATTTTTAAAATTAAATTTGTCTTTGGTATCTTTTGCAGAAGGACGCCATAAAGAAGATTGGGGAGATGTCATCTTCTTCTGCCGATCCATTGACACTACAACGTCAAGTTCTTTCCGAATTGAGGGGATGTGAGCGTCTCGGTCATGTACGTGGGATGGGGCTATGACCAACACCCACCAACGTCTTCGGTTCTCGTGCATGTTCTTCCAGTGGGGTTGGACCCACACAAGACATTGTGGATCAATTGAAGGCAACAGTGGCATGTCTAGAGACTCAAATGGTTCAAATGGCGACGTTAATCGGGCAAAAGTCACAAGGAATTCCAACTCAACCACCGGTTAGTATTGTACAACTAAATACCCACTTTTAACTAATTATCCTCCAAATTATAGTATCAACTAGTTCCCTCCTTTTTTCAAGGAGTGAACCTATATTCATAGTACTAGTTTCAGTTTTTCCATTTATAAATAAAAAGCCTTCTGCTATAGGCTGGCTAAAGGCAAATTCAGAAGCAGCCAAAAATGAAGCTTTGAGTTTATTATCAACAGAATTTTCTAAAGTTTTGTTTCTGAAGAATATTTATCATAGTTATTTCATCCTTATAAATTTAAAGATTTGATGTTACAGAAAAAAGGACAGAATAAGACATCTTGATTTAGATCTTGCGTGGAATCAACTTTTGAAGTTCTACTACAAATTAAAATTTGTATCGTGCCTTTACAACTGATGGAATTGATTTAAGTTATATGCAATTAATCAGGATTACTAATTCATCTTGAGTTCTTTATTATTGATGTAATTTATTTTTCCATCTGAAAAAAAAACATTTTATACTAGTTCCATACTTGGAATTTTGAGAACATGATATACAAGCAACTCTGACCACAAAGCTCAACTTATAACATGCAGTGAGATGTGAATTTTGTGAGGATTTAAGATTGTTATTGTAATGGTAACATCAACTTTAGAACAGGCTCTTGATGTTCTACTTCTCTATTCAATGTTTTTACTCAGTGTCCTTTGGGCTGTATTTCCAATGTTTCAAATCCTATATATGTTGCTTTAAATCGTTAATGAGTGAATAAACATTGTGGCACACAATTAGATTAAGAATTGGTGGTCAGGTCCCTGCTGATGACAGGAGAGAGCAAACAGTACACTAGGATCGAAAGGGAACCATTCCTGATGTCTGTATGCTAGATTTCTGATGGTTATGGTACTATCAACTAGTTGAAATTATTTTTTAACTAAACTTGCCTTCAGTCCTGCTTTAATTCACTGTGAAAACAAATATTATCAAGTGAATATTTGATAGAGCCACCCACAATCAGCCTCCTCATTTTTGTGCCAGATCATGGGTACTGAGCTTGAAATGTCTTGCCTGCTTTTTAAGTCTTACTTACTAACCAAACCTTAGTCTAGTGGGCTTGGAAAGTCTTGCTTACTAATTAAAGCATCATGCTCACTAGTTAAGAGACCTACACAATATGAGACAAATTCGAATAGCATTATTTCATGTAACATCTTAATCTTACTTACAAGCACTTAAAAGAACTTAGAAATCAAACTTAACAGATAACTTAAATGAGTAGGTAATTAACAAAGCTCATGCTCTTGATTAATAGAACAGTTGAAAGAACTTGATGAGAGGATGGTCAAGCTAATCTATCCGATAGCTTTTAATGGAAAACTAATATATCTAATTCCTTTGGCTAATAATTAATCAATTTTTGAACCAATTACAATCATAAAATTATATGTAAAGAGAAAAGATATTGGCTTGAAATCGTTGAGCTTACTGATGCATCCATTGGAGTCATAGTCAGTTGGATTTGTGCTCTTTTTCTTCTTTTGTTTGACAAATTGAAGATGAAACATTTATGCTTTTCTACAGGGCCAGCGGACATGCACATACACTAGGGCAAAATAACGATGGAATTGGAAGCAACACCGGGCCACACGAGGAGACTCCCCCGCCCTAGTTTGTTGGATTTGGACTTTTTTTTTTAAAATTTTGGTAGGAATCATATCTATGTTTTGTAATAACTAAGTGTTGTACAACTTATACATTTGACACTCGTTGTATGTCAGTTTATACGTGTTAGATATTTTGTTTTCTATTGAGTTATTGTTTTTTGTGATATGTGATATGTGACTTTTGGTTGTTGATTATGATGTTATTCTTGATTTTAAGATTTAAACATTTAAATTTAATATGATTACATGTATTTGTAATATGTGATTAATTACAAGTTTTTTCAATTCGAAATTTTATAATAAAATGCCAAAAAAAATAGAGCTATCCCAGCGTTTAACAGCAAACGCCGGCATAGATACAGACATTCTATAAAAAAAATTCCCACTATTGCGGCGCTGGAAAAGCGCCGCTGTAGGGTACGCCAATATTCAGTACAGGCTATTCGAGCGTTTTTGACACGCCGCTGTAGCTCACCCTTTTTTTTAAAAAATAAAATGGAAATCCACCTATACCGGTGTTGTGGAAACGCCGTTATAGGTTGATCCTCTGTAGCGGTGGCTTCGGTAAACGCTGCGATAGCCCATATAGCTATAACGACGCACGCTGCAATGGCGTTTTCGGCGGCGATTTCATAAGCGCCGTTGTGTGCTATAACGGCACCAAAAAACGCCGCTATAGCCTTGTAAAAGCGACGCCAAAGCCTGTGCCTTTTGTAGTAGAGAGGACTGCTACACATCATCGTCACCACCGCCCCTGTAACGGACCAACTCCTCAACATCGTCCGGGTACATTATGATGGAGCCCGGCTGAATGGTGAACGGGACATCGTCTGACTTCCGGAGCCATCTCGTCTGGGCTGTCCGGTAGGATCCACCTCATTTTCCTCCGATGGTCACGAAGACCCCTCGGGGGAGAGGGTGTCGCCAAAGGAGCCAGATTGTCATCCTCTGCCGATGCATCGTCCCCTCCTTCCTCGTCCCCTTTGACGACTTTGACCTCCTCATCATCCCTCACTCCCTCGATTAGCTCAACCTCGCATCCCCCGCTCCCTCGATTAGATCAACCTCCTCCTCGTCACCCTCCGCCATGTGCACGTTCCCTTCTGAGTTACTCAACTCCACTACGAAGGGCTTCCTGCTACGGAAAGGCGTGACTTTGTAAACCCTCTCCACTGATTCCCAAGACATTGAATCGGAGAGACGCAGGCCGTCATCCTGACCTGAGGCAGTGGCAGACGAACTAGACTGAGCCCTCGACATAATGAAAAGAAACTAACTTATTCGAAATGCGGGGAAGTTGTTGGAAAAACTTGCTGCCGGTGACTGAACTGCACTATGAGAGAACTTGGGAACTTGGAGAGAGAAAGCAAAGGTGAAAAATGAGGAGAGGGGTGGGAGATATATAGTGAACCCAGTGACTCCTCGATTTGTGCAAATACTGTGACTCCTCGATATCCTTAAACCTGACATCATCATCACACTTGTCACCACAGGAGTGGCCCACGTATGACACAATTTCTCCCCAAGACCAATTCTCCCCCAAGTCCAAAATGCTCGAACCTCGGCATGCACCTCGAACATGCCAAACACAGAGACAAGAATTTGGCCAGTCAGCAAGGCCATTTAGCTCGATGCTCAGCATGAATCTCGAGCATCGATACTGCTTTTTCTCAAAAAATGCCTCTATCAAGGCACTCGGCGCCGACTCAAAGCTCGGAGCTCGGCATGGATCCTGAGCATCGATACAACTTTTTTTCACAAAATGCCTCTATCGAGGCGCTCGGAGCTCGGCATGAACCTTGAGCATCGATACAGCTTTTTCTCACAAAATGCCTCTATCGAGGCGCTCAGAGCTTGGCATGAACCTCGAGCATTGATACAGTTTTCCTCACAAAATGCCTCTATTAAGGCGCTCGGAGCTCAGCATGAACCTCGAGCATCGATACAATTTTTTCTCACAAAATGCCTCTATCAAGGTGCTCGGAGCTCGGCATGAATCTCAAGCATCGATACAGTTTTTTTTGTCACAAAATGCCTCTATCGAGGCGCTCGGAGCTCGACATGAACCTCGAGCATCAGTACAGCTTTTTCTCACAAAATGCCTCTATCGTGGCGCTCGGAGCTCGGAGCTCGGCATGAACCTCGAGCATCGATACAGTTTTTTCACAAAATGCCTCTATCGAGGCGCTCAATGCCGACTTAAAGCTTGGAGCTCGGCATGGATCACGAGCATTTATACAGCTTTTTCTCACAAAATGCCTCTATCGAGACGCTCAGAGCTCGGCATGAACCTCGAGAATCGATACAGCTTTTTCTCACAAAATGCCTCTATCAAGGTGCTTGGAGCTCAGCATGAACCTCGAGCATCGATACATCTTTTTCTCACAAAATGTGTCTATCGAGGCACTCAGAGCTCGGCATGAACCTCGAGCATCGATACAGCTTTTTCTCACAAAATGCCTCTATCGAGGCGCTCGGTGCCGACCCAAAGCTCGGAGCTCGGTAGGGATCGAAAGCATCGATACAGTTTTTCTCACAAAATGCCTCTATCGAGGCGCTCGGCGCCGACCCCAAGCTCGGAGTTTGGCATGAACCGCGAGCATCGATGCAACCTTCTTTCATAAATTGCCTCAATCGAGAAGCTCAGAGCTCGGCATGAACTCCGAGCCTCCACACAGCTTTCTCATAAAATACCTCAATCGACGTGCTCGGCGACGACCCAATGCTCGGAGCTTGGCATGAACTTCAACCATCGCCACCGCTTTCCCTCATAAAGTGCCTCGCTCGGCGTGCTCAGCCTCAACCCTCCTGGCTCGACGCTCGGTACCAACCCCTTGAGCTCGGCGCTCGGCATGAACATCAAGCATCGCCATAGCTTTCTCATAAAATACCTCAATTGAGGTGCTCATCGACGATCCAATGCTCGGAGCTCGGCATGAACTTCGACCATCGCTACTGCTTTCCTTCATAAAGCACCTCGCTCGGAGTGCTCAACCTTGACCCTCCTAGCTTGGCGATCGGTACCGACCCCTCGAGCTCGGCACTCGGTGCTCGGCACGGACTTCAATCGAGCCGTATACCATGCTCGGCTCGGCGCTGACCCCCAAACACTTCCCAGGGACTCCATCTCATCTTTACAAAACACTCCCCTCCGCTCTTCTTACAGGGACAAACTACTCCACGGTTGGTTCACACAGCCTTCCAGGAGTGGGGGCTTATGATGTGGTATAGATGACGTGGCCCAATCAAGCCGTTGGATCTCCTCAGATTTTGCTCATCCCAGATCCTCAGGTCAACGGGTCAAACGGGCCCTCTAATACTTCAGGCCCACAGGAATACGGGTCTGACCCGGCCCAGTAGGGTCAGATATCTGTTGGCCCCTGCCTATAAATACCATACCCCCTCTCCACTTTCAAAGGTAATGAATCTTTCTCCACCTCAACCCTAGCTGCTCAGTCTCTTTTTCAGGGAATGACTAGATCGTCGGAGGGTCTGTCATCGGGATTTCTCCCGGTATTTTAGGCCTTTTGCAGGTACTCCGGCCATCCGAACTTCTAGCCGCTCTTTTGAGCCGACCTCCAAAAATCGACCCGAGCAAAGGTCGAGATCCGTCCCTTCCACTTTACAAATTACAAGAACTCACACCTGTTGCCCCCACACCGAAAACAAACAGCATAAATTTTCAAAAATGTATGCATGAAGTTATTCTTAAAATAAAAATAGAGGGGCCAAGCTATGTGGCGGCCAAAATTTTGATAACCCCCTAAAACTTTTGTAATTTTTTAAAAACCCCTCTTAAATCTATTAAATTTTATGGTTTAGCCCCCCCCCCCCCAAAAAAAAAAAAAAAATATGAAAACACACCTATATATTTATATAGTCACAGGATTTTTTCTTGGCACCCCCTAACAAAATTGTTCTAGCTTCGCCCCTGAAAATGGTAACCGAAAGTTGAAACGTAATCAACAATTCTCCTAAATTTCAGTAGAACCTCACATGTATATTTTTTTCCACATATATATACATCATGTAATATTCCAAGATTTCTAAATACCAAAAACTTCAAGCATTATATACTAAAACTAGATTATATATATTGTATAGAAATCTATTGAAATATCTAAACTAAATTGTCTAACTATAATATAACTAATATAGATATAGAATTATATATATTCTTACTCAAATAATGAAAATATATGACTAATTAGGTTCCAATTTTATCTGGGTAGTCTAACAAATAGAGTTGACTACAAAATATTGAGGGTAAATATAAGAATTACTAATATCAACAATTGAGCATGCATGTTCAATTTTGTTGCATATAGTTTATCAAATAATAAGTATAATTTAAAGAATAACAACTGTATCATTGTCGCCTGCAAATTTTGAAGACCTTAATAGCAATCATGGCCACCACTCAATTCCATGTTGTCGCTCTGGTCTACATAATCTATTAATCTCTTCACTTTGACCAACTCAACTAAACTCCAAGCATCGTCCATTGGCCCTCCACGCCCAAAACTGCAAACTCATCAAATCAAACCACCCAAGCAAACACATCTCATTGAGGCATTCCTTAAAACACCCTTCGCGATACAAAAATTCTATAGGTGAATATCATCGAACACCTTCCAGTCTCCATTTCTCAGTCTCTCTCTAGACTCTCGTCAATTAATCCTCCATTCTCTAATGTCATCACCAATCTCAAAGCAGCAACACTTCACCATTCCAATCCCTTACCTTAACCCCCGCCCCACCCACTGCCTCTCCTCTCGTTACCATCGTCGCCCCGGCAGTGCCATTGCCTCCTCCGTTACCGCCCTCCTCTTCTCCTCTTTCACCTGTCTCTCCCCTTATCTCCTCCTCAAATTCCTTCATCATCCAATCCCGCAAAATCACCGCTATTCTAGCCACCATCCCGCCTCTGTCAAAGTCACAGCCTCCTATGTCATCATACCCCCTCCTTATGCCACGTCATCTCAGCATTGTCGGCTCCTCCCACCTCTGGCCCTACCTCTGCCCTTAGTACCACCCCTCCCAAATGCGGCCATAGCTCGACAACGCCCTCTCCTCCTCCAGTGAGATGGATCTGTGAGAGCAACGATATGTTGCGACATGCGTACGAAGGCGGCGTGTGGCATGGGGAGGAATTGAGAATTTGGATTTTGAAAGCGGGAGGGGAAGAGATCGTGGCTGGCTTGGAAGTTGGGATTTTTGTTTTGTTTTATTTTTCATATGAAAACATGCATAATGCACGTGTTAATAGATGATAATTTTTCAATTTGCTCTCATTTCTCTATTTCAAAATAGAGGAAGGAGAGAGGGGTAGACATTCTCTCTAATATTAGTATAATATATAGATATAATATAATATCACAACCATCCTATATTTTTTCCTGCAAGATTCAAATTCGCTCATCAATATTTTAAAAGGTAACAAGATTATGAAATTAATGCAATGTATATGAAGTAGTAGAAAAAATCACCAACTCCCTAACTTGCTTTATGATGTGAACGTGGAACACATTTTAGCAGGGGGTAGTGATTACTAAAAGAATGATTAAAAGGCATGTAGGATACGGTTTGCTTCACACTTGGAAGGGACTAATTCCATAGCTATTTTGCTTATAATAGTAAAGATATTGAAATTCAAAACATATTTGGTGAGTAGGAAGAGGAAATTTGATTGACTCTAGAATTTCATACTAGATTTTTGAAATTCAAAGTATGTTTGGGGAATTTGGGCTGGACAGGGTGATCCCCTAATATGAGCTGTCACGGCGAAGGAGTTCGTCGACGGGGGAGTTCGTCCGGAGCGTCGGCTAGTAGGTTGAGAACTATGGCTACTGTTGAGGACTGGATTTGACGCAATTAGAAGATGACATCGTGATGGGGTTAGAGTGGTGGTATGACGACAACGTCGTCGGAAGAAAAGGAAGCATGCTGGCAAGAGATGGTGGATGTGGATGTTGCCAAAGTAGACGTTTGGGGAATGGTGGAGAGAGTTCTGGGGTGGCGAGGAATATTGATGGAATTCGAATTTAAAATTAGATTTTTTTTAAATTCAAATTACATCTAGTAGAGATGGGTGGGAGAACAAGTTACAGATGCTTTCGTCGACAAGTTTAGTTAGGGGAGGGACTAGTTACACTACAATAGAAACTGTATATAGCGGCATTTATACCCCGGTATTTTTGGGAAATGCCAGGGTATGATTGTGTTATTTCATGGGGGAAGCCAAACCGTTAACATAGACCGGTGCTTTGAATAAGTGCCGGAGTTATTATGTTATACGCCGGTGTTTATTAAATAAACGTCGGCCATGCTGGGGTTTTTTTTTACCCCGCCGCCTCCTATTCCCCAATTCCCCCTTTTACTAAACCCTAATTGTGTAATTTCTCTCTCTCTCTCGCTCCCTCCAACGGAATCCGTTCCCGCCGTCGAACATACGCCGTCGTCTCCTCCGTCGTGCTCCCGCCGTCATCACCTACATTTCGCTCCTGCCATCCTCCTCTCCCACCGTTAGGTAGTATAATTTTTTATAACTTTTGGTATAAAAAAAAATTATGAATAAAATTATTTGCAATTGGGATTGTGTGAATGAATAATTAGGAATTATGGAATCTTGTGGGGAAATTTTGACGGTTTGCTAAATTTGTGGATTTCTTAATTAGGGTTTGTAGTTTAATTAGGTTTTGTTGTTGTATTTTGTTTCTTTTCTGATTTATACATAAAGGGTATGTAGGAGTTCTAATATTAGTTGCATTTTATGTTTAGGAATTATGGAATCATGAGGAACTAGTATGTTTAGAAAATTTTTGTTACAAATCTCAACTCTCCCATTAAAATAGCAGAGATATTAGCTAGTATACTAGCTAATTAGTATGTGCAATGCACGCGAAAGTAAGGTGTGATTAAAATCTATATTGAGTCACTGATTTGTAATGGATGGTCAATAGTCAATACTACTTTAGATATAGTGTCTGAATCAGATTAATTGGGTTGGTCATTGACACTTTGCATTACTCCAACTTTGTAGTTATAATATTAGAAATGAGCGATTATATAGAGATATATAAAAACTTTGTTGTAGAACATATATATGGACCAGGAAGATTGAGGAATCTCCAAACAATCTCTCTTCCAAATCAGCTATCCTGCTTACTTCAGAAGAACTTTGTTGTAGAACATCTATATCAAGGTACTTCCTTTTCCTTTATTTTATGCATGTCAGAAACTTAATTTAACAACTGAGTAGTTCAATAGATTGGAAAATTTATGGTCATGCTCAATTTAGTTTGAAATTCTATTTAACCAATGGCTTACATTTTGCAAGAAAAAACTTAGAGCTAGATTACCCAGAAAAATTGTCATTTACATCAGGTTATATGTTGTTAAGAACCATGACAGAGCATGTCGAAAATCTGTAAGGTGCCTGATACAAAACACAAAGTGATGCAGGTAGGGATGCTTCAGAATATGAAACTAATGTACAGATGGCTGATCTAGATTTACAGCGTATTAAATCGGTAATAAGAGAATAATGACATTGAGTTTAAACGCCTGTAATAAGAGATGTGAGGATGTCTTTCACTCTGCTAATTGTCATACCCTAGCAAAGATGACATAAGAAATTAAGTCTGCAACTTATTCTTTATTTAATGCCAAACAATTTAGCAATTTGTTTTATTGTCACCTATAGATTTCAAATGTTGTAATAATAAAATAGAGATTATTTTATATAGTTAGAATACAGCATTGTGAAATTTTTGTACATATAGCACATGTAGGATAATGGCTCGATTCTGGTTCAGTTTGTTTATATCCGTCGTAGTATCTGCAGCAATCGAAAGTTTCAGTACATCAGTCGACTGAGGTATGGAGTCAGTCGACTGTCCAGAGAGAAGTTTCAAAGGCTAAGGATACAGCAGCAGCAGTCGACTGAAGATGTGTCTCAGTCGACTGTCCAGAACTAAAGACCAGTCGACTGGTAAGAAGACCAGTCGACTGTAGGCGGGTTTGTGAACTAGAAAAGGCCCATTTCGAAAGGCCCAGTAGTTTCCCTATAAATACACCCATTAGGGTTTTGTAAAAGGAGACCTCTATTCGGATTTTACAGCCATCATCTCTGTAAGGGTTTGTTTCACCCATTGGTGATTATTTGAAGAAGAAACCCCAACCGCCCCGTGGATGTAGGCACTTGTTTTGCCGAACCACATTAAATCTTTGTGTCCTTGTGTTTGATTTGTTTCTGTTTTTCTTCGCTATTTCTCTCTTTGATTGGTGGTCCATTCGTATTCCGCATTCGTATTCCGCACAACAAGTGGTATCAGAGCTTTCGGTTCGACCTAGAGGGAGATGGCGAGTGAAGCAGATGCAACCAAGGATGTTGTGGGATCAAGTTCGTCCAGAACAACGATTCACAACGCAAAATTTGAAGTTGAAAAATTTGATGGAACAAACAATTTCGGGATGTGGCAGTGTGAGGTGTTGGATGTTCTGGTTCAACAAGAACAAGATGTTGCTTTGGAGGAAGAAAAACCAAAGAATATGTCCGATGTAGATTGGAAGAAGTTGAATCGAGTTGCGTGTGGGACTATTCGGCTCTTTATCGCGAAGGCTCAGGAGTATGATTTGATGAGGGATACCATTGCTGCGGTGTTGTGGAAGAAACTCGAAGACAAATACATGAGGAAAAGTTTGGAGAATCGGCTGTATTTGAAGAAGAGACTTTTTCGCTTCACCTATACTGAAGGTATGTCTATGAACGCTCATGTTGAATCATTTAATAAATTATTGGCTGATTTGTTAAATTTGGATGAGCAAATTAAAGATGAAGATAAAGCCCTAATTCTGTTGAATTCATTACCCGAATGTTATGATCATTTAGCAACTACTTTAATATATGGAAAAGACACTGTTAAATATGAAGATGTTGCAAATGCTCTGTTGAATAATGAAACTAGGAGAAGGGATAAAATGGTTGATAGAGAAACTTCTGAGGCATTGATTGTAAGGGGCAGAACTGAGACCAGATCTGAGACCAGATCTGAGACCAAATCTGGGAATAAAGGAAACAAATCTCGTTCCAAATCGAGAGGAGTTTCAAAGGACAGAAAGATACCAGCCAGAGATGAGTGTGCTTTCTGTCATGAAAGGGGGCATTGGAAAAAGGATTGCCCTAAGCTACGAAATAAGGGAAATTCGACTGCAAATGTGATTGTTGATAATGTAGATAGTGACGATGATTTTTCTTATGCACTTGCAACTAGTCCCTCACTTTATCAAGAAGTATGGTTTCTTGATACAGCAGCCTCCTATCATATGTCTTGGAAAAAGGAGTGGTTTACTTCTTTAGAGTATATGGATGGTGGGGTAGTTTTGATGGGAAATGATGCACCTTGTAAGAAGGTAGGAATCGGGAAGATTGAATTGCTAATGCACGATGGTCTTATTAGGGAGCTTTCAGATGTATGGTATGTTCCAGATTTGAAAAAGAATTTGATTTCACTTGGTGTTTTGGAGGCCAGTGGATTGAAATTTGCTAGTGAAGGTGACATTCTGAAGGTGACTAGTGGATCATTCGTGGTGATGAAAGGGCAAAGGAAAAGGAACTTGTTTTTCTTGCAGGGAAAAACATATTTGGGTCAGGCTGCCAGTGTAACTGAAAAACCTAAACAGGTTGTTCCCGACTCTACTAGGTTGTGGCATATGCGACTCGGGCATGCAGGAGAAAAGGCCTTGCAGGGGCTTGTGAAGCAAGGGTTGCTTAAAGATGCTAAAGGTTGCAAGTTGGAATTTTGTGAACATTGTGTGTTAGGTAAGCAAACTAGGGTGAAATTTGGTACAGCTGTACATCAGACAAAGGGTATCCTCGATTATGTGCACACAGATGTTTGGGGCCCTACTCAGACACCTTCTATGAGTGGTAGACACTGGTTTGTTACATTTGTTGATGACTACTCCAGACGAGTTTGGGTATATACCATGAAACACAAAGATGAAGTTTTGACATTGTTCACAAGTTGGAAGAAGAAAGTTGAAAACCAGACTGGAAGGAAGATTAAGGTTCTGAGGTCAGATAATGGAGGGGAATACAAGAACGATCCATTTCTGAAATTGTGTGAAGATGAAGGGATCCAGAGGCACTTCACAGTTAGGAAGACTCCACAGCAAAATGGGGTTGCAGAAAGGATGAACAGAACCTTACTTGAGAAGGTGAGATGTATGCTAGCACAGTCTGGATTGAAGAAGACATTTTGGGCAGAAGCTGTTATATATGCAAGCCACATTGTCAACCGTTTACCATCAGCAGCACTTGAAGGCAAAACACCTATTGAGGTATGGAGTGGTAAACCTGCATCTGATTATAGTTTTTGCATATATTTGGTTGTCCTGCTTATTTTCATGTAACTGAAACTAAACTTGATGCAAGAGCCAAAAAGGCTATATTTGTTGGTTTCAGTACTGGTGTCAAAGGTTACAGGTTGTGGTGTCCAGAACAGAAAAAGTTAGTAATCAGCAGGGATGTTACCTTTGATGAGACCAGCATGATCAGCTCGGAACAGTCGACTGGTCCTCATATACAGTCGACTGGTGATCATGATCAAGAGAAGCAGAAGATTAGCTCGGGACAGTCGACTGGTAGATGCTCTCAGTCGACTGGTGCGAGAGTTCTCCAACAGGTGGAGTTAGAAAAGCATTCAGTTGGAAATTCTACTCCTGCCCAAAATGAAGATGATGTGGATGATACTGAGGATGAGGAAGAAGTTCCTATCCAAGACCCTCCCCAGCAGGTAAAATCAATTGCAGCAAGAAGGCAAAGAAGAGATATCAAACGACCATCTCGCTTTACAGAAACAGTTGCATTTGCTCTTCCCATTGTTGATGATGAAGTTCCCTCCAACTTCAAAGAAGCTACTAGAAGTTCTGAAAATGCAGATTGGAAAGTTGCTATGGATGAAGAGATGAACTCTCTTCATAAGAACAAGACTTGGGATCTAGTGCAATTGCCAAAGGGGAAGAAAGCTATCGGTTGCAAGTGGGTATATACGAAGAAAGAAGGTCCAAAAGGCAGTGTTCGGTTCAAGGCTAGCCTAGTTGCAAAGGGGTATGCTCAAAAGGAAGGAATTGACTATAATGAAGTGTTCTCTCCAGTTGTGAAGCATCCTTCTATTCGGATTTTGTTAGCTTTGGTAGCACAGTTTGATCTTGAATTGACACAGATGGATGTGAAGACTGCATTCTTACATGGGGACCTGGATGAAGAAATTTATATGTTGCAGCCAAATGGTTTTAAGATTGCTGGGAAGGAAAGTTCTGTTTGCAGGTTGAAGAAGTCTCTCTATGGGTTGAAGCAATCTCCAAGGCAGTGGTATTTGAGGTTTGATCAGTTTATGAAAGTGCAGGGATATTCCAGAAGTGAGTATGATCATTGTGTCTACTTCAGAAAGTTGCAGGATAGCTCTTTCATATATCTGTTATTATATGTGGATGATATGATGATTGCCTCTAAAAATGCTAAGGAGATTCAAAATTTGAAGAATCAGCTGAGTTCTGAATTCGAGATGAAGGATCTTGGTGAAGCCAAGAAAATACTTGGGATGGAGATAGCTAGAGACAGAGCAAAGGGCATAGTAAGTTTGACACAGAAGCAATATCTTTTGAAGGTGCTGAAACGGTTTGGTATAGATGAGAAAACTAAACCAGTCAGTACACCCTTAGCCACTCATTTCAGAATTAGTGCTTCTCAGTCTCCAAGTACAGATGAAGAGAGACAGTATATGGCTAATGTACCTTACACTAGTGTGGTTGGCAGTTTGATGTATGCCATGGTTTGCACTCGACCAGACATCTCTCAGGCGGTGAGTATGGTTAGTCGATATATGCATGATCCAGGCAGAGAGCATTGGCAAGCAGCTAAATGGATTTTGAGGTACATAAGTGGCACCACAGATGTGGGTTTGAAGTTTGAGAGGGATGACAATATTAGCAGGTTATTGGTGGGTTATGTTGATTCTGACTATGCAGGTGATCTAGATAAGAGGCGGTCTACTACAGGCTATTTGTTTACTATGGCTAGAGCACCTATAAGTTGGAGGTCCAATTTGCAGTCCACTGTAGCGTTGTCTACTACTGAGGCTGAATACATGGCAGTTGCTGAGGCCATGAAGGAAGCTATTTGGATTCATGGACTTTTGAAGAGCTTGGGAATTCATTGGGAGAAGGTGGAGGTACACTGTGACAGTCAGAGTGCTATCCATTTAGCGAAGAACCAAGTTCATCATTCGAGGACCAAACATATTGATGTCCGTTATCACTTTGTGCGTGATTTGATAAAGGATGGTGATATTCTTCTGGTGAAGATTGGGACAGCTGATAATCCTGCTGATATGTTGACCAAAGTTGTTGGGGCAGCCAAGTTCAAGCATTGCATGAACCTGGCTAATATTTTGCATGCTTGATGATTTGGAATGGGCGGTTGGAATGGTGCTTCGTTTTGTTTGGTTAGTATGTGATATCATACTAAGGTGGAGTTTGTTTTTGTTACATTTGGTGATGAGCATTTGTTTTGGAGTATTTTTTTGGAGATTGCTTGGGCTACTTGGAAGATCTCGCCAAGGTGGAGATTGTAGGATAATGGCTCGATTCTGGTTCAGTTTGTTTATATCCGTCGTAGTATCTGCAACAATCGAAAGTTTCAGTACATCAGTCGACTGAGGTATGGAGTCAGTCGACTGTCCAGAGAGAAGTTTCAAAGCTAAGGATACAGCAGCAGCAGTCGACTGAAGATGTGTCTCAGTCGACTGTCCAGAACTAAAGACCAGTCGATTGGTAAGAAGACCAGTCGACTGTAGGCGGGTTTGTGAACTAGAAAATGCCCATTTCGAAAGGCCCAGTAGTTTCTGTTAGGTTTTCGGGGCAAAAATGCAGCGGATTAAAACAATAAAATGGAAACCCAATCGCAGGATCCATGCAAAACAAGACGTTTAATTCGTAGTTATGAACGTTTACCTTAAAACGAAGCTTTAACAGTTGAGAAAAGGATGACTAATGGAGGTCCAAGCTTCTTGAATCACTACGCATCCCGCTGACACGATCTACGCTCTATCGGTATCCACACGAACACTTGGTATTTGAAGGAGCGATGTACTAGCATCCGAAAAACAAATTCTCTCTATCTCCATCTTCTTCTCTCAAACGGCTAGGGTTTTTCTCTTAGCCTCAAAAAACAATTTGAGAGTTTAAGATCTTTATATAGAGAGACAAATCTGTTTTTCTAAAGCCCAATCCTATTGGGCTTTTATTAAAATTAGAATTCTTAATTAAATAAATAATTAAGTCAAACTTAATTAATATTCTAATATAATTCTAATTCTAATCATTAGCAAATTTGAAATTATATTTAATTAATTAATTAAGTCCCACTTAATTAATATCATAAATAAATTCGAATTACTATTTAATTTAAATTCATAATTTAAATCAAATCTCCTTCAAGCGTTCTTGTGTGTGACCCTTTAGGTTATTATTACGTTGGAAATAATTTTAATATCCAATAATAAAATTATAAACAATGAGCGGCATCTAGTAATACATCATTGCTACCCAAGTAATAATAATAATTGGTGATCCAATAAAACCTTTCGTGATTAATGTTTCCGTGTAATATAATCCTTTTAACCATATATTATAGATTAAACTCGAGGCATGTTCTCAGTCATCCTCTTCGACATTTAATCCGGGTTTCCTTGATCAATGAGTAGACTATTAAAACAAATCATTATTTGAGCATGGCCATGCATTTCATAGTCTCACTCAATCAAGAGGCCAATAATATCTCTCCTAATTATAGGAGGGTTAAATCCTTTATCTATCATTCATATTTCTCATACGACTCATAATATACCCGATGTCCACTTTTATCATCACCCGGTCAAAGGTAACTTTTAATGTAGTCAAAGTATATTAATCCTCTTATAGAAATATAATGATCTCAAGTCAGAGGATCATTACACCATTATCACTGTGAGTCTTTCTTATGACTTTATTTAAACATGAAGAATCTCACTGTGGGTCTATCCAGTGCCATGTAGAATCTTACATGCACCTATGTTCTTGACTTTAGTATCACTATACCTATGACCAATGAGATGTGGTCATCAGTCAACAAACATACTAATCTTTATGCATTATTATTGTCCCATAATGACAATGCTTGATTAGGGATATTTAGGAATATAAACACTATTCATATAATCTCATTTTTAAGTCTCATACTTAAAGATATAGAATACGTATTATATATTCCAAGGACATTTATTATTCTAACATTTTTATCGCAGTAAATTAAGACATAATAAATTAACATATAATAATCAATAGAACACAATCATTAATTAACAAAAGTATTTCCTAGAAACACAATCACATTGTCTCTAGGGCACTAACACTAACAGTTTCCCTATAAATACACCCGTTAGGGTTTTGTAAAAGGAGACCTCTATTCGGATTTTACAGCCGTCATCTCTGTAAGGGTTTGTTTCACCCATTGGTGATTATTTGAAGAAGAAACCCCAACCGCCCCGTGGATGTAGGCACTTGTTTTGCCGAACCACATTAAATCTTTGTGTCCTTGTGTTTGATTTGTTTCTGTTTTTCTTCGCTATTTCTCTCTTTGATTGGTGGTCCATTCGTATTCCGCATTCGTATTCCGCACAACAGCACATGTATTAGTTTGGAAATTACCTAAACAAACTGCATCCAGCAAAAAATGAAAGAGACTAACAATGATTTAAGACAGGGATCATGTAGAATAGCACAGTTTATATATGTAATATGCATAAAACATAAGTTCTTAACCCACTTATATTTTAAGCTAGTTCAAAAACTCCAGAAAAAGTTTTGTAGGCAATATGATGATGAATTGATGACACTGTAGCTATGGAAAAAGACATTATGGTAAAAAATTGTACCAAGTCCTTCATTTGATCCAGGGTCGGTCCTGAGATTTATAGGGCCTTATGCGAAAAGAAAAAATGGGCCTTCTTTAAATATTATAATACTAATTTAACTTTATTTTGATTTTGATATCATATATATATATATATATATTATATATGAATATGGTATATTCTATATCTTAAAAATTTTATATGAATTCATTTAAAAGATACCTTTCAAATTTTATATCATTGGAGGTTTCAATACCTAGGACGACTTAATTGATATTTTGAATTAGTTCCACCTTGGATTGCATACGAGTGCTATCACATGATGTGTTACTCATCTCCAAACTCTAACAAATTTCACTTGCAAAGAAAACTTAGAACAATAGTTTCTTCTTCTAGTTGAAATGATCTCTACCCAATCTCACCAAATCCAGTTCAGCCCCTCAAAGGCCCACCTCCATAGATGTACTCACGAAGTTGCCAAATTCCGTACGAACTCCACCTACCGTTAGGCTTCCTCCACCTCTCGACGATATTCGAACGTCGTGGTCTCGTCTCGATGAATCTAGTTGCGGCAAACTAGCTGAGCGCGGGAATACCGGAAAAAGGAGCAACACTTGCGCAAGTATTTCGAATTTCCCAAACCTTGTAGAGATTGTTTTGGCTTGGCCCAACCATTCTCATACCTCTAATCACCTTACGACGACCATAAAAAACAGACAGAACTCCACCTCGAGCTGTATACCTGCAGCCCCGTGCATCAAGAGTTTCCAAGGAAACCAGATTCCATTTCCATAGAGGAATATGCAAAACATCCCTTACAGTGAACATGTGTAGACCTGACATCTTCAACTCAACTGTCCCCTCACCCACTATTTCACAAATCTCCCCAGTTTCCGTTGTCACACAACGCCCCGTAGTAGACTTATAAGTAGAAAACAACTCTCTCTTGGAGCAAATATGAGAAGAACTCTCTGAGTCAAGAAACCAACTAGAATTCACTTCTAAAGAATTTGAAACAAGAAGATACAAACCACCCGAATCAAAGGCACCAAAGGCACTAACTACATTAGCGGCTAAACTCCCGTTCTTGGCACTCTCTTGATTCTGTAATTTCCAAAAGTCTTTCTTAATATGCTCTGGCCTCTTGCAATATCGGCAACGGATCGAATCTTTTTGCAAAGCACTTTGTCTTCCTCCTGAAGGACCATCCACTGCTAGACAACTTGTAGGAATAGACGATGGAGATTTATGGGTCTTCTTCCTAAGTTGATTTTCCTTCAATGCTTTGATTACACTATCTACCGAAATACTTTCCTTGGCAGATCTACCATGTAGCATGGTCATGATCAAAGGTTCGTACGAATCCGGCAGTGAATATATCAGGTTGAAAGCTTTATCTTCCTCACACACATCTGCGTTGATCACCTTAAGTTCTGATAATACCTTATTGAACTCTGTAATATGGTCTTGGAGATCGGTACCTTCCTTCATAGATAAACGGAACAACTTCCTCTTCCAATGCATCCGATCTAATAACGACAAACCAGAGTAGTCAGTTATGAGTCTTTTCCACAGACTCGCTGCGTCAGTTTCTTCAAGAAATCTGCACTTGACCTCGTCCGCCAAGGATAGTCGGATTAGACTTATGGCACTTTCACGAATATCTTCTCAAACGTCATCCTTCATATCAGTTGGCTTTTCCTTCTTCGTTACTGCTGACTGCAACCGTTCTTGAACTAGAACATCATACATGTCAGTCTTCCAAAGATTGAAATTGATCTTACCATCGAACTGCTTGATCTTCAAAATACTGTGGCCTGTCATCTTAACCAAGGAACTCGGCAACCTGAAGCTTTGATACCAGTTGTTGGGATTAGAGCGTCAACAAATGCCCTCTGGTCGCAGCGGAACTAATTAGAGCAATGAGGAAGTCATAGTAGACGAGGCGAATAAATTAAGCAAGCAAGTAGATCCACCAAACTAACACAAACACAACAACGATGACTTATCCCGGATAGCTTTTGCTTAATCCGGGAGAAAATATAGGGAGATCTGATATTCAACTAGAATAGATTACAAGGAGTTACTGATTCACTTGACATAAGGAATTAAACTCACCCACCAAGAACTATCTCTCTCTTGAGCCTCTCTTTGCAATGGAGAAAAGAATCTATGAAGTACTACCTTTCATATTGGAGGAGTTTACAATATATAGAGAAGAATAAAATAAACCTAGGTCTAATCTTGATTCTCAGTTGTCTGATAAAACCTGAAAAGAAGTAACTGAATAGGAGCCGCACGATCTAACTTGGAGTTGAAGATTGGGCTTAACCAACCTAACAAATCGAAGCCCAAAAATGAATTAGCGCCACGGGCGGTCGACCGTCCAACAAGACCGGTCGACCGTACCACTCTCTGACTTCCAAGTACAACGAGCGGTCGGGGGTACAGTTGGGGGGTGCGGTCGACTATTACCATGACCGGTCGACCATCACCATGACCGGTCGACCACAACTATCCTGCACCTGCTGCTGCTGCTGTTTTCCTTCTACTCGCTTCGACGCTTTGACCTCCGTGCTTCATATTGCCTTCTTTTAATCTGAACAGCGAGTATACAAGACACAACCCTAACAGTGTTTTCTTAGATTTGTTAAGTCGCTTTCAAGTAAATAACATATGTATTTTTTTTTCTAATTTGTATTTTAACAGAGCACTGCCAGAATCAAATATGCTGAACTGTCTTCCACAATGGCCTCTGACTCTACCACATCTTCCTTTGCCACATCATCACTTCAGCGCCATGCTTTGATCGAAACAAGAGGCCCAGAGCGCCCTGGCCGTGTACGTGGAATGTGTTTAGGGCCAACACCCACTCAAGTCTTCGAGGCTTGTGCATCTAATGCTAAGGATCCGAGAGATGAGGAGATGGCTCTATAAGGTCAGAGTTGTTAGAACTTAAAAAGGCATTTGCAGATATGTCTGGGTTGTTAAGGCACCAAAATATCGAACCAGCCACTCCGACACAGGTTAGTATTGTAACTTAGAACCGATATGATATGTTTATAGTATTTATTTTAATTTTTGTGTAAGCTTCATTGCTTTAATATATATGGCTGGTTGATTGAAATTATTCAGTACCTAGATTGAAGGTTACTTTGACACTTTTGCAAAAAAAATTTGTGCATGTTTTAGAGAATGATTAAAGAATTTTTGAATACATGTTGTTCTTTGACACCCTTGAATTATTTAGGAAATTTGAAATAGTTACGATCTTATTATATGTTGTAGAAGAAGATCCGAAAATGTCCATCCAGTTGACAGAAGAAGCAATAGTTAAAGTGTCATAAATAGTTAAGTGTAGTATCCAATATTGACATGGTTATGACTAGACTACATACACATATGTGATTATGTCACTGATAATCTAAGAAATAAGGGGAAAAATTTAAACCCCTAACACCACAACTGTAGATATATAATTAGGACCATATACATGATGTTCCATGTAGTGCAAGTCAAAAATAGTTGTAAATTTGTATGATGGTTCGGCCAAGATATTGAGATACTGCCGACCCTCATATGCTTTCAGCCTTAAATGAGATAGATATACTTGTAACATAAATGAGAGACAAGTTTGAAAGATTAGGGTGGTGGGAGCAAAGATATGTTGTTGTGTGATTGACTAAATATTCAAAAAATCAGAAAATTGTTTAACCAGTTCCGTAGGGATGACTGATATATGAGATAATCATAAGTTCAAGCATGAATTTCATAAAAATTCAGAACCAGATGTAGAAACACTATATATGGTTCTTGATCAACATGGAATTAGGAATGATGCAGCAAGTGAATACCTATGTTACACCGCCACTTCAATATGGGTTGCATTGGATTACTGCACTTTTGGCTCGGTGCTGAGCTGTGGTAATTGGTCCATGTTCAAATGTTACCTACCTAAAATATGCCTCATGTAACATCTGCATACAGTTCAAAAAAGGAAATCAGTTTCTTATCTTCTTTTTCTTTTACCTTTTGTTATAATATATTTTGTGATGCTGTAATACCAGGATACTAAATCTGATAACTAGAAATATGTAAAGAAAAATAAAAAAACATCAGGGATTCTGTTTTGCAGTGTGCATCTGCTGACTTTACATCTGTGAAGGTTTAGTGAACTGTTTGTCAGGAAAGCTGATGTATTTAATAGTCTAGCCTGAATTTTCGTTGATGCTTTCAGAGCAAGCTGATGTATTTAATTGTCTATCCTGAATTTGCTTTGGTGCCTTTCAGGACACTTGCCTTATATATAGACCTATTACCAAGTGGTTTTCTTGATTTTACCCAAGAGGACCTAGATTAGCAATTTAGCAATCTATATATTAGCAATTTAGCAATCTCAGAAGCAGCCAGTATATTAACAATAGGAACATTATGTGCATAGTATATTTGATTATATTGCAAGTTGTATTTCATATTTGAGCTCTTTTGCTGTGAACAAAGTATGCTCTTTAAGTTTTATGTTCTAAATTCATTAGTTTAATGTATAATTACCTTGCTAATTATATTTTAATGTGTGACTTATACAGTTTCAAAATAGAGTTCCAACTAATTCAAGTCGAGCCAATCCAGAGAATCGAAGTGAGCATGATGGAAGCAATGAGGACATAAGGAGGCGTACGGACTAAGAGAATCTACTAACTGCAATAGTCTTTTTTTAGTCTTTTTTGATGTTCAAATTATTTTGCATGGTGAAACTTGTTAGAACTTTTTTGTAACCGGGTTATATGTAACTTGATACTTGTGTCATAAATGTTGAATTCTGGATTTTAGACTGCAAAACTTTAAATTTCTTAAGTTGTGTTTGTTGCTGCTTGGAAAATATATATATAATGAATTTTGTTTTTTATATTCTTTATTGTGTTATTGTGGATGACTGGAAATTACTACAATTTTTTTTTTGATGCAAAAAAGGAAACAACATACAGGTTTTCTACCCAAAAAAAACGAAATTCTGTTTCAAAACCCCCCCAAAAAAAACGAAGCTATACACCGGCGTTTGGAAAACGCCGGTATATGTTTTAAAAAAACAAAAAACAAATTGGAATAGCAAAATTCAAAATTTTAACAAACAATCCCCGGCATTTTAAAAACGCCGGGGTTGCCTAATTTTAATAATTTTAAAATATTAAAAGTATTCTACACCGGCGCGTCTACAACGCCGGGCAATTCAAAATGTACACCGGCGATTCTCCAAAACGCTGGGGTGTTATGGCAGAAATCCCCGGCACGCGCATCCCCAGCATTTGTTGCGGCGTTCACCGAAACACCCGTAGCATTTGTTGTTCCGTTTTAAGGAACAGATAGATGTATATTAGTTGTAATACTTATTTCGTTAATTATTTATTAATGAAGCAGTGACGATGTCATCTTTTTCAAAAAAAAATAAAAAATAAAAAATAGTAAAGATAATATTGAACTTATAAACGTTAGTGAAAGTTATATGTACAAGTTACTTAGTATAACTATTCATTCCAAATATCGATAGTCGTTTGCCAAATATCGATAAAATGGATATTTGGCAAACGAACGTGCTGCACTCGTTTGCCAAATATCCATTTTATCGATTAATCGCTACAGTCGATTGCTATAAATGAGAATCGATATAGCTTTTATCGATAATTGAGTGAAGGCATTCGAAGTGCCGTCCCACGAAAAAAATATTTTTTTATTCGTCGGACGGCACTTCAAGTGCCGTCCGTTTGAAAAATTAATTAATTTTTCGCATTAATTATCGCCAAAAAGGAATAAAAAACCCCAAATAATATTCCCCTCAGACGGCACTCGGAGTGCCGTCCCACCCATTCCCCTTTTCCCGGACGGCACATCATGTGCCGTCCGTTGAGTTATTTTAAATTGGAATTTGCTGTTCAGTTCATCTTCAGAACTCAATACAAGCTCTGGTTGAAGTGGTAGATGTATACTACTAGCTGTAATCGGCTGCTCCTAGCCTAGTGTTAGATGTATACTACTAGCTGTGATGAAATTGAAGAAAGGTTGTGTTTTGGTAGGTCAGCACTTTCTATTGATTGAAGATACGGTGAAAGCAATCCCACATTGAAACTTTTTTTTTTTTTGGTTATCGGACGGCACTTCATGTGCCGTCTGACAAATATACTCGTTTTTCCATTCCGACGGCACTTCATGTGCCGTCGCTTAATATTTTATTATAGTTTTCTAAAAAATAGCTTTGCACGAGTGCAGCAAAATTGGAAATCCTATTTCTATTTATCCATATATAGATATTTTTACATCCAACCCAACGACTACAGATGCTCCTGGGACTGCATGTGCAAATAAATTTAACGGACTAAGGCAACTCATTGGGTTATAAGCAATGCTTCGACCCAACTGCATACTTCCCCACCATATCGTGTGCCCCAAAGACAACTAAACACTCTAATGACCAATAGAGAACAAACCTCATCAAATCTGTTCCCTCCATTAAATATCCAGCCACCTGATCCAAAGAAAATCGTTTGTACACCCATAATGGGTATCCGATTTAAAGATTTAAAGCTATACAGCAGCAGAATAGGGACTAGATAAGGCAGGTGCTTATTCCGAAGCTAATGAATCAAGCAAGCACGCGTATGCTATGCATCGAAATAACTTACTAAGATGTCAGTTGATGATGATTGGATGAACACATAAGCTGAAAGTCACAAACCAAACTATATTTTTGTGTGTGAAAATACACTGATAATTCCCTATGTTCTTAACACAGTCCAATAATCCTAAGAATATCCGAAAATTAAAATCTTCTTATCCTAACCAGGGATGAGAGAAATGACTCAATTTTGACATATTCAAGTCAGATTAGATGAATGTCTGAGGTTTCTCTCGTATCATTGGATTTGGAGATGAAGTTAGTGTAATCGTTGGGGGCAATGATAGTTGTGGTTGCGGTTGGTGGCGACGATGGACGATGGACGATGGACAAGTTAGGGGATGAGATAAATGGCTCAATTTTGACATATTCAAGTTAAATTTGGTGGGTGTTTGGGATTTACTTTGGTTGGGTCGGTGGACAAATACGATTGTGTTTTGTTGTTTTATATGAATGTTGGTTGTTATTATTTTTGGGTAAGAAACTCTCTTGTATGGGGCGGATTCTCTTTTTTGCAGAGATTGAGTTTCATGACCTAGCATGTTATGTCTCATGAACTTTTTGCTCCCTCTTTTGATTGTATATTTCGTTAAACTCTTTTTAATAGAATGTTGGGTAATTTTGACCCACCATTAATGATACTCTATATATATATATATATATATATATATATATATATATATATATATTTATATTTATATTTATATGGGTCAGGAATAACGTGGCCCATCCTGAGCCACTGGATCCCCTCAGGATGCGCGCTCTTTCTGATCCTTCAGATCTGCCACGTCAGTGCCGGAAAACCGCCCGGAGCTCTGCCACGTCAGCCCGAAAACCGCTCCGGCGTCTGCCACGTCAGCCCTATACCGCCCGGCTTTCCACCGCTTCAGCCACTCGGGTAACCGGGTCCGGACCCAGCCCCAAACGGGTCTGGACCCAATTGGCTTCCCCTATAAATACCAGACCCTCCCCCCTCTCTGTAGGTAATTAATCTTTCTTCCACAAAACCCTAGTTACTGCTACTCTCTCTCAGAAACTAACTAGATCGTCGGAGGGTCTGCCACCGGGACCAACCCCGGTGTTCCTAGACCGTCTGAAGGTACACGAGACCTCGGATCCGAGCCTCCCAATCCGAGCAGAGCATCCAACCTCGCCTCACTCCAGCCTGTCATCGGTACCGTTCGGCCGGCCGAGGGTCGTCTGATTAGGAGCTTCCTCCTTCAAATACAAATCGAGTAAGAACTCACACCTGGTGCATCCACACGTCTCCCAGAAACAAACCGTATCAGGTTGGTACCGTCTGTGGGAAAGCTACTTCAGAAGCCGACCCGAGCCGACCATCAAGGTACCTCGACAGCCGAGCTCTCATGGCCCCCAAAGCCAAGAAGGCTGCTACCTCTGCACCCCGGCAGGACTTGCCCCCGCCGAAGCGACACATCCAATCACGGGGCTCCCCGTCAGGGACCCCAGCGGAGTGCCTCCCGTCCAGCTCAGCCTGACTTACGGGGGGTAATCATAAACCGACAGGTAAGCCGCAGCAGGGGAAGGGCCGCTTCCAACTCGGCCCCGAACCATCCAAAACCACCGTCCCAAGGGCAGAGGCCAGCGCTCAATCGCGTCGGACGGCAACCTTCGGCTCGACCGAACCGGGTCAAGGGAGCCCCAGTCACTCACAAGGAGTTCCAGGACTTCCGGAGGGAAATCCTGGGGGCCCTCCGAGGGGCCCCCAACAAGAAGGATGTCCGCCATTCTCAAACCAGGTCGGACGCCGAGGCCAGCGTGTCCCACCCATCGACGATCCCACCAGAGTACGATGGCGATCTCCTAAGGCGCCTCCAAGAAATGGAGGATCGAATCGACCACATAGGCGACGGCAATCCTGGAGCGGCTTAGGGGTACAGACCTGTCCAACCTCCTTTCTCCCCCTCATTCTCCAAGCAGAAATACTCCGAAATTTCTGACCACCTCAGTTCGAGACCTATGCCGGCGAGGGAGATCCTGCTGATCACATGGAGGGTTTCGAAACCCAGATGATGATTCACAGCGCTTCGGATCCCCTGCTGTGTCGAGCCTTCCCTGCCACTCTCCGGGGCCCAGCTCGGGAATGGTTCTCCAAGCTAATCCCCGGCTCCATTTACTCCTTCGACCATCTGGAGGGCAATTTCCTTGCCCACTTTGTCACCAGTCGGAAGGCCGAGAGGACAAGCGCTTCTTTGCTCGGGCTCAGGCAGAAGGAAGGGGAATCGCTCAGAGTGTTCGTCCGGAGGTTCACCGCAGAGGCAAGGTCGGTCTCCTCCCTCGATCCTGGCGTCGCCTCCACGGCATTTCGGCACAACGTCCGTCATGGACAGCTGAAAGCCTCTCTGGCAAAGAAACCCCCCATCAATTTTCCTGACCTCCTCAACAGGGTCGAGAAGTACATCAGGGCGGAGGAGGTCCTAAACCCAGAAGAGTCCAGGGAGGCCCCCGGGAAGGGAAAGCGGAAGGCCGAAGAAGTAGAGCCATCAAAGAAGGCTCCAAGGGACGCGGGCGCCATGAAGAAGGTCCCGCCAGTCCCTCGCTTCGAGAGGTATACCCCGCTAACCCAAAATGTGTCCTCCATTCTCTTGGCGATCGAGGACAGGGACCTCATCCAGTACCCTCCTCATCCGTCTAACAATACCAGCAAGAAAAGAGATCAACGGTTCTACTGCCGCTTCCACCGAGACAACGGGCACGACACGGATCACTGCCGTGCCCTGAAAGATGAGATCGAGGCCCTCATTCAGTGATGGTACCTCCGGGAGTACAAGCGAGAGGAAGCTCGGGGACAGAGGGACACGAGGAACAGGAGGACTCTGTCTCCTCCTCAAGCTCCCCGGCAGCTCCTCGAGCGAGAGTGTGAGCTTGATGAGCCTGACGGCCAAGCCATATTACACTGCATCCACGGGGGGGCCCATGGGAGGGGAGTCCAACACTTCCCGCAAGGCGTTCATCCGGGATGTTAACGCCGTCCAAGGTCCTCTCCCCCTCAGATCCAGCAACTCCCTGTCTCCTTCTCGGGGAAAGATCTGGAGGGGGTGCGGCTCCCTCATTGCGATGCCCTCGTCATCAACCTCAGCATGGCCAATTTTGACGCTCGGCGAATCCTTGTGGACAACGGGAGCTCGGTCAACATTCTGTTTCTCGAAGCCTTCGAGAACCTAAAGCTCTCCCGCGACAAACTAAAGCCGGCGGGGTACACCTTGCACGAGTTGTCGGGCGTCCCTATAACAATTGAGGGGATCGTCACACTAGACGTCACGGCAAGTACGACCCCAAACCGAAGAACCGAGTCCATGGACTTTATGGTGGTAAACGTTAAGGCAGCCTACAATGCAATACTCGGTCGCCCGGGCCTCTGCTCCCTCCAGGCTGTCCCCTCGGCCTATCACCAGAAGATGAAGTTCCCTACCAATACCGGAGTAGGGGTAGTCCGGGGGAACCAGGAAGCTGCTCGCTCATGCTACATGACAGCAATCGGGAGCGGCGTGTTTCCCCTCGACGCCGTCGAGATGCAGCCCCAGAGGACCTAGCCAGAGCCCGAGTCGGCAGACGAGCTGGAAGATGTCTCGTTCGAGACAGGGGATCCATCGAAGCACTTTCGAGTAAGTTGCTCCCTCATTCCTCACCTTAAGTCCGCCCTCATCACCTGCATTCACCGCAATGTCGACCTCTTCGCCTGGAAGCCTTCTGACATGCCCGGTATCTTCGAGGATCTCATCATGCACAAACTCAGTGTGATCCCCTGGTCGAAGCCGGTTGTCCAAAAGCGACGTAAGTTCGCTCCAGAGCGACAGCAGGCGGTAAATGAGGAAGTCGACAAGCTCCTGACAGCATGCTTCATCCAAGAAGTCAGCTACCCCGAGTGGCTGGCTAACGTCGTCATGGTCAAGAAGGCGAGCAGAAGCTGGAGGATCTGTATAGATTTTACGGACCTCAACAAGGCGTGCCCCAAGGATCCATTCCCCCTCCCCAGGATCGATGCTCTTATCGATGCAACATCGGGTCACAAGCTTCTATCCTTCATGGATGCCTTCTCAGGCTACAACCAGATCTGCATGTTCCCTCCCGACATCGCCAAGACATCCTTCATCACAGACCAGGGACTATACTGTTACAGGGTCATGCCCTTCGGGCTGAAGAACGCCGGCGCCACTTATCAGAGGCTCGTTAACCGGGTCGTCAAGGAGCAAATCGAGCGCAATATGGAGGTGTACGTCGACGACATGCTCGTCAAGAGCCAGCGGGGGTAGGATCACGTCGCCGATCTAGAGGAGGCCTTTGGGGTCCTTCGAACCCACAACATGAGGCTCAATCTGGCTAAGTACGCTTTCGGCGTCTCCTCGGGAAAGTTTCTTGGCATCATTGTCAGCCAGCGAGGCATCGAGGCGAACCCCGAAAAGATCCAGGCCATAATGGACATGGCCCCTCCCAGGAACATCAAAGAGGTCCAGCGGCTAACGGGAAGACTGGCGGCCATCGGCCGTTTTCTCTCCAAGTCTGGAGAGAAGTCTCTTCCGTTCTTCAAAGCCCTGTGCGGCACTGGAGGGTTCGAATGGGGTACCCAACAGCAAGAGTCCTTCGCCCAATTAAAGGAGTACCTTGCAAACCCTCCCCTCCTCAGCAAGCCCGAACCGGGAGAGCCACTCTGGCTCTACCTGTTAGCCTCGGAGAAGGTGCTCAACACTGTTCTCGTTCGGGAGGAAGAGGGATCACAGAAGCCTCTATACTATGTCAGCAAGGTCCTGCTCGATGCCGAGACCAGATACTCTCGGATGGAGAAAGTAGCGTACGCCTTGGTCATGGCCTCGAGAAAACTCCGTCCATATTTTCAATCTCATTCGGTCCAGGTACTGACAGACCAACCCCTGAAGGCCGTGCTCTACAAACTGGAGAGCTCGGGTCGACTCGTCAAATGGTCGATAGAGCTCAGCCAGTATGACATTGGCTATCAACCCAGAACAGCCATCAAGAGGCAGGCCCTCGCAGAATTCATCACGGAATGCACCATCTCTGAGCATCCCGCGAGCAAGGAGGCCGACCAGACGTGGGAAGTTTACGTCGATGGCTCCTCCTGCGAGGCGGGTAGCGGAGCTGGCATTATCCTGCGAGGCCCAGATGGTTTTCTCCTCCAGTACTGCCTCCGCCTCAACTTTCCGGCCTCCAACAACGAGGCCGAGTACGAGGCCATGATCGTCGGGCTCACCCTGGCTCATCAGGCCGGCGCTAGATAGATCAGGGCTTTTAGCAACTCCCAGCTCGTGGTCAACCAGATCACTGGGGAGTACGAGGCTCGTGATGATCGAATGGTCCGGTACCGAGCTGCGGTTCAACGCCTACTGACGTCCTTCGACGAGTCGGCTGTTTTGAGGATCCCCCGGGAACAAAATGTCCAGGCTGACGCCCTGTCAAAGTTGGCTTCCTCATCCTTTGAAGGTCTCGACCGCACGGTCCTGATCGAAGTCATGTTGAAACCAAGCATCGACATCCCGGAGGTCCTGTGTATTGAAGACGGAGCTCCCCCCGACGACTGGACCACTCTTATTAGGCGATTTCTCGTCAATGGAGAGCTTCCCGAAGACCGAGCTGAGGCAAGACAGGTCAGGGCCCGAGCAGAAAGATTCACGATGATCAACTCAACACTCTTCAAAAGGTCCTACATAACCTCGGATGGCCGACCCTATCTCCGCTGCCTCACTCCAGATGAAGCCAAGTATGCTCTCAAGGAGCTCCACGAAGGGATCGGTGGATGCCACATGGGAAGCCGCTTGCTCGCGCGGAAGGCTTTGAATCACGGGTACTACTGGCCCACCATGTTTCAAGACGCCCTAACCCTTGTCAAGAAATGTGGTCCCTGTCAAAGGTTCTTGCCCTTCAAAAGGGCTCCGCAAGCAAACCTCCGCTCAATGGCCAGTCCGACCCCCTTTTCCATGTGGGGAATGGATCTGGTAGGCCCCTTTCCAAAGGCAACAGGGCAGCAAAAGTTTCTCATTGTGGCGATAGACTACTTTACAAAATGGATCGAGGCAGAGCCATTAGCAACGATCACCGAGCAACAGACTCAATAATTCTTCTGGAAGCACATCGTATGTCGGTTCGGGATCCCTCAAGTGCTCGTCACAGATAATGGGATCCAATTCGCGGGCAAGCATTTTCGCAAGTTCTGCGAAGATCTCGGGATCCAGCAGCGCTTCTCCTCAGTATGTCATCCCCAGTCCAACAGGCAGGCAGAGAACGCAAACCGTCAGATCCTCGACGGACTCAAGAAGCGACTCCATAATTCCTCCAAGGGGTTATGGGTCGACGAACTGCCAAGTGTTCTCTGGGCCCACCGAACGACGAAGAGGATCCCGATAGGGGAGTCGCCCTTCAATCTGATGTACGGCGCAGAGGCCGTCATTCCCCTGGAAATAGGGATCCCCTCTCCCCGGATCATGGCCTTCGACGAGGCAAGTAACTCTTTACAGCTACGAGCCGACCTAAACCTCATTGACGAGGTCAGGGAGAAGTCGGCCATCAGAAGGAGTATCTACCAGCAGAGGATCGAGAGATTCTACAACAAGAAGGTGCGCCCAACAAACATCAAACTCGGAGATCTTGTCCTCCGGAAGCTGGCGGTGTCCAACCCCGGCCAGAAGAGAAAGTTGGCACCAAATTGGGAGGGCCCCTACAAAGTATGCGAAGTCGTGCGTCCTGGCACGTACCGCCTGACCAGTGCCAAAGGCAAGCCCATCAAAAGGCCCTGGAACGCGGAGCACTTAATTAAGTTCTTAGGAGGAGAGTAGCCTCCATGTAAAATATCATGATTGTAATCGGCACAACGTGCCTAGTCTTTTGTAAGGTTTTTAATATATTGTACATATGGCAGCCTTCTTAAAACTAGCCCACGGCTTCGTATTTTGTAACAAATAAAGAAAATGTCTCGAGATCAGCGCTCGGATAACAACGCGATCCCAAAGAGCTTCCCTTACAAGCTTAGGGTTCGGCGCTCGGATAACAGCGCGAGCCCAAAGAGCTTTCCTTACAAGCTTAGGGTTCGGCGCTCGGATAACAGCACGATCCCAAAGAGCTTCCCTTACAAGCTTAGGGTTCGGTGCTCGGATAACAGCGCGAGCCCAAAGAGCTTCCCTTACAAGCTTAGGGTTCGGCGCTCGGATAACAGTGCGAGCCCAAAGAGCTTCCCTTACAAGCTTAGGGTTCGGCGCTCGGATAACAATGCGAGCCCAAAGAGCTTCCCTTACAAGCTTAGGGTTCGGCGCTCGGATAACAGCGCGAGCCCAAAGAGCTTCCCTTACAAGCTTAGGGTTCGGCGCTCGGATAACAGCGCGAGCCCAAAGAGCTTCCCTCACAAGCTTAGGGTTCGGCGCTCGGATAACAGCACGAGCCCAAAGAGCCTCCCTTACAAGCTTAGGGTTCGAAGCTCGGACGGCTCGGCCTGATTGATCTTCTGACAACGTGCATCCAATCAAACAACTCTGTTTCGAACACGCCCGCACCGTCTCTCTCTGAGAACATGTGCAGGAGCTCGGCGTCGACCCCGAGCAAGGCGGGTGCCTTCACCAAGGCATCGCGACCTTGATGCTCGACGGTGACCCTTGGCTATGCCTGTAGTTGCCTTTCTCACCGGTATGGGAGCTTGGCATCCGTCCCTCGCTCGGTTTGGGCTTCTTCAAGCCCATCAACCTATGTACGAGGCGACATCCGCCAGCTCGCCCGCACCGTCTCTCCCTGAGAACATGTGCAGGAGCTCGGCGTCGACCCCGAGCAAGGCAGGTGCCTTCTCCAAGGCACCGCGACCTTGACGCTCGGCGGCGAATCTCTGCTACGCCTGCAGTTGCTTTTCTCACCGGTATGGGGGCTCGGCATTCGTCCCTCACTCGGTTTGGGCTTCTTCAAGCCCATCAACCTATGTACGAGGCGACACCCGCCAGCCACGCCCGCACCGTCTCTCCCTAAGAACATGTGCAGGAGCTCGGCGTCGACCCTGTAACACCCCGAATTTCAAATAAGGACAAACTCGGGATTTCACAGGATCTTTACTTCACTTCGTACAATTTTACAAGGAAAATTTAAAAACTTTTTCACTAATACTTCAGAGTTCAATTACAACTTGGTTTTACACAGCGGAAAAATTTACAATAAAACATTTACAACATCTTTAAAATAAAACAGCACCAGCATATCCACTTTATAGCTTCATGAATAGTCCATTACTTGCATGTCAATCTGTGGGCACGTCAGTTACTTACAACTGACGAAATGTTATACACGGCTATCCTCTCTATGCCAGGAATAGTATAACGATCTCATACTTTAACAAATCACAAAAAGATTGAATGAACAAGTAAAGTGTCAAGGGTGATTATTCTAAATATAAGTGTATGTCATGCCTTAATGCCTAATGCACACAATTTTACACTAGGATGACACTAATGCACACTTGTTCGGATTCTATGCATCCCATACTACATAGGTCCGAGGGCAAGCGCCTACGTTCTTCACAATACAGGGCTCGATCCCTCGCCATGAAAACTACCCGGTAGCAAAACAAAGTTCAGACTATTCCACGAATGTGAATCCTAACCTTGGAGTCCACCGCCGGCTGTTATAACAGATTCCACATTGTGCGAATCGTCCCGTATGTGAACCTCTAGCCCAGTATATATATATATATACATTGGAGACGGTAAACACAAAAACTCATCCGTCCGACTACTCAAGATCTTGGAGTCCACCGCCGACCCGTCCTCATAGTCCCGGATTAAAATATAATAATCCGTCTCCCACAGGGCAACCTCAGTCCACCAACTGGGTCTATAGTCTTGGAGTCCACCACCGACTATATAGAGCACCCCACTTACGTTTCCCTAAGTTTACTACATCTTCACTTATGTGCCTAAATTTTCTTAAATTCAAGACATGAATAATTTCCATTCAAAGAATTAGTTTTACCTCCCACCGGACTTAATCAACAAATACGAGATAGCTCCAGGGCCATATCTCCAAATCATTTCTCAAATCCTTTCTTTCAATAATGCCGGTACCGAGGTCGTACTAACTCTAAATCATAAACTTTCATGTACAAGAAACATGGGTATTCACACCCTTTCTTAATCATGTCTTAAACTTATATAATTTTCATCTTCTACTTATTCACAATGATTAATGTCTTGTATTAGCACTTATCCATAAAGCAATCATTTCTTAGTCTTTACACTATTCATAATCTAGTTATTCACTCATAGTCTTTATAAGCAAAAAGGATTCCCTTTTTAAGAACACAATTTCATCACATGAAATTTTATAACCAATTCAAACTATCACAATATCTCAATTCCCTTTAAAATATTTCTTAAACAAAATCAAAGTATAATTCTCTTAAAAAAATCACTTCACAAAAATAATACTTTGTTTTTGTTCACTACAAAGTTTCATACTCACAATTTCATCTCTCTTTATATCTCAAAATATACAAGAAAACAATCTTAATATTTCCCATTTCATTTTCCTCAAAATATGCAATAAAGTTATGATTAACTTTAATATTTATTACTTCATTTTATATGAAGAAAGTATGAGTTTTAATCAAAAGCCCCCTTTTTAAAGTCTCATTTTTACTTTCTTAAAATAGACAATAAAATTTCCATAACAATCTCTAATAGCTTCCATTTTATCTTATAACCATAATAGGAATTTATTCATACTAAAAAAAACATCTTATTCTATTAAAACCAAATTAAAAAAATAAAAGATGGCTATCAAGATTTGAACCCATGATCTCTTATAAGAGGTGCTCATTGACTAACCAGTAAGTCCTAGTGTGCTTTTTGTTTAGAAGTTGTATTCATATACTTTTGTTCACAATTTTCTGAAATTGTTTCTTTTTAATAAAACTTGTTTACCCAATAATCCAATCATTTAGGATATTGGAATAAACTTCTCTTTGGACTAAAAGGAAATCTTAAATAGTAATCAACAAGTCCAAACTTATTTTTAGCATATATCTCATTTAAAAAAAAAAGATTTTCCTTTCTTTACAAAATTTACACTTCTTTTCAAACTCGAAAATTAAAATCATGATTTTCTAAAAAACTAGTTTATGCCCAACATCTTACAAATAAAAATTTGTGTTAAGAATCAAACATATTTTTTAATCGATTATGGGTGTCTCAAAGAAATTCCTTTCATACAAAAATTGTATTTTTGACATATGTCAACATACTTCATAAAAAAGAATTTATTTCCTTCTCTTTTCTTTTTCATCATATCTCTAATCATATGTCGAAATATAGCATTCTTTAACAATTCTCCTACATATCACACATTTTGACAAATCACAAATTTGCAAACACTCTAATATGGTTCATAGAATTAATCCTTTAGTTGCACTCTTCTTTTCAACTAGCATGGCAACAATCAAAACAAGTTTATGGTATTCAATTAACTTTTCAAAAAATATTTTTGCAAAAGAATGTATTCCCAACATTTTTCATACAATCAATTATATCTTCATTCATGCATACTAATTCATGACAAAACAAATCAACATTTCTTTCTCATTACTAATTAACATAAGTTGGGTTTGTTTACTCAATAAAGCAATATTTCATTACATCCAATGCATAGGTTTGTCCTATTTTATCAAATCAAATTCTATATTACTCATTCATTTCTATTAACATGCACATTCAAAAAATTAGAAAGTAGGAGTCACCCACCTTATTGAAGCTTGAACAATTGAAGGAAAAGATGAGACACTTCTTCTAACTCCAAGACAACTCCTAGCAATGGCTCCTCCTCCTAGCAAAGCTCCCTTTCCTAGCAATGGCTTCCTCTAGCAATTCTTCCAAGCAAAAGGACCCTCTCTCTCTCTTTCTTTTTCTTACACTTATTTCTTTCTTTCTATAATGTTTTTGGTGCAAGAGAAATGTAGGAAATGGGACTCTATTTATAGGATTTTGGAAGGGTCTAAAGTGCAAAAATCTCACCCTAATAACTCTTCAAATTTATTTTACAACTCTTCACTTTCCTAACTCCTAAAACCTCCATCTCTTCATCTCCCCACTCTCCACTAACTCAACCTACCAACTCTTCTCCTCCCCTTGCCCAAAAAATGGTCCAAATACATTTGTGTATGCATGCATAAACAAATATGAACACATTTCTATAACTCTAAATGTGTACTAATATGTGTAACTTGTCATGTATTAGTACATGTTTAACTAAAAATGTGATTTTAATAGTGGGCTTGCTACATGGGCTCATTACTAATTAATTTATTTAATTATCTAGTGGGCTTGCTACATGGGCTCATTACTAATTAATTTATTTAATTATCTAGTGGGCTCCTCTCCTAATGGGCTACATTTTAGTTTATAAGTCCATGGATCAAAAGAAAGGCTAAATAAAACTAATGCATGCTAAAAATAGTAAAATGAGAGTAGCAAAATGAGAATAAAAATTTGCACGTGCACCATACGTGCAGAAAAAATTGAAAAATGCATTTTAATAAAAAACAAGGGGAAAATAAATTTTCGTTTTATAAAATATATTTAAATACATAAAAATAAATAATTTAAACCTATAGAAAATATTATACGTAGTGGTGGAAACACGTGCATCAAAACACGTAAAAAGCACGTAAATCCCAGGGATTGAAATATTATATTTTAGTTGACTGAAATCAATACGAAAAATGTATAAATAGTACAAATCCAAAATATGTAGTGAAACACATTATAAAATATACGTGCATAACACCCAGGGGCAAAATTGTAATTTCCAATTTTGCTGGGTGTTACAGACCCCAAGCAAGGCGGGTGCCTTCTCCAAGGCACCGCGATCTTGACGCTCGGCGGCGACATTCTGCTATGCCTGCAGTTGCCTTTCTTACCGGTATGGGGGCTCGGCATCCGTCCCTCGCTCGGTTTGGGCTTCTTCAAGCCCATCAACCTATGTACGAGGCGACATCCACCAGCCACGCCCGCACCGTCTCTCCCTGAGAACATGTGCAGGAGCTCGGCGTTGACCCCGAGCAAGGCGGGTGCCTTCTCCAAGGCACCGCGACCTTGACGCTCGGCGGCGACCCTCTGCTACGCCTGCAGTTGCCTTTCTCACCGGTATGGGGGCTCGGCATCCGTCCCTCGCTCGGTTTGGGCTTCTTCAAGCCCATCAACCTATGTACGAGGCGACATCCGCCAGCCACGCCCGCACCGTTTCTCCCTGAGAACATGTGCAGGAGCTCGGCGTCGACCCCGAGAAAGGCGGGTGCCTTCTCCAAGGCATCACGACTTTGACGCTCGGTAGTGACCCTCTGCTACGCCTGTAGTTGCCTTTCTCACCGGTATGGGGGTTCGGCATATGTCCCTCGCTCGGTTTGGGCTTCTTCAAGCCCATCAACCTATGTACGAGGCGACATCCGCCAGCTACACCCGCACCGTCTCTCCCTGAGAACATGTACAGGAGCTCGGCATCGACCCCGAGCTAGGCTGGTGCCTTCTCCAAGGCATCGCGACCTTGACGCTCGGCGGCGACCTCGACACCCTTCCAAAAAATGGTTCTCACAAACATGGGGGCTCGACGAACCAAAGCACCAAGCTCGGTCCCGACCCAGTGTTGACAAAATTTCATTAAAGTTTGGAGCATCCGCCTTCGGCAGACGCTCCGAGCCTCGTGTCGAATTATCGACCACCCTCTCACCCGCGAACAACTCGGGGTTTTACGGCCTTGACCGGCCTAAACCCCAAACTGTTCGAGGATGGCAGGGGGGTCATCGACCCGCTGCTCCCATCGTCCCGGTCCTTCGAGCTGTTCAGCTGACCCTCCTCTCGCCCCCGAACAACTCGGGGTTTACGGCTCTTACGAGCCCGAAACCCCGAATTGTTCCCGGACGATAGGAGAGTCACCACGCATCGGCTCCCCCGATCCCCCAAAACGATTGATCGACCCACCGCTCACCAACGAACAACCCGGGGTCTCACGGCCATAACGACCTGAACCCCGAATAGTCCGAGGGTGATCGGTGTGCCTCCGATCCGGGATTCTCGGAAATATTATATTCTCTGAGCACCCGCCTTTGGCGGGCACCCGAGTCAGATGGCTCACTGCTTGACAACTGACAAGAAGTGTGGTGATTATATAGCCCCCTGAGGCCCTCATTTATTGCGTCTGGGAATGCGAAACGACAGAAGGCGAAACGTCGCCATAAATGCTCATGGGAATGCGAAACGTCACAATTAATGATGCAGTCGCGTCAGTAGCGACCCTTCGTATCTGTCACACCGACCACCCTCGGCATCCGAGGTAATCAAGGTTACGGAAAACGAATGTTCTTATTGATTACTCATTGCTTACAACTCAATGAACGTCGGTACAAATACAAAGAAAAAAGAAGGCTCACAACTCACTCGCACTCGCCAGGGAACTCAAATTCAGGGCTCCTATCGCGCTCGGTTGGGCCGACCAGGGAAGACACTCCCGCCACCGAGCTCCCCGCATCATCCGGCTGGGCCTCAACCAATGAAAACGGCAGCGACCGCCCCGGGGTTGAGTTGCTCGCCTCTTCAATCAGACCCGCACCCAATATGAGCTTCAGCAGGCGAACCTCCAATTCCTTCTCCACAACGGTCTCCCGAAGAAAAGACTCCGAAGCCGAGCGCCCACTAGAGGCATCCGAGGCAGACCAGTCCGTCTCGATTACCCACCAGTCCCGGTCGGCTACGACTTTCTTCAGACGGGCAACCTCTAGGCCGAGCTCCCTTGACTTGTTCAGAAAATAATTCTTGGCGGCCTCTCGGTCCAGAGCCAGCTTTCGTTGGTGAGCCAAAACAGGGTCGGGGTTCCGAGTCCCACGCCTCTACCAAAAGATAAAAATAAATATCATAAAAAACACGAGTCTTGAAGGGTCGTCCCAAAAAGTGTATTTCATTTCTTTCAAAAAGTGAAACAAAAGCCGTGGTGGCCAGTCCGCTCTCGGCATTTACACCAAAAACAAAAAGAACAAAAACAACTATCTATTCTTGGGGGTCGGGTGGCACCTCATCATCGCCATGGGCTCCCCCCGTTTCATTACCGCCAAGGGTCGGAGGCAAGTCCGCACGCCATCCGTAGCAGAGGTGGTCGACGTTCTGCTCGGGGTAGATCGCCTTAAAATGGGACTTGGCCTGTTCATACGCCTCGTCTTGCACCGTCATCACGGTCTCCCCCAAAACCACCTCCATATCTGCCAGGGCTTTCTTCCCCTTCTCCGCCTCGGCCGCGACCTTTGCCAAAAGATCCTCTCGGTCCTGCTTATGGATCTTGCAGAGCGATTCTATCTGGGCCTCGTGAACGAGCACTTGGTCCCGGGCCGCTTTCAGATCATCCGTCACCTTATTTAGCTCCCGAAGGTACTTCTCCACATTTTTCCTCTCAATGAGTATCTCCTTCTCCAGGCACTTGTGGAAGTGTAGGCCGTGGAGCATCGCCTGTTCGAAGAGAGATCAAAATTAGTGATAGTTCCAAGCTAAGTCAAAAAGCAAAGCCGAACCGACTTACCGAGAGGTGTGCCTGGGCCCACCGCATATAGGCCTGGTCGGCCGTCTGCACCGCCAAGGCCATCCCATCACGCTCGGTGATGGCCTTCGAGACGAACTCCATCGAGACGGCCCTGTTGAGAATAGAATCCCCCTTCACAATCGACCAGTCGGAGCAAAGGGCATCGTACCCATCCTCCCCACCATCTCCGCGGCACTCGGTCATATCGGGGGGAGCCCTTTTTTCAGGGTTTCCACGGTCTTACCCGAGCTGCCCGCAGCGTCTCGAGTGAGTGTGGTGCGAGTGGTGCGAGTGGTGCTTCTTTTGCTTCTTCGCCGGCGATTGCCCTTTGGCCGCCGAAGCAGGCGCCTGGGAGGACCCTACGGCCTACGCGGCCTGGGCAGCCTGGGCGGCCAACTTCTTCCTTTCGGCCGCTATACGATCTTGCTCCTCCTTCTTCTTCTCCATCCTCGCCTTCTCAGCCACGGCGAGCAATAACTTCTTGGCGTTCGCCTGTTGTGCCGACATCCCTACAAAAAGATAAGAAAGGAGCTAACGTTAATATGAAGGCAGAAAGATGAACAAATGTGGAAAGAAACATACTAGGGTCGGCGGGACTCAGTCCGGCCCTCGCGAGGTGAATCTCGGTCACTCGGGGCCATGCGATGCTGTGACCCCCCACTATCGCCTCCACCTTCTCCCACTCCTTGGCCGACAAGTCGCTCTTCTTCGGAGGCTTGTGTCTCGGCTTTACGAAGTTCCACTGGGTCGGGATCTCCCAAGACCCGTCGGTCCTAACCACAAAGTACTTACCCCTCCACCCTTTTATCGAATCCGGATGGCCGTGCATCATCTTCTTGTGCGGCCTCGGCGAGAAGTAGAAGACCCCTTCCAGATCTCTGAGCGAACCAATTCCAAAGATGGCTCGAAAGTACGTCAATCTCGGCTTCACCCCCTTCTCTTGGCATTTCAGAATAAAGGAAACAAGATGCTTCCAAGAGTTCGGACCGTACTGCATAGGGCACAGTCCCGCCCAGTCCAAGACCCTCTTCACAAAAGGGTGCAGGGGCAATCTCAGTCCCGAGAGGAAGGCGTCGACGCTCGGATGAAAGCTCGAGCCAATAATTCTCCTTCTGTTTTCACAGATGGTTCGACGCTCGGATGAAACCACGAGCCATACCACCTTCTTTTTTCTCGGTGGGGGCTCGGAGCCCGGATGGCGTCGCGAGCCAGTAATTCCACTTCTTTCTCACAGAAGGGTCGACGCTCGGATGAAACCGCGAGCCATACCGCCTTCTATTTTCTCAGTATCGGCTTGGAGCTCGGATGACGTCGCGAGCCAGTAATTCCTCTTCTATCTCACTGGAGGATCGACGCTCGGATAAAACTGCGAGCCATACCACCTTCTTCTTTCTCGGTGGGGGCTCGGAGCTCGGATAGCATCGCGAGCCAGTAATTCCCCTTCTTTCTCACAGAAGGGTCGACACTCGGATGAAACCGCGAGCCATACCACCTTCTTCTTTCTCGGTGGGGGCTCAGAGCCCGGATGGCATCGCGAGCCAGTAATTCCTCTTCTTTCTCACAGAAGGGTCGACGCTCGGATGAAACTGTGAGCCATACCGCCTTCTATTTTATTAGTATCGGCTCGGAGCTCGGATGGCGTTGCGAGCCAGTAATTCCTCTTCTATCTCACAGGAGGGTCGACGCTCGGATGAAACCGCGAGCCATACCACCTTCTTCTTTCTCGGTGGGGGCTCGGAGCTCGGATAGCATCGCGAGCCAGTAATTCCCCTTCTTTCTCACAGAAGGGTCGACGCTCGGATGAAACCGCGAGCCATACCACCTTCTTCTTTCTCGGTGGGGGCTCGGAGCCCGGATGGCGTCACGAGCCAGTAATTCCTCTTCTTTCTCACAGAAGGCTCGACGCTCGGATGAAACCGCGAGCCATACCGCCTTCTATTTTCTCAGTATCGGCTCGGAGCTCGGATGGCGTCGCGAGCCAGTAATTCCTCAGCCAGTAATTCCTCTTCTATCTCACAGGAGGGTCGACGCTCGGATGAAACCGCGAGCCATACAACCTTCTTCTTTCTCGGTGGGGGCTCGGAGCTCGGATAGCATCGCGAGCCAGTAATTCCTCTTCTCTCACAGAAGGGTCGGCACGCGGATAAAACCACGAGCCATCCCCCCTTATTGCTTCTCAGTGGGGGCTCGGAGCTCGGATAAAACCACGAGCCATACCGCCTTCTATTTTCTCAGTATCGGCTCAGAGCTCGGATGCCGTCACGAGCCAGTAATTCCTCTTCTATCTCACAGAAGGGTTGACGCTCGGATGAAACCGCGAGCCATACCACCTTCTTCTTTCTCGGTGGGGGCTCGGAGCTCGAATAGCATCGCGAGCCAGTAATTCCCCTTCTTTCTCACAGAAGGGTCGACGCTCGGATGAAACCGCGAGCCATACCACCTTCTTCTTTCTCGGTGGGGGCTCGGAGCACGGGTAGCATCGCGAGCCAATAATTCCTCTTCTTTCTCACAGAAGGGTCGATGCTCGGATGAAATCGCGAGCCATACCGCCTTCTATTTTCTCAGTATCGGCTCGGAGCTTAGATGGCATCGCGAGCCAGTAATTCCTCTATCTCACAGGAGGGTCGACGCTCGGATGAAACCGCGAGCCATACAACCTTCTTCTTTCTCAGTGGGGGCTCGGAGCTCGGATAGCATCGCGAGTCAGTAATTCCTCTTCTCTCACAGAAGGGTCGACGCGCGGATAAAACCACGAGCCATCCCCCCTTATTGCTTCTCAGTGGGGGTTCGAAGCTCGGATGAAACCGCGAGCCATACCACCTTCTTCTTTCTCGGTGGGGGCTCGGAGCCTGGATGGCGTCGCGAGCCAGTAATTCCTCGTCTTTCTCACATAAGGGTCGACGCTCGGATGAAACCGCGAGCCATACCGCCTTCTATTTTCTCAGTATCGGCTCAGTGCTCGGATGACATCGCGAGCCAGTAATTCCTCTTCTATCTCACTGGAGGGTCGACGCTCGGATGAAACTGCGAGCCATACAACCTTCTTCTTTCTCGGTGGGGGCCCGGAGCTCGGATAGCACCGCGTACCAGTAATTCCTCTTCTCTCACAGAAGGGTCGATGTGCGGATAAAACCACGAGCCATCCCCCCTTATTGCTTCTCAATGGGGGCTCGGAGCTCGGATAAAACTGCGAGCCATACCGCCTTCTATTTTCTCAGTATCGGCTCAGAGCTCGGATGCCGTCACGAGCCAGTAATTCCTTTTCTATCTCACAGAAGGGTCGACGCTCGGATGAAACCGCGAGCCATACCACCTTCTTCTTTCTCGGTGGGGGCTCGGAGCTCGGATAGCATCGCGAGCCAGTAATTCCCCTTCTTTCTCACAGAAGGGTCGTCGCTCGGATGAAACCGCGAGCCATACCACCTTCTTCTTTCTCGGTGGGGGCTCGGAGCTCAGATAGCATCGCGAGCCAATAATTCCTCTTCTATTTTTCACAGAAGAGTCGACGCTCGGAGCTCGGATAGCATCGCGAACCCCAACAACCCTCCTCTATTTTTAGGGGGGCTCGGAGCTCGGATGGCATCACGAGCCCCAACTGCACTCCCTGGTAAAAAAGGGGCTCGGCGCTCGGATAGTACCCCGAGCCCCAAATGCCCTCAGGTGTTAGGAGGGGCTCGGAGCTCGGATAGAATCGCGAGCCCCATCAACCCTCCAATTATCACAAAGGGCTCGGAGCTCGGATGGAATCAGGAGCCCCTCTAAGCCCTCCTCTTACCCAAAAAGCTCGTCTGCCGACCCATAGCGCTCGTCGAACCGAGCTCCAAAAGAAGACCTCGCCTCCTCCTTGCTCTTCCAACTAGCGAGGAGCTCGTCTGCCGATCCCTTACGCTCGAATGAAGACCCTCGCCTCCTCCTCGCTCTTCCAACTAGCGAAGAGCTCGACTATTGACCCCCTGAGCTCGGCTGCCGACCCTTGGCCCTCAGAACAAAACGAGCCCCCAATGAGATCTCGGCGTCCCCTCGCTCTTCCAACTAGCGAGGGGACCCCCTCCGACCCTGGGAAGCTCGTCCACCGAGTCCTAGGGGTCGTCTGCCGACCCTCGGAAGCTCGTCCGCCGAGTCCTAGGGCTCGTCTACTGACCCTTGGAGCTCGCCCACCGAACCTCAGGGCTCGTCTGCTGACCCAAAACCTCGCCAACCGTCACTTTGGGTCTCCTCTCTCCTAAAACTTGACCTCCCGCGCGGAATCCAACGAAGGGTCCCTTCCTCCTATCCCCTGGCCTCTCGGGAAACAACATATCCTACTTCTCACCCCAACATCTGCTCTTCCTCCAGAGGCAAAGAGTCACTCCTACACGGCTGGATCACCTAGCCCTACAGGAGCGTGGGGCTTGTTGTATGGGTCAGGAATAACGTGGCCCATCCTGGGCCACTGGATCCCCTCAGGATGCGCGCTCTTTCTGATCCTTCAGATCTGCCACGTCAGTGCCGAAAAACCGCCCGGAGCTCTGCCACGTCAGCCTGGAAACCGCTCCGATATCTGCCACGTCAGCCCTATCCCGGCTTTCCACCGCTTCAGCCATTCGGGTAACCGGGTCCGGACCCAGCCCCAAACGGGTCTGGACCCGATTGGCTTCCCCTATAAATACCAGACCCTCTTCCCTGTCTGCCGGTAATCAATCTTTCTTCCACAAAACCCTAGTTACTGTTACTCTCTCTCAGAGACTAACTAGATCGTCGGAGGGTCTGCCACCGGGACCAACCCCGGTGTTCCTAGACCGTCTGCAGGTACACGAGACCTCGGATCCGAGCCTCCTGATTCGAGCCTCCCGATCCGAGCAGAGCATCCAGCCTCGCCTCACTCCAGCCTGTCACCGGTACCGTTCGGCCGGCCGAGGGTCGTCTGATTAGGAGCTTCCTCCTTCAAATACAAATCGAGTAAGAACTCACACCTGGTGCATCCACACGTCTCCCAGAAACAAACCGTATCATATATATATATATATATATATATATATATATATATATATATATATATATATATATATATCTTCTTATCCTCACCCAAACTCTATACTTCTATGTCCAAACTCAAGCAGTCTTTTGCAACCTAAAAAGTATATACACAGACGCATAACACAAACACGATGCAATATGGCAGTCTGATACATAATTTTTTTCTTAAATAACTACTATAAAGAGTAGGATGAACCCGACAATAGACTACCAAATAGAAGTGTCTGTTTTTCATAGCTCACAAGTACTGAAATTGAATCACACCTTATAGTATCCTGGCTCTCTCTGAGGTCTGATGACATAGCTGACAGCCGTTGATTTGTGTTAAGCAGAAGACAATTAAATAAAAGGCGCTTGAATAATAAATTTGTAACGTCTCATCAGTTTCTTCCTAATCACAGAAGAATACTTGGCAGGGATGGAGACTCAACCCCCAACTCCATTCAAATATAGATATACAAATCAAGAAGCCAACAACACCTCTTCCCCTTCTTCCTCTCCGTCCCTTATGTAATCTGTAAATAATAACTAATGTTATTATAATTGTTCAAATCCACCATTTTTATTATTTTGATTCCACCTCTTCCTCGTTTTGCTCATCTCATTCAAAGTACAGTTCATTCAAAATAATACAAATTACAAGAAGTTACAAGACTTGTATAATATTAGCAATTGCGAGAATGCGCCACCTTTCTCTTAGAAGAAGAAGCCTGAAGAGCTTCTTCTCTGTCTCGATTGGTTGGAAATCCAAAAGAGAAGAAGAAGAAGAAAAAGAAGAGGAAGAGGCTTCCACTACATCCCCTGTTATTGAAACAGGGCATCCTCAAAAACCCAACTGGAAATGCTTCTCATTCGAGGAGATACTGCAAGCAACCGATGGCTTTCACCAAGGTAATTATCGAAAACCTACAATAAGAAAAACCATGTTTCAAAATTTAATATTTTTGCTTTCTTTTCATTGAATTTTTTTAGATAATTTAGTAGGGAGAGGAGGGTATGCTGAGGTGTATAAAGGGGTGTTACAGAATGGGCAGGCAATTGCAGTCAAGAAACTAGCCAGTGCTTCAGTTGATGAACAAAGAGAGAAGGAGTTCTTGACTGAGCTTGGAACTGTTGGGCATGTTAATCACCCAAATGTGTCTTCTCTCTGGGGTTTTTGTATTGATCGCGATCTTCATTTGGTTTTTGAGTTTTCTTCTGTTGGTTCTGTTTTCTCTAATCTTCATGGTAATACTCATATTTGAATAAAGAGAAGTAGTTGTCTAAGTTTTCCTTGTAATTCTCATTGATGAATGAATTGTAGATGAGAAATCACCTTTGATGGATTGGAAACTTCGACATAAGATTGCAGTAGGCACGGCACGAGGACTGCATTACTTGCATAAAGGATGCCAAAGAAGGATCATTCACAGAGACATCAAATCGTCTAATATTCTTCTCACTACTAATTTTGAACCTCAGGTATATAGGACAAAATTTTCTTCAACCATGTACGTAATGGCGCTTAACGTAAGACTATGAACTTTTGGCAGATTTCAGACTTTGGACTGGCCAAATGGCTACCTTGGGAGTGGACTCATCGTGCCATTGCGCCTATAGAAGGCACATTCGGGTTTGTATTCAATCAATATATTGTACCTTGTGTCTGATATTTGATCAAAGTATTGAAAATTATATGGTAATTTGGATTTGTTAGATGCTTGGCACCAGAGTATTTCATGCATGGAATTGTTGATGAGAAGACCGATGTATTTGCATTCGGAGTCTTCCTTTTGGAGATAATCTCAGGGAAGAAAACAGTGGATGGTTATCATAAGAGCTTGCTTAGTTGGGTAATTATCAGCTAATGATCTTATACACAGATCATCTCATTCTAATAATGTTCATGGCTAATACCGGAAAACTTGCAGGCAAAGCCCTATTTGAATGATGGCAAAATTCATATGTTAGTAGATCCAAGATTAGGAGAAGATTATGATGTAGGGCAACTAAAGAGGCTAATTTTTGTGGCTTCTTTCTGCATTAGGGCAGCTTCGACGTTGCGGCCTTCGATGACTGAGGTACTTACTACTCATTCTTTGCAGTACGTCAGTTAATCAATATCAGATTGAAGTCTACTTATGTTCAGATTAAAAGTTAAACTTATGATAACAGCTATATATAAATTCAGAAACAGAATGAACCATGTCTGGTGAGATGTATAACGGAGTACGCAGCAAAGCTTCATTAATTAAGATGTGTGGTTGCGTTTGCCATGTGGGCAGAATATATTTCATACTCTTATAACTATTTCGATCAAAGCAAGTAGTTGATATAAATAAATATACTAAAACTTGTGTATCTCTCACTAAGCTTTTTGAGATTTTGTTTAAGGGCTAGTAGGAGATTAATGATAGAGACATTATCATGTGCTGTACAATCTACAGAAAAAGGTTAAGGATCGAAAGTCAAAGTTTTTGGTAGTGAAGTATAACTCAAGAAAACTTGCAAGTACGATATAAGGAAAAGCATGTGACTGGTTGCGCCCTTACATATATTGCACGTAAAATGTATGTTCAAGCACCATGGCTTTCAATCATTTTCAACTCTTGTGAATCATGGAAGCTCATGCACTGCTTTAGCTTGGTAGCTAGGTCTGAAATAAAATCAATACAAAGATGGAGACATGTTTCTATAAGCATGCTTTCCCCCATAATGACAATCAAACTTATGATAGTATTAGTTGAATGGTGTTATCATATATCAGATCATAACCAACAGGATGGTGGGCAGGTTGTGGATCTAATTGAGGACCATGAGTTTCTGCCAGATAGTTGGAAGATGCCAGAGGAAGAGAATGAGGAAGAGTTATGGGCATTCGACGATCTCGATGAATGTGATACCCCCTCAACATCATCTTCTTCAATGGGCATCCCCTAGCTAAATTGATCTTACATACTTCTTTGAATATTTGATGATAATTATGTCGAATTGGTTGAGTAGTACCTAACTCTTTTGAGAGGGAGAAAGGTTATGTTGTAAAGAGGGCCAGTATCTTTATAAAGATTATGCTTTTAGTTGGTGTAAGCCATTGTCTTTCCAACAAAAAGCTACTAGTCTTTTAAACAGAATTGCTCTCAATCCTGTATTATTCAACTGAGGTCGTTTTGATATAGGTGTTGTGTTGGGCTTTTATGCACATATATTAGGGTTAAGTATTTATTTATTTATTTTTTTTTTAATTTTTTTTTTAAAGGTGACATCGTCACCGTTTCATTAATGAACAATTAACGAAACAAAATAGTACAACTTCCTCATACACCACAAAACTATGGTGAAATAATCATCCAGATCTAAAGCAACATTTAGAAACATTAACATCTAATCTCTAATAACTACAACCGAAAAGAAAGATAGGGTTATCCTACCTACAGCACCACAAACTCCTGCTCTCCTTCCCCGATCTACTCCTCCATGCGAAGCCTCTTCCTCGTTGCCACTTGACCTGCCCAAGTATTAATAAAGGCAAACATTTTATGCATCAAAACACAGAATCTACTATTAATTTGACGAAAACATAACTTATTTCGGTCTAGCTATAGACCCCACATCGTTGCTGCAATTGCGATGTCCCAAGCTAGTCTATTATCTTTTCTAATCTCATTTAATCTCCATTGTCCCCAAACCTCCATAGAGGAGGTGGGGAAATTCACTAGACCAAATCCTACACTCACCACCTCCCAAGCTAACTTTGCTCTAGGACAAGAAAATAATAAATGTTTTGTATCTTCTACCTCTATCAAGCATCTAGCACAATTAATGCCCACCGGGATGTTCCATTTAGCTAGATTACTTTTAGTAAGAATAGCATCATTCATAACAAGCCATAAGAAGGCTTTCACCTTCGTAGGCGCATTAGTTCCCCAAATAATGTTGGCCTCCCCACATCTAGTCCCTCCATCGTTCAAACACTTGTACATTGAGCTCACCGGGAAAATATTATTATTCTCTAAGATCCAATGTCTCTCGTCCTCCACCCGTTTCTTCCGCTCCCCTACTTCACAATGAAGAGTTCCATCTGCCACAGTTTCCTTCGGCATTCTGGTGACGGTTGATCTTGTAGGTTTACTTTAATCCTTCCCCTCCTCCTTACATCAGCCACTAATGTGTCAACATTTACGGCCTCGTTAGCCACTTCGGGGAACAATGCTTCCAGTGTATTGTTACCGCACCATATATCTTTCCAAAATCTAATATCATTTCCTGTAACCACATCGCACCTAGTGTTTGCATGGAAGCATTCCCCCATCTTCGACACCCCTTTCCATAAACAAAAGGCCTTAGCAAAAACACTTCTACCTCCAAACCTATACTTTTTTCCTTCTCCTGTAGAGTTCGAATGGCTTGCACCACCAATTATTTCTTCTCCTTCACATTTTTCACCACCGTTTTCTCATTAATGTTTTATTCATATCTCTCAGATCTATAATACCTAATCCCCCGAATTCTTTTCATTTTCATACCATACCCCACTTGACTAGGTGAAATTCTTTGTTATCCTCATTAGCACATTTCCATACAAATCTTCTTCTACTCTTGTCGATTCTGTCAGTGACCCATTTTGGCATTTCCTAGATCGACATAAGATATGTGGGAAGGCTACTTAGAACTGAGTTGATAAGCATTAATCTTCCTCCCAGTGACAAGAACCTTCCTTTCCACCAAGCCAATCTCTTCTTTATCTTTTCTACTACCGGCACCCAATCTTCACGTCGCAGACCTCCCGGTCTAATCGGGGTATCCAGATATTTAAGAGGAAATTCCCCCACCTCACACCCAATGTATGATTTGATGTCCATGACTGGAGTTGACAGTTCCTCTCCTAAAGGGATAATACAACTTTTATTAAGATTAACCTTCAGTCCTGACCATGCTTCAAAACATGTAAGAATCAATCTCGTAGCTACAATTTCCTCTACTTTGGCAGGATCAAACAATAAGGTATCGTCAGCATACTGCAGGATAGAAACCTTTTCTTGAATTCCTTTAATTTGTATCACGGAGATAGTATTCGTTTCCTTGCCTTTCTTGATCATTTTAGTTAAGCCGTCTGCTACCAAGGTGAATAAAAGCGGGGACAGTCGGTCCCCCTACCGAAGTCCCCTAGCGCACTTAATTTCTTTCCCCCTCTGTCCATTGAGTTGTATGAACGATTTCCCTCCTCTAACACACATTTTAATCCACCCACACAACTTTCTTCTAAACCTTTTAAGTTGTAGTGCTTCATCCAAACAGTCCCACTCGACTGTATCATAAGTCTTTTCAAAATCTAATTTTAACAGAAAACCATCTGCATCCTCTAAAGATAATCTCATGAGCCGATGCAACACTATCCATGATGTCACGCCTATTGATAAAACAACTTTCAGCTTCCCCTACCATCTCTGAAATGTGAGGAGCAAGCCTACTTGCAAGAACCTTAGTAATGATCTTGAAAGAGTCATTCAATAAACTGATCGGTCTGAGATCTAGCCCTTTCCACCTTCGACTTCTTTGGGATAAGGACTACATTAGCATAGTTAATTCTTTCATTGTCTGCCTTCCCTTCATAAACCTCTTGGAAAACCTGCATCAGATATTCTTTGATGATTTTCCAATATAGTTTATAGAAAAAAATAGGCACATCATCCGAACCAGATGCCTTGTCTTGTCCTAGTTTTTTTATGGCCTGAAGAACTTCATCTTCAGTGAAATCTTCTTTAATTCCATCGCTGCCATCAATCTTCGAGTCTATCCACATGTCTGGCCTAAATCCAATTCTTTTGTGCCTCTTTTTCCCCAATAGTTCCTTGAACTTTCCGTCGACATGATTTCTAATACATCCCTCATCTTCACACCAAATCTCATCCACAAACATACTGAAAAAGTGGTTCTGTCTCATTCCATTTGCCACCTTGTGAAAAACTTTATATTGACATCCCCTTCTTATAGCCACTGAACTCTAGATCGTTGCTTCCAAAATTGTTCCTCCATCTCTCTAATTCGTTGAATCTCATCTCTACTTTTGTTCAGTTCTTCATACTCATGACCTAAAAGGTCTCTATCTTCCTCAGATATTTCTAATTCTTGGACCATTTTTCCTAGAGTATCCAGTTTGACTTTCACTTGTCCAAATTCACTCTTCGCCCAATCCTTTAAACACTTTCGTAGTCTTCTCATATTTAGAATCCACATACTGACTGCACCGATCACGTCAATAGGGCTATTCCAACAATCTTTGATAACTGTCCTGGAGCTACGGTGCCCGTCCAGGCTCTCTCAAAATGGAATGGTCGAGTTTGCGTTCTACTGTTATCCCCACATTGTAGAGCCAATGATATGTGATCTGATGTAAATCTAGCCATAAATTTCACTTTGCTAATGGGAAGGCATCCTCCCATTCAGACGACACTAGGATCCTATCTAATTTGGCCAGGATTGGATTGTCCTGCATGCTACTCCAAGTAAACCTCCTATAAGTTGGTTGAATTTCTACCAATGCTAGGTCATCAATGGTCTTGTTAAAGCTATATCTATCCCGATTGGATGGCGCTCTACCCCTATGGTCGTTAAGGAACCTAGTAATATTAAAGTCTCCAGCGACCACCCACGGTCATGTCCACCTTCCTCTAATACCCCCTATCTCCATCGACCCTGTCTTCTAGAGTCATACGATCCACAGACCGAGGTGACCAAATGCTCTCAGTCATCACTCCTACGTCTAATTCTGATAGTCATCGAAAAAACTCCAATAAAATCCTGCACAATCTCGAAGATATTGTTGCCCCAATTAGGAAATTGTAAAGAGGTAGAAAATAAAAGAAAATAAATTCAAACACGAATCTCTAAAGTAGAAAATAATAAGTTGAATGGAAACAATCACTTGCCACAGTTAGTAAATATTACACACATTAGAACAAAACGTAAAACTAAAATAAGTGACAAAATTTTTTCAGTTGGAGTCATACGACTCTATCCTCATTATCAAAAAATAAGAGACAAAAGACCCGAGAGTTTAATGTGTTTTGATGATTTGATATATCTGAAAAGGTGCACAATTAACAATTTTCTTCAACAAAGAGTAACGATATTTGAATTTAGTCACGCCCCCCCTCCCCCCCCCCCCCCCCCCCTCTTTTTCTTTTTCTTTCTTCTTTGGCTAAATTTTTAAAAAAAAACCCACTGAGTTTTGGGCCAGTTTAAAAAAATCGCACTAAGTTTTTTTTATAAAAAAAATGCCACAAAATTTCAAAAACACTCCACTGGGTTAGGGTTAGAATTAGTTCGCCGGGGGGGGGGGGGGGGGGGGGGAGTTATTTAAATATCTGATTAGTTAAGTGATGTTTGTTTAAAAACAAACGAAAGATGAATGTGATTTTTTTAAACACAAATGAAAGATGAAAGTAATTTTTTTAAACTCTACCCTAACCCTAACTAATCCAGTGGAGTTTTTTGAAATTTTGTGCCTTTTTTTAATATAAAAAACTTAGTGTGGTTTTTTTAAACTAGCCCAAAACTCAGTGGGTTTTATTTAAATTTAGCCTTCTTCTTTCTCTAATTATAGTAACAACAAATTCTATTTAGCCATGTGTGAACCAAAATTATATATATACTAGATTTTTCCGTGGGCAATGCGTACGGCACGTCTTCAGAACGATACAACATACAGAAAGCCTTGTAAACAGTAAATCAACAATTATATAGCTCAAGTTTGAATAGTATGACAATAATTAGTTGTAAATAAAAGTCCATATTTTCATTAGTATATGTTGAAAAATAATTATAAATTGGAGTATAAAAGTCCATATTTCCATAAGTATATATATATATATATATATATATATATATATATATATATATATATATATATATATGAGTAATGTTACATCCACTACCAATTTCACTACCATTGTGTTCACTACCTTAGGTGGCGCACTTCAATAGGTAGGAGAAGATAGAGTAGGTGGGAGAACTCTCCAATAGGAGTATGCCACCTAAGGTGGTGGACAAAATGGTAGTGAAATTGGTAGTTGATGCGGTTTGTTTTTGGTCGCAGTGTGGATGCACCAGGTGTGAGTTCGGACTCAATTTGTAATGAGGGAAGAGTGCGGCACGGGACGACGAGCGGGAGGCTCGCTTCAGCGCTTGAGGATCGGCTCGGATCGCCTCGCCTCGAGTACCTGCAGACGGTCCTGAAATACCGGGGTTTATCCCGGTGGCGGACCCTCCGACGATCTAGTCAGTCTCTGTGAGAGAGTAGCAATAACTAGGAGAATTTAGGTGGCAAAGATTGATTACCTGAAAAGGTGGGTGAGGGTCTGGTATTTATAGGGAATCCCAACCGGGTTTGGATCCACTTGGGGGCCAGGTCTGAACCCAAAAGCTCATGGGCCTGACGTGGCAGAAGGCCCAGGGGGTTTAGGGCGGACGTGGCAGCGCCAAGAGCGGTATAGGGCTGACGTGGCAAAGTCCTAGGTGGTATTTGGAGCTGACATGGATGATCATGGGGCTCGTGTGCCTCTGGGAGAATCGGATAGCCTAGGTCGCGCCAGGTCATCCCCTTTCCTTGCCAGGCTGGGCGGACGGTCCGTGGGGCTGTCGTGGATCGGAGGCCGAGGGCCACCGAGGCTCGTCGGATACGAGGAGACCAGTTCTGTAGGGGTGAACTTGAGGCTCGGTGCCGACCCTGTAGTGGTCCGAAGCCGAGCCGGATTGTTGTTTTTCTTATTTTTGAGCGAGAGCCGTCCTGGGCCCTGGTTGGGCCCCAGGCCATTTTTACCCTACCACACAAGCCCCCCACTCCTGCGGGGGTGCGGGAGTTAGCCATGGAGGAGTGTTTATGGTCGTGGAAATGGGATGGCGAATTGCTGGGCCTTCCTGAGAAGACTACCCTAGTGCTGGACCGAACCTCGAGCTGGCGAGGGATTATGGGTCGGCAAGGATGATGGCGAGCCGTTGAGCCTTCCTGAGAAGACTACCCTAGTGCTAGACCGAACCTTGAGCTGGCGAGGGATTATGGGTCGGCAAGGGCGATGGCGAGCCGTTGAGCCTTCCTGAGAAGACTACCCTGGTGCTAGACCGAACCTCGAGCTGGCGAGGGATTAGGGGTCGGCAAGGGCGATGGCGAGCCGTTGAGCCTTCCTGAGAAGACTACCCTGGTGCTAGACCGAACCTCGAGCTGTCGAGGGATTAGGGGTCGGGAAGGGCGATGGCGAGCCGTTGAGCCTTCCTGAGAAGACTACCCTGGTGCTAGACCGAACCTCGAGCTGTCGAGGGATTATGGGTCGGCAAGGGTGAGGGCAAGCCGTTGAGCCTTCCTGAGAAGACTACCCTGGTGCTAGACCGAACCTCGAGCTGTCGAGGGATTATGGGTCGGCAAGGGCGATGGCGAGCCGTTGAGCCTTTCCGAGAAGACTACCCTGGTGCTAGATCGAACCTCGAGCTGTCGAGGGATTATGGGTCGGCAAGGGCGATGGCGAACCGTTGAGCCTTCCTGAGAAGACTACCCTGGTGCTAGACCGAACCTCGAGCTGTCGAGGGATTATGGGTCGGCAAGGGTGATGGCGAGCCGTTGAACCTTCCTGAGAAGACTACCCTGGTGCTAGACCGAACCTCGAGCTGACGAGGGATTATGGGTCGGCAAGGGTGATGGCAAAACGTTGAGCCTTCCTGAGAAGACTTCCCTGGTGCTAGACCGAACCTCGAGCTGGCGAGGGATTATGGGTCGGCAGGGGTGATGGCGAACCGTTGTGCCTTAGAATGTTTGAGCGGGGTGGCCTGCTGTCTTTGCGGAGCATTGAACGCGCTCCGGGATCTGTGTAATGTTCCAATTTCCTAGGGACATTAATGGCGCCGCCTAATAAATGCATGGCGCATGGGCTTCCGTCGTTTGGCTTTCCCAATGTCATAGTGGCAGGTCTGTGGGGGAGGTTATAAATACTCCATCCCCCACAGCGGGTTTGATCACAGCAAGGGTGGTCCATCGGACATCAGAGGTGTCTGCTTCGGCGGACGTCTGTCTCTTGCAAAATTTTAACCCTGGTTGTGTCGGAGGGGTGGTTACTCTGCCGCCCAGATCTTCTCTTGGATCTGATGGCCCTGATACGGTAGCCAGATCTAGGGGAGATCAGGACGAGAGGGATAACGACCGAAATCTGGACCGGGGAATAAGGAGCCTCGGATTGGTGGTGACTTTGCCGTCCGGATCCTTTTTCGGGTCAGACGGCCCTGACACAGTTGTTTGGCCCGAGAGAGATCAGGACGGGAGGGGTATCAGCCGTATTCTGGACCTGGGGCTGAAGAGCCTCAGATAGATTGGTCGTCTCCGATTGGAGGTGGGCCGATCTGCTTTCCGATAGGGTTCCAGGCGATGGTGGCTTCTGTCCCACCCTCGAACAGTTCGGGCTTTCGGCTGCCGAGGCCGTAAGCCCCGGGCTGCTCGCGAGTGAGAGGGGAGCCGACCGAGTTCTGGAGCCCGGGGCGCCTGTCTAAGGACGGCGCCTTAAATCTTAAGTAAAAATTTTTCTCCGCCGAACACTTCATCCGAACCGACCTCTGTGTGGTCACCAACCGGCGCTAGGTGACGTCAGCAGCGCTCTTTTCGAGGATGACGTGGCGAGATTCTATTGGTGGCAGGCGCGCGCTATTCGAGGAACAGTAACGCGAAAAACGAGGCGTCACTTCTCTCTCTATAAATATCTCCCCCCTCTCCCCCATTCTGTTTACTTCCCTCTTGCTGTCTTCTTTTAAAAAGAAATCAAACACTTCAGCGCTCGGCTTCGACTGTTTTAGCAGCACCGACTCGTCAGTCCGAGGCATTCAAAAGGTTAGTTTGTAAGTTTCTTTTGTTAGGCACAGATGGATAGGGCTCAGTCTGGCTCGTCGGCATCTACGTCGGAGGGGGAAGGGAAACCCGCCTCAAGATCGACTTCGTGGGAGGAGCCAGTGTGCGAAGGGGAGTCAGCACACGATGTGAAGCCTTCCGATTCGACTTCGTGGGAGGAACCAGTCTGTGAGGAGGAGCCGGTGTATAATGTGAGGCCGTTGCGCTCTCGGAAACCTTTCGTGGTGGAGAGTAGCGAGTCTGAGGAGGCAAGCGGTAGCTCGGACGAAGTCGAGATTCTAGAGTCGACTTCTGAAGAGGAGGGTGGCCCAGGTGAGGGTGAAGCCGTCGGGGCTCGGATAGGAGGCGAGGGGGGTAGATCCTTAGGCCAGGGTGTGGGATCGAGCTCCACACCGACCGGTTTAGGGCGATTATCCACCCCCTCACCGGAAAAAGCCAAGAAGAAGAAGGCTCCGAGGAAGAAGGGGTCGAGGACTGGTGGCTCGAGCCAGGCGCCCGTTTTCCGCAATTTAATGACAGGGTCGCTCGTAAAACCGAAGCCGTTCCGTCGGTACCCCGACGACCTTTCCGACCAGGAGCTTTTCGGGGTCCAGCCTTCTTCGCCGAGCCGGAAGAGGGTGAAGATGGACACGCTACCGACCGCCTTGGAGGCCGGTGACCTGGAGGTTTTGCAGTTGGCGTATCACATAGGGTCCGGCTACGAGCTCATGCTGCCGAGCTCTACCCTTCGCCCGACCGACCCCCTGCCTGATTGGTATTGCGTCTTCCCCGTGGACGCCTTCATCTCTGGACTGAGGCTGCCAGTCCACCCGTTTATTAGGGATGTGTTGAATTGGGCATCCTTGGCGCCGATGCAGTATGGGCCGAACTCCTGGAAGCAGATCGTCTGCTTCGTGCTGTTGTGCGAGGAGCAGAAGGTACCCCTACGGCTGAATGTGTTCCGAGCGATGTTGATGATCAGCTCGTCGGCTGAGGGTGTTTACTACATCTCGCCTCGGAGTAAGGGGAAGGTCGTCCACGGTTACCCGGATTCTATCAAGGAGTGGAAGAAAAAATATCTGGTGATCCGGAGTGAGGAGCCTTGGAACATCCCTACTCGATGGAACCACTCTAAGCTGAGCTACAAAGCGCCGAGGCCGAAGGACCTGACGGCCGAGGAGTGGGGGTTTGTTGAGCGTCTCCGTCTGTCGCTCAGTATCAGTTGGACGAAGGTGACAGAGGGTCACCTGGCGAGCGTCGGACTGAGCCTGGCCGTTATTTGTATGTAGTTGTTTCTTTTTCCTCAATTTCATTATTCTTTTGCGCTCATTGTCCTTAATGGGTTTTTTTTGCATATATGGACCCAGAATCGATTAAGGCAAAGAGGCTCGCCATGAAGAAGACGAAGACCGAGGCGAAGGGGGACGCGATGAGAACGAGGGGGTCATCCCAGGTGGTCTCCGAGGCCCCCGTTCAGCCGAGGAGCAAGAGGACTCGCTCGGAGATGGGCAAGGAGGTTGTGGTTGAGGGGGGCTCGGGTCAGGCTAAGGCTGGTGATCTTGATAAGGGGAAGGGTCCTCTGGTGGAGTCAGAGGTAGAGGAGAGGCTTCGGCGACCGTGGGTGCCGAGTTGGTCGATCTGTGAGGGTGACTACCTGACCCGAGGGCGCCAGGCCGTCGAGGTGGCGAGTAAGCTGGCGACCCCCCGGGATCGTGCGGAGATGAATGCCAAGACCCTGGAGGATGCGTACACTCGCCTCGCATAGGCTAATGTGCTGGTAAGTCTGCCGACCCCTCTTGCCTTGAGATTACTTCGTAAGGCAGGTTATCTTAGTAGTGCTTGGTTATTGCAGGCGACCGTGCAGGGGGCCCACGTGAGAGGCCTTTATGAGGTGGCCTTGCAGCGGGAGCGGGACCAGGCTGACAAGGCCGTGCAGGAGATGAAGGAGATGAAGATAGAGCTCGAAGGCTCGCATAAGAGGGAGACGGAGATGAAGGCGGCGTTCGACAAGGAGAAGGAGGAATGGGCGAAGAAGACGGCGGCTCAGAAGAAGAGGTTCGCGAAGGAGAAGGATGAGTTGACGGAGGCGGGTCAGCTCCTGGTGATCAAAGCCCAGGACGAGTGCTATGCGAAGGCCCTCAGTCATGTGAGGCACTTCTACCCGACCGTCGACCTGTCCAACTTCGACTACGACATGGAGATCGAGGGGACACCGAAGACCCCCAATGAAGAAGGGCCCGTTGATGACCCGGCTGCCGACCCCCCGGTGAACCCGGCCGATGTTGAGGTGGGAAAACAAGTTGTATAGTTTTGTCTTTCTTTTTCCATCTCTCGATTGTATTTGCCTTCCGCGGACTGGCCACCGCCTTTTTTGTAAGAAGTAACTTCATTTATAAAAAAGAGGATTTTTGACTGGCCAAGTGTTTTGACCTCGGATATTTCCGAACCTCCTTGCTTATGTGTTTTGAGTGGGCTGGTTCTCTTGTAGGTTACGGCTCCCCTTCCTGAGGTGGACCCTCGTCGTTCCGACGTGGCGTGGCTCCGGAGCAAGGTTGAGGCCCTGGAGGCCACGTTGGTTCGCTACCGAAAGGGGGCTCGTGACACTGATGCGGCCTTTAACTATTATCGGAATAAGTCTGAAGTCTTAAGTGAGGAGGCGAGCCGGCTGAGGAGGGCGATGGTGGATCGGGACCTCGGCAGTGTCGGTCTTGGATATACCATGTCGAGTGCATTGGTGCAAAGGCCCTCCTCTGAGAGGCTACTTTGTGACGTCATAGTGGAGAAGGAGATGGAGATACACCATTACAAGACGATGCTGGGTGTCTCGACATCTTCCTCGGGGGGTCGGCGAGTGGAGGGGGTTCCCTCGGCGCTGCTGCTGCTGGAGCGTATGCGATCAGTTGATGCCCAGAGCTCCGTGGCTGGTGCATCGACCGTGGCTGAGCCGAAGGACCATTATGACGAGGAGAGGGCTCCAAGTCGTTCGGTCGGAGTGGTCCCGCCCTTCGTCGGACCCGAGGGGCCCTAAGATGGCAGCTTCCTTTAGTTTGAAATGAGTGGAGTGGTCCTGTAACGGTCTTTGTTTGTTTTCTCAGAACTAATAAGGGAGTATGAATAAGGAATTCTTTTCATTCTTTGCTCTGGTCGATAGTGTAATGAATGATGAAGGGAGTGCGGTTCGGCCCCGTCGATCCGTGAGGGATCGGCGCAGGGCGTTGGGAAGACTCCCTGGCCTGAAGCCGAGTCGGACCTACCGAGACGTTGGGGACGATACCAGAGTGAAGACTCGGGTGCCGATCCCATTGTCCGGCGTTAGATCGGGTCTGCCGAGGCGTTTGGAGTTTGACAAAAAGAGATTTCTTTCATACATGATAGGGAGGGTCGCTAAGACGACCCTTTACACATGAAAGCTTACAAAAAATATTATTTACATTAGCCAAGCTGGAACCTATATTCGCTCTTTCAGGAACTTCATTAGGTGCTCGGCGTTCCAGGGTCGGCTGATCAGCCGGCCGTCGACATCTGCCAGTCGGTATGTACCAGGGCGTACAACCTCGACTACACGGTACGGGCCTTCCCAGTTGGGAGCCAATTTCCTCTTCTTGGTTGGGTCGGAGACGGACAGTTTTCGTAACACGAGGTCCCCTGCCTTGATGTTTGTGGGGCGGACCTTCTTGTTGTAAAACTTCTCGATCCGTTGTTGGTAGATGCTCCTTCGGATTGAAGACTTCTCTCTGACCTCGGCGATGAGGTCCAGGTTGGCCCTCAGGTCGGACGAATTGCCAGCCTCGTCGAAGGCCATGATACGGGGAGAAGGCAGGCCGACCTCGACGGGGATAACTGCCTCAGTCCCATAGGTCAGGCTGAACGGTGTCTCCCCCGTGGGGATCCTCTTGGTCGTTCGGTACGCCCATAGTACGCTAGGCAGTTCTTCGACCCACAGCCCTTTGGGGGAGCTGTCGAGGCACTTTTTGAGGCCGTCGAGGATTTGCCTGTTTGCGTTCTCCGCTTGGCCGTTGGACTGAGGATGGAAAATAGCGGAGAAACGTTGCTGGATGCTGATGTCTGCGCAGAAAGTTTGGAAGTTCTGACCTTGGAACTGGGTTCCGTTGTCCGTGACGAGGATCCGAGGGATCCCGAACCGGCAAATGATGTTCTTCCAAAAGAATTGTTGTACTTGGTGCTCGGTGATGGTGGACAAAGGTTCGGCTTCGAGCCACTTGGTGAAGTAGTCTATGGCGACTATCAAGAATTTCTTTTGCCCTACCGCTACGGGGAAGGGGCCCACAAGGTCCATGCCCCACATGGCGAATGGCGTAGGGCTAGTTAGGGATCGGAGATTGGCTTGAGGAAGCCTCTTGATAGGGGAGAATCTTTGGCATGGTCCGCACCTCTTGACTAGGTCTTACGAGTCTTGGAGCATGGTCGGCCAGTAGTACCCCTGATTCAGGGCCTTCCGAGCGAGTGTCCTGCTCTCCATGTGGCATCTGCCGATCCCCTCATGAAGGTTTTTGAGGACATAGCTGGCCTCATCGCTGGTGAGACAGCGGAGGTATGGTTTGCCGTCGGCAAAGGTGTATGAGCATTTGAAGAGGACGTCATCAATCATGACGAACCTTTCAGCTCGGACCCCGATCTGTCTGGCTTCGGCTCGATCTTCAGGAAGCTCGGCATTGATTAAGAATCTCCGGAGGGGGGTGGTCCAGTCGTCTGGACTGGCAACGCCTTGTACACACATGGCCTCCTAGCCTTGGTCGTTGATACTTGGCTTTAGGAGGATCTCTATGAGCACCGTCTGGTCGAGACCCTCGAAGGAGAAAGAGGCGAGTTTGGACAACGCATCTGCCTGGGCGTTCTGCTCCCTAGGGACTCTTGTAACCGTGGCGCGAGTGAAGGATGCCAGGAGTCGTCGAACCATGGCCAAGTACCGTATCATCCGGTCGTCGCGAGCCTCGTATTCCCCGGTGATCTGATTGACCACGAGCTGAGAATCGCTGTAGGCTCGGATTTGCTGGGCACCGGCTCGGTGTGCTAGGGTCAGTCCGGCGATCATGGCCTCATATTCTGCCTCGTTGTTGGAGGCCGGAAAGTTGAGGCGGAGGGAGTATTGAAGTAGGAATTGGTCGGGGCCTCGGAGTATGATGCCAGCCCCACTCCCTATTTCGCATGATGATCCATCGACAAAGACCTCCCAGGTCGGATCCGAACCTTCGATGCTGGGCTGCTTGGAGACGGTGCACTCAGTTATGAATTCGGCGAGGGCCTGCCCTTTGATGGCCGTCCTCGGCTGGTAGCTGATGTCGAACTGACTCAGTTCAATTGACCACTTGACTAAGCGGCCGGAGTTTTCGGGCTTGTGAAGGACAATCTTCAGTGGCTGGTCGGTTAGTACTTGGACGGAGTGGGCCTGGAAGTAGGGACGAAGCTTCCGGGCTGCCATGACCAAAGCATAGGCCACCTTCTCTATCTTTGCGTACCTCGTCTCGGCGGGGAGCAGGACTTTGCTCACATAGTACAATGGTCTCTGAACCCCATCTTCCTCTCGGACGAGGACGGCGCTGAGCGCGCTATCCGAGGCAGAAAGGTAGAGCCATAGTGGTTCGCCCGGCTCGGGCTTGCTGAGGAGAGGAGGGTTGGCGAGGTACTGCTTCAGCTGTTCGAAGGCTTCTTGTTGATGGGTACCCCACTCGAAGCCCCCTTTTCCGCGTAGAGCCTTGAAGAAGGGGAGAGACTTCTCCCCTGACTTGGAGAGGAAACGGCCGATTGCAGCCAACCGGCCCGTAAGCCTCTGAACCTCCTTGACATTTCGGGGCGGGGCCATGTCAATAATAGGTTGGATTTTCTCGGGGTTCGCCTCGATGCCACGGTGGCTGACGATGAACCCCGGGAATTTTCCAGTGGAGACGCCGAAGGCGCATTTAGCCGGGTTGAGCCTCATGTTGTGATGCCGGAGGACTCCGAAGGCTTCCTCGAGGTCGGCGACGTGGTCTGGCCCGGCCCGGCTCTTGATGAGCATGTCGTCGACATAGACTTCAACGTTGCGGCCGATCAGGTCTTTGAAGATTCTGTTGACGAGCCGTTGGTATGTGGCTCCGGCGTTCTTTAGCCCGAAGGGCATAACGCGGTAGCAGAAAAGACCCTTGTCGGTGACGAACGAGGTCTTGGAGATGTCCGGTGGAAACATCCGGATCTGATTGTACCCTGAGAATGTGTCCATGAAGGACAGTAGCTCATGCCCCGAGGTTGCGTCGATTAAGGCATCGATGCGGGGGAGGGGAAAGGATCTTTCGGACATGCTTTATTTAGATCCGTGAAGTCGATACAGATCCGCCAGCCCCCTATTGCCTTCTTCACCATGACGACATTAGCCAACCACTCGGGGTAGCTGACTTCCTGAATAAATCGAGCCGACAAGAGTTTGTCGACCTCTGTCTTCACAATTTGCTGCCTCTCCGGGGCGACTTTGTGCCTCTTTTGGACGACCGGCTTAGAGTCTGGGATGACGCTCAGCCGATGCATAATCAAGTCTTCGGAGATCCCGGGCATGTCGGAGGGCTTCCAGGCGAAGAGATCAACGTTGCGGCGGATGCATGCGATTATACCTGGCTTCAAGTCCTCGGGGAGCGAGCGGCTCACCCGGAACCATTTCGATTCATCTTCGGTGCCGAACGGGACCTCCTCCAGCTCGTCGACAGGCTCGGGAGCGGGGCCATCTCTCTCGGGTTCGAGCTCAACGGCGTCGAGGGGGAACACACCCCCTCCGATGGCGGTCATGTAACACGACTGTGCTGCTTCTTGGCTACCCCGGACGATGTCGACCCCTTGCGGGGTGGGAAATTTAAGTTTCAGATGGTAAGCCGAAGGTACCGCTTGAAGGGAGCACAGTCCAGGTCGGCCGAGTATGGCGTTGTAAGCCGCCTTGACGTTTACCACCATGAAGTCCATGGACTCGGTCCTCTTGACAGGAGCCGATCCCGCGGTGACGTCGAGAGTAACAATCCCTTCTATCACGACAGGAACGCCAGAGAACCCATGCAAGGTGTATCCGGCTGGCTTGAGCTTGCCTCTGGGTAGCTTGAGATTCTCGAAGGCTTCGAGGAAAAGAATATTTATCGAGCTGCCGTTGTCAACGAGGATTCGTCGAACCTCACAATTAGCCATGTGGAGGCCAATGACGAGGGCGTCGCAATGAGGGAGGCGAACGCCTTCGAGGTCCTCTCCAGAGAAGGAGACAGGCACCGGTTGCAACTTGGGCGAGGGGTTGTCTTGGACAGCATTCACCTCTCGGATGAAGGCTTTTCGGGAAGTATTTGACTCTCCCCCCATTGGCCCCCCGTGAACACAGTGCAAGATGAATGGCGTATCCGCAGCTCCCTCAGGTTCGGGGTCCCGACCCTGGATGCGGTTCGGAGTAGGGTTCGGAGGTGAAGGCCTCCGGTTCCTAGCATCTCGCCGATCCCGCGGGCCTTCTCTGGTGAATTCTCGGAGGTACCCTCGTGAGATGAGTTCCTCAATCTCATCTTTTAGGGCCCGACATTGGTCGGTTTCGTGCCCATGATCTCTGTGGAAACGGCAGTAGAAGCGCTGATCTCGCTTCTTGTTGTTACTTGGTCGGGGAGGTAGTTGGACAATGCCTTTGTCTTCGATTTCTAAGAGGATGGCGGACACGTTATGTGTCAAGGGAGTGTACCTTTCGAAGCGAGGGACCGGAGGTGCCCTCTTCGCGCCGACCCCTTCCTTTGCTGTTTTCTTGGCAGGTTCGGCCTCATCGACCCTGCGCTTGCCCTTCCCCACGACTTCTTTGCTGCCCCCTGGGTTAAGGGCTTCTTCAGCTCGTATATACTTCTCGACCCGGTTGAGAAGGTCAGGGAAGTCCAGAGGTGGCCTCTTTGCTAAGGAGACCTTGAGCTGGTTGTGCCGGACATTGTATCGAAAAGCTGCCGAGGCGACCCCCGCGTCGAGGGCAGAGACGGATCTGGCCTCGGTTGTGAACCTCTTGACGAAGTTACGGAGCGACTCCCCCTCCCTCTGGGTGAGGTCGAGCAGGGAAGCGCTCGTTCTCTCAGCCTTTCGGCTGGTGATGAAGTGGGCCAGGAAGCTGGCTTCCAGCTGGTCGAAAGAGAAGATCGAGCCAGGGGAGAGTTTGGAGAACCAATCTCTGGCCGAACCCCGGAGGGTGGCCGGGAAGGCTCGGCACAGCAGGGGATCCGAAGAGCTGTGAATCATCATGAGGGTTTTGAAGCCCTCCATGTGATCAGCTGGATCACCCTCGTCGTTGTATGTCTCAAACTGCGGAGGTCGGAAGTTCCGAGGGATCTCCGCCTCTATGATGTTGACGGAGAATGGAGGTCGAGAAGGTCCCCGACCTTGGACTAGGTTGGGATTCCTGTCGCCGATGCACTCGATGCGATTCTCCATCTCTAGGAGGCGTCGGAGCACCTCGTCTGTGCGCTCAGGAGGGGGGGTCGGCGCACGAGTGTGACTTCTCCCTTCGCTCATTGGAGGGGGTCGGCCGTAGGTGGCGGACCTTGGCGCTCCATGGAGGGCCTCCATGATTTCGTCTCTGAAGCTCCTGAACTCGCCCCTGGTGACCCCCCCATGGTCGGAAGGGTCGGGTCTGGGCGTAGGAATTCGGCCGATGCGGCTGAGTGCCGACGGCCTGTCCACTTGCACGGGCCTGGAATGGTTCGGGGCCGAGTTGGAAGCGGTCCCTCCCCTAGCCTGGCTAGCCATCCTGTTCAGGATGACCCGACGAAGGTCGGGTTCGGCAACGCGTGAAACGCTTCGCTGGGGTCCGGGGTTCAACCCCGGATTATTGGATGCTTGCCCTCCGTCGAGGGCCCCCTCGGGAGGAGGCCCGTCTGGTCGGGCGGAACGGGCCGATCTTCGAGCTCGGGGAGCCATGGGAGATCGGGTCGAGGGAGAGCGTCGGTGGCGAGGCTCGGACTGTCGTCCGTACCGGATGAAGGTTTTTCACAGACGGCGCCAACCTGATGCGGTTTGTTTTTTGTCGCAGTGTGGATGCACCAGGTGTGAGTTCGGACTCAATTTGTAATGAGGGAAGAGTGCGGCACGGGACGACGAGCGGGAGGCTCGCTTCGGCGCTCGAGGATCGGCTCGGATTGCCTCGCCTCGAGTACCTGCAGACGGTCCTGAAACACCGGGGTTTATCCCGGTGGCGAACCCTCCGACGATCTAGTCAGTCTCTGTGAGAAAGTAGCAATAACTAGGAGAATTTAGGTGGCAAAGATTGATTACCTGAAAAGGTGGGTGAGGGTCTGGTATTTATAGGGAATCCCAACCGGGTTTGGATCCGCTTGGGGGCCGGGTCTGAACCCGAAAGCCCATGGGCCTGACGTGGCAGGAGGCCCAGGGGGTTTAGGGCGGACGTGGCAGCGCCAAGAGCGGTATAGGGCTGACGTGGCAAAGCCCTAGGTGGTATTTGGAGCTGACATGGCTGATCATGGGGCTCGTGTGCCTCTGGGAGAATCGGATGGCCTAGGTCGCGCCAGGTCATCCCCTTTCCTTGCCAGGCTGGGCGGACGGCCCGTGGGGCTGTCGTGGATCGGAGGCCGAGGGCCACCGAGGCTCGTCGGATACGAGGAGACCAGTTCTGTGGGGGTGAACTTGAGGCTCGGTGCCGATCCTGTAGTGGTCCGAAGTCGAGCCGGATTGTTGTTTTTCTTATTTTTGAGCGAGAGCTGTCCTGGGGCCCCAGGCCATTTTAACCCTACCACAGTAGTGGATGAAGCATTACTCTCTCTCTCTCTCTCTCTCTCTCTCTCTCTCTCTCTTTATATATATATATATACCTAAGGTGGTGGACAAAATGGTAGTGAAATTGGTAGTGGATGAAGCATTACTCTCTCTCTCGCTCTCTCTCTCTTTCTCTCTCTCTCTCTCTCTCTCTCTCTCTCTTTATATATATATATATATATATATATATATATATGAGAAAAGTGAGCCTCATATAGAGTACGAGGAAATTTTCCTCATACAAAGTGATTATACTCACTTGGTGGGGCCCTTATGGAAGATCCATTCCGTCCATCATGTTTATCATATTAATAGATGTATGTGTAGAAAAAATCAAGTGGTTTGGAGGTCATTCACCCATGCATCACGTGGTTGAAAAATGAACGATTTCAATAGTAATACAAATCTAACCACAAATTGGACCCACATAATGCATGAGTGAATGACCTCCAAACCACTTGATTTTTTCTACACATACATCTATAGAGAGAGAGAGAGAGATAATTAAATAAATAAAGGAGTTTTTTTGGAGGGATTTTAATTTGAGTTTTTAGGGAAAACTTTTGGGGGAAAATGTGTTTTGTGATGTTAGACCTGAGTATTTGATTTTGGGAGGATTGAAGGAGAGTCACTTGATAGTTTTCTTTGTGTTATATATATATATATATATATATATATATATAGGAAAATGCTAATATGAGATGGTGAGATGGGTGAGATGAAAATGTATTTTGTGAGATGAGCGATTTGAATCATCTAAATCCTGATACACCGTTCACATCATTCTACATATCATATAGATGGTTTATACAAAATTTCAAATGATTTGGAGACCTCTAGCCTATGCATCAAAGCGTTCAAATAAATGCATATATATGTAGTTCGCATCATCTTCATGATGTGTTGAACGCTTTGATGCAAAGGCTAGAGGTCTCCAAATGGCTTAAAATTTTGTACACACCATCTAGATGACATGTAGAATGATGTGAACGGTGTGATCAAGATTTGGATGATTCAAATCGCCCATCTCACAAAAAAACACTCCATCTCACCATCTCATAATAGCACGACTCAAATAGGAAGGAAAATGCTAATATGAGATGGTGAGATGGGTGAGATGAAAATGTAGTTTGTGAGATGAGCAATTTGAATCATCCAAATCCTGATCACACCGTTCACATCATTCTACATATCATATAGATGGTTTATACAAAATTTCAAACGATTTGGAGACCTCTAGCCTATGCATCAAAGCGTTCAAATAAATGCATATATATGTAGTTCGCATCATCTTCATGATGTGTTGAACGCTTTGATGCAAAGGCTAGAGGTCTCCAAATGGCTTAAAATTTTGTACGCACCATCTAGATGACATGTAGAATAATGTGAACGGTGTGATCAAGATTTGGATGATTCAAATCGCCCATCTCACAAAAAAACAATCCATCTCACCATCTCATAGTAGCACGACTCAAATAGGAAGGAAAATGCTAATATGAGATGGCGAGATGGGTGAGATGAAAATGTATTTTGTGAGATGAGCGATTTGAATCATCCAAATCCTGATCACACCGTTCATATCATTCTACATATCATATAGATGGTTTATACAAAATTTCAAATGATTTGGAGACCTTTAGCCTATGCATCAAAGCGTTCAAATAAATGCATATATATGTAGTTCGCATCATCTTCATGATGTGTTGAACGCTTTGATGCAAAGGCTAGAGGTCTCCAAATGGCTTAAAATTTTGTACACACCATCTAGATGACATGTAGAACGATGTGAACGATGTGATCAAGATTTGGATGATTCAAATCGCCCATCTCACAAAAAAACACTCCATCTCACCATCTCATAATAGCACGACTCAAATAGAAAGGAAAATGCTAATATGAGATGGTGAGATGGGTGAGATGAAAATGTATTTTGTGAGATGAGCGATTTGAATCATCCAAATCCTGATCACACCGTTCACATCATTCTATATATCATATAGTTTTGGAATATATATATATATATATATATATATATATATATATAGAGTCCCCTTCGGTTGCACACTACTTTTGGTGAGCACTCCGTGAGCACTCATGAAATAGAGCACCTATGACAAATCCGAACCGCTCATATTGTTCTATATACCTTAGATAGCCTAACAATAAAAAATCAAGTAATTTGAAGTTCATTTACCCATCCATCATGCTGTTAGAATTTTCAGCCATACAATTTTGTAATGATGTAAATCATGGGCAAATGAACTTCAAATTACTTGATTTTTTATTGTTAGGCTATCTAAGGTATATAGAACAATATGAGCGGTTCGGATTTGTCATAGGTGCTCTATTTCGTGAGTGCTCACGGAGTGCTCACCAAAGTAGTGTGCAACCGAAGATTTCTCTCTATATATATATCCAAAACTATGACTGGCTCATGAGTGCCGCACACGGAGATGCTCAAAAGAGTCAACTTGTCTATGTTAGCTTAAAGGTGGTTGGATGTTGTAGAGATTAAAAGGCTCTCTTTTTGGGTAATAACTACAAAAATCATTGATGCAAAGCAACGTAGGAATAGTAGAACTAATGGAAGTGATGGTGACCAACTCTGATTTTTTTGAAAATAGAAAGAAATCAGACGCTCATTACATAGGCAGTATTAAATTTGACACGGTTAAAGCAAAACAAATACTGGCATAAAACGAAACCTGAGATATGTTGAAATTGGGGTGTCAACAAACACTCATTGTCGCAACAGAACTAAATAGAGCAATGAGAATGTCGAAATAGATGAGACGAATCAATTGAGCAAGCAAGTAGATTCATAAATCCAACACAAGCACAACAAGGATTTATTACAGTTAGCTTTCGCTTAATCCGGAAAAAAATATTGGGAAATCTGATATTTAACTAGAAGAGATTACAAGGAGATGATGAGGAGAATGTGGAAAAGTATGGGGGTATTAGTAGGTTAATTAATGGGTAGTTAGCATAACTAATGGTCCACTACTCCACTAACTAATCCACTAACTAATCCACTAACACAAAATCAAAATTTATACCTTCCCTCCTACACAAAAATCAATCGGTCATTTTCCCTCTCATTAAAATAGCCCGGCCCCAAAAATGTCTGCACATCACACGTGTGCACGTGCACGTGCTTTGTGTACACCCCAAAATACATTATTTATTTAATTCCTTTAAAATAATTATTTATATATGTAATAAACATATAAAATTAACTTAAAATTTATATTTTTCATGCACGATAAAAATAGACAGACACTCTTCATGAAATTTATTTTGAACAAGAATCCGCTTAAACACGTACACCAAAAATACGTACGTTGCCCGTAAAATCTCAAAACACAAAATTGACTATATTGACCGAAAAATATTTATAAATAATCGGATTGCAATATAAGAAAAATATATCTAATATGCGCATCCAATAACGTAATTAATATGTACATTGAAAATATGTGCACTATACGTATAAAAGTATATTAATCAAAACAGACAAAAGTGGATTTCCGTTTATAAAATGAATTTGAACACGTCATAAAAATAAATAATTGAACCCATCAAAAATATTGCACGTAACGGTAGAATACCTGAAATCGACACGTGCATTGATAATACGCAAAAACACGTAAAAACACAAAGATTAAAATTTAGCATTTGAGTTGTCTCAAATGGAATTTTAAGAATACGAGAATGCATAAATAATTGGAATTCAAAATACATATCGAAATACGTTACGGATATCATCAGTAATGGTACAAAATGCACGTGAGAAACACCCAAGGGCAAAATTGTCATTTTCAATTTTGTGGGGTGTTACATGAAGATCGGTACCTTCATAATTGACAAACGGAATAACTTTTTCTTCCAATGCATCCGATCTACTAACGACGAACCAGAGTAGTCAGCGATGAGTTTTTCCCTCAAACTCGCTGCATCAGTTTCTTCAAGAAACCTACACGTGACCTCGTCCTCCAATGATAGAAGGATCATACTTATGGCTCTTTCATGAATATGTTCTCATACATCCTCCTTCATATCGAATGATTTTTCTTTCTTCTTAACGACTAACTGCAAACGTTCTTGAATAAGAACATCATACATGTCAACATTCCAAAGATTGAAATTGATCTTTCCATCGAACTGTTTGATCTTCAAAAGACTGTGACCTGTCATCTTAAACAAGGGACTCAGCAACTTGAAGCTCTGATACCAGTTGTTGGGACTCAGGCTTCAACAAACACACGTTGTCGCAGCGGAACTAAATAGAGCAATGAGGAAGTCGAAGTAGATGAGACAAATCATTTGAGCAAGCAAGTAGATCTATCAATCCAACACAAACACAACGTTGATTTATTCTGGTTAGCTTTCGCTTAATCCGGGGGGAAATATAGGGAGATCTGATATTCAACTCGAAGAAATTATAAGGAGTTAATGATTCACTCAATACAAGAAATTAAACTCACTCATCAAGAACTATCTCTCTCTAAAACCTCTTTTTGCAATGAAAAAAATATCAATGAAGTACTCTCTCATATTGGAGGAGTTTACAATACATATAAAAGAATAGAGAGAACCCTAAGTTTAATCTTGATTCTCAGTCGTCCGATATAACCTGGAGAAGAAGTAACTGAATAAGAGTTGTACGATCTAAGTTGGAGTTGAAGATTGGGCTAAAACGACCTAACAAATTGAGACTCGGAAAATACACAGCGCCGTAGGCGGTTGACCGGTTGACTTTCTCTCTCTTGGACAATCTCTATACTACGAGCAGTCGGGGTGTGCAGTCGATTGTCTCCAAGACCGGTTGACCGTCGCCTTCTCTGACTGTTGTTGTTGTTGTTTTCTCTTCTATTCTTTTTGATGCTTCGACCTCCGTGCTTCGTCTTACCTTCTTCTAATCTAAATCACGAATATTCAAGATACATTCCTAACAAGGTACACACGCATTCAAAACCTAACCCTCCATATTTAAAAGTATCATGGATGAATTATTAGTCGATGTTTGAATCAGGTGTTATATCAAGGATCCTGGAATAATATGCAGATATCGACTTTGAATGTACGTAAATATAGAATACAGGCTCTAGGATGAAGACAAGAAAGAACATAGTTTTTGAGTAGTTGAAGACATGAAAGAATATAGTTGACCAGAGTAAGATCATCTCTATCAGACTATTATGAACCCATGTGTCATAAGTTTATGCGTCAAATTCCTCTATCTTTATGTCAAGTCATTAAGATGATATTATTTATACATAACGCTTACACCTAATCATAGTGGATTTAGTCACAGTCATCCAACCACAAAGCCTACCACATGATAAGATGCTAAATAATCATTTGTCTACTGTAACCCCTGGTCTGATATTTGGAAAGCTTGAGTGATTTGTTTTCCTGCATATAATTGGTGTTATGTATATATATAACCAAACATCTGTCCAATTTAAATCCTACTAAAAGGAGAACAAAGGCAGAAGGATAGTGTTTGGTGGAGATGTGAAGCCTACCTCAGCAACTGGCACTTTCACTGTGAAATCTTTGTATACTTTCCACAATTCTGGAGGGTTCATCTTCCCGTCTACAAACATGTCTGTGTTATGCCTCTTAAAGCTAGAATCATGACTTGATTAGCGATCCACAATAAACTTCTGAATGTTGAGATTCATAACAAGAAATTTTGGCAGTTTGACAAAGATGTGTTTTTTGTTCACATCCTTCTAAAGGCATCTCTTTATTTCTTGCTGATATGGGTTAGGAATGACGTGGTCCATCCTGGGCCACAGGATTCCCTCAGGACGCGCGCACCTCTTGATTTTCCAGATCCGCCATGTCAGCATCGGAAAACTGCCTGGACCCCTGCCACATCAGCCAAGAAACCGCCCGGGCATCTGCCGCGTAAGCCCTAAACTACCCGGGTTTCCACCGCTTCAGCCACACGGGCAACGGGTCCAGACCCGGCCCCAAACGGGTCCAGACCCGGTTGACATCTTCTATAAAAACCAGACCCCTACTTCTTCTCCAGGTAATCAACTTTTGCCCACTCGAACCCTAGTTACTGTTACTCTCCCTTAGTGACTGACTAGATCGTCGGAGGGTCTGCCACCGAGACCAACCCCGGTGTTCCGATACCGTCTGCAGGTACACGAGACCCTCGGATCCGAGCCCCAAAGATCCGAGCCTAGCACCAGCCTCCACCTCGATACCGCCTACCCCGGTACCGTTCGTCCAGGCGAGGACCATATGCATAGGTATCTCCTCCTTCAATACAAATCAAGTAAGAACTCACGCCTGGTGCATCCACACGTTCCCCAAAAACAAACCGCATCAGGATGGCACCGTCTGTGGGAAATTACTTATCGTAGATGCCAATCCAAGCCTCGCTCCCAATGGTACACTCGTAGACGTCGACCCGAGCTCTACTCCCGTCGGCATTCCTGTCGACCCGAGCTCACATGGCGCCCAAAGTCGCAAAAGCTGTCACCTCCGCACGCCGGCACGACGTGCCTCCGCATGGCATTGTTGCCGATGCTCAAGGACCAAACAACTGCGGGCCCCAGCCGAACGCCTCCCGCCTGGTCCAGGGCGACCTACGGGGGGTAATCTCGAACCGCCATGCCAGCCGTGGCAGGGGAGGAGCCGCTTCCAACTCGGCTCCAAACCATCCCAGACCCCCCTCCCAAGGGCGGGAGCCAGCGCTCAGCCGGGTCGGTCGGCAACAGTCTGCCCAACCAAACCGGGTCGAAGGAGCTCCGGTTACCCACCAGGAGTTCCAGGACTTCCGAAGGAAAATCTTGGGTGCCATCCGGGGGGGTCCCCGTCAACGAGAATGCCCGCCGTTCCCACACACGGTCACAGGCCGAGGCTACCGTGTCTCGCCACTCAACGATCCCCCCAGAGTATGATGGCGACATTTTGAAGCGCCTCTAAGAAATGGAGGAGCGCCTCGACCACGTCGGTAACTGCGACCCAAGAACAGCTCAGGGGTACCGGCCGGTTCGTCCCCTTTCTCCGCCCTCATCCTACAGGTAGAGATACCCCGCAATTTCCGACCGCCTCAGTTCGAGACGTATGACGGCGAGGGCGATCCTGCTGATCACATGGAGGGCTTCAAAACCCTCATGATGATTTGAAAAGCAATGGTCGATCCCACAGAGATTGTAGTACTTAACTCACTAATCAATAAAACAAAAGAAAATGCAAATCATAAAGTTTGTTCTAAAAGTCTATTTGAAAGGAAATGAAAAGATTAAAATCTAAATCAAGTAGAATCACAAATTGAGTCACAAATATCTATTAAAGTAGTTGGGCTTGATTTCCACCTATAGTCAAGAATGCTAGATTACCTTCTACACCATTCTCATACTCATATTGTTCCTTTAAGGGCATGGTATCTACTCCTTAAAGTTAATGTTTTCCTAGGCCAAGAATTAGGCATGGTATCTACTCTAATTCGTTTCTTTCCTTAAGTATTTAGCATGGTATCTACTAAGTTGCACTTGAAGAAAGCATAGGAACAATGGAAACGAACAAACACTCAAAGTTCTAGAAATTGGTATCTGAGCTAGATCCTTCAAGTTGATTAAACCAAGAACCCCTAAAGATTCCAGTGTTACAAGTTATGAGCATAGGATATGGGTCATCTCTATACTCATATAATAGAGTTAGTTTTATAATAAGCAAACTTGATAACATCAGGTTCTTCATGTCAGTTGACTTGCTGTCACTCTCAGTCGACTGCCCTAAGAACTTCTAAACAAGTTTGATTCATATTATAAATTTTTATCAATACAATCAGGCTTAATCAATAAGTGATGAAAGCAGCGTTATTAGAAGATTATAACATTATATGACTACGGTTTCAATCTGCCCAACAATGAAATTAGTTGCACATATTCATAATAAAAATATTGCAATTAATAGTTTTGTTGAAGGATTGCATTACAAAAATTAGAGAGAGGAGAAAAAGAATAAAAAATTAATTGCAAACCCCTCTGTCTCAAAAATTGTATCCGAATGTTCTTGTAGGCTGCGCCGAACCAGAGCTTGTTGTCACGCGCCAATCGAAGCCATGTGTGAAGCCTGCGTCAACCGAAGCCACGTGAAGTTGAAGCCCACGTGAAGAAGCCTGCGCCCAGTCAGAACGAAGCACTGCGTGCCACGTCACAGGTCCAGAGCTTCTGTTTTTCTTCGAACTGCACGCCCGTCACGTCGATGAACAGTGCCTCTGGTTCCTTGCAATTGGTCCTTCGATCCACGTGAAGCCGCTTGTCCTTTTTTTTGGTTCTTTTAATCCGAAAAGTAAGACAGAGAGATGTTGATGTTTCTCTCTCTCTCTTACTTTTCCTTCCTTTCTGTGTTCGCTGGCTTGTTCTTTCTTTTTTTCGTTGGCTTCCTCTTTATAGGAGTAGGTCTTGTACGGCAATCGGATTTGGATGTGTCAGTAGATTAGGATATATCTGCAAACATACAAATTAGAATTTAATATTTAAATTTAATTTTAATTAGATAAACTTAAAATAACAGATTTTTATCTTTTTGGCTTATCCAAATCGATGTAAATTTATTTTTGCCTTTTACACCCTTATAAAAATTAAAAATCACTTTTTGCATTAAAAAAAAATCTAATTTCTTCATAAATAAATAGTCAATTGAAATCTTAGAGAAACAAAACGACTTATAGACAATATAATTGAAAACAAGCACTTTTAATGAGTTATTGAATACAAATATTTGTATAAAAATTAGACACATCATGATTCACAGCGCATCGGATCCCCTCCTGTGCCGAGCCTTCCCCGCAACACTCCGGGGTCCGTCTCGGGAATGGTTCTCCAAGCTCACCCCCGGCTCCATCTATTCTTTCGAACAGCTGGAGGGCAGCTTCCTCGCCCACTTCGTAACCAGCCGTAAGGCCGAAAGGACGAGTGCATCACTACTTGGGCTCCGGCAAAAGGAAGGGGAGCCCCTCTGAGTGTTTGTCCGAAGGTTCACCGCCGTGGCGAGGTCAGTCTCATCCCTCGACCCCGGTGTTGCCTCGGCAGCCTTCTGCCACAACGTCCGACATGGACAGCTGAAGGCCTCCCTGGCAAAGAAGCCGCCGATAGACTTCCCCGACCTCCTCAACCGGGTCAAAAAATATATCCGAGCCGAGGAGGCGCTCAATCCCAAGGACCAGAAGGAGGCTCCCGGGAAGGGGAAGCGCAAGGCCAACGAGGTTGAGCCGGCGAAAAAAGCTCCCAGAGACGGGGGCTCCGCAAAGAAGGTTCCGCCGATCCCCCGCTTCGAGAGGTACACTCCACTAACACAGAACGTGTCGACAATCCTCTTAGCGATTGAAGATAGCGACCTCATCCAGTATCCCCCTCGACCGTCCAACAACACCAGCAAGAAGAGGGATCAGCGGTTCTATTGCAGTTTTCACCGGGACAACTGGCACGACACAGATCACTGTCGCGCCCTAAAGGACGAAATTGAGGCCCTCATCCAATGGGGGTACCTCCGAGAGTTCAAACGAGAAGACATCCGGGAACAGAGGAACAACAGAAATAGGAGGGATTTCCCTCCTCCTGGAGGGCACCGACAGCATCCCGAGCGGGATCCGGATCCCGAGGGGCCTGAGGGTCAAGCAATCCTGCATTGCGTCCACGGGGGGCCTATGGGAGGCGAATCCAACACTTCCCGCAAGGCCTTCATCCGGGATGTCAATACCGTCCAGGGCCCTCTCTCCCCCCCGTTCCAGCAGCTTCCTGTCTCCTTCTCAGGAGAGGATCTGGAAGGGGTCCGGCTCCCTCACTGTGATGCCCTCGTCATCAACCTCAGCATGGCAAACTTCGATGCCCGGAGAATCCTCGTAGACAACGGGAGCTCGGTCAACATTCTGTTCCTCGAAGCATTCAAGAACCTAAGGCTCTCCCGTGAGAAACTAAAGCCGACCGGGTATACCCTACACGGATTCTCTAGCGTCCCCGCGACTATAGAGGGGATCGTCACCCTGGACGTCACGGCGGGCACAAAGCCCAACAGAAGGACCGAGTCCATGGATTTCATGGTTGTGAATGTAAAGGCAGAGTACAACGCCATCCTCGGCCGCCCGGGGCTCTGCTCCCTCCAGGCGGTTCCCTCGGCCTACCATCAGAAAATGAAATTCCCTACCAATATAGCGTCGGAGTTGTCCGCGGGAATCAGGAAGCAGCACGTTCGTGCTACATGACGGCGATCGGAAGCGGTGTGTTTCCCCTAGATGCCGTCGAGCTGGAACCCGAAAGGACCCAGCCAGAGCCAGAGCCAGCGGACGAGCTGCAAGATATCTCGTTCCAGATAGGGGACGCATCGAAGCACTTTCGTATAAGCTGCTCCCTCGCCGCCGACCTCAAGTCCGCCTTAATCGCCTGCATTCGGCGCAATGTTGCCCTCTTTGCCTGAAAGCCCTCTGACATGCCTGGTATCTCCGAAGATCTCATCATGCACAAACTTAGCGTAATTCCCAGGTCGAAGCCAGTCGTCCAAAAGCGGCGCAAGTTCGCTCCCGAACGACAACAGGCAATAACCGCAGAAGTGGACAAGCTCTTGTCCGCGCGTTTTATGCAAGAGATCAGCTATCTAGAGTGGCTGGAGAATGTCGTCATGGTAAAGAAGGCGAGCGGGAGTTGGAGGATCTGTATAGATTTTACTGACCTCAACAAAGCATGCCCCAAGGAACCGTTCCCTCTCCCCAGCATTGATGCCCTGATCGATGCTACCTCGGGTCACGAGCTCCTCTCCTTCATGGATGCCTTCTCAGGCTATAACCAAATCCGGATGTTCCCTTCAGACATCGCTAAGACGTCCTTCGTCACAGACCAGGGACTGTATTGCTACTGGGTCATGCCCTTCGGGCTGAAGAATGCCGGCGCCACCTACCAGAGGCTCGTCAACCGAGTCTTTAAAGATCAAATCGGACATAACATGGAGGTATACGTCGATGACATGCTCATCAAAAGTCAACAAGGACAGCACCACGTCGACGACATGCTCGTCAAAAGTCAACAAGGACAGCACCACGTCGCCGACCTGGAAGAAGCCTTTGGGGCCCTTCGAACCCATAACATGAGGCTCAATCCAGCGAAGTGCGCCTTCGGCGTCTCCTCGGGGAAGTTCTTATGGTTCATCTTCAGCCAGCGCGGCATCGAGGCGAACCCCAAAAAAATTCAGGCCATAATAGAAATGGCCCCTCCCAGGAGTGTCAAAGAAGTCCAGAGGCTAACGGGGCGACTGGTGGCCATCGGCCATTTTCTAGCCAAATCTGGAGAGAAGTACCTCCCGTTCTTCAAGGCGCTGCGCAGCACTAGATGGTTCGAGTGGGGTACTCAACAGCAAGAGGCTTTCGCACAGTTGAAGGAGTACCTCGCCAACCCTCCTCTTCTCAGCAAGCCCGAACCAGGGGAGCCGCTCTGGCTTTACTTATACGCTTCGGAGAACGTGCTTAGTGTTGTCCTCGTCCGAGAAGAGGAGGGGGTTCAAAAGCCCCTCTACTATGTGAGCAAGGTCCTGCTCGATGCCGAGACCCGGTATTCCAGGATGGAGAAGGTGGCGTACGCCTTGGTTATAGCCACGCGAAATCTCCGCCCTTACTTTTAGGTGCATTCGATTCAGGTGCTCACGGATCAACTCTTGAAGGTCGTGCTCTACAAGCCCGAGAACTCCAGACGACTAGTCAAATGGTCGATCGAACTCAGCCAGTACAACATCGGCTATCAACCAAGAACGTCCATCAAGGGGCAGGCCCTTGCCGCATTCATTACAGAATGCACCATCTCCGAGCAACCCACGAGCAAAGAAGCCGACCAGACGTGGGAAGTTTACGTCGACGGCTCCTCTTGCAAAAAGGAGAGTGGTGCGGGGATCATTCTCCGAGGTCCGGATGGCTTCCTTCTCCAGTATTGTCTCTGCCTCAACTTCCCGGCCTCTAACAACGAGGCTGAATACGAAGTGATGATCGTCGGGCTCAACCTGGCTCATCAAGCCGGTGCCAGACAGATCCGGGCCTTTAGCGCTCTCAGCTGGTGGTCAGCCAGATCACCGGGGAATACGAGGCCCGTGACGATCGGATGATCACGTACCGGGCCATGGTCCAATGCCTATTATCGTCCTTCGACGAATCGGCTGTCATAAGAATCCCCCGAGAGCTGAACGCCCAGGCCGACGCCCTGTCGAAATTGGCTTCCTCATCCTTTGAAGGCCTCGACCGCACGGTCCTGATTGAAGTCCTGTTGAAGCCAAGTACAGACTCCCCGAAGGTTCTGTGCGTCGAAGACGGAGCTCCTTCTGATGACTGGACCACTCTTATCAAAAAATTTCTAGTCAAGGGAGAGCTCCCAGAAGACCGAGCTGAAGCAAGGCGGATCAGGGTCCGATCTGAAAGATTCGCGATCATCAATGCCACCCTCTTCAAAAGATCCTACACAACAACCGATGGCAGACCATACCTCCACTGCCTAAGCCCAGACGAAGCCAAGTACGCCTTCAAGGAGCTGCACGAGGGGATCGGCGGATGTCACATGGGAAGCCGTTCACTAGCACGGAAGGTGCTAAATCACGGGTACTACTGGCCCACTATGCTGCAAGACGCTCTCGCCCTAGTGAAGAAGTGTGGCCCCTACCAACGGTTCTCCCCCGTGAAGAGGGCTCCTCAGGCGAACCTCCGGTCGATGGCCAGTCCGACCCCCTTTGCAATGTGGGGAATGGATTTGGTAGGTCCATTTCCAAAAGCAACGGGCCAGCGGAAGTTTCTCATTGTGGCGATCGACTATTTCACAAAGTGGATCGAGGCCGAGCCATTAGCAACGATCACCGAGCGACAGACTCAACAATTCTTCTGGAAACACATCGTCTGTCGGTTCGGGATTCCGCAGGGGCTCATTACAGATAATGGGACTCAATTCGCGGGTAAGAATTTCCGCAAGTTCTGCGAAGATCTCGGGATCCAACAGCGCTTCTCTTCAGTATGCCACCCCCAATCTAATGGCCAGGCCGAGAACACGAACCGCCAAATTCTCGACGGCCTCAAGAAACGACTCGATAACTCTTCTAAGGGGTTATGGGTCGACAAATTACCGAGTGTCCTCTGGGCCCACCGAACGACAAAGAGAATCCCCACGGGAGAATTCCCTTTTAATCTGACATACGGCACTGAGGCTGTCATTCCATTGGAGATCGGGATCCCTTCACCCCGAATCATGGCTTTCGACGAGGATGCCAACTCCCAACAGCTGCGAACCGACTTGGACCTCATAGACGAGGTCAGGGAAAAGTCCGCCATTAGAAGAAGCATCTACTAGCAAAGAATTGAGAAGTTCTACAACCAGAAGGTGCGCCTAACTGACATCAAACTCGGAGATCTCATCCTCCGAAAACTGGTGGTTTCCAACTCCGGCCAGAAGAGAAAGTTGGCACCAAATTGGGAGGGCCCCTACAAAGTATCCGAAGTCGTGTGCCCAGGCACGTACCGCCTAACCAGTGCCGAAGGCAAGCCCATCAAGAGGCCCTGGAATGCGGAACACTTAATCAAGTTCTTAGGAGGAGAGTAGCCTCCGTATAAATTATCATAATGTAATCGGCACGTCGTGCCTAGTCTTTTGTAAAGTTCAAATGTATTGTAAATATGACAGCTTTCTTAAAACAAGCCTACGGTCTCATGTTTTGTAAACAAATAAAAAATTTGTCACGAGCTCGGCGCTCGGATAACAGCGCGAGCCCAAAATGCTTCTCTTACAAGCTTGGGGCTCGGCGCTCGGATAACATCACGAGCCTAACAAGCTTCTCTTACAAGCTTGGGACTCGGCGCTCGGATAACATCGCGAGCCCAACAAGCTTCTCTTACAAGCTTGGGGCTCGGCGCTCGGATAACATCGCGAGCCCAAAAAGCTTCTCTTTCAAGCTTGGGGCTCGGCGCTCGGATAACATCGCGAGCCCAAAAAGCTTCTCTTATAAGTTTGGGACTCGGTGCTCGGGCGGCTCGGCTTGGTTGGTTTTTTGGTAACGTGCATCCAATCAAACAAAACAGCACCTCCACGCCCGCACCGTCTCTCCCCGAGAACATTTGCTGGAGCTCGGCATCGGCACCGAGCAAGGTGGGTGCCTCCTTCAAAGCACCGCGATCTTGACGCTCGGCGGCAACCCTCTGCTACGCCCGCAATTGTCTCTCACCGGTATGGGGGCTCGGCAACCGTCCCTCGCTCGGTTTGGGCTTCCTTAAGCTCATCAACCTATGTACGAGGTGACATCCACCAGCCACGCCTGCACCGTCTCTCCCTGAAAACATGTGCTGGAGCTCGGCATCGACCCCGAGCAAGGCGGGTGCCTTCTCCAAGGCACCGCGACCTTGATGCTCGGTGGCGACCCTCTGCTACGCCCGCAATTATCTTTCTCACCGGTATGGGGGCTCGGCAACCGTCCCTCGCACGGTTTGGGCTTCTCCAACCTCATCAACCTGTGTACGAGGCGACATCCGCTAGCCACACCCGCACCGTCTCTTCCTGAGAACATGTGCTGGAGCTCGGCGTCGACCTCGAGCAAGGCGGGTGCCTTCTCCAAGGCACCGCGACCTTGACGCTCGGAGACGACCCTCTGCTACGCTCGCAATTGTCTTTCTCACCGGTATGGGGGCTCGGCAACCGTCCCTCGCTCGGTTTGGGCTTCGTCAAGCTCATCAACCTAGGTACGAGGCGACATCCGCCAGCCACGCCCGCACCATCTTTCCCTGAGAACATATTCTGGAGCTCGGCGTTGACCCCGAGCAAGGCGGGTGCCTTCTCCAAGGCACCACGACCTTGACGCTCGGAGGCGACCCTCTGCTACGCCCGCAATTGTCTCTCACCAGTATGGGGGCTCGGCAACCGTCCCTCGCTCGGTTTGGACTTTGTCAAGCTCATCAACCTAGGTACGAGGCGACATCCGTCAGCCACGCCCGCACCGTCTCTCCCTGAAAACATGTGCTGGAGCTCGGTATCGACCCCGAGCAAGGTGGGTGCCTTCTCCAAGGCACCGCGACCTTGACGCTCGGAGGCGACCCTCTGCTATGCCCGCAATTGTCTTTCTCACTGGTATGGGGGCTCGGCAACCATCCCTCGCTCAGTTTGGGCTTCGTCAAGCTCATCAACCTAGGTACGAGGCGACATCCGCCAGCCACGCCCGCACCGTCTCTCCCTGATAACATGTGCGGTGTCGACCCCGAGCAAGGCGGGTGCCTTCTTCAAGGCACCGCGACCTTGACGCTCGGTGGCGACCTTGACACCCTTACAACTGGTTCTCTTATAAACTTGCGGGCTCGACAAACCGAAGTAAGGCTGCGGCTTTCTTCAAAGCCGCTCGACCACCACGCTCGGTTACGACCCACAACTATGTGTTGACAAAATTTTAGTAAGGTTTAGAGCGTCCGCCTTCGGCAGATGCCCCGAGCCTCGAGTCGAATTATTGACCACCCTCTCACCCACGAACAACTCGGGATTTACGGCTTTTACAAGCCTAAACCCCGAACTGTTCGAGGATGGCAGAGGGGCCATCGACCCGCTGCTCTCTCCGTCCCGGAACAAACGCTCCGAACCTTCGAGCTATTCAGCTGACCCTTCTCTCGCCCCTGAACAACTCGGGGTTTACGACTCTTACGAGCCCAAAACCCCGAATTGTTCGAGGACAGTAGAAGGGCCACCACGCTTCGGCTCCCTCCGTACCCCCGAACCGATCGGTCAGCCCAACGCTCACCAACGAACAACCCGGGGTCTCGCGGCTCTAACAGCCTGAACCCCGAATAGTCCGAGGATAATCGGTGTGCCTCCGATCCGGAGCACTCGAAAATATTTTATTCTCTGGGCACCCGCCTTCCGCAGGCACCCTAATCCAACATCTCACTGCCTGATAACCAACAAGGGGAGGGGGGATTATATAGCCCCCTGAGGCCCTCATTTATTACATCTGGGAATGCGAAACAACGGAAGGCGAAACGTCGCCATAAATGCTCATGGGAATGCAAAACATCGCCATTAATGACGCAGTCGCGTCAGTGGCGACCCTTCGTAGCAGTCACACCGTCGACCCTCGGCAGCCATGGCAATAAAGGTTCGGAAAACAAATGACTATTATTATTACTCATTGCTTACAACTCAATGAATGTCGGTACAAATACAAAGAACAACTCACAAACTCACTCACACTCGGCCTGAAATTCAAACTCGGTGCCTCCTTCAATGATCTCCCCATGCTCGGTCGGACCGGCCTGGGAAGACACTCCCGCCACCGAGCTTCCTGCATCTTCGGGCTGCGCCTCATCCAATAGAAATGTCGGAGACCGTCCCGGAGTCGAGTTGCTGGCCCCTTCCACAAGACCCGGGCATAACACCAGCTTCAGCCTGCAAACCTCCAGCTCTTTCTCGACCACGGCCTCACAAAGGAAAGACTCCGATGCCGACCGCCCGCTCAAATCATCCGACAGGGACCAGTCCGTCTCTATTACCCACCAGTCCCGATCGGCTATGGCCTTCTTGAGACGCACCACCTCCAGACCAAGCTCTCTAGATCTGTTCAGAAAATAATTCTTAGCAGCCGCTCGGTCCCGAGCCTATTTTCGTTGGCTAGCCAACACTGCCTCCCAAGCCTCCTTCCCCGCTCGGGTCAGAGGAGTATCGGCAGAAATTGGGTCGGCAATTCGGGTCCCGTGCATCTACCAAAAGATGAAAGCAAATATCACAAAAAACACAAGCCTAGGAGGATCGGCCCAAAAAAATAAATTTCATTTACTTCAAAAAGTTTGATACACAAACCGCGGTGGCCAATCCGCTTAAGGCAATTACATCAAAAAAAAAAAAAAAAAAAGCTAGTCTGTTCTTGGGGGGGGGGGGGGGGAATGGCACCTCTTCGTTGCCCTCGACTCCCCCTGCCTCATCACCACCAGGGGTCGGCGGTAGGTTAGCCCGCCATCCATAGAAGAGGTTGTCCACGTTCTGCTCGGGGTATATCTGCTTAAAGTGGCACTTGGCCTGTTCGTACGCCTCGTCCTGCGCCACCATGATGGTCTCCCCCAAGACCGAATCCATCTCCTGTAGTGCCTTCTTCCCCTTCTCCGCCTCGGTCGCGAACTTCGCCTCAAGGTCCTCCCGGTCCTGCTTGTGGATTTTGCAGAGCGACTCTATCTGGGCCTCATGGACGGCCACCATGGCCCGGGCTTCCTTCAGATCATTCGTGGCCTTGTTCGGGTCACGGAGGTACTTCTCCGCATTCCGCCTCTCGATGTATATCTCCTTCTCCAAGCACTTGTGGAAGTGCTGACCATGGAGCATCGCCTGTCCGAAGAGAGAAAGATCAGAAAAAACTCCAAGTCAATGAGTGAGGTAGAGCCAAGCCAACTTACCAAGATGGTTGCCTGCGACCACTGCATGTAGGCCTGGTCAGCCGTCTGCGCCGCCAGGGCCATCCGATCGCGCTCAGTGGCGACCTTCGAGACGAACTCGACCGCCACGGGCCCATAAAGCAGAGAATCCCCCCGTACAATCGACCAATCAGGGGCAAACAGTAGCATACCATGCTTGCTCACCATCTCCGCGGCGGACGACCGAAGAGGGGGGAGCCCTTTTTCCGGGGCATCCACGGTTTTACCCGAACCACCCGCAGCGTCCCGAGCCGCCCTCGACTAATGGGAGGACTGGGAATGGTGCCTCTTAGCCCTCTTCTCCGGGGAAGGCTCCTCGGCCACCGGGGCCGGCACCTGGGAGGACGCCCCAGTCTGCGCAGTCAGCTTCTGCTTCTCAGCCGCTATCCTCTCCTACTCGCCCTTCTTCCTCTTCTCTACCCTCGCCTTCTCGGCGACAGCGAGCAAAAGCTTCTTTGCGTACGCCTGTTGAGTAGTCATCCCTACAAAAACACAGAAGAAAAGCTAACGTTAACACGAAGGCAGGAAAATGAACATATTCGGAAAGCGACATACTAGGGTCGGCAGGACTCAGTCCGGCCCGGGCGAGGTGTATCACGGTCACTCGAGGCCACGCAATACTGTGCCCCCTGACTATCTTCTCCACCCTCTTCCACTCCTTGGTGGTCAAGTCGCTCTTCCTCGGAGGCTTGTGCTTCGGCTTGACGAAGTTCCACCTGGTCGGAATTCCCCAAGACCCCTCAGTCCGAACTACAAAATACTTTTCTTTCCACCCCCTTTATAGAGTCCGGATGACCGTGCATAACCTTCTTATGTGGCCTCGGTGAAAAGTAAAAAATCCCTTCCTGATCTCCGAGCGAACCAATCCCAAGAATAGCTCGGAAATACGTCAGCCTCGGCTTCACTCCCTTCTCTTGACACTTCGGTATGAAACAGACTAAATGTTTCCAAGAGTTCGAACCGTACTGTATGGGAGACAGCTCCGCCCAGTTCAGAACCCTCTTCACGAAAGGATGCAGAGGCAGCCTCAGCCCTGAGAGGAAGGCGTCCTCGGGAAACATACAGTACCCCGGTGCCAGAGCCGTGGTGGGCCGAATACCGGGGCTCGGAAGGAAGATCTCGAACTCCCGCGGAATATAGTAGGCGGCCCTGATGATGTTAAGGTATTTCACCTTCAAGATGCTTGGGATGCCATCAGCACAGATCTTCACCCGAGTGTCTTCGCCCGGCACTGGAGGGATCGGTTCGATGTCCTTAATATCGTCAGGATATATCCAAATCGACCCTGGGTTCTTAAAGGAGACCGGGGGAAACTCGAAACCCGGTCTCGGTGCGTACTCATCTGGCGAGGAAGGACTGTGTGGTATGGTCAGGACTTTTTTCTTCCGACGAGGACGAGCCTTCTGCTCGGGTGACTGCGTCGATAAAGAGGGAAGGTGTGGAAGATCTCCTCCGACCCCGGTCGGCCTTCCAGCCGTTCCCCGGCTAGCGTCTCCTCGGACAGCCTCCCGTTTGTCGACCTCATCCTCCTCGTCTTCCTCGTCACCCTCGGCACCCTGATCATCTTCATCTTCCTCCTCGCCATCGGTGCCTTCCACCTCCTCTTCCTCATCGTCCTCCTCCTGATCCTGTTCCTCCTCGTCCTCTTCACCCCCCTCGTCCTCTATTGCCTCGTCACCCTCATCCATAGGCTCCTTTCCCGGCCTTCTGGACCTCAATGGAGAGACAATGTAGACTACGTCATCACCATCGTCCGACTCAGGATCGGTCAGAACTTCTTCCTTCACCTTATACTTACTCAAGGACGAGGACGTTTCCTGCTCGGATTCCTCCGCGGTACGGCCTGATGAGCTAGCCTCGGACCCGGACTGAGTTCGTGACATTACTAAAAAAGAAAGTACTAACCTGGAGCGTAGGAAGTTACAGTAATCGGAAAATCTCGCCGACGGCAAGTAAGATTCCCGGTCTTGTTAAAAATTGGAAAGTGAGTAAGAAAGTGAAGATGAAGAAATGGGGGAGGGGGATGGGGTTTTAAAGAGGAAAAGCGACTCCTCGATTTCCGCAAAAAGATCTGGCCGTTGGATCTTAACTATTACGATCCAACGACCACCAAGATCAGGAAACACTTTGATCTTTGTGCCCATGACGTCAGCAACAGGCATAAAATTACCCCACTACCCCTCCACCTTTTCTCTCCTAATAGGCTTTCTCGACAAGTCCGGAGATTCGACGCTCGGATATAAGCCCGAGCCAATAATTCCCCTTCAATTTCACAGAAGGGTCGACGCTCGGAGAGAAGCGCGAGCCAATAACTTCCCTTCTATTTCACAGAAGGATCGACGCTCGGATAGAAGTGCGAACCAATAATTCCCCTTCTATTTTCACAGAAGGGTCGACGCTCAGATAGAAACGCGAGCCAATAATTTTCCTTCTATTTCACAGAATGGTCGACGCTCGGATAGAAGCGCGAGCCAATAATTCCCCTTCTATTTTCACAGAAGGGTCGACGCTCGGATAGAAGCGCGAGCCAATAATTCCCCTTCTATTTCACAGAAGGGTCGACGCTCGGATAAAAGTGCGAGCCAATAATTCTCCTTCTATTTCACAGAAGGATCGACGCTCGGATAGAAGCGCGAGCCAATAATTCTCCTTCTATTTTCACAGAAGGGTCGACGCTCGGATAGAAGCGCGAGCCAATAATTTCCCTTCTATTTTCACAGAAGGGTCTATGCTCGGATAGAAGCGCGAGCCAATAATTCCCTTTCTATTTTCACAAAAGGGTCGGAGCTCGGATAGCAGCGCGAGCCCCAACTGCCCTCCTTTGATGTAGAGGGGCTCGGAGCTCGGATAGCATCTCGAGCCCCAACTACCCTCCTTTGATTCAGAGGGGCCTGGAGCTCGGATAGCACCGCGAGCCCCAACCACCCCCCTTTGATTCAGAGGAGCTCGGAGCTCGGATAGCACCGTGAGCCCCCAGCTAGCCCCCTTTAATTTTGAGGGGACTCGGAGATCGGATAGCACCGCGAGCCCCAAACTACCTTCCTTTGACTCAGAGGGGCTCAGAGCTCGGATAGCACCGCGAGCCCCATGAGCCCACCTCTGGTCACGAATGACTCATCTGCTGACCCTTCGTGCTCGACAGAACCGAACCCCAGTAGAAGTCCTCGCCTCCTCCTCGCTCTTCCAACTAGCGAGGAGATCGTCCACCGACCCTAGGAGCTCGTCTGCCGACCTCCAAGCACTCGGTAAGCCGACCTCCCACAAAATTGACCTCAACATCCCCTCGCTCTTCCAACTAGCGAGGGAATCGTCCACCAACCCCAGGAGCTCATCTGCCGACCCCCAAGCACTCGGTAAGCCGACCTCCCACACAAACGACCTCAACGTCCCCTCGCTCTTCCAACTAGCGAGGGGATCGTCCACCGACCCTAGGAGCTCGTCTACCGACCCCCAAGCACTCGGTAAGCCGACCTCCCACAAAAATTGACCTCAACGTCCCCTCGCTCTTCCAACTAGTGAGGGGATCGTCCACCGACCCTTGGAGCTCATCCACCGACCCCTAATGCTCGACAAATCAAGCCCCAACAGGAGGCCTCGACGTCCCCTCGCTCTTCCAACCTGCGAGGTGGTCGTCTGCCGACCCCCAAGCCTCGTTGAGCGTCGCTCTGGCTCTCCTACTCCTCTACACAGCCTCCCGTGCAAACTCCAATGAGGGATCCATTCCTCCTACCCCCTGGCCTCTTTGGAAGATAGCATATCCTACTTTCTCACCCCAACATCCACCCTGCTCTTCCTACGGAGGCGAAGAATCACTCCTACAGGGCTAGTTCACCCAGCCCTACAGGAGTGTGGGGCTTGTGATATGGGTTAGGAATGATGTGGCCCATCCTGGGCCACAGAATCCCCTCAGAACATGCGCACCTCTTGATTTTCCAGATCTGCCATGTCAGCATCGGAAAACCGCCCGGACCCCTGCCACGTCAGCCCGGAAACTGCCCGGGCATCTGCCACGTCAGCCCTAAACCGCCCGGGTTTCCACCGCTTCAGCCACACGGGCAACTGGGTCCAAACCCGGCCCCAAATGGGTCCAGACCCGATTGACATCTTCTATAAATACCAGACCCCAACTCCTTCTCCAGGTAATCAACTTTTGCCCACTCAAACCCTAGTTACTGTTACTCTCCCTTAGTGACTGACTAGATCGTCGGAGGGTCTGCCACCGGGACCAACCTCGGTGTTCCGAGACCGTCTGCAGGTACACGAGACCCTCGGATCCGAGCCCCAAAGATCCAAGCTGAGCACCAGCCTCCACCTCAATACCGCCTACCCCGATACCGTTCGTCCAGCCGAGGACCGTCTGCATAGGTGTCTCCTCCTTCAATACAAATCGAGTAAGAACTCACGCCTAGTGCATCCACACGTTCCACAAAAACAAACTGCATCACTTGCTTTTTTATCCAACCTTTATGGTATATCTACAAATTAGCATGGGGTGTCCATAGTAAACCAAGGTCTGTCATCCCCTGGTGGAGAACCTGGAGCGCGAGAAGGGTGAAACGCACTTCTTGCTCTGCTTGGGACTTATCCATGACAGCTCTCATTTAGATTATTTGGAAATAAAGGAATTACTATATTTTCTCTAAGCAATCGCGATCTCCAGATCTTTTGATTGAGGATTTAGTTTATTTCGTTAATCTATGGGTAGGGATGGCATACGGGTCGGGTCGACCTGCGACCCGCTCACGACCTGCTCCACTTAACTCGACTCAGCTTAACTCGGTTCGGGTTCGGGTTCGGGTTCGGGTTCGGGTCAACCCGAGTCGAAAAAATCCCACCGCTCGACCCGGCCCACCAAGCTGCCCAAACCCGACCCGTGAAACCGCGGGTTGTGCCTCGTTTGATTAGAACGGGTTGAACGGTCGACCCATGACGCTGCAGCTGTTGTTGATGGTTTTCTTTTTTCTTTTTTTTCTTTTTTTTCTTTTTTTGAGTGATTTTTGTCTATATAAAGATCCCATAAATTCACTCCAATTTTTCACACCTCTGTCTATTAACTCTCTTACTCTCTCTACTACTACTCAATTCAATCAAGTTCAATCAACAAAGAAGCAAGGAACAAAAAGCGAACAATTTTGATCGTATCAAATTCGTGTCGACTCAACACTCTTAACTACGTCTACTACCAACTTTCTCAACAAAGAAGCTCTTTCTCTCTTTCTACGACTACATGCCTACGTCTACTCAACGCTTTCAACTATGTCTACTTTTACAACTTCTCTACTATTATTTTCTTCCTCAACTCTATATACGATTATTCGTGAAGTACGGTATCAAAATTTCTCAACTCTCTCAACCTTTTATTTTTGTTGTAGCTCTATATTTTTTTATCATAATTGTTTGTTGGTTTTTCTCTACTCTCTCTCTCTCTCTCTCTCAACCCTCCTTTTTTTTAGATTTTTTTTTCACATATACCTCCTAAATCATTTTTTTGTTGCATCGCATATACTACTAAAATACTAGAGATCATTTTTTTTTACATACAAGACTACTACAAACCATTTATCATGTCTAGATCACGAGGTAGCAGTCGTAACCAAACTGAACAAGATTCCACTAGTTCTTCTTGTCGACCTCCAACAATCCCACGATTAGAGCCCGAACATAATCCTATGCATAACATAGGTTCTCACGATGTTCCTCAACACGAAATGCATACTAGTGTCACACAAACATATGAAACTGAATCTGCACAACACACTTCTAGTAGAAAAATTAGAGAAAAAATTAGTAATTGACACAAATTTTATAACTTTATCCTCCGCTAGGAGATCCTAGTGTAAGACATAAGATTTATAAAACTTGTAGCAAGAGTTACAGATGGAAGAAGGGTGAGAAAACGAGTACAATTAAATGAAACATTTTAAATGTACACCTCGCACTAGTACACCAACAAACACAATAAAAAATCAACCATAGGACTGGATAAATAGATAGCCACCCCTATGATCCCGAAATTGTTAGTTGAAAATGGCCAAACCTATGATCCCGAAATTGTTAGTCGGAAAATGGTCAAACTAGTTATTAAGGATGAGTTTCCTTTTTCCTATTACTTGAGTAGGAACATAGAGACATTTAACCAAAATGTACTAAATCCATATTTTGAAAGGATTTCTAGAAACACATTCATGACCAATTATTTTAAACTTTACAACGAAATGAGAAACGCTTTAATTGCACTTTTATAATCTTTGACTTGTAGAGTATCGTTAACTTCTGATTGTTAGAAAGATTGTAACAATATTCCGATGATAGGCATAACTTGTCACTGGATAGATAGTGATTGGATGATTCAAAAGAGAATCATATCACTTGCCATTTTGTTGTATCCCAATAGTGGTATGGTTATCACAAGACATATTTTAGAAGTTTGTGATTTATTTCAAATTCGTGATAAAATTTTTAGTATTAGTTTTGAGAATGCATCTAACAATAATGCTTCGATTAATACATTGAGAACACAATTAGCTCCTCCATGTAGAGAATTTTTTATGTTAGATGTGCATGTCATATTTTAAATTTATGTGTACAAGATGCATTGAAAGTAGCCGATCCATATGAAAATACAATTAGAAATTGTGTACATTTTATTGATTTGAGTTGTACTATGCTTCAAAGAATTTAAAGAATGGTGAAAAGTTAGGAGAATACATTTTAGAAAATTTCCTAGATATATTAAACACCGATGAAACAATTTTTTTGATTTACTAAATATTGTTACTCAATACAAAGATATTATAAACAATTTTTGTATTGCAAAAAATATGGAAATTTTTTAAATGACTCCCCTATCATAGTATTTTGCCGAATCTTTGTTAAAATTTTTGGAACCTTTTAAAACCGCAACTGTGAAGTTCTCTAAATCTTATTATTATACTTCTAGTAGTATTTTTATTTCAATTATTATTATGATGCAAACTTTTCAAGACATGAATTCAGACCAATACATTGGCCATATTGTTATTCCCACTTATACTAAAATTTTGAAGTATTTTAATCTTCCTCCCATATTGTATTGTATTGCTAATGTTATGGATCCTCGTACTAAATTAGCGGGTACGAGGAGTGTGATTAAAATATTTTTTATTTTACTTGGAAATGAATCTGAATATGATTGTAATAAATTTTTAGCTAGCTTTGAATCGACATTGAATAATTTGTATGATTATTATGATAGAAATTTTGCATTTAGTAGTACAACTAGTATAGTTACTTCTTCTTTTTCTTCTACTTCTAGAGGTAAGGGTAAGAGTACATTAGAAAATGCCACTGCTAATTTACTTGCTCGTATTCAATCAAAAAAATCTAGAACTAATGCACCTAATGAATTTAATTGGTATAATCAACAATATAGTGAGAGTTCTAGTACTAAGACTGAATTGCTACAATGGAAACAACATAAAAATCTTTTTCCTATTGTTTCAGATATGGCTAGAGATCTACTAACTCCTCATGTCTCTACAGTTGCTTCAGAAAGTATTTTTTCTACAAGTGACAAGGTACTACTGATTACAGGAATTTCTTAAAGTCAGATTCGTTGGAGAAGTTCGTCTGCACAAAAGATTGGATGAGGCTGAAGACAAGACACAAGGAACATCGATCGACACCTCAACGAGTGGAAGAAACTCGCCTGAAGATCAACAAAAAGAGTAGAGAATTTAAGGCGATGAGATCCTATGTTTAGGTTAAGTAGATGTGCATGATAGTAGTCCAATGCTCTCTCTTCAATCTAACTATAGACTATCACAAACTCTAGATTATCTCTTCAAACATGTAATTAAAAAAATTTGTATACTTTTTTTGGGATTTTATTACATGTATTTATAATTTTGTATGTAAAAAAGTTGTACAAATTTCATAGAAGTCGAAATGAATAATATATACAATTTTGTTCCACTCTGATATTTGGTGTACATTTTTTTTAAAATGGAGTTAAAAAAAATCATGAGATACCCAGGCCAACCCGCGACCCGGCCTGGCCCGATTCGGATTCAACCCGTCCGGGTTTGCAGGTCGACCGGGTCGAGTTTTCCTCTTCCCAACCTAGCCTGGCCCGGTTAGTGGCCCAACCCAACCCGAGCCCGCCCAAAACCTAGGCCAACCCGGGCGGTTTGGGTTTGGCCCAGCCCGATCGACCCAAATGCCAGCCCTATCTTTGGGCCAACATTATCCCCTTTCCTAAGCGTTCTCTATTAAATTTAGCTACTTTTAATAATGTGCTTGTTTCGTTTATTCAGCAATGTATGCTCTAATTTTCCTTATTTTCTGCCTTTTATTTTTTCAAATTCTTCTTTGTAGTTGCAGTGCTCATCGCTGGCCCTCTCCATCTAGCCTTTTTGGTGGAGCACACTTTCCCTTACTGCTGTTAATTCTTGCTATCGCTCTATTGTGCTGTTTTGAGGTGGAATTTTGTCTTTACTTTTGCGCCTGTAATTTTCTCTATTGTTCTAGGTTGTGGTGATGTGTTTCTCTTTCTCAGTAGATGGTCTGTATTTTGTGGTTGTACTGATGTTTTTTTTTTATGTGGTGCTTATCTATATCGTGGAGTATGTTGGCTGTTACAATATTCAGGTTTGCTCTGCTCCATGTGTTCGCTGTTTTTGGCTGCACTCTTTTGGTTGGCTGCCTTTTTTAGAGGGGTTTTTGGTTGCTCCCTGTGTTTTTTCCTACATGGCTCGGGACTTCATGTGTTTCAGTCTAGGATATTGTGACTGGTTGTGTTTTAGTCATGCAAGAGTGTTTTGCTCGAGAGTTTATGGCTTCCTTTCGCTCTTGCTGCTATGTGATGTTACCTTTCAGGGAGATGGCTGTGTCTCGTTTTCTTGATATTGTTTTGGTGTTGTTTTTTTTTCATGTTTCTTTCATGTTTTTATACATCTCTACCGGTCTCTTATGTTGTTATGGTTTTGTTTGGGCTTCGGGATGTTATATGTGCTGCATCGACCATCTCCTATTTTGTATTTCTATTCTTTGTGGTACTATATGTTTTCTCCTTTTTTTGATATATATTTATATGCGGCTGGGACTCTTCGTAGTCTTATCCTTTTCATATAAAAAAAGAGATCTCTATATATATACTCAAGAAGAGGGAAAAAAAACTATGATAATAAGATGAAAGCTATAAGACTCTTTCTATATGAATCACATCTCTAAATGGTGTTAGAATTTAAATATACAACCCTCAACCCTTACCACAACTTCAGAGTTTTGATCTGTTGGTAAGGTCATTCACATGGTGGCAGAGCAACCATATTCGAATCTCACCGATTAAACAATATTAAAATGAGGATTTTAAGAAAGTAAACATTGTGTACAGTCCAGGTCTCGACCCCCAAATAAGACCCTCAACCTACAGGGTCATGTAAGTTTTTAAATATAAAACCCTCAACCCTTACCATACTTCAGAGTTTTGGTTTACTAGCAATATGCACGTGCCATGCACGCCCTAACAAATTTAAATTTTTTAAGTAAATACTACGACGTAGTCTGACCTCATACCTGAGACATCCCTTTATCTATCACAAACTCTTACCATACTTCTTACAAATTACCCCTGGTGGAACCAAATTTTATTTTATATAAATATCACTTTCATAAATAATTATGTCGTAAATAAATTTGAAGTTTGAGGGCATTATAGTAACTGGCCAATTAATTAGAAATATATGGTTAATATCACTCTCGCTTGAAAAGGTGTGGTTGAGATTCGATCAATCAAGTTGGTTTATCACAATTTTTCTATAAATGATACAACCCAAACTCTCCCATTATTATTACTAGTAATCAGCACCTGTGATGCCGTTCTAATTAATTTTTTATATAGTAAATAATAAGACTTAATGTGTAATCGTCACATACTCTTTTCAAATTACCCCTAGTAGCATAAACTTTTATTTTATATGAGTGTCACTTTTATAAATAATTATGTCATAAATAAATTTAAACTTTGAGGGTATTATGGTAACTAACAATAGCTGAGTAAATTAATGGTTAATTATAACTTCCACTCAAAAATGAATGGTTGAGATTAGATGGTTGAATGTCTACAAATGACAACATCAAATCTCCCATTATAATATTAGATGATGATGATTATTATTATTATTATTATTATTAAGGTGTGGTTAAGATTAGATCAATCAAGTTGGTTTGTCTACAATTCGTTTATGAATGACACAACCCCAACTCTCTCATTATAGTATTACTAGTATAATGTACATGCGATGCACGCCTACTAAAAGTATAGTTATCAAATTAAATGAATATATCGAATAAGAAAGAAATAGTTTATATTTGAATGTTTTTATTTGGGTGACACGTGCAGTGCACATGTATATTGTTGGATTTAGTTTGAACGTGTATTACACGGGTTTATTTGATTACAAAGTTATGGGTTGTTTTGTTACAAACCACAACTCTCCCATTACAATAGTAAAGATAAAGATTACTTGTCACGCCCCGCTTTCCAAAAATACGGAATACGAGCACGTGACAAAGCCCAGTGAATGGTTTTCATCATTCATGAGCTGTAGGATCGACTCAGCATCATAACAAGAATATAACGAAATGTACACAACCACGCATGCATGAATAATTTATTAAGCAACAGAAACAATTGAAACAAATAATAATATTCCAAATAGTTTTCAACTCTAGATCAAAAGATAAATACTCGGGAACATAAGCCCGTTACAAGTTTTTAAGTAGCAAGAAATAAATAACTTAAGAAAACAAAATATCTAAGCAAGTCCTTGTTCCAAGCGAAGCCTAAAATGTCTGCTCACCAATTCCAGCAGGTAACACGTCTCCAAAGTCTGTATATATATATATATATATATATATATATATATATATATATATATATATATATATATATATATATAGACAAATCTTCGGTTGCACACTACTTTGGTGAGCACTCCGTGAGCACTCACAAACTAGAGATCCTATGAAAAATCCGAACCGCTCATATTGTTCTATATGCCTTAGATAGCCTAACAATAAAAAATCAAGTAATTTGAAGTTCATTTACCCATGATTTACATCATCACAAAATTATATGGCTGAAAATTCTAACAGCATGATGGATGGGCAAATGAACTTCAAATTACTTGATTTTTTATTGTTAGGCTATCTAAGGCATATAGAACAATATGAGCGGTTCAGATTTTTCATAGGGTCTCTAGTTCGGGAGTGCTCACGGAGTGCTCACCAAAAGTAGTGTGCAACCGAAGGGGACTCTATATATATATATATATATATATATATATATATATATATATATATATATAAAGGAGAAAATAGAGAAAATAAGAGAAACGCCCTTAGTGCAAATTAGGGCTGCAAATAGTAAAATAAGTACAAAAAATATGGAACAAGATTTGGAATCAAGAATGTAATAGGAATGCAACAAGTAGTGGGGATTCAAGAACTAGTTAGTGAGAAAGACAACTCAAGTGACAAGATTGGATAATAAATACTAGTAGTAGAACAAGTGGCTAGTGAACATATAATGGTATCAAGCATCAAGTAACAAGTATCAAGTACCAGTGTCAAGTAACAAGTCTCAAGTCTAGTGTCAAGTTGTCAAGTACAAGTATCAAGTCTCATGTATCATGTAATCAAGTAGGATATCAAGTGTGTACAAGTAACAAGTTAATCTTAAGTCTAATGTTTAATTCTATCTAGGTAGCACTTCATGCATCCATACTTTTACTACATGGTTACTACATACAATCAGTTACGTTTAGGCCTAGTGGTGGAGTTTATAGGGTGGTGTACTCAGGTATCAAGTATCAAACAAGCCATGCTCATGAATCGGGTAATCATATAACTAGTTCATGTGTCAAGTCATAACAAGACAAGTCATGAATCATATATATACTAGTTCATGAATTAAATAATATACTAGTTCATGAATCTATTAATAATATACTAGTTCATGAGGCATGTATCAAGTGGGAAACACGGGCCCCCTTCCGAGTACACTTACCTATATTGTCCACTACTATGGTCTTTCCCTTAAATCCCGGCTTATTATTTATTATTATCATCAAGAAAGCATGAAAGTGTGCGAAACAAGTCAAGTAAACATAATCATGAAAATGGAACAAGTTTAAGATAATTATAAAGCATATTCGAGGGTCAACACGAGTCAAAATATCAAGAACAACAAAAATCTCAAATCTGGACAGCACGACGTTGCTGTACCAAAAATGTGATTCCCGTTGCTACAAGATAGTAAATGTTGATCCGTCAAAAGGTCTAGAAACTATACTCCTGCCCGGTTCCAACGCATATAATTAAGGTACATAAAAGTTGTGGTAACATGTGTCAAAACAGAAAACTATACAGCATTTGTGTTTAGCCAGAATTGGTAAAACTGAGTTTGTACATATGAAACAGGGTTGAAACATCATTTATTAATTCTGAGAAAATTAGGGAATATTCTATAGGGTGTCCAGTAATAGCATTAAAAATTTCAAGTCAATTACTTATTGGTAACATAGTTAAAATAATTGCAAACTAAAGAGGTGCAGCAGTTTTTGTGAATCTGCGACTACCGACACAGCAGCAGTAAAACTGCAATATCTCCTAGACTGTAACTCATAATTTGTAAATTCTAGGTTTTATTGACAACTAGACATTTAGGGCTACATTTCATGTTCAGGACTCAAGTTCATGTTTTGATTTTATAGGGATCGAAACTGCAAGTAAAGACAAGAACAGCAGCAAGTATGAATTTCTTATATATACAAGTTGCATGATAATTGGCTATTATGATTCTAGATTAGTGTGTGATATAAATACGGATGCATTGGGAATCAAATCAGCAAGTCTCTTGTATTTCTCAACTCTAAAGAATGTAAGATCAACACAACACATCATACCTCACACGTCTGCAAGTCAATGGGTTCATGTTCAAGTAATTAGGAGATAAATGGGGTCCAACTAATTTGTAAATATATCAACAAAGGGTTGTGACTCTTAAGATTATGGAATCGATGAGGAATAATATTAGATCAACAACGATAAGATAAGGAGGAGTCACAACTACTATCTATTTGCAGTATTTTCAAATTAAACGCTTGTACTAGAACAAAAATTTGTACAAGAAGAATACTTGCCTTAGGGGAGTAGTCGACGAATCCGACGGATAGCACGATCGGCACAGATCTTGATGGGATGATCAAGATCAAGGCGATCAACGACTGAGAAGTGATCCAATGGTAAAGATCAATCAGATCAAGATCTGATCTTGAGCTCGGATCTTGATGAGATCCAACGGTTAAGATCAAACCAGTTCCTTTCTTCTTCCCTCCTTCACAATAACAGAGAGGGAAAGAGGGGGGACCTCGACGGTGGCCGGCTGACGGCGTAGGAGGCAGCGACGTCGAGAGAAACTCGATGCAGGGAGGCAACGGCAGTGATGGGGCAGTGCGGTGGAGTTTGGTGGCAGCGTCGAGGCGCTCTGCTTTGGGTTCGAAAACAGGGAAGCGAAGAATGGCCGGAGTTCGGGGATGTTGGTAGTGAGAGTGGAGGTCGAGGGTTAGGAGGTGATGGGTTAAGGCGATGGTGCAGTAGGGTAGAGGATGGGAAGACGGCGATGATGGCACAGGCGATGGGTTTGCAGAGTTTCAGCAATGGCAGATAGGGACAGTGCCGAGGTTGATGGTGAGTGACGGCGAGGATGCACAGGGGAAGGGGATGACGACTGATGAAGGGGAATGAGGCGGTGAGGTGATGGGGATCGGCTCCAAAATGGGTTTCGATTGGAAGCGGAGAAAGGAGACGGGAGAAGGAGGTAGGCGGCTGTGGGAAAAATAGGGTTACACAGCAATTAGGGGTTAGGGTTAGGGTTAAATAGGAGGGGTTTTGGGTTATTGGGTATTTGGATAGCGGGTTTGAGGGGGATCCAACAACAAATTGATCCAAAAGTCATTAAAATTGGGGGAAACGAAATAGATGAGATGAAGCAGTCCACTTCTTCATGAAGAACGACACATAAGAGCAGATACGAACAATGCGATTGAAATAAATATTGGCACAAAATTTGAGTTGAAACAAAAGAATAATTTTATTCGAACTAGAACAAAATACAGATCTCAAATTGATATAAGAATACAAGGAATGTAAATACAGTAAAAAAATACAGATACAGGAAATAGGAGTTACATTACTATTACTATTACTATTACTATTACTATTACTAGTAATCTACATGTGTGATACACGCTCTAATCATTTTTTTATAGAGTAAATAATAAGACGTAATCTGGCCTCGAACAAAAGACCTTCCTTTACTCATACATACATTTTACAAATTACCCCTAGTGACTCAAACTTTTATTTTATATGAGTGACACTTTTGTAAATAATTATATCTTAAATAAATTTAAACTTTAAGGGTATTATGATAACTAACAGCAGTTATCAAAATGAATGGTTAATATAACTTCCACTTACAAAATGAATGGTTGAGATTAGATTGTTGATTGTCTACAAATTACAGGTTGTCTCAAATGACAAACTCAACTCTCCCATTATACTATTAGAGATTATTATTATTATTATTATTATTATTATTATTATTATTATTATTATTATTATTATTATTATTATTATTATTATTATTATTATTATTATAGCCTAGTAATCTGCACGTCCAATGCATTATCTAATAATTTTATTTCTTTATTTTCAAATAAATAATTAAATACTAAGACGTAATCTAGCCTCGAAGTCTCGAACCCCTGGTGGCATCAACTTTTATTTTATATGAGTGACACTTTTGTAAATAATTATTTTGTAAATAAATTTGAAATTTAAGGGTATAATTATAATTAACAACAGTTGAGTAAATAAATGGTTAATATAATTCTGTCTTAAAAATGAATGGTTGCACTAGATGGTTGGTTGTTTAGAAATGACAACCCCAACTCTCCCATTATAATATTAGACTAGTGTACCCTTATACAATATTGTACAAACATATATAATTAAATATAATATGTAGTATAACTCGTGCAATACTGCACATAATTTTTTTTAAAATAAGAAAATGAAAAAAAACTTTTTTTTGAAAAAATCATCTAATAACATCTATATAATAATGAAGATTCAAATTCAATTTGGATGGAGTAAGAGTAGGGAGTTATCTCTTACATTTGCTCTAATTTTTTTATTTTAAAAAGGAAAAATGAGAAAAATCCTGAACAAAAGTGTTTTAGCATAATATATTGTATAGATTCCAAAATTTTAATTATTTTTCAGAATTTCTAATTAAATTTCTGTATTCAATAACAATTTTTGAAATTTTATTTTAATTTCCTAATTTAAAATTATCTTATATGATTTTTATTGATTTATCGAGCTGGCGCGATTTTTGGAGCGATCTGGATCACCCATCGAGCTTGTGCTCGCCCGCTGAGTGAAATAAGGTGACATGATGATGTGGTGACGTGGCACGACTTGAGATGTTGATTACGTGATGGGCTCGCCCTCTGAGTGAATTTGACATGGATGATTGGGTGGCGATGTGGCTCAATTGGGAGCCTCGATTATGCATGTCTTCGCACATTTGAATGATCGAATGGTCAAAAATTAAGCGGATGTGGTGGCTGGGTCTGTGCACTTGTTAAAGTATGTGTGAATTCCTATTTTTGCTTTCTTTTCTCTATTTTAAAATGGAGAAAGGAGAGAAGGGGTAAATTCTCTCTCTTATTAGCATAATATATAGATGTAATTAGATTAGAGATTAGATATATTACTAGGTGTCTCTTGAAGATAGATATGTATTTTGGTTTTAGACTGTAGAAGATAAAACAGAAATTATAGATAAACTTGTCTGTCTAGATATAAGGGGACTCTTCAGTTACGCACTTCAGTTTATGCACTCCTCATGCGCACTGTTCCCTCGACCGTTCGATCTCCATCACAGTCTTGATGGAGATCGTGTGGCCCTTATTTCATCCCGCTCTTTTGTGCTCCCACTTGAGGGTAAAGTGGGCTGTTCCACTGCCCACTTCATCTCTCTTCTCTTCCTCCTCCCGCTCCTCTCCCCAAATCGCACCCAAAACCCTAGCTCCTATTTCGTCCCGCTCTCTTGCGCTCCGACTTCAGGGTTAAGTGGACTTTTGCATTGCCCACTTCAGCTCTCTTATCTTCCTCATCCCGCTCCTCTCCCCAAATCGCACCCAAAACCCTAGCTCCAAATTGAAACCTGGATGCCTCCCGCTTCTCTCCTTCACCCCGCTCCTCTCCTCCTATAATCTCTTACTATTCGAAAGACTGATGCTCCTCTTAATTGAGTCGCTCTCGAAATCCCCCCAAATTGCAAAACCCTAACCCTAGTTCCAAATCCGAAGGTCTGTACTTCCAAATCGAAACCATTAATTCGTTTTGTGTTTCTTCTAATTTCTTACTACTCCACCCCGATGCTCCTCTCAATTAGCCCGCCCTCAAAATCCCCCCCAAATCGCCTCACCCTGGCTGTCTCAGCTCCGAGCTCCCGACGCGCCCCTCTCATTCCTCATTCCTCATTCAATCGCTAGAATTCATTTCACTGATTGCAGGTGTTTTCAACTCAATTCATTATTCTACTATTTGGTTATTTTTTGGCATTTGATAGTTTAGCTTTGGTTTGTAAGTAGATGAACATATTGGCATGTGATAGCATGTAGATGAACATATTCTACATAGTCTAGCTTTTTTTGTTTGCAAGTAGATGAACATAGTCTACATTATCTGACATGTGATAACAGCAGCAAGTAGATGAACATATTGGTTCCTGAAATTTTCCTTTATCTATACTTGGAAGATCGCGAGGAGGGCGACTAAGCATTTCTGATAAATCATATATATTGTCTGTGTCCCATTCTTCCCTAGTAGCCTGTGAATTGTTGTAGTAAAATGTTGTGAAGTACGTTCATTTTAAGTAGTTATAGCTCATAATAACTTCTACACGGCGACTGCCTTTGAAATATCTAGGTTGAGGTATCTTATCATAAGATGATATAGATTGAGGTATGTTATCATGCATTTATTCATTTACTTTCACTATTCAGCATTAATTTGTTCAAACATCACTACATGAGCATGATTATTAATGACTTTGCAGATAATGGTTGAATTGAAGATCAAATATTCAAGTTATTGGTGAACTGTGTGGACACAAATCATCGTAGAGGGAAGTATTTGATACTTTGACATCTATTTATGAATTTGGTCAGAAGCTTTAATGTGTGTGGGTGTAGGCAATGATGACAATCATTTTTTAACAAATGTGTGTGACAGTAAACAGTGATGACAATTACTTAATGAACATTGATACCGATTTAATCTTTGCTCTCTGTTAATTCTGCTCTCTGTTTATATATGAAGAGTTCCCCTATATTTATTCCGAATTCCCCTATATATATATGGTGCTCTTCAGTTGCGCACTTGACACAAGCCCCCCGATTTTGATCTCGTGTGATTCCTTTCTCCCGCTCTCGCTTATGAGTTCGGGGGATAAAAAAGACATTCACTCACTTCATGACATGCTGCTGTGGAGTCCCTTACTTATTTTTGAACAGTTCCCCTAGATGTATATAATAACAGAGAGCAAAGATTTAAACTAGATCAATGGTATTTATGCAGCTAGACTAGTTGGCATGGCATTAACATGCAGCCCTAGTGACTGAAGCTTGATTTTTTGTGTAAATTACTGCATTTTCTGATTTTCCTGCCTGATGCTTGTCACAAAATTGCATTTGATGAACTTGTCATGTTGCTTCCTTAAAACCAGTGTGTTCTGAGCCTATAACATTTCAAATATCTTTCCATGAATTAGTAGGTTTTAATTCATACAAAAACAATGCAAAATTCAAAAGTTAATTCCCTATGTGTTTTTTTTCGAGCAGCGAAATAAGAATAAGAAGAAGAAGAAGAAGACGAAGAAGAAGTAGGAGCAGCAGAGTTGTAGAGAATGCAGCAGCAGAGTATGATTTCCAGTGAGCAGCAGTAGCAGGGGATTCTTCACTTGATTTTTGCTCAATATACTTTGAAAATGTAGAATGGTTCCCTATGGTTGTATTGTATTGTGCACGTAATTGGAAAAACTATATGGTGTGCTGTTTGTTCCCTATGTAGATAAGGACCGTCTTTGTTCTTGTACATGGTGTGCTGTTTGTTCCACTCTTCTTGCTTGAGTACATTTTGAGTCTAAAATATAGCACTACCCTTTGAGAATTTGAGATTTCACAATCTCATCATGGTGATTCGATCTTTGAGTTCCATTTTATACTTTTTAGAGTAAGACGAGAGATCCATGGAAAATGCTACTTTTTGGATGTGAAAGACCAAAATTTCTCTGAAATATATATTAGAAATACAAGGTTGTATCCTATTTTTTTTATGTTTTGGGACTAAATTGGCCCTTACAGTATATGTATCAGTGATATATAATAATTGAAGTGAGCAAAAATTTGTCTTACCTACTTACATGGATTCTTTAGTAGTCTAAGGGAATTTGTCATCTATGCCGTAGTGTTGTTTTATGGCCAGACCGCTTTGTCCTTGTAGTTTTCACCATCACCAGGATTTTCCTCCACTTCTGAGTAAAACAACTCAGGCTGAAACTAGTTGTGAATACTATGGCACATAAGTAGTTCTCTGTACTATTGAGATCGACATAAAATAAGGCAGCAACTGGCAACTTGGCAAGGGTGCAAAAGATCTTTTTCTTTCCTATCACTTAGTCAAGTTCTTACAGAAAATATGTTTTAATTAGCACAACTTTATTCTGAACATACTTTTCACAGTAGATCCATCCTGATTTATTTGGGGGAAAACCAAGAAAAATGTTGAATACGATAACTTCAAAATTGTTGATACATTTTTTGCTTATCCCTGTAATGTGGTGCTTAATTGCTGAACATTTTGGCTGTACTGCAGCTGCTTCCCTTGCAGATGAAATAAACAGTCAAATTGTTGCCAGTACAGTGGAGAATACGAATAGGGAAGAACCGCCACCATTCAGTAGGGCAATACCAGAAATTGAGGCGATCAAGCCATGTAACTAACAAGAAAATTGGAGCTGCATTCAGTGGTGAATTTTACATAATCTCACACAAAGCCGGAGTTAACAAGTACATGCACAAGCACAACACTGCTTATACTCAATTTTTTGACTTTGAGTGCTTCACAAGCCAATCTATTACCACATCAATGTTGGTTGAGTTCTTAGAATCAGAGAAATAAACAAAAGTATAACAATATTGATACGAGAATCAGAGAAATGAACAAAAGCACAATAATCGATAACAAAAGTACAACTTGAAATTCAAAATCAGATAAATGAACAGTCACAATGCTGATGAAATTTTTTTCAAATTCGACTGGCAAAAACTTTGTGGTCGAATTCGACTCCCTAATTGCTGCTACTCAAATGCTGCTGATGCTCCTACTCGGATGTTCATGCTGTTGTTCACATAAAAAAAAAACTGATAAGATACCGTTCCAGTTTCTCAATGTTGTTGCAACCATTACAACCTACTAATCCAGGGAAAGAAATTTGAAGTGTGATAGGCTCAAAATAAACTTGTTTTAAAATGCAGAAAATGCCTAAATTTACACAAAAATTCAAGCATCATGCAAGATAATCAATAGGACTGCATGTTACTGCCATAAATAATCAAAAATTCACACAAAAATTCAAGCTCAGCCAACTATATATATATAGGGGACTCTTCAATTGCGCACTTCAGTTTACGCACTCCTCACGCGCACTATTCCCTCGACCGTTCGATCTCCATCACAGTCTTGATGGAGATCGTGTGGCCCTTATTTTGTCCCTCTCTCTTGCTCCCCCACTTGAGGGTAAAGTGGACTTTTCCACTGCGCACTTCAGCTCTCTTCTCTTCCTCATCCCGCTCCTCTCTCCATCCCGCTCCTCTCCCCAAAAATATTAACAGAGAGCATCACAGCCCAGCAAAAACATTAACTCAGCATTAACCATGTCAACCAGGATGAAATAGCAAATAAGCATAATTCACAGAGAGCATAATTAACAGAGATTGTCATCATTGCCTACACCCACACACACGAAAGCTTCTAACCAAATTCATAAATAGATGCCAAAGTATGAAATACTTCCCTCTTTTCCTGCTTTATGTCCACACAGTTCACTAGTAACTTCAATATGCTGCAAGTCATCAATTCAACCATTACCTACAAAGTCATTCATCATGTTCATGTAGTGATGTTTGAACAAATAAATCCTGCATAGTGTAAGTAAATGAATAAATGCATGATAACATACCTCAATCTATATCATCATTTGTGTCTTCAGAACTTTCTTCTTCTACATTTTTCCTCTAAACAAATGGAAGTAAAGAGTTAGTCAAGAACAAGTCATTTTTTTTGAAAACACAATATTTAAGAGAATTCATTCAAATTCAACCGAAAGTTATAAATTTGACCTATCAATTTTGGTTGGGCAATTTCTTGAATCGTGATCTTCGTTACGAATACCGCAAGCACTGCACTTTCGAGGTTTCTGTCTTTTTTCTCTCTTGTAGGCTTCATTCTTTTCCCATGAGGCCTTCCTTCCGTTGTGCATTGTATTGGCTCCTCCACTTCAACTTGAGAAAATTTGAACTTCCCATCGTATGCTTCTCCACTACATCCGGGTTGCATAAGATGAAATCCAATGATATTTTTGAACATTTGCTCACGCATGAATTCGTAGCCTTCATTAGAAGCTATTCCAATATCAACTTGTTGTTTTGCTAGATTACTCAACTCACAAAAGCGAAAACCAAAATTCTCGCATGTGCCTTCACTTATCAAGCTTCCTCTTATTACATCTCGGGTCCATCTTCTTAAAATATATTGTTTTGGTAGCTCATTATGATCCGAGTACTTGAAATATGCAAAAATATGCTTGCAAGGAATACCCATAACTTCAAACAACTTGCATGAACAACTAGCCATTTGATTACTTTTGGAATAAGTAACCACTATCTCATTCTCTGATTTTCCACACCGCTTCACCAAGTATAATATATTCGGCTCATTCTTCGCATCTAGTAACAAACTGACATTATATATTAAGCTTGAATGAATTTTCTTTTGAAAAGTGTAGAACATTACCAATGTATATATAGACTTGTGCCATTTGTTGCTCCAAAGGCCACTCGGTCTTCAATTTCGGTTTCTTCTCTAGTGTACGGTGATTTTTTTTAAGTTCTTCTTCTCTTTGTCTTCCTAAGACTCTCTCAAAGATTAGAGCAAATTCATGTAGTGAGAACTTTTTTTGAGTATGGAGCTTTAAGAATGAATTCATCTCTTCACTTCGTTGGCTACTCGACATACTGCCCCAAAAATGACTTCTATGATAGACGGGGGACCATTTCTCCCGAATAGTAAATTTATCATTCAACCATTTATTATTTTTCGCCCCATACTCAATAAACAATGATTTCCATCTTTCTTCAAACGCAAAAGAATCATATGAATTATAAATATTATCCTTAAAAGCATCCATAAACTGACTATTTTGATTCAATTGAGGCACCTCTGTTGGTATCTTGTCTAGGATATGCCATATGCAATACCTATGCCGAATTGTAGGAAAAACGATTTTGATTGCAGCACCTATCCCACGATCTTCATCCGTCACCATACCAAATGAAGCATGTTTCATTACTCCTAACCATTTTTCAAATAACCACACAAATGAACAAGCCTTCTCATTCGGAATGAACCCGCAATCTAGGAATATTGATTGCCAATGATAATTTATTCCCACAAATGGGACAAATAGCATCCCATAACGATTCGTACTGTGTTGCATCAAAGGACACAACATCACCAAACTCTTCATAGTTCCTCCTAGCAACCCCATCTACCCAAATACAATGCGTCAATCGGTTAAACTTATTGATCTCGAAATCATTAAAAAAATGGATCTTTTTCTTGTTGCCATTTAAAAAAATCAATCAACATTTGCCCGTCATGACCTTTCACAGCCTCCCTCATGTCTCTCTCATGATTGTAAGCATCCGTGTCGGTGAATCCAACTCTATTTAGACCCCCAGTAGAACTTTCAAAAAACATCATTTTTTTGCATGTAGGAATATTAGCTTGTGTAAGTTGCCCAAGTACTGCTTTATCGGAATTTGACATATTACGGTTTCACGGTAATAAATGCCTTCTACCGGAGAAAGTAAAAACATGGTTTTGTACTTCGTGAAATGAATAAAGAACCCATCAGTTTGATTCTTTGTTTAGTTTCACACGAACCAAAGCATTACAATATGTTCTAGATGTAGTTCCCTTTCTAGATGTACTCTTACTAATTGGCATCCAAGCATATGTCTTTTCGACGATCTTGCCATCCTTTAGTTTATTTGAACCCTTGCGCAATTGAAAACCCCCGCAATTGGCATAATTTGCATAAAAATTTTCGGCTTGTGCTAGGGTATCAAATGTCATACCTACATGTGGTTTTCAGTGATCGTCAACTACCGGAATAAATTCACCTTCTTGTACTCTCAAAAAGGGGTCACCGGAATTAGAGCATCCTTCATCAATCTCCATACCTATTATCAATGTAAAAGAACAAGGTCAATGGACAAAATACATAATAAAGAATGTAACAAATCTTATACTCAAGTGGGAGATTAAATATCTTATCAAGTTATCTTACATTCTTCAAACGTCTTACAACCTTGTTAGAGAAATTTTTGGAAACTAAAATTTACTTCACATAGCACACAACAAACAAGAAATACAGAAATTTAAAAAAAGCTCAAATATTAGGATAAATTAATTTTACCTGATGTTTTGATAATTACTGGTAGCAGTGCCAGTGAGCTTGACACACAGAGACAGTTTTAGAAGATGGGCTGAGTTGGTTTTGATTTCGATCTACGGTTTCGTCAGAGAAGGTGGAGATGGCCTCGGGGGTTGTGGGCATAAGCGAAGTGAGAGGGACGTCGGGGTTGAGGAATTAGTAAGCAATAGTGAGAGGGGGACGTCGGGAGCTCGGAGCTGAGATAGCCAGGGTGAGGCAATTTGGGGGGGATTTTGAGGGCGGCCTAATCGAGAAGAGCGTCGGGGTGGAGTAGTAAGAGATTAGAAGAAACACAAATCGAATTAATGGTTTCGATTTGGAAGTACAAACCTTCGGATTTGGAACTAGGGTTAGGGTTTTGCGATTTGGGGGGATTTCGAGAGCAGCTCAATTAAGAGGAGCGTCGGGCTTTCGAATAGTAAGAGATTAGCGGAGGAGATGAGCGGGGTGAAGGAGAGAAGCGGGAGGCGTCCAGGTTTCGATTTGGAGCTAGGGTATTGGGTGCGATTTGGGGAGAGGAGCGGGATGAGGAAGAGAAGAGAGCTGAAGTGGGCAATGGAAAAGTCCACTTAACCCTTAAGTCAGAGCGCAAGAGAGCGGGACGAAATAGGAGCTAGGGTTTTGGGTGCGATTTGGGAAGAGGAGCGGGATAAGGAAGAGAGGAGAGCTGAAGTAGGCAATGGAAAAGTCCACTTCACCCTCAAGTGAGAGCGCAAGAGAGCGGGATGAAATAAGGGCCACACGATCTCCATCAAGACTGTGATGGAGATCGAACGGTCGAGGGAACAGTGCTCATGAGGAGTGCGTAAACTGAAGTGCGCAACTGAAGAGCCCCCTATATCCCCCTAGATATAAATTTATTAATAATTTTGTTAAATAATAAATAGTACATGTTTTTAAAATTTTGTTAAAATCTGAGATAAGAGGAAGCAATAGTCAAGATAAAAATACGTCTAAATATAAACTTTACTAGATTTGAGCGTTAAGATGAAATGGTGCTTACACAGGGTAATTAAATGGAATGACAAAATGGCGAAGAAATAGTCAGAATTGAAGATAATTGACGATAAACAAAATGGCTGGAGTATTATATTTTATATTTATATCTTATACTAATAAGAGAATGATTCTATCCCCTCTCTCATTTCTCTATTTTGAAATAGAGAAAGAAAAGTAAAGTAGGAATTCATATTTAACTAACACGTATACTACGCATGATTCTTATTAAAAAAAACAAAATAAAAACCATAATCCCTCAAATATAGGCTCTTCCCCTCTCACTTTTTCCAACCTCACAAAATCTCACGGCTTTTCCTAAACCCACCTTCATCCCTACTCCCGCACCCCCCATCAACTTTAGTAATATTTAATTGTATAATATTATAATTTGACAGTGATTCTCTAAACTGTCTGCTTATGTAAGGATGATAATGAATATTTTAGTAATTACAATATAAATGTTATATTTATATCTTATACTAATAGGACAATGATTCTATCCCCTCTCTCATTTCTCTATTTTGAAATAGAGAAAGGAAAGTAAAGTAGGGATTCATATTTAACTAACACGTGTATTACGCATGATTCTTATTATAGAAAAAAAAACAAAATACAAACCATAATCCCTCAAATATAGTCTCTTCCCCTCTCACTTTTTCTAACCTCACAAAATCTCACGGCTTTTCCTAAACCCACCTTCATCCCTACTCCCGCACCCCCCATCAGCTTTAGTAATATTTAATTGTATAATATTATAATTTAACAGTGATTCTCTAAACTGTCTGCTTATGTAAGGATGATAATGAATATTTCAGTAATTACAGTATAAATGATATTCATAGTTTATCCCAATTCTCTCACGTTTTTTAGAGTTATATATAATTTTATAAGTCCCTCAAAACTATTTTAGGTTTTCCAATTTGCATAGGTAACACTAGTCTATATATTATGCTAATAGGAGAGAGAATGTACCATTTCTTTCCTTTCTTCATTTCTAAATGGAGAAAGAAGAGCAAAAGTAGGAATTCACACATACCTTAACACGTACGCACACCCAATCACGACCTCCGCTCAATTTTCGACCATCCAATCGTCCAGATGCGCGAAGATGTGCGTAATCGAGGCTCCCGATCGTGCCACGTCGCCACCCAATCAGGTATGTCTAATTCACTCAACGGACGAGCCCATCACGTGACCAATGTCCCAAGTCACACCACGTCACCATATCATCCTGGTACTTTATTCCACTCAGCGGGCGAGCATAGGCTCGATGGGCGATCCAGATCGCTCCAAAAATCGCGTCAGCTGGATAAATCAATAAAAAAAATCACAGAAAAAAAGATTTAAAATTAATTAAACTAAAATTCCAAAAAATATTATTAAATACGAAAATTTAATTACAAATTCTTAAAAATAATTAAAATTTTGGAATCTATACAATATATTATGTTAAACCTCTTTTTCTAGGATTTTTCTCATTTTTCCTTTTTAAAATAAAAAAAGGACAAATATAGGAGATAACTCCTTACTCTTAGTCCATCCAAATTAGAATTGGAATCTTCATTATCATATAGATATTAGTAGATGAAATTTTAAAAAAAAAGTTTTATTATTTTTTTACTTTATAAAAAAATTATGTACAATATTGCACAAATTATACTACATATTATATTACTAGGTTTGCCCGTTGACACGTGCCTACGGCACGTCTTCGGAATGGTGCACTTGATTTGATTATATAAAGTAGTTTTGGAGGTCCAGTAAATTAATTAAAGTAGCAAACTTATTATATGAGAAAAGCAGTGTATCTACCTTTAAGCTCAACCATCGCCTTCTTGATCATTAACTTGAACTTACCTGAAATGCATATAGTTTGTTAGAAATACTACATAAAGTTTTATTTAACTTCAGCATCACTTTTAGATGCTTGTAATAGTTATGCAAGGACATTATCATATATAGGGGCGAAGCGAGAACAATTTTACCGGGAGGGCCAAGGAAAAATTTTATGACTACATGTAAAAATATAAAGATTTTTTTCATAATTTTTTTTTTGGGGGGGGAGGGGGGGGGGGGGCAAGGCAAATGATAATTTTTAAGGGTTTATAAAAATTTTAATAGTGTGAAAAGGATTTTTGAAAATTCTGGAGGGGCTCGGGCACCCCCGGGCCCTCACTATGCTCCGCCACTGATCATATAGGTTTTATAGAGCTTTTTACTCTAATTCCATAACCACTATGAGCATATCTAAATACAATGGTAACGCGAGTGCATGTGTAAAGATATCTACAATACCAATAATCTAAACATTTGTTTGTCTTAGACTTTGTTTGCATTTGGAATACCTCTTATTATTATTTCAACCAAAATGAAAAAAATGAAGTACTCAAAACTCTAATCCAAGCTAATCAAGTCTTTTATTTCCACTTTGTCTCCCATTGCACCTTTATAAAAAAAACCAAAATAGATAAATAACAAATTTACTTTACCTGTCTTTCTTGAGTGGAGAGTTTGCACCCTTCACTGGTAAACTTCAGTCATCCCAATCCTATATATCCAAACATACACTAAAAGTTCTTATGTGTTATGTTATCCATGGTTTCTAATAACCAGTGAAGAAAACACTTCACGATAGCATTTTCTCTTAGAGTAAAGAAATTAATGTTGCATATTTGCCAAGTTATTTTAGGTTGCTAGTCAACTTACGTGTCCTGCTATGGTTTGGAAGCCCAAATTGAGGCCACCAAATAATCCATCTCTCACTTGCGTACACCTTAAATCAAAACCAATAAAAAAACTCATCAAATAAATCACTAAATTAAAATTTTTTAAACCCAAAAATAAAACAATCATACCTCTCTGAACTTAAATCTCATGCACACTCAAAATTCAAGTCAGCAAAAAACTGAGTAATCCCCTGCACACAAAAAATTAATAATTAGAATGAGAATTTGGTTAATGAGATGAAATTAGAGTCATCGCATCGTATATAGAAGCTCTCGATTCGGTGGAGGGGAGTCGCCGATACGAAGTCGCTTGATATTCGCGCTCGATTTGGTGGAGGGGAATCACCGATACGGAATCAGCAGCGGATTAAATATCGGCGACGACCTCTTGATTGGGGTTCGACATTGGATTTGCTTTGAGATTTTCAAAATTTCAAATTTTTTTAAAATTTCTAAAATTTCAAAAAAAAATGAAAAAAAAAATGTTTTTTTAAAAAAACTTTAAAATTTTTTTTAAAATTTTTATTTTTTTTAACTTTTTGATTTTTTTTGATTCTTTTGAATTATTTTTAAAGTTTTTGAATTTTTAAATTTTTTTTAGTTTTAAAATTTTTTAAATTTTTTAATTTTTAAAATTTTTTTATTTTCTTAATTTTTTGAATAGGAGAGAGAGAGAGAAATAATCAAATAAATAAAGGAGTTGTTTTGAATGGGGATTTGAATTTGAATTTTGGGAAAAACTTTTGGAGGAGAAAATATGTTTTTTGAGATTGGATTTGGGCCTTTAATTTTGGAAGAGATTGAAGGAGAGCCACTTGATAGCTTTCTTTGTGTTTTATTACATAGATATTATATAATTTTGTGCAATACTGCACAAACGTACACTAGTTTAATTAATAGAAGTAGGCAATATCAATCGCCTCTTTGTTCACGAAATAAAGATTGGTCGCATTCAGAAGAGCAGCAGTTTTGTTCCAATTAAGTTCATCGCTTTGGAAGAAAGAATAAACAGGGCAGAATGAAGCATAAAATGGAACCAAACTAAACTATAAGATTTTACCCATTTTCATTGAACTCGTTTAACCTTCGAAGTGGTAAGACAAAAATGGCATTTATTCATTATTTTTTCGAGTATAAAGAGATGAGTTTCCCGACATCATAAGTGATTTGTTATACTATCCGCAACTGAATAGCAAATGCCTATCACGCATTAGATTCACATAAGACAACTAAAAGGAAAATAAAAGACATTAGATATGATTTATATACCATCCGCAACGAAACCTGTCACACAGCAAACTGAGGTAAGTCACTACATATTTTCTGTCTCCACTGTAAAAAAATTCTTTCATCGAAGAGGGGCTGATCGATTTCAAAGAATGTCTGAACTTATAAATTCAGTTTGAAGAACAAAATTTGCAACAAATATCCACTAATATGCACAGAATTACTGTAATCAAAGGCTTTTGGCGACTATTAAAAGAGGATGCTAGCATTCCATCTTTTCATAAGAAGAAACAAAAACAGTAACATCAATGGATAGTGATGCTTCGGGTTCAGGTATAGAAGCGAGATCTCTGCCTCCAACTGCAACAAAAAAAAAACGAATGCATGTCAGAATAACAACTGAAACTCAACTAATCAGCGCGCAGCTCCTATATGTGGAAAGCGAAAAAGAGGCAAAGCATGAAGGCAGACAGTATTGCATAGATTATATTAAAATTCAAATGTCAAATATATAAAAACACAAAATAAAACATAAAGAACACAGCCACAATAACAAGTGTATGAGAGAAGGAAAAACGGGCCATACTTCTATGTGATGAAAACAATCCATTACAAACTCACATTTATAGTGAAGACAATGCTATAATAAGTGATAGAACATCTGAAATGGGATTTTCGAATTTGGCTATCACTTCATGCCCTCACAGTGAATCCAGGCACTTCCAGCTGATAATTTAACATTACTAGAACTCTATTGGATGGAGTTCCATGGTTTGGTTGACACTCGCACTCAAGACATTAAATGGACCCCTTTTATAGCTAAGGGAGTCTGGTCTAAAGCTAAGAAAAAAAATCGGGTAAATTCTTTTTAAGCCCCTGGCAATTGACATCCTTCCTTTTAACACCTTTTAACCCCTTGGTATATGAAAAATTCATGATAAGCCTTTCAGTACATTTTTCCATACCATTTGTAAATTTCGGGGATGCGTTTTAAGAAAATTCAGCTTTGCTCTTTCTTAGTTAGAAGAAAATTGCCCCCTATTATGTACACACCTCGCAAATGTTGTTTAAAACAAAAGAAACAAAAACAAAAAAATGTAAATTAAAGTAGTTCATCTCTCGAAAAAATAACTCATCTTCAATAAAAAATTAAGAATAGTTCATTTCTCCACAAAATGGTAAGTTTCAGGAAAATATAATATAAATATCAGAAAATTAGTTCATTTTAAGATGACACAGCGTAGCTTCTATGGGAATAGTTCATTTTCACTAGGAATATTAAGGTTTAGATATAAAGAGTATAGATGTCAGAAAATTAGTTTATTTCCAAATGCAACATCATATCTTCAACTAAGCCATTTCAAAACAACCCGAACTTTGGGGGCTTATTAGATACTATTTCTATACCTAGGGTTAAAAGAGTAGTTTGAAAAGTCAAGGGGGTTAAAAGAAAGGGTGCTAATTACCAGGGGCCTAAATTGAATTTACCCCAAAAAAAATGTTTCAATGCCAAGGTAGCAAGGTGAGCACTTCCACGAAGGTTCTATGACCACTGACCACTTCTCCAAAATATTCTAAACCGATATATGTCAAGTCATACTAACACTACCAACAACATAGCAAAAGAATGTACCCAAAACTATGGTGGAATATGTGTTTACACAAGGCATTATCTGAACAAGCAGTAAACCACCTTTGAATATAAGTGCATTATCCCTATGATCCATCTCCTTGGTGAATTAGTTTGGTTAACAACATTTTTATAGTAAATTGTGGCCCTTGAAGGCATGGACAAGAGTGTCTTCCACGCTCACTCATCACATTGCAAGTTTAACAAATTCCCCTTTCACATTCCAGCCTTTCATAAATGACACCCTAGACCTAACACGGAAATTTTTTGTCAAAGTTCTTTGATGATATCCTCCTATGTAGTGACACTTGGGAATGTAGCATTTGAAGGTAGTCTAGGCATTTTGGTGTACAACTAGCTTTCTGTCAAAAGGACATTAGCCACTTCAGAAAGGCAGAGCCAGAGTACCTAGGTCATGTAATCTCTACAGCAAGCTTTAACTATCTATAAAAACAAAAATTGCAACTGTTCAAGGGTGGCCAACAATTTTAGAGCATACCTATAATTGGGTACCAAAAGATTTTACAATTGGGACTACAACGTTGTTTAACTTCTCTCACCAAGAGAGGCATTTTAAATGTACAAAAGAAGAAACAGGAGCATTTTAGGCTATACAAGCTTGCAAGTGTCATAATAGTCTAGTGGTAAGCCTCTTTGCACAAGAGAGAGAATCAATTATTAATTATTATGGGGTATGAGAGTCCGTGAGTGTGGTGTGGGTTTGTAGTTACAGGCCTGTTCAAAAAATATATAATAAATTCCAACAAGCTAGGGGAGTTACCATAATCCAACAACTGATTTAAAAACTACATAAACCACTAAGCAACATGCAACACCAATTGCATGACATTCAGGATAATAAAACAGTTCATAAGATAAAGATCTTTGTCGTAGCAAGGCAAGCACAAAGATGTCAGGAATTTCATCAGGGCTTGCAAAATATGTCAAGACAATAAAATGAATCCTAAACTGCCAGATTATGGTTAATGCGGTTCCATATCATGCAGAGGCACTTGCAGAGTATGGGTTTCAAGGGAGGTATTATATAACATTGAGGATTGTTGACAAACTCACTAAATATACACACTTTTCTTGAGCTTATTAGAGCTCAGAGCCTCAGAATGTGGTGGAGATGCTAATTGATAGAGTTCGCAAGTTATATGGCATTTTTTAAACATGCGTGACAAGGGAGCCACATTCACCAACTATCTGATGAAAAAGGCTGAAATCCCAAACGACATGCTTATATTCAACACAGCTAGTCACCGATAGACGAACAGCTCAATTAAGATGTCTTACAAATTTACCTCTATCCTATGTAGCAGACTTCACCAATGGAGCTACACCAAGTTATCTACAATGAAGTGACACTTCATGGCTCCTAGGACCCATGTCTAGCACTGCTTAAATATGTACTACACTTAATAATATATCTTTAATGTTAGACACTTCAACAATTTGTACACACCTTCAGCAATTTGAAATCACATTACACATCAAACTATATGTTTATGTTCATTTCTATCAGCAATATGTATTTTAGCATAAAACTTGTCAGCATAGTGCATGCTAATATAAGTTCAAATATGGTATTATATGATCAAGTAATTTTTATTAATATGACCAAGCAAGAGAGAGATTCAATTATTCTATAAGAAGTTGACAATGTAGACCAATCTCTTCGACAAAGTTATAAAATTCATGATTGGCTATTTTAACATATGGATAAACATAATACATTGTTATTCTAAATATGGTAAGTGCATTTGCGTATGCACATTGATGTATGTCTGCTCGCTGCTCACTTTGTATATATTTCTCATATAGATGTACCCCATATTGTAAGAAATTGTTGCGCCGATGCATCTGTATCATGCCATGTTCATATCTCGTATCTGTCCATGTCTATTTTACATAGCCTGGAATGTTTTTGCTTATAACTGTTTTTTGTAAAAATTAAATATTAAACAAACTACTTACATGTGTATGTCGGGCAAAAGAAGTAGTTCATTTTTTTCCTACAAACGAATCCCAATTTATATGAATGTCTTCGTATAAGTGAAATGTTTATCCTACTGAATAAAAATACTTTTACTAAAACAGTATTGTTTATCAGGATTTTCATCCAAAAACTTCGCTTAGCAGCATCATTTAATTGAAGCAGTTTTCAATTTTTTTGGACGATAAGTGTTTTAAAAGACAAAGTTCTTTTATTTTTTAAACATCGTCAGATAATGGATCCAGAAGAAAGTTTTTTTTCCCAAGAAAATTCAGATATTGATGAACAAACATCAATTGAGAATAACAACCCTATACCAAGAAAGAGAGAGAGAGATGTTTAACCGAACCTGTGGTGATTAACAATTGCTCTGGATGTTGCACTACTAACACCACCAGTCACTGCTACAACAAATTCGTCATCAGTTTCATCAAATCTAAACCCCAAAACATCCCGAGAAGGTGGAGAACCCTCATCCAGACTTGAACTTGAACCATCAGAGCTTGATTGGTTGTTCCGTCTCCATATACTACCCCTTCTCGATCTCCTTCGGTTTCTTGAAAATCTGAAGCTGCCAAACACCTTGTACAAGATACAAGAATTCCACCACCTGCCTCCACGCCGACGATAATTTTCATACTCGCCAACTCCGGTCTCTTCTCCACCATACTCAATCACATAATCACCTAAAACAACCCCATGTGGTACTTCTGCATGAATAGTGCTCAAGACATCAACAATCTCTGAAGACTGCTGGAAATTCTCCCAGTCCAACTGCCTTGCTGGGTCTATTTCTGATGGACGAGCATGAGGATGTTTTAACTGGGTATGCTCTTTGAGTTCCATGAAGTTGCCAAAATAAGAGCAGCTTTTCTCTTCACAATATCGTTTCTTTGTATCTAAGTGCTTTCGGGCCTCAACAATGACAACCCATCCAGTAACTTTTCCTCTGCAGAGTGGGCAGGTAGGGCAGCTGTCAGCACTTGAGGGGGTCACCTGAAAAGCTTCTCCACGAAACCAATTTGAGGTCGATGGATCCTTTGGGGCTATTGACATCCCATATGCACTTTTGAATCGACTGAGACAATTTGAGTGAGTGTGATCAGTATCACACATGAAAGGTCGGCAACCTTTATGGTAGGAAGAGCATTGTAGTAGTACACCATTGTGTGGGAAATCTAAACAGATTGGACAGGTAATGTCGTCCCAATTTAAAGAAGGGATTTGCCTCTTGGGAAAGGTGATTGCTGCCATATCAGAAATTTCTTAGATGAACATCATTGTTGACGGTTAGATATCTTTCTATCCTTCTAGCTTGACTGAGAAGAAACAGCCATCTGAAAGTAAGTCATTTAAAGAATTATAATGACGCATCTACAAAGTCAGAATTCATTCTTGTAGCTGGTAGATTATTAACCAAAATGACAAAAGAAAGAACATGATAATGTAATAATTGTCTTTTAGCAAGGATTAAGCCTTAGAGAGTAGAGATAGCCTCTCAATTTCAGTGTGTTTGGACCAACAATACAAGGATCTTAGCCTAAAATTACAAAGTCTCCCCACAAACACATTCAGACACAAACATAAACCACATTGCATCCATCACTCCAACTTCAAAACCATGGGTGTTAACCCATTAAATGGGTAGGAAATGGAGCACAATGCTAAGTTGAGAAGGTTAAATAATTGTTCAAGCATCACAAAAGGGCACCCAGATATACACTAGACACTACAATTAGTGCCAAATTCATGGCCAAGAGAAGGATTGTCTATGAATGGCAAACTAATCCGTTCAGGTCAATTCTGACAAACCAAATTATGTGAATAAAGCCCCTCTTTGATTAATTGGGTCAAATTCATCAACCAAAAGCAAACCTGGGAAGTTATAGGCCGAAGCACAAACTGAACTGCTTGGCCTGTTTACAGGCTGTGTTTAGCATCTGAAGGTTTCAACTCTAATCCAGAAATCAAGCAAACTGAACTGATTGGCCTGTTTACAGGCTGTGTTTAGCATCTGAAGGCTTCAACTCTAATCCAGAAATCAATTTTGAGCAAATAATAGTAATAAAGCAAAATGCAAACAACTAATTAAATATATTAAAAAACAACTAGAGAGCATATACAAAGAGCAAACCATCTCCAATTTTACTGATCAATACCCCCTGATGTGATACTCAAAATGACAGGAAGGCATATAGAGATCATTTAACAATTCCTGATGTGTTTGATAATTGAGGGTTAGGACAAATAGTAACGACTAGTGAGTTAGAGGGAACTTAGCTCTAATACTAGCGATCTTTCCATGCCATAAGAGCTAAGCGATATTTGGGATGTTTTGATGACTTTTTCTTTTCTCAATTTCAATATTTTCTTTTAATTAGCTAGGTTGAGTAGTAAGGAAACAAAGAAACTCGCCATTTTCCAATGTCAAAAAGAGATATATTTGGACTTGTTCATCATATTTTTCTTGTCTTCTCAATTCTGTGTTTACTCATACGGGTTGGGTAGTAGGAAAACAAAATGATAAATTGTATCTACCAAAGCTTTAAGTGTCCATTGAGTGCTTCACTACCTTGAGGCCGGGGTGCAAACGGATATAGAAAAAATCGGGTCCAATCCGGTTCCATAGTTGTTTTTGGCTAACATGGATATCCAATATTCGTCCATTTAAAATATGGATACGGATATTGATATCGTTAAATAACCAAAATTTCCCAAAGAGATATCCAAATAACTAAATTATATCCAAATCTAAAAGAACTCGTTGTAAAGATACTCATTTTTGTATTAATAATGCAATGATATCCGACTAATATACATACTAGGATACTACAATATGTTTAACTTCAAATTTTCTTAGGAAGTAAAAACATTTCTTTGAAAAGCTAAAAGCACCATGTTAGGTGTGTCGAGAAAAAGTCTAAAAATCAAAGTTTTAAAAAAGTACTTTTGGCTAATCACACTTTTAATTAAGTTTCCCAAACAATTGTTTTTGAGTTCAAAAGTGATTTTAGAACCAAAAGCACTCTCCCACAGCAGTGCCAAATAGCGTCATAATTTCTTGTTGTTATTATCCAGTTGCTCCAATTTATAAAATAAATGCAAATTCTTCTCTTAGAGTGCAAAAGGAAACTTCTATCATGAGGTGACAATTCCTCCGGATAGCAACACTTAATGGACATTTCCCAAAAGAAAATATATATTAAGATCAATAATTGGTTGAAATACCACATCAATATTTTACTCTTTCTACGTACACCTACTGTATGCCAGCCCTCGCTTTCCATTCCTACACCATATCAACTTTCTTCATCTCTCTTCATCATGGCTGTATTAATGCTAAAGCATTCACTCACAAGGTCACAATTTACAAGCATCACCCATATCGGCTAAATGCTAGGTTGCCATCAAAATCCAAGATTATCCACAAAAGCCTACCCATCTTCACTAGGACTTTAGTAAGGCCATCTGGAACGCTAAAAACCTAATGCTCATCAGAATGAGAGCACTAAGAGAACACTCCACGCCCAATCAAAAGTAAATCTAAACTCACTAACTCAGGAAAACATTTATCCACATACCCCTTGTAATCGCATCAAAATTAATACAAAACATTGTCAAAGCACCATTTTAACAGATTTATATGAGACTACAAGTTGGAAGCATAACTGACAGATCGACCCCACAAACATGAAACATTTCATGTGGCAAACATTACAAATATCTACTAAATCTCGGACAGAATCACATGCACATAAAAAAATAAAATTGTTTTCACATACCAGGATGATCCTAACCAGATACAATCAATAAAAGATTCTTCCTAGATTCTACAACAGTTTGCGCCGAACCCACCACCATCTTTAATGAATCGTTAGCGGATTCACCACAACACACGGTCTCTTTCAGGACAAAATTGAAGACATTTCTAATGATAAAAACAATGAGAACAATTATGCGCCCGTTTCACCCCCAAACATGTAACAACAAAAAATTTACCGGCATCAACACAACCAAACCGTTGATTCCATATCAACATATCTATCTCAATCCAATTCCCCAAACCAGTTGACCTACTGGTCCAAATCGGACATGAAAATTATTTTTTTTTTTCCCAAACCAGTTGACCTACTGGTCCAAATCGGACATGAAAAATATTATTTTTTTTAAAAAAAACCCTAGAAATCAAAATTATAAATCAAAAAAATGTTACAAAATTTTTTAAAATTACCATAAATTTACAAATCGGAACGAACCTTCTTCCTGTGATTCCGATCAAAAGGGGCGATGAGGAAACCTTAAATTTGGATCGCTGTTCTTGAGCGAGAAAGAGGAAGAAGAGTGAGAGAGAGTTTTGAGCGAGTTTGTTTTGTTTTGTTTTGTTTAATTATATACTTAGACAATTATTATCATATAATTATCCGTGGAAAATGAGTTTAATTATTTGCACGTGAGGAGCGCGTGGGAAAGGGATGGCTGACTTTGTTTTTGAACACGTGGGATCTAAATGTACGCAACATTTGTTGGCTTGCCATGAGATCTACGGTTACCCGTTCAATGGATACGTGTACTGTTTTTATAGAAGGGTTTTTTCCACAGGTCCCCAACAAAATATTGAAATTCCATATTAATCTCTCACAATTTGCTAATTTCATATTAGACCCTTGACCAATTCCAAAAGCGATCAATTTGATAGTCATGTGCAGCATTATAAAAATTATGAATCATTGAATCATTTTGTAAAGAAAAATCTTAAGTGAAACGGTCCAGAAGAGAATGAGATAGAAAGAATAAAAAGACTATTTTGAAATAATAAGATTGTTCTACTTGAGATTTTTGCTCGAAAATAGGTTCAAAGGATGGGACTAGTCATAATGTTACATCTGCGAAAATTCAATTAGGACTTATCAAGGGGCTGATATGGAATATCAATAATTGTGGGGAACCTATGTAGAAAATTTCTATAACTAGTTTTTGGGTAATGCTACACCTACTACCAAATCTACTATCTTTTCCTTTACTACTTTAAGTGACACACTATTAGTGGGGATTATTGTAGAGTAGGTGGTAGGAACATTCAATAGTAATGTGCCACCTAAGGTAGTAAAGGAGAAGGTTGTAGATTTGGTAGTAGGTGTAGATTTGTTTTGTTTTGTTTTTTGTGCATGGGTCACCAAAAAAATTTTAAATTGCAGATTACTCATTTTAAAACGGTATTTTGCATATACATTACCAATAAAGTTTGTTATTTGTATGCACACCACTAATAAAGTAAGGTTTATTTAAAAATAGATTTTCTTGAGTATTTTCATCTAAACAAAAAGAATATTTCCCACTTTTGTAACAACCTTTTATTATTTAAGAACGCTAGTTCTTAACCTTGTCATCCTCATGGTGTAAGATTAATAGATATCAGAAAGAAATGACTGAAAACTATGGTTTCATAATAGAAAGGAAGAAAACTAACTATTGTGGTTAGTAAGAAAAAAGAAGTAGGGGCATAACAATCAAAATAATGTAAGTATTATATATATATATGTGTGGATGATAAAAAAAACTAAGAAAAACTAATTTAAAATAAACTCAGGTTTGTTAGAGGTGTATATGCAAATAGTGAATTTTGTTAGTTATGTATATGCAACTAGAAATTTACGAGTGAGTAATCTCCAATTTCAAAATCTTTCAGTGACGTATATACAAAAAAAATCTTTTTTTGTTGGTTTGGTCATATCTTTGTACGTAGGTAAAGGCTATATATGTGCTTGTATACCGAAGTATTTTATTAAATGAAATATATTCTCATCTTTTTTCCTTCAACATTATGGTTGATTATGCTGTCGATCGTTCATTCCTGAAACCTGATTCTCCTTTTTTCTTGTGAATCAAAGAAGTTAGGCTAGCATCATTGTGTTTTCCACCAAGATGTGTCAATAAGCATATATAGTAAACATCTCTTTCAAAAAGGTCATTCAGATAGTTGGGGAGAGTATTATCAAATTCCAGATTTTAGTGACATTTATTTATGATTTCTCTAGAATGACGTGGTCATTTTTTAATTGTTGATCACTTTAAGTTGTTCGATGTTTTTTTGTAAGTTTTACTTTGAAATTCATACTTTTATGTCAAAATCAAGTTTTTCCATTCTGATAATGTGGAAGAATATGAAAGCAATTTTTGTTATATAAAAAATATTGAGAAAGGAGATATCCATCAAATTTTTTATGCTTATACACCACAACAAAATAGTCTTTCTAAGCGTTCAAATCATCGTCTCTTGAATGTGGCTCGGTCCATATTGATTAAAGTCTCAGTCCCTAAATCTTATAAGAGTTTTATTGTTATAACATCGTGTTTTTTTATTAGTTGTGTGCCAGCTCCTATTCTTAATAGAAAAATACCGTTTTAGTTGGTTTTTCCATATTATGAAACATTTTTATTGCCACTTCGGATTTTTTGTTGCACTCGCTTTATTCAGAATAATGGTATAGGGCATGACAAATTAGATCCGCGTGCATTCAAATGAATTTTCTTGGATATTCCCGTTTTTCTACAGGATATTTATGTGGTTTTCACCAACTCAGAATAAATAATCTATGTCAATATCATGTCTTTTGAAACTCAATTGTTTTTTAAACAACCTCATGGTTTGCAACCTCGAGATGAACCTGTTTCCTACTATCGTGGTAGATATTCTTGAATTTTCTAGTGGTAAACAATTTGAGATATCGTGGATCCTACATAATCTATACTCGATCTGATCATAAAAGAGTGATCTCCTTATGCACCACCACCACCTAATTCGCCTGCCATGGTCTAGACAAACCCCTATGATGTTCCTCCAAACTTGTTTGTAAGTCTAAACGACGTAATCTGACCTTCTTGTAAATATTCCTATTGTCATTCATAAGCCTAAACATAAACCTAAATATCATATCTCTATGTTTGTATTCCATGATAATCTCAAAACTCACTACAAGATATTTGTAGAACCCCGTATTTTTAAATATTATTTTAAATATTTGAAAATGAATTAAAATGATTTTCTGGAGATTTAATAAATATTTTCTAAAGATCTATCTTTTTACACGTGCGAAACACGTGCAAATAATTTTGGTGAAAATATACAATTCTATATTTTTAGTAAATTCTCCTAATTATAATGGAGTATATTCTAAATTTTGGGATTTTTCTGAGTAGAGAAACTATTTTTTATAAATACCTCGAAAGGGAGGGGCTTTTATGTAAAAGTCGTTTGGATCTGAAATAAATTATGAAAATTCATTTTTACTTATATTTTGGTTCTCCATGGTTATCATTTGAATTTAAATATATTTAGATTTTATTTAAAGTCGATTTTGTGAAGATTTAGTCAAAAAGGGTGTTTTTGCAAATATGGAATTCATGTAGAATTTTGTGCAAATGTTTTCTGGAAAGTAAAAGTCAAATATTTTGATTGGAAAATATAATATGTATTATTATATATTATTTCTGATTTTTCTGGATTTTTATGAATATTTTATGATATGTTTGCAAATATTACAAAAGGGATGGCTTTTGTGCAAAATCGCCACCCTAAGTTGTAAATCCGAATTTTTCTTGTTTACTGGGCTGCTCTGGATTGTTGGACAACTCAGTGATAAAATATTTGATTTGGTTTTGATTTAGTTAACCTAATTAACTAAGGAAAGATTATATATGTAAAGTTATATTTTGGGAGGACTATTTTGCAAATGCATTTCCAAAACCCTAATTCTTGATTTCCGGCCTATATAAAGTGGGTGTGCAGCCATCATTCGCTGCACAACTCAAGTGTTATTATATCTTTTATTTTCTTGGTGATTGAAGAGGAGGATTTTGGATCTCGCAAAAAGGGAGACTTTCTTGTCAGATTTCTTCATTCTAAGGTAAGTGATATTGTTTTGTTTTATTTTGTTTTGTGAGTGATATGAACCTTGTTTTGTGATTTGATTTATGTGAACGATTATTTTGTTGTTTGTTTGACATGTTTGTTTATTTAGTGTATTTTGTATGAGATCGATGCAATAGTTGTTGTTGTATTATGTATGTGAAATCTATGAACGTTTAGTAGATCTTGATTGATGAATTCTTTATTGCTTGAAAACATGTTTAAGATTTGAGTATGGTTATGATAATAAGGGATCGGATGGATGAACATCTGGATCTCGTGGATACAAATCAAATTTGGTTTTGAGTTGTGGAAGATATTTAGTATTGAGAAATCCTAATGGAAAAATTAGGAGTTAAGAACATGAGAATTAAGTTTTGAGATATTGGTTGATTTGAGGAAATGTATCCATAATGAGGATTATTTGAGATTGTCGATTTTACCTGAATACAAATTATTTTAGTAAACAATGATCGCTTTTGGAAAACCCTAATTTTGATTATCATGTACAACCAAAACCTTGCAGTCTATAGGCCGACAGTCGACTGGCAGACCTTTCAGTCGACTGGTATGACCCGGCTGCTAGATCTTTAGTTTTCTTGAAAATCCGTTCTGGACAGTCGACTTAGACCCTTTTCAGTCGACTGGCACACTTAGAATTTATTTTTCAAAGTTATTGTAGATTTTTCTCTGGTAAGTCGACTCATGACTTTTTAAGTCGACTTATAATCTCTTTTAAGTCGACTTATGACCTTGCAAGTCGACTTATAACACTTAGAATATTTCTTAAAGATTTCTGAAAGTTCTCTCTGGTAAGTCGACTTATGTTTTTATAAGTCAACTTATGATCTGGTAAGTCGACTTATGTTTTTATAAGTCAACTTATATTCTCTGGTAAGTCAACTTATGATTTTTATAAGTCAACTTATAATACTTAACTTATTTTCTTAAAATTACTGGATTTCCCTCTGGACAGTCAACTGGTGAGTTTTGCACTCGACTGTAGAAACTTAGATCTTACTTCTTAAAGATGTTAGTTTTCACTCTGGACAGTCGATTGGTGTCCTTTTGCAGTCGACTGGTATTGATACTTTTCTAAGGTGTTTTGATGTTCTTTAAATGACTATTTCTTTAAATATTTTGGATCTATAACCTACCCTTATAAATATTATTCTTCTATAGAACATAAGTTTTCAATATATTTTATTGTTGGATTTGGATTATGGAATTTATTAAAGACTTTGGTTTTGTTGAGTGGAGAGATTTCTCCTTTGACCGTTTGACGATGGATTAGTGAATTATGGACATATTGAGAGTCATTGACCTTTGGGGTCGGGTATATTCTGCGGTGTTGAGAGTCATTGATCTCCGGGGTTGGGTATACTCTGCGGTGTTGGGAATCACTGAGAGTGATTGATAACCGGGTATCCGATCTGCGGTGTTGAGAGTGACTGATAACCGGGTATCCGATCTGTGGTATTGAGAGTGATTGATAGTTGGGTATACTCTGCGGTGTTGAGAGTCATTGATCTCCGGGGTTGGGTATACTCTGCGGTGTTGAGAATCACTGATAGTGATTGATAACCGGGTATCCGGTCTGCGGTGTTGAGAGTGACTGATAACCGGGTATCCGATCTATGGTATTGAGAGTGATTGATAGTTGGGGTATACTCTGCGGTATTGAGAGTCATTGATCTCCGGGGTTGGGTATACTCTGCGGTATTGAGAATCACTGATAGTGATTGATAACCGGGTATCCAATCTGCGGTGTTGAGAGTGACTGATAACCGGGTATCCAATCTGTGGTATTGAGAGTGATTGATAGTTGGGTATACTCTGCGGTATTGAGAGTCATTGATCTCCGGGGTTGGGTATACTCTGCGGTGTTGAGAATCACTGATAGTGATTGATAACCGGGTATCCAATCTGCGGTGTTGAGAGTGACTGATAACCGGGTATCCGATCTGTGGTATTGAGAGTGATTGATAGTCGGGTATATTCTGCGGTATTGAGAGTCATTGATCTCCGGGGTTGGGTATACTCTGCGGTGTTGAGAGTCACTGATAGTGATTGATAACCGGGTATCCGATCTGCGGTGTTGAGAGTGATTGATAGCCGAGTAACCGAACTACGGTGTTGAATAGTTTGATCTATAACTACTTGTACATTTTTCTTCTATTGCACCCTATTATATGGAGACGTTAAGGGCTTGCACCGGACCTATGTAGAATGGGATGCATAGACTCCGACAAGTACGCATTAGAGAGTCGGCATATAGAAAATGTGTTTTCTTTACTTGGTTTTATGCATGTGTTTTCCAGTTTTCCTACACTTGACACTTAAACTAGATTCACTTGTTGTTTTCATTTCATGATGTTTTCATGTTTTACATCTTTTGTTATTTCTCATTCATTTATCCTTGTTGTTAATACATGCTGTTGATGACTTTATGTTTTATGATTAAATTATGTTGTTTTGTTTTTATATCACTCACACCATTTATGGCTGACCCCTTTAGTTTGGGGGTTAGGGATCATCTCTAGCCTCATGTGTTCCAGGTTGTTGCTTAGAGTTTGGGGGTTTGGATGCTTGAGTTAGCTTTGGAGATTATAAGTGATGTAATAGAGCCTTGTGTAAATTTTGTAAAGAGGTGTTGTAAAAGAAAGTTGTAGTTCAAGGTGTTTGTATTTCCGCTGTGTTTGAAAAAAAGGATGGTTGTAATAAATGTTTGGAATAAAATTATTTATGTTTTTGGGCTATGTGTACTATTACATTGAAGTTGATGCTGGGATTGTGCCACGTATTTTCTAAGATATTATATTAGAAATTCGGGGCACTACAATATTTATCTTCTTTAAACACTCTTTCTATACCTAATATGTTCAGGAATGAAAGCATCCCGGCAAGAAAGTTGTTATGGAAAAGAAATTGCATGTTCTTCAACAAAATCGCACTTGGTCTCCAGTCAAGCCACCCATCGATTGCATGTCAATTAAGTGTCGTTGGGTATTACAACCAAACATAATCCAGATGGTTTTATATAGTGATTTAAGGCTCGCTTAGTAACTAAGGGCTTCCCACGACAGTATGACATTGATTACTTTTTAAATTTTATTATTCCTTTATTATTATTATTATTATTATTATTATTATTATTATTATTATTTTATTTTTTGAAGAAAAGGTGTAGTGTAGCCACTATGTTTCATTAATAAGGAGTTAATAAATCAAACGTAAAGTACTGAGCACAATTACAAAAACTATAAAGAAGGAAACATAGTACCTCTAAAGTGCATTGGAGGGTGGGCAGATACAACAAAATCCAAACATACAAGAGCATCAAAACTAGTACATCAAGATAAAAGAGGTCCCTCCAACAAAGTCCTGAAGGGTGGGCAACCGATTCGTGACGCGCCACATCAGTCCAGAGTGGGACCAATCACCACCTCCTCATCGTCGTACTCCTCCATCTCAAATGCTCTAACGATCCTCTCTCTTGGACCCGTTGCCATAGTTGTGGCACACAAAAAAATAAGATGCATGATATAAGTAAGATTACCAGAAATGCTATTACAAGTTCCACAAAAGTAAATATTATTTTCGTCAAGCCATAAAATTTAGGTCGTTGTGGCAATGGCGATATACCACTCTTCCTTCATCTCATGTCTCTCGTTAGCGAACTTGGGCTATATCCATAGATCTTCATAGACATGCGGGTATATTGATGTGCCAATGGCCTTCAGGACCTCACATAGAACGACCTTATTTTTGGGGCAATCTATGAAAAGATGCTTTTTCGACTCCGTGTGTGCATTGCAAAAGCCGCGGTTAGTAGTGATGTTCGGCTGTCTTTTAGCAGAATCTCCCTAGTCAGAATCGCATCGTTAAATACTAGCCGCAAGAATACTCTAACTTTCATGGGCACTTTGGCATTCCAAAGGCTCGTAGACCATTTCGGACTACACCCTCTAAAGTGGATAGAGTTATACAGTGACCGAACAGTGAAGGAGCTGTTATTCTCTAAACCTCATGTCTTCCGTCTGTTCCTTCAGAGCATTTAACCCCTGATTGAATAATGTAAGATTGTAAAGTCCCTAATCTCAATTGGGATTCTGGACCAAGTCAGGATCTGAAGGAGGGTCTCCATGACCCTCGCTTCCAAGTTTTGGCCACTGTAATGTTGGGTTGGGAAGCTTGCTAAAAAATCTCTTAGTGAGTGAGCTCCACACCACTTCTCCAACCAGAACCAAGTTGTCAAGCTGTTGCCAATGAAGGACGTGACACAGCTGTGAAACGGGATATAGGCTTTGGCGAGTATGGCATTGATTATTAAAAGAAGACTAGTTTGGTGAGGCAAAAAGGATAAAAGGACAAATAAATTGATTTAGCCCAATTTGGAGCAGGCTTAGTGTTGCAGAATCTACCACAATTCGTAGTGCTAATAGCGAAACTCACACACCACAAGCAATAGGAAAATCTCAAGATCCAGATGTTCATCCATCCGACCCCTTATTATCATAACCATACTCAAATCTTAAACATGTTTTCAAGCAATAAAGAATTCATCAATCAAGATCTACTAAACGTTCATAGATTTCACATACATAATACAACAACAACTATTGCATCGATCTCATACAAAATACACTAAATAAACAAACATGTCAAACAAACAACAAAACAATTGTTCACATAAATCAAACCACAAAACAAAGTTCATATCACTCACCTAGAAATGAAGAGATCCGACAAGAAAGTCTCCTTTTTTGCGAGATCCAAAATCCTCCTCTTGATCCTAAAAAATCACAAAATATAATGTTGTGCCGCGAATGACAGCTGCACACCCACTTATATAGGCCGGAAATAATGATTTAGGGTTTTAGAAATGCATTTGCAAAATAGTCCTTCCAAAATATAACTTTACATATATAGCTCTATTCTTGAAAACTCAATAAAAATCATTTAAATTAGGATTTAAAAGTAAAATATACTCATTAATCTCAACTGGTACTGTTCAAAATGTCCAGAAAATAGATTTTGCATTTTAACCCCTAAAAATGACAAATTTGCAAAAAGGTCATTCTTTTCTCAAAAATTGCAAATAGATCCAATTAATTTCAGAAATATCTGGAAAAATAATAAATAAATCCGAAATATTAAATAATGATTTTCCATAAAGAAAATTTGACTTTGAACTTCTCAAGAAACTATTTGCACGTGTTTTGCATGTGTAAAAGATAACTCTTTAAAAAAAATATTTACTAAATCTTCCAGAAAATCATTTTAATTCATTTTCTAATATTTAAAATAATATTTGAAAATATGAGGTTCTACATCACTCCCTCCTTAGAAGAGTTTTGTCCTCGGAACTACTGCTAATGAGGTCCAAACAAACCCACCAACGAGGAATGAAAACACATGGATAGAAACATAATTTAAGGAAATACAATCACACCAAAGAATGCATTCCAACAAAAGAAATACATCATACAGAAGAAACACAATCATGCAATGAATTCAGAAAATCGACCTTCCGCTGCGCAACTCTGATAACTTGCCATCGGAAGCCATGCCGCAACAACCTCTGAACTACTGCATCCAACTCTGACCTTCTGCTCCATCCTTCCGAGAATCAGTAGCCACTCCCTCCTTAGAAAGGACATGACTAAGGATAGCCACCTCAAGACCTTGCCTGGAAACACCTTAAGCTCCACACTTAAGACTAGCAATAATTGGGCGACACGAGTGCATGCAAGAAAACAGTATCAAATAAAACTTTTGTCTTTATTCCATTAATCCAAATAAATCTTGTTACATGAAGAAAATACTCAATCTTCAATTATTCCCCAAATAAAAGTTTTACTTAATACAAAAGAATGAATTTCTAAATTCTTGCACACACGAGTCACATTCCTGAGTTACCCGCATTCTCCTCAGTCAATGCGAACACTCGCCCCTGTCTCAAATCATTGCCCTTCCCTGCACCATCTTTCTTCAGCTGCGGACAGCTTGGTCGAATGTGCCCTTCACGACCACAATGAAAACAATTCTGCTTTGCCAACTTCGGACATGCTGACCTGTAATGACCTGCCTCCTTGCAGTAAAAACAAGTCACTTCCTGAGTTGCAGGTGCCTTCTGCACTGGATCACTGAACTTGCCCTGCTTCACTGGGAACTCCCTTCCCATTCTGATCATCTGCTGGCCTCTTTTTCTTGTTCCAGGTCCCTTGCTTCTCCTGGAAATGGTCCATGTCTTCCTCTGTCATAGCTGCTCTTCGGACCAGCTTGTCGAACCTTCTAATGCCCAACAGAATCATTCTCGACCTCAAGTTTGGCCTCAAGCCCTGCTCAAACTTCTTGGCCTTCTTCGCCTCATCAACGACCAACTCTGGTGCATACCTCGAAAGCTGAGCAAACTTGGTCTCATACTCCCGCATGGTCATGCTGCCCTGCTGAAGATTGAAGAACTCGGTCGCCTTCTTCTCCTGAACATCTAGGGGAAAGAAGCGATCCCTGAATTCCTCTAGAAAAGCTTCCCAAGTCATCGGCTGATCTCCCAAAGTCCTCTTCAGCGATTCCCACCAGACACCAGCGTCCTTCTCCAGCTGCATCGTAGCCAACTTCACCTTGCTGGCTACCGGAGTCTCTGATACCTCGAAGATGGTCTCCATCCTTCTAATCCAATCGTCAGCTGCGGTTGGATCAGATTGCCCCTCGAAAACTGGCGGCCTCATCCTCTTAAAGGATTCGATCTGCTTGATAGGATCGGCATTAACCAATCCTAGTCCAGCTCCATGATTTTGCTGCTGATTCTGCTGTTGATTCTGACTTTGCGCCAAATTAAATGCCATTAGCGCATTCAGAGTCTGATACACCTTGGCAAATTCAACCTCAAGATCAATTCCAGTTCCTCGAGAACTACCAGATCCATCATCATTATTACCACCATTCCTGGGCCTGGGTGCAACCATTCTGAATACTGCAAAACAAAGGAAAAGTTAGAGCATCACACACATTTCACATTCATAACCATACCATATGGCAAAACTTCAACCATACCCCAAACCATAACATTATGTTCTAACTCTATGTGATACTCACACTCTGATGTCCACACCTAGGTACTCACTCTCTAGTGTCCACACCTAGGTTGGTTTTCATACTATGTCTATTATTACTATTGAAGCATGCTCTGATACCAATTCTGTAGCGCCCCGAATTTCTAATATAATATCTTAGAAAATACGTGGCACAATCCCAGCATCAACTTCAATGTAACAGTACACATATCCCAAAAACATAAATAATTTTATTCCAAACTTTTATTACAACAATCTTTTTCAAATGCAACGGAAATACAAACACCTTGAATTAAAACATTCTTTTTACAATACTTCCTTTTACAATTGTTTTACACAAGGCACTATTACATCAGTTTATCTCAAAACTATCTCAAGCATCCAAACCTCCAAACTCTAAGCAACAACCTGCAACACATGAGGCTAGAGATGATCCCTAACCCCTAAAACTAAAGGGTTCAGCCATAAATGGTGTGAGTGATATAAACAAACAAACAACATAAATAAACATTAAGCATGGATTCTTAAACAACATGTACTGAACGAGAGAAACATATACTAAATATGTATTGTGAAGTAAGAAATGACAGGAAAACATGAAAACAGCAAGTGTAGCTTAACTGAGTGTTAGAAGCAGAAAACAGGAAAACACACGCATAAAACCAAGTCAAGAAAACACAATTCTATATGCGGACTCTTTAATGCGTACTTGTCGAAGTATATGCATTCCATAGTACATAGGTTTGGTGTAAGCCCTTAACGTCTTCATGTAATAGGATTTAATAGAAGAAAAGGTACAAGTAGTTATAGATCAAACTATTCAACACCGCAGTTCGGATACTCGGCTATCAATCACTCTCAACACCACAGATCGGATACCTGGTTATCAGTCACTCTCAACACCGCAGATCAGATACCCGGTTATCAATCACTCTCAGTGATTCTCAACACCGCAGAATATACCCAACCCCGGAGATCAATGACTCTCAACACCGCAGAGTATACCCAACTATCAATCACTCTCAATAACACAGATCGGATACCCGGTTATCAGTCACTCTCAACACCGCAGATCAGATACCCGGTTATCAATCACTCTCAGTGATTCTCAACACCGCAGAGTATACCCAACCCCAGAGATCAATGACTCTCAACACCGCAGAGTATACCCAACTATCAATCACTCTCAATAACATAGATCGGATACCCGGTTATCAGTCACTCTCAACACAGCAGATCGGATACCCGGTTATCAATCACTCTCAGTGATTCTCAACACCGCAGAGTATACCCAACTCCGAAGATCAATGTCTCTCAACACCGCAGAATATACCCGACCCCAGAGATCAGTGACTCTCAATATGTCCATAATTCACTAATTCATTGTCAAACGGTCAAAGGAGGAATCTCTCCACTCAACAAAACCCAAGTCTTTAATAAATTCCATAATCTAGCCGATGTAGTATAGTCCTAGATCCCGGAGGTCAATCACTCTCAACACCGCATATCGGATACCCGGCTATCAATCACTACCCGTGACTCTCAATACCGCAGAATATACCCGACCCCAGAGATCAATGACTCTCAGCACTGCAGATCATACTGACCTCTACTACACCCGGTGTCGAAAGTCGGCTCTGATACCATTTGTAACGCCCCGCCCCAATACTCAGACAATTTTAATATTTTTAGAAGACAAATTAGATACTATGTAGCACAACTGCCCACCACAGGCTGCCTCTCAAAAGGTGGTTAACCAATTAGGTGACTCTTGATCATTGGCTAATTATATTTATACTCAAATTAGTTTTCATGCACCTCCCATGTGGGACTAAATTTCTCAAATCCTTCTCAAATCTAGCCCAACCAATCCGGCCCAACTATGCAGTAGCAGTCGACTGCTTAATGGACCAGTCGACTGTTCGCTGCCAATACGGGGTATTACAACAATAATCGTAAGATCTCACAAGAACATAATAATATGCAGAGATAACCAATACTTCTTATTCCCCAAGAAATACAAAGATTACAAATGGATTACAACTCGCAATCTCTCTCCCTCACATTTGAAACACTCGGCACAATCCCCTCTTGAAGTTGAACAATGATAATGGCTCACCTCGATCAATAATTGATAACCATAGAGTTCACATCTACTACTATATTTATATCTCCCAAGCAAACCCTAAAAAATAAACACAAATACAGCTTATTTGACCCAAACCAGAAAGCTCAAATAACATACGACGTCAAATTCAGTCGACCACACTTGGGTCAGTCGACAGCAACATGTCTCGCCAACACCTCTAAGCATGACCGGTCAACTGCACGGTCGAATGTCCCGCTCTCTGTTGAATCATGTACACTCGAAGATACTTAGCAGCTAAGTTGCAGTCGGGTGGTCGGTCGACCGCACCCCAGGACAGTCGATCGCAACCCTCCAGCTGCCTTTCTTCCAGCTGTTGTTGCCTTCGCTTGTTGTCTTCGTCTTCTCATGTTCTTCTCCAACTTCAAGTACTCCGTGCCTACGTGTATTTGAGGCCACAGTGCTAACACTTAGGCCAAGTTTCATTATTGGACCGGTGACGTATCTGCTATAAAATGCTCTAAACTATGCTATTTTTTCTTGTTAACTAGTCAAAACTTTGTTAGTCTTTATTCCTATGGAGGAAAACTGCATCACTATATAAACTTAGCTTTTGTAACAAACAATGTGACATTTTATTTGATTTTTTTTTTTCCCGCGGGGGGGGGGGGGGGGGGGGGGGGGGGTTGGGGGAGGGGGGATGACCAAATGATACTCAAAGTTTATTCTAATTCCAAATTTAGCACCAAAACTTTCTATAATACTCAAATAGCACCCGAAGTTTTTAAAATATGACCCAAAAATAGCCGTCGTTAAGTTTTTTGTTAAGTTAATGAAATATTCCCTGAATATACCTCTTAACGGACTTAAACCCGTTAAGAGGAGTGTGAAATATCGAAATTGTCAAAACCTCCTTATACAAATTACAAAATTCATCATCATTACCACCGCCGACCACATTCTCCAACCACAATCTCTATCATCTCCAACCACCATCACCATCACCGACCACCATCTCCACCACCACCATCATCTCCAACCACCATCACCACCGACCACATTCTCCACCGCCATCTTCAAACACCACCATCTCCATCAACCACCACCACCACCATCTTCAACCACCATCTCCATCATCTCCAACCACCATCTCCACCACCTCCGAAACACATCACCATCATCTTCATCTCCCTCACCATCATCTTCATCTCCCTAAAATTTAAAAAAAAAACAAAACAAGAAAAACTGAAGAAGAAGAAGAAGAAGAAGAAGAAGGAGAAGGAGAAGAAGAGAGGCATGCGTGGAGTTATTTCTGTAATTTCACACTATTTTAGGTCAAAAATTAACAAAAGTGGTTTTCGGTCCTATTTTAAAAACTTCCGGTGCTATTTGGGTATTATAAAAAAACTTTGAATATTATTTGAGAATTAAAGTGAACTTTGGACACTATTTTGTCCTTCCCCCATTTTTTTATCACTAAATGTCATTGCATTCTAAGGTCATTTTATGTATGTTTAAGAGTGCATGACAAAACAATGTCATTTTGTGCCTTGCATGGCGGGTGTGAGTTGTGGCTAATGCAAGGGCTTACCTTCCAACTAGTAAGTATTAACGAATTTAGCATCAATCAGTTATCTCACTACCTATTAGATCTAGTCATGAACCCTACGTCGGTAGACCTGACAAACGGGCAAGGTCGGGTACCCTTGGGTATGGGTCGCTTGACCTGCGGGTCCAACAGGCCGGGTCAAAAAGTAATCGCAAATTTTTTTTAGTTTTTTCTCGACCCGAATCCGGCCTGCGGGTACCCACAGGTACCCACCAATATTTCAGAGTTTATTTTGAGTTTGTTTTAGGGTTTTTTTAAAAAAAGTAAAAAATTTATTTTAATTGAATAATTGATTAAAAACATAACCAACATACTATCATTTTAAAAAATGTAAAAAAAAAAGATTGAATAATTGAAACGACAACAAACATACTCATGAATCAGAATGATAATTTAATAAGCTTGTTGTTTGTTAAGCTCCTTGTTCAAATAAATATATGATATCAACATTCAAAACCAACTAATACTTCAATTTATCATTTCATCAACAAAAACAAAAGAATAATAAATTGTCCAATCATGCAAAGAAAAAGCAATCATATTTCAAAGCATGCAGACATAACTGAGTTCAAACAAAATTTAAACACAATCAAAATACAATAGCAAAAATCAAAACAATGAAACCGTATGACAAACAAGTTTCTAAAGTCTTAAACTTAATTAAATTAAAAACAATGAAACCAAATAAAAAGCAAACTCAAATTACAACTCAAGTTCATGAGTATTTAATTGAATTTAATTAATTTAAATGCATGGGTACCCACGGGTATCCGTGGATATAACCGATCTGACCCGCGGATTCATCGGCCGGGTCAAAAAGCAACTACTCATTTTTTTCAAAATTTTCCTTATCCGTATTTGGCTCGTACGGGTACACCGTGGGTATCCACTGGTCACGGGTCAAGAATGCCAGGTCTATATGTCGGATTGGGTACTTAACTAGCATACAATAGGTTGTTGAGGTACTCCCCGTGATGTTCGTGGTAGAAGGAACATAGTCTCCTTACGTCCTCCACGTTTTGTGTTACTTTGATGTCCTTAAGTCCTTGTACTCATTTCATGTTGTTGTTGGGTTTTCCTTTTCTTCTCTTTTTTTCTTTTTTTTAAAAAATTTTTATAGAGAATTTCTTTCTAGATTGTTTGTTTCTCTCCCAAATTCACTGTTTTATATTTCGTTATATTCTTTTTAAGGAAACAGTGTAGCTATGCTTCACATTTTCATTTGGAACAAAAAAGAATGCATGACAATGTTTGTAGATCATGCCTTTCGGTTCTCCTATCTCTTTTATTTTCTTTTTTTATCTTTTTTGTGTGTACGTAGATCATGTCTTGTAGATCATGTCTTCTGCTTATCACTGAAATAATTATTGCATACAATGTGTGATTTTACTTTTAACCTGTATATAATTAGTAATCAATAAAGTAATAATTTCTTCTCACATTCTATTTATGAAGTCAATTTATGAAGTCAATGAGATATTGGAGAAAATTAAATAACTTTTCGAGAACTATAAGTTGATATAGTTGGGACTAAGATGAATGTACAAGAAATAGGAAGTCATAATTATTAAGCAGCGTACCGCTATTAAAATTTGTTTTCCAATATGATTTACTTGTTTGTTTTTCTTCTTCAAATTTTTATTTTTGTTTTCCAATCTGATTTACTTGTCAATTAATTTATTATGATTTTTCATTATTGGTTATGATTTTGTAGTCTTATTTTTGTTGAATTTATGATAATTATTTAGTTAAAAATTTCATTAAATGGAGAACTTTTGATAATTTGTTGTTTTTATCATTTATTGTTAAAATTGTGGAATTGTCTAATCATATCAAATCATACTCAAAACTCATAAATTTCTCACATTTTTTATTTGATTTAATTTGATTTGATATTTTTTTCCTACTGAGGAGTTGTCATTAGATTGAATTGAAATTCATGCCTAAATTATGTATTCAATTTAAAGTACTTGTTTAGCAAAACTTTTTTTTATTTGTTACTCAATTATTTTCTTGCCATATAAATTAAATTTTTTTAATAAATCTTAACACTATTTTCATTTTTCCCAAATATGAATTGGTTGAAATTGATAATTTTTTGCAATTTGGTGGTTGAAATAGTTAAAAGTTGTAACTCATATATTTTAATCCAGCTTATACGGTTAACAGTGCTAAAGTAATACTTCTCAACCCTCGCAAATCAACTAAACCGCCAAAGCCCACACCAAATGCTGCATTTTGCGATATTTACGGTCATATAATTATGGAACCCAATAGATTTTGCTCCATTGCTTGCAAGGTAAACAATTTCTGTGTAAAATTCTCTTTAAATTTTGGTAAGAATAAATTTATTAAGTTATGATTTGTTATTTCATTTAGATATCAATTGACTCGGAAGTGATAACTGGACCGTCCATTCGGCCGATGACACTGGAACTTGATGAGCTTTCGCCTAACGAGGACATTTCATCATCCTCGCTGCTATCACCTCAACCGTCGGATTCAACCGAAGAGAAGATCTCATCATCAACGCCAAGGACTAGGGGCTCTAAGAGAAAAGGGGTTCCATGTAGGTCTCCGTATTTCTGAGGCTTTTCGAGCTATTTTATGAAGGATTCAGCGAACCTTAGTTCTTAACCTTGTCATCCTCATGGGTGTAAGATTAATAGATATAGAAAGAAATGATTGAAAACTACGGTTTCATAATGGAAAAAGATAAAACTAACTATTGTGGCTAGTAAGAAAAAAGAAGTAGGGATATAACAATCAAAATTATGCAAGTAATATATGATAAAAAACTAAGAAAAACTAATTTATAATAAACTCAGGTCTGTTAGAGGTGTATATGCAAATAGTGAATTTTGTTAGTCATGTATATGCAACTAGAAATTTACAAGCAAGTAATCTTTAATTTCAAAATCTTTCCGTGACTTTTATGCAAAAAAACCTTTTTTTGTTGGTTTGGTAATTGTTGCTGCTAATTTTGGTGTGGGAGCAAACAGATAGAATTTGTGAATTCTTGGAGAAAACAATAAAGCAAACCTGTTGACCTGTTCACCTTCACCAACTTGTTGACTTGGTCTCTTACCGCTGCCGTGAACCTGCAAAAAGTGCGAGACACCGGGGTTGATCCCGGTGGTGCACCCTCCGACGCTCAAGTCAGTAATCAGAAAAGATTATGAATGAGCTTTAATTGGCAAAAGATTGATTACCTCTTAATGGTGGTGGATGGGGGGTATTTATAGCCGCCTTTGGGATCAATTTAGGAATAAAATCCCTAATTCCCAGTGAAAGGATAGAGCGAATCAGGGCCGTTGATTAGGGACAATCATATATCCTAATTCTATCCAGCTGAACTGGGTTTCTTGTTAACTTCAATGATCTTGATCGTTTTAATATTGTCTCCTTATTTCAAAATAGTAGTCTTCATGATTTTCTCTCTCTATCTAATCAGCCCTACAATTATCCCCAACTCATCTATTTGTTTTACACAAATATGAGGGTTGTACAAAAACACGATGGGAATGTAGTTATCTGTTCGTCTGTGAAAAATGTCAAAATGACACTCACACCCACTAGAATCAATCAAATTCTGGGTATTGATGACGGAGGATTATATCTTGATGATATTATTTTAGATGATGCCTCTGTTTTATCTAAAATCTTTTTACCCAATCATGGCCCTCCAATGACTAGCAAAAATATTAAACCTATTGCTAAGCTTGTAGCTAGAATACTAGCCTATAACATCCTTCCCAAAAAGGGTAGTTATGACCAGTATTCTTTAGAATTACAAAAAGCTGTATATGCAATATTTGGTAAAATTGCTGTCAATTGGGGTCGTGTCATCTTTTCTAAACTTGAACAAAACCACACTCACTTTCTACCTTTTGGTGGTTTTCTCACTAGAGTCTTTGTAGCTTTCGGTATTGATCTCGATTCCGAGACCAATGTTGTTACTCATTATGAGTGTTTCGATCGTGCTAGTTTGGCACGAATGAAACTTCTTGATCCTCCTTCTAGATCACCCCCTAGGTCTCCTCCTCTTTCTCCAGCTCCTTTAGGTTCTACTTCTCGACCCTCTAGACCTTCTACCTCTTCTGATCCACCTATTCTTCAAGCCAACTATGATGATCCTCGTACTCTATATGACTGTGTCTCCTATCTTATGAAACATTCAGCCACTGTGGATACCCAACTTCATAACCTTGATTCCAAACTAGACAACATTGATACCAAACTTGACAACCTCACTGATCTCTTCAATTCTCAATTTCATCCTCCTTCTCATGGTGACGATGAAGACTCCGATGAGGACGATTGAAGACTTTTTATTTTATGTAATTTTCTGTTTTAATGCACTTATTTCTGTATGAGACTTTATCTTAGTTTCTTTTCTATGCAAAAGATTGTTATTTTGTGTTTTTGATGATGACAAAGGGGGGGAGATATCTGTGTTATGGTTGCTTTATTATTATCTGTGTTTGATATGTTTGATATCCTATGGTTTGTTCTATTTCTGGGTATTGGAAAATTCTCTGGTCAGTCGACTGCCAACAGGCATATAAGTCGACTGCTGCTGCTGCATCTGTACTTATTTTCTGATTGTGATTTTTCTATGTATGAGTTTCCTGATCAGTCGCCTGCCATTTTGATAAGTCGACTGATACATGTTTTATGAAACATTTTTTAAAAAAAACAATTCATTCTGTGTTTTTAATAGGGGGAGCATGTCTTTACTATGCTTGTATATTATCTGTTATTATCAGCTATTGTGTTGTCATCATCAAAAAGGGGGAGAATGTTGATTCTTGATTTTGATGATCACAACACAGTGCAACATGTGTCTATGTTATACAGCTAACATTGCAGGTTGTACATACAAAAGACTATTTTAGCTGAACAAATGAACAAGCTCAAAGGATACAGATAAAGACTTCACTCAGACAAGATTCAAGACTTCACTCAAGACCTTTAGCTCAATTGTGTCAAAATTGTAGTGTCTTGTAAAAACATTGTATCTTATTTTTTGTTGAGTCTTAGTCTGATGTAAAGCCTTGTCACACACACACACACTCAAAATTTCATAATGTGTGTCTCTTAAAAACTCCCCAAAAGAGTCAAAACAGTTTGAAGTAATTTAACTTTTGAGTACCAGTCGACTTAAGCCTCTGCCAGTCGACTGACAGTACAAAACTGTTTAAATTTATTCAAACTCTGATCAGTCGACTCATATGGCAACCCAGTCGACTGTTCGAGAGCTTTTGACCGTTTTCTGTTTTCAAAATTGATTTTTCAAAAGCAACAGCTCTTAGATCCGTTGGTTGACAGTTGGAATAACTGTCCCCCAACGTTCAGGAGATCTAACTCTATAAAAAAAGAGTTCAGATCTCACTGAAAAGAACTTACAACATTTACAAAACCTTTTTGAGATACCGAGCACTGTCTTTGAGAAATTTCAAGTGAAATTCTTTGAGAACAAGCCTTCAAGTTCAAACTCTCTGGTTCTCTACACTCAGTCCAGTATAGCAACGATTTCGCTCTGGACTGGGTATAGAAGTCGACCTTTTTTTTAGCCACGTGCAACAACACAAAACACCAACAAGGCTATAGGTTGACTGTAAAGTTTTTCTTGTTCTTTTGCTCTCGGTTGGAGAGTGTTTTTGACTCTAGGTTGTAGAGTCGGTTTTGTTTCACTCTTGGTAGTAGAGTTGGTTTGCTTTCTCTGGTTGAGAGAAAGGACTACGGGTTAGACAAGGTTGTTGTCTTAACGCCGTAGGGTATTCTTGTAATCTTTTTCAAGAATAATGGAAATCTCAAGTGGGTTGCTTGGGGACTGGATGTAGGTCGGGAGGACCGAACCAGGATATATCTTGTGTACTCTGTGATTGGTTGTCTTGATCTTGCATTTACTCTTGTTTACTTAAGTTCTGCAAAAAGTGTCTGGACAGTCGACTCCTTGCACTATCAGTCGACTGGTCAGTGTCGTATTAGTTGTAGTTTCATTGTGTCTTCAGTCGCCTATCTTATCCATAAGTCGACTGCACAGAGTTACTATTTTGCTTTATTTTGGTTATATCAGTCGACTGGTGCATAACCAAGTCGACTGCACCGAGAAAATTTCCGCAGTTTTTATTAACACTATTCACCCCCCCTCTAGTGTTTGTTGTCTTGCCTACAGGATCCAACACTTGGTATCAGAGCAAGGTTACAGGCTATGGCAACTACTTCAAATACAAATCAGTACCATGAAGGCCAATCTACACAACGGCCACCGCTATTTGATGGAACGAATTACAATTATTGGAAGTGCCGAATGAGAATTTACCTCCAATCAATCAACTACGAGATATGGCAAATGACAGAGACAGAATACACTGCTCCTACCATTCCATATGCACAATGGAATGATGATCAAAAGAATCAGACTATGAACAATGCCAAAGCAATGAATGCCTTATGTTGTGCACTCACAAAGGAAGAATTCAACCGTGTATCCAATGCTACAACCGCACATCAAATTTGGCATACACTCGAGGTAACACATGAAGGAACGAATAAAGTAAAAGAGTCTAAAATTTCTGTTCTTGTCCACAGGTTTGAGATGTTCAGAATGAAGGACAATGAGACTGTGTCCGAGATGATCACCAGATTCACAGACATCACAAACTCTCTTGTGGCACTTGGAAAGACTTATACTCAAGCAGAGATGGTTAGAAAAGTCATACGTGCACTCACTCCAGAATGGGAGAAGAAGACCACAGCAATAGAGGAAGCAAATGACTTGTCACAACTTTCTCTCGAGAATCTTGTGGGCAATCTCATGGCATATGAGGTCCAACTTGAAGATCGAAAGAAGGATACAGAATCACACCAAGCAAAAAAGAAATCATTGGCTTTTAAAGCCATGACAGACTCAGAAGATGAGGAAGAAGATGAAGAAGAAATAGCAATGTTCAGTCGAAGATTCAAGAAGTTCTTAAAGAAGGGTAAGTTTAATTCTAAAGTTAGAGATTCTAATGACCCTCCTACATGTTTCAGGTGCAATAAAATAGGTCACATGAAGAAGGATTGTCCCTTAGAAAATGCAAAGAACAAGGGAAAATTATCCAACTTCAAGAAGGACAAATATTCAAAGAACAAATTTGCCAAGAAGAAGAAGGCCTATCAAGCTACATGGGATGATAGTAATTCGTCTTCCGAAGAAGAAACGGATGAAAATAACAAAGTGGCAAATGTGTGTTTCATGGCTGCACAAGAACATGTAAGTAATGATTATGATTCAGAACATCTTCTTGATGCTTTTAATGAAATATTTCAAGAGTTAAAGAAAGAAAAGATTAGAGTTAAGAATCTTGAGAAAGTGAATCAAACACTTAATCAAGAAAATCTTAACCTTGATAAGGAAGTAAAATCCTTAAATTCTCGCATTGCAAGTTTAGATACTGATCTTGAAACTCTCAAAAAGAATTATGAAGAGATTTCAAAGAACGTATCTAAGTTTAACAAAGGCAAAGAGAATTTAAATGATATGCTTCATCATCAAGTAAAATCTAGTCAAAAATATGGACTTGGTTTTAAAAAATCTTCTGTAAAAGAATCTCCTGCTGTAAACACTAGTAAAAATAAATCAGCATCTATTTCTAGTGTTACACACAAGTTGTATGATTTCTTTGAAAAGCCTAAGGTTGTTAATTTTAGTGATAAAAGCAAGACTACCATTCGGTTAAGTCGACTGAACCATACAACCAGTCGTCTGTCCAGAGGAATTGAATCTTATTCAACGAGACCAAAACCTTTTATAAGTCGACCTAGTGTATCAGCCAGTCGACTAACTAACAGTCGACTGAAGGACACTGTTAAGTCGACTGGACAGAACAAGTTAGTATGGGTTCCAGTCAGTCTAAATCAGAATGATAAAATTGCTTATATTAACTCATATGTGTTAAATGTGTGTAATTCTATTTATTATATTCCTGCTTATGGAGGAAGATCAAACTCTTCATGGATTTGGTTTCTCCCAAACTAATGTGTTTTGGACCCAATAAAAAGGGTACCATATTTACCTTAAACTTTTTATAGGTACCCAAGAAAGAACGCTGGATATTAGACAGCGGATGTTCAAAACACATGACAGGACATGCCAACCTACTATCCACCATTCAAAGCATAGATGGAGGAACCGTCACCTTTGGAGATAACAACAAAGGCAAAGTCATAGGTATTGGCATGGTCGGTAAAACTTCTAACCCAACCATAGAAAATGTATTATTAGTTAGTGGTTTAAAGCATAATCTTTTAAGCATTAGTCAATTATGTGATAAAGGGTATAAAAAAGTTTTTGAAAAAGATGCATGCTTGATTTATGATTCCACTATGCAAAATGTTATTTTTCAAGGTTTTCGTAAAAATAATATTTATGAATTGTGTTTGAATGCAATTGATTTTTCAAATGACTTTTGTTTAATAGCCTCTAACAATGAATCTTGGCTATGGCATAGAAGATTTGGACATGTGAACATGAAAAATCTCTCAAAATTATCTAAATATAACCTAGTTAAAGGACTGCCAAAACTATCCTTTAAAAAGGATAAGTTATGTGATGCATGTCAACTAGGAAAACAAATCAAATCCACTTTTAAAACAAAAGAAGTAATTTCTACTAGTAGGCCGCTCGAATTAATTCATATGGATTTATTTGGCCCTACTAGAGTTGCTTCTTTGAATAAAAGTAGATATGTGTTTGTTTTAGTAGATAATTTTTCAAGATTCACTTGGACATTCTTTTTAAAACATAAAAATGATGCTTTTGATGAATTTGCACATTTGTGTAAACGTGTTCAAAATCAAAGGTCTCTAACCATAGTCACTATTAGAAGTGATCATGGTGGAGAATTTGAAAATGAAACATTTACAGAATATTGCAACAAGAATGGTATAACACATTCATTTGCATTTCCTAGAGCTTCACCACAAAATGGAGTGGTTGAAAGGAAAAATAGGACTTTGCAAGAATGCGCGCGTACTATGCTTGTTGAAAGCAATCTACCAAAGCACTTTTGGGCTGAAGCTGTTGCTATAGCTTGTTATGTTTTAAATAGAATTCTTCTAAGACCTAAGCTAAAGAAGACTTGTTATGAGTTATTCTTTAATAAAATTCCTAAAGTCTCTTACTTTAAGACATTTGGTTGTAAGTGTTTTATTCTAAACACAAAAGATAATTTAGATAAATTTGATCCTAGATCTAATGAGGGTATCTTTTTAGGATACTCAAATAGGAGTAAAACATATAGAATTTTTAATTAGTCTACAATGACTATTGAAGAATCAATGCATGTTACATTCGATGAATCTCTGCCTTCATCAACCTTAAATAAAGATGATGAAACTGATTCATCACCTTTAGATAATGTGATTAAATCCTTAGAACAAACTAATCTGACTGATAAGTCGACTGAAAAGGACTACCAGTCGACTGAAGTAAAGCAGTCGACTGAAGAACCTGTCCTGCCGACTGATCCTATTGTGATATCTTCAACTTTACCAAAGTCATTTGTTGAAGTTAAAGATCATCCTCATGACTTAATAATTGGTGACATTTCCCATGGTATTCAGACACGTTCACATGTTAATATGATCTCTCATACAACATTCTTGTCGGATTTTGAACCAAAAAATACACAAGAAGCATGTGAGAATGAATATTGGATGAATGCCATGCAAGATGAACTAAACCAATCTATAAGGAATGATGTATGGGATTTAGTTCCTAGACCTCCTGATCAGACTATTACTGGTACCAAATGGGTATTTAAAAATAAGTTAGATGAATCAGGACAAGTTGTAAGGAACAAGGCTAGATTAGTTGCTCAAGGATATAATCAAGAAGAAGGTATAGATTTTGATGAAACATATGCTCCTGTTGCTAGACTAGAATTTATTCGTATTTTATTATCTTTTGCTTGTTTTATGAATTTCATACTTTATCAAATGGATGTTAAAAGTGCTTTTCTTAATGGGTTTATTAAGGAAAATGTTTATGTTAAACAACCACCAGGTTTTGAACATGAACAATTTCCAGATCATGTTTATAAATTGAAAAAGGCTTTATACGGTCTTAAACAAGCACCTCTTGCTTGGTATGATCGTCTGAAAATTTTTCTTTTAGAAACAGGATTTGAAATAGGTAAAGTAGACACTACATTGTTTATCAAAAGAGTTAAGAATGATATCTTAATCATACAAATATATGTTGATGATATAATTTTTGGTTCTACTAATGATAATCTATGTCAAGAATTTGCTAATACCATGAAAAACGAATTTGAGATGAGTCGCATGGGTGAACTCAATTATTTCCTTGGACTTCAAATTAAACAGTCCTCAAATGGCATATTTATCAATCAAGGCAAATATGCAAAGGAACTACTCAAACGTTTTAACATGGATAGTACTAGTAGTAAATCCACACCTATGGCTACTACTACTACTCTTGACAAAGATTTATTAGGTAAGAGTGTTGATCAAAAACTCTATCGAGGTATGATTGGTTCACTCTTATATATTACTGCAAGTAGACCAGATATTATGTTCAGCGTATGTTTATGTGCTAGATATCAATCTAGTCCTGAAGAGTCTCATTTAAAAGCAGTGAAACGAATTTTAAGATATATTAAAGGCACATCTGAATATGGTTTATTTTATCCACGCACCGATAATTTTCAATTTTTGTCATATAGCGATGCTGATTTTGCTGGAAGCAAAACTGATCGCAAGAGTACTAGTGGTACATGTCACTTTTTGGGACATTCCCTAGTCTCTTGGTGCAGTAAAAAAGCAAAATTCCGTATCCCTATCAACCACAGAAGCTGAGTATATCGCTGCAAGTTTGGCATGTGCACAAATTTTGTGGATGAAACAAACTTTATTAGATTATGGTATTTCATTTGAGAAATCCTCAATTATGTGTGATAATACCAGTGCAATTAATTTATCTAAAAATCCGATTCAACATTCACGTACAAAACATATTGATATTCGACATCATTTTCTACGTGATCATGTTTTAAAAGGAGATATATCTTTAGACTTTATCTCTACTGATAAACAAGTAGCAGACATATTTACCAAACCCCTTAAAGAAGATACTTTCATTAATTTAAGAAGAGAACTTGGAATTTGTGATTTTATTGATATTTGTTGAAAATTGTTTCTGTTAAGTCGACTGTGTTCTTGAGTAAGTCGACTGTACTGTACTTTAAACCATATCTATTTTTTTTATCTGACCAGTCGCCTGGTCCTGATACCAGTCGACTGATAAGTAGACATAATTTTTTTAGTCTCTTCTCGACTCAGTCGACTGATATACCCTACCAGTCGACTGTCGAGAGTTTAATTGACTTCAGCGACTATTCATCGCGACTTTTGAGATAAAATTCACTTTTCTTTTCACCCGTGATCTCTTATCTCAACCATCGATTTCTTCCCTCTTTGATCTCAGCCGTCTATTCTCAGTTAAAACCCTTTACCAGCCCCACTTTCTCACCTTTACCGATCTCCAATTTTTTCACCCCAAATCCCAAACCCTAATCTGTGAAGAAGAAGGAAGTCGACTCACAACTGCTGCTGGTGCTCGCCTCTGGTCTGATTTTTCGTCCTTTTCTTTGGTAAAATCATTTCACCTCTCTCTTTTTATGGCTCCTAAAAGATCCAAGAGATCTCATGAGGGTAGTTCTTCATCTCAAGATTACACTCAATTTCTTTTAAGTCCCGATCTCATTGAACAATGGTACCTTATTTGTACCATTACCATCTTCCCTGGAAGATTTGTTAACTTCAATGATCTTGATCGTTTTAATATTGTCCCCTTATTTCAAAATAGTAGTCTTCATGATTTTCTCTCTCTATCTAATCAGCCCTACTATTATCTCCAACTCATCTATTTGTTTTACACAAATATGAGGGTTGTACAAAAACACGATGGGGATGTAGTTATCCGTTCGTCTGTGAAAAATTTCAAAATGACACTCACACCCACTAGAATCAATCAAATTCTGGGTATTGATGACGGAGGATTATATCTTGATGATATTATTTTAGATGATGCTTCTGTTTTATCTAAAATCTTTTTACCCAATCATGGCCCTCCAATGACTAGCAAAAATATTAAACCTATTGCTAAGCTTGTAGCTAGAATACTAGCCTATAACATCCTTCCCAAAAAGGGTAGTTATGACCAGTATTCTCTAGAATTACAAAAAGCTGTATATGCAATATTTGGTAAAATTGTTGTCAATTGGGGTCGTGTCATCTTTTCTAAACTTGAACAAAACCACACTCACTTTCTACCTTTTGGTGGTCTTCTCACTAGAGTCTTTGTAGCTTTCGATATTGATCTCGATTCCGAGACCAATGTTGTTACTCATTATGAGTGTTTCGATCGTGCTAGTTTGGCACGAATGAAACTTCTTGATCCTCCTTCTAGATCACCCCCTAGGTCTCCTCCACTTTCTCGAGCTCCTTTAGGTTCTACTTCTCGACCCTCTAGACCTTCTACCTTTTCTGATCCACCTATTCTTCAAGCCAACTATGATGATCCTCGTACTCTATATGACTGTGTCTCCTATCTTATGAAACATTCAGCCACTGTGGATACCCAACTTCATAACCTTGATTCCAAACTAGACAACATTGATACCAAACTTGACAACCTCACTGATCTCTTCAATTCTCAATTTCATCATCCTTCTCATGGTGACGATGAAGACTCCGATGAGGACGATTGAAGACTTTTTATTTTATGTAATTTTCTTTTTTAATGCACTTATTTCTGTATGAGACTTTATCTTAGTTTCTTTTCTATGCAAAAGATTGTTATTTTGTGTTTTTGATGATGACAAAGGGGGAGAGATATCTGTGTTATGGTTGCTTTATTATTATCTGTGTTTGATATGTTTGATATCCTCTGGTTTGTTCTATTTCTGGGTATTGGAAAATTCTCTGGTCAGTCGACTGCCAACAGGCATATAAGTCGACTGCTGCTGCTGCATCTGCACTTATTTTCTGATTGTGATTTTTCTATGTATGAGTTTCCTGATCAGTCGCCTGCCATTTTGATAAGTCAACTGATACATGTTTTATGAAACATTTTTTTAAAAAAAACAATGCATTCTGTGTTTTTAATAGGGGGAGCATGTCTTTACTATGCTTGTATATTATCTGTTATTATCAGCTATTGTGTTGTCATCATCAAAAAGGGGGAGAATGTTGATTCTTGATTTTGATGATCACAACACAGTGCAACATGTGTCTATGTTATACAGCTAACATTGCAGGTTGTACATACAAAAGACTATTTTAGCTGAACAAATGAACAAGCTCAAAGGATACAGATAAAGACTTCACTCAGACAAGATTCAAGACTTCACTCAAGACAAGACTCAAGACTCAAGACCTTTAGCTCAATTGTGTCAAAATTGTAGTGTCTTGTAAAAATATTGTATCTTATTTTTTGTTGAGTCTTAGTCTGATGTAAAGCCTTGTCACACACACACACTCTCAAAATTTCATAATGTGTGTCTCTTAAAAACCCCCAAAAAGAGTCAAAACAGTTTGAAGTAATTTAACTTTTGAGTACCAGTCGACTTAAGCCTCTGCCAGTCGACTGACAGTACAAAACTGTTTAAATTTATTCAAACTCTGATCAGTCGACTCATATGGCAACCCAGTCGACTGTTCGAGAGCTTTTGACCGTTTTCTGTTTTCAAAATTGATTTTTCAAAAGCAACAGCTCTTAGATCCGTTGGTTGACAGTTGGAATAACTGTCCCCCAACGTTCAGGAGATCTAACTCTATAAAAAAAGAGTTCAGATCTCACTGAAAAGAACTTACAACATTTACAAAACCTTTTTGAGATACCGAGCACTGTCTTTGAGAAATTTCAAGTGAAATTCTTTGAGAACAAGCCTTCAAGTTCAAACTCTCTGGTTCTCTACACTCAGTCCAGTATAGCAACGATTTCGCTCTGGACTGGGTATAGAAGTCGACCTTTTTTTTAGCCACGTGCAACAACACAAAACACCAACAAGGCTATAGGTTGACTGTAAAGTTTTTCTTGTTCTTTTGCTCTCGGTTGGAGAGTGTTTTTGACTCTAGGTTGTAGAGTCGGTTTTGTTTCACTCTTGGTAGTAGAGTTGGTTTTCTTTCTCTGGTTGAGAGAAAGGACTACGGGTTAGACAAGGTTGTTGTCTTAACGCCGTAGGGTATTCTTGTAATCTTTTTCAAGAATAGTGGAAATCTCAAGTGGGTTGCTTGGGGACTGGATGTAGGTCGGGAGGACCGAACCAGGATATATCTTGTGTACTCTGTGATTGGTTGTCTTGATCTTGCATTTACTCTTGTTTACTTAAGTTCTGCAAAAAGTGTCTGGACAGTCGACTCCTTGCACTATCAGTCGACTGGTCAGTGTCGTATTAGTTGTAGTTTCATTGTGTCTTCAGTCGCCTATCTTATCCATAAGTCGACTGCACAGAGTTACTGTTTTTGCTTTGTTTTGGTTATATCAGTCGACTGGTGCATAACCAAGTCGACTGCACCGAGAAAATATCCGCAGTTTTTATTAACACTATTCACCCCCCTTCTAGTGTTTGTTGTCTCGCCTACAGGATCCAACATAAGTTGTATTTTCATTGTGTCTTCAGTCGCCTGTCTTATCTATAAGTCGACTGCACAGAGTTCTGTTTTTGCTTAAAGTTGGTCATATCAGTCGACTGGTTCACAACCAAGTCGACTGCACCGAAGAAAATTTCCGCAGTTTTTTTATTAACACTATTCACCCCCCCTCTAGTGTTTGTTATCTCGCCTACAGGATCCAACACCATTTGGGAGACAATTTTGAGGAGCAACTCCAGGAGAGAGTTGTGTGCTCCGAACTCGTTGTGAAGAGGTCCGCTTTGGAGGTGAGCGGAGCGAAGAGCTTGGCTCTGGAAGAGAGCCATTTGGGAGACAAGTTTGAGGAGCAACTCTAGGAGAGAGTTGTGAGCTCCGAACTCGTTATGAAAAGGTCCACTTTGGAGGTGAGCGGAGCGTAAAGCTTGGCTCTAGGAGAGAGTCATTTGGGAGACAAGTTTGAGGAGCAACTCTAGGAGAGAGTTGTGAGCTCCGAACTCGTTGTTTAAGTGAGAGAATCAACGGTTGTGGGAGCAGTTCCGAATGGCGAACCATTTCTTACCCGTTTATAAGCGAGTAATTTGAAGTGGAATCGAGCCAAGTGTTGGACTCCGAACTTGTCGTTTGAGTGAGTTTCAATGGTTGTGGGAGCAATTCCGAATAGTGAACCACTTCTAGCTCGCTTAAGAGCGAGCTTGCGAAGCGGAGTCGAGCCAAGTGTTGGACTCTGAACTCGTCGTTTAAGAGAGATTCAACGGTTGTGGGAGTAGTTCTGAATGGTGAACCACTTCTTACCTGCTTACGAGCGAGTAATTTGAAGCAAAATCGAGCCAAGTGTTGGACTCCAAACTCATAGTTAGAGGGGGCTAACGAGTTGTAGGAGCAATTCTGAATGGCGAACCACTTCTTACCCGCTTATGAGCGAGTAATTTGAAGCGGAATCGAGCCAAGTGTTGGACTCCGAACTCATTTTTTCTTTAGCTTAGTAAGTTGCGGGAGCAGCCATGTAGGAGCAGCTGGCTCTGAACTCACCATTTAGCGAGCCGTGACTCAGAGAGATAGAGATGAAGCAAGAGCAATAATTTTCAATGAAAAAATATAAAGTTTTATTGAGATAAACTAAGTGGCCGCTTCAATAGGGCGAACCATTATTACATGCTATTGGCCGGGTTACAAGCATCGGCCTTATTGAAAATCAAGATCCTACTTCTACGATAAGGTGAAGACCTCTTGGGAGGAGCTCCTTGGATGAGGTGGAAGACGGCCCTAGGTTCTGAGTCTTGAAGCTCGGCGGGCCTCTGTGTTCGTCTGTATGCTCCTCAGGGGGGAAGCTCGGCCCCATCTTTTTGGACAAACTTGGTCAAGTGTTCCCGCTGTATGAGTTCTTCGATCTCCTCCATGAAAGCCCGACAATCATCCGTATCGTGGCTGTGGTCCCTGTAAAAGCGGCACCACTTATCCTTGTTCCTCTTCTTGCCGGGGGTATTCATTCTAGGGGGAGCGCGGAGTAGCCCTTCCTTGTCCACCTCCATAAGAACTTCTGATATATTAGCAATGAGAGGGGTGAATTTCTCAAAACGAGGAGTCGGATGGCGCTGGCCATTGTCGTCCTTCTGGGATTTTTGGGACCCCTCTTCGCTCGTATTCTTCCGTTTGTTCCCGAAAGATGTCTCCTCAAGAGTAGGGGGGTTGAGAGCCTCTTCCACCCGTATGTACTTCTCCACCCTAAGTAGGAGTTCTGAGAAGTCCCGATGAGGCTTCTTGGCAATGGACGCTCTGAGGTTGGCATTAGTGACGTTGCGCTCGAATGCGGCAGAGGCTACTGATTGGTTGAGGGAAGGAATGGACCGGGCTTCGGCGGTGAAGCGTCGAACATAATTCCTTAGGCGTTCACCCTTTTCTTGGTTGAGGGTCACCAGAGATACACTTGTTTTCTCGGCCCGACAGCTACTCACGAAATGAGTAAGGAAGAGCCCTTCGAACTGGTTGAATGAGAAGATGGATGTCGGGGCGAGTCGAGAGTACCATTCTCTTGCAGACCCCTTCAGCGTGGCAGGGAAGATCATGCAGAGGAGGGCATCTGAAGCCTGGTGGATCATCATGAGAGTTTTGAAACTCTTTATGTGATCCGCGGGGTCCGACTCCCTGGTATACGCCTCGAAGTGAGGCGGCTTGAAGTTCTCTGGGATGGGGACCTCCATGATGGTGCGGGAGAATGGAGGTCTGCTCGGGCGGAGGTTTATTGCCCGTTGCTCTTCTTCCCTGTCAATTCAGCCAAGGCGCCTCTCCATCTCGTGGAGACGGCGGTAGACTGAGTCTTCTCTTTGATCATATCTTGCCGAGCCCCGGGACTCATCTTCGTACGAGGGTGGACTGGGGCTGCGGCGATGGTAGCTTGGAGATGGACTAGGACTGGGAGTGTGAAGGCGTTGACTCCTAGCTGGCTCTTGGGTAGGTGGCCTCTGGTCGTTCTTTGGGGCAATATTGAGGGCCCGTAAGACTGTAGCTTGGAAGTCTTGAAGATCTGCCCTTATGACTGGTGCCTCTCCAGCTTGGTGGTCCCTGTGTGTGGCTCGGCTTACTGGAGAATGAGTTCTCCGCCAATGACGCTGAGGGGACTCTCTTTGCCTTCTCGGGGGAAGGGATCTTCTGGTCCTCGGTCGGCGGGGGGTCCAGACTCTTGAGGCCCCTGGGTGCTCAGGTTGATGGACTCCCGCAAGGGCTCGCCATCCATTCAGGCGAGTTCGGAGGTCGACCCCCTTTTGGCGGTCGGAAATCACGTGACGAAGATCCCGCTCGGGAGGGCTTTGAGAAGCCATAGATTCAACTGAAGGATTGGGACCCGTAACATGATTATGAGGAGGATGTTGCTTCGGACGACTCTGACGGGAGCCCCCCCTGGGCAGCCCCCCTAGACCCTGGAGGGGCCTGTTGAGGAGGAGCACCTTGAGCTGGAGGAGGGAGAGGAGGAAGAGAAGTGGTTCTTCGGCTGGAGGCCTCTGCCTTCCCCTTCTGTTTTGAATGCATGGCTTGAAACTAGTATCGCTGATGAAGTTAGGTCAGGTTGCTTTTTCGTTCCCATAGACGACGCCAATCTGTTACTGTTAAATTTGGTGTGGGAGCAAACAGATAGAATTTGTGGATTCTTGGAGAAAACAATAAAGCAAACCTGTTGACCTGTTCACCTTCACCAACTTGTTGACTTGGTCTCTTACTGCTGCTGTGAACCTGCAAAAAGTGCGAGACACCGGGGTTGAACCCGGCGGTGCACCCTCCGACGCTCAAGTCAGTAATCAGAAAAGATTATGAATGAGCTTTAATTGGCAAAAGATTGATTACCTCTTAATGGTGGGGGATGGGGGGTATTTATAGCCGCCTTTGGGACCAGTTTAGGAATAAAATCCCTAATTCCCAGTGAAAGGATAGAGCAAATCAAGGTCGTTGATTAGGGACAATCATAAACCCTAATTCTATCCAGCTGGACTGGGTTTCTTGTGGGTTGGAACCCGCACCCAGTTAAGGCAGATCCGTTCGTGGGTTATTGGTCTTTGAAGAAAGACCCAGTCCCAATTTCAGATCCGTTTGTAGATGAAATTACCGTTTTACCCCTGAGCTTTAAGATTCGTGCCCAATTTGAACGGTTCCAATTTAACCTTATTTTTAGCCATATCAGTAATATTTTTGTACGTAGGTGAAGGCTTTATATGTGCTTGTATACCGAAGTATTTTATTAAATGAAATATATTCTCATCTTTTTTCCTTCAACATTATGGTTGATTATGTTGTCGGTCATTCATTCCTGAAACCCGATTCTCCTTTTTTCTTGTGAATCAAAGAAGTTAGGCTAGCATTATTGTGTTTTCCACCAAGATGTGTCAATAAGCATATATAGTAACACTCTCTTTCAAAAAGGTCATTCAGATAGTTGGGGAGAGTATTAACAAATTTCAGATTTTAGTGACATTTATTTATGATTTCTCTAGAATGACGTGGCTATTTTTAATTGTTGATCACTTTAAGTTGTTTGATGTTTTTAATAAGTTTTACTTTGAAATTCATACTTTTATGTCAAAATCAAGTTTTTCCATTCTGAATTTGTGAAAGAATATGAAAGCAATTTTTATATATAAAAAATATTGAGAAAGGAGATACCCATCAAACTTTTTATGCTTATACACCACAACAAATTAGTCTTTCTAAGCGTTCAAATCATCGTCTCTTGAATGTGGCTCGGTCCATATTGATTGAAGTCTCAGTCCCTAAATCTTATAAGAGTTTTATTGTTATAACATCGTGTTTTTTTATTAATTGTGTGCCAGATCCTATTCTTAATAGAAAAATACCTTTTTAGTTGGTTTTTCCATATTAGGAAACATTTTTATTGCCAGTTCGGATTTTTTGTTGCACTCGCTTTATTCAGAATAATGGTATAGGGCATGACAAATTAGATCTGCATGCATTCAAATGCATTTTCTTGGATATTCTCGTTTTTCTACAGGATATTTATGTGGTTTTCACCAACTCAGAATAAATAATCTATGTCAATATCTTGTCTTTTGAAACTCAGTTGTTTTTTAAACAACCTCATGGTTTGCAACCTCGAGATGAACCTGTTTCCTACTATCGTGGTAGATATTCTTGAATTTTCTGGTGGTAAACAATTTGAAATATCGTGGATCCTACATAATCTATACTCGATCTGATCATAAAAGAGTGATCTCCTTATGCACCACCACCACCTAATTCGCCTGCCATGGTCTAGACAAACCCCTATGATGTTCCTCCCAGACTTGTTTGTAAGTCTAAACAACGTAGATCTGTCCTTCTTGTAAATATTCCTATTGTCATTCATAAGCCTAAACATAAACCTAAATATCATATCTCTATGTTTGTATTCCATGATAATCTCAAAACTCACTACAAGATATTTATCTGTAACAAAAATTCTTTATAAAGTTGATTGAGAGGCACAAAAAATAGAGAAGAAAATAGGAGAGAAAGAAAAAACGAAAAGAAAAAAATAAAAATAAAAATAAATAAATAACAACTTACAAAAGCCAATTTCAGATTACAAGTTGAGAAGTCAAGGTCTGTGTATCACACAATATTCGTAAAACAGATTTCGACTCTTCCGGTTGCTGGTATATACGAAGGCGTCTGTGTCCCAGGACGCAATGACCAGAGTGTTCACGTAGGCACCATGTAGCACTCTCGAACCGAGCAGCAGCGTCAGAATCCTATCACCGACTTACCAAACAGCAGGAGTGAAGAACAGAATAGAACTCAGAGGAGGAAGGAACAAAATTTCTTGTGCAGGGAAGAAATGAGAGAGGAGACCTCTATTTATAGAGTCAGGATTAAAACTGTAACGACAGATAACGCTATGAATGCCTTCAGTGTAACGACAGATAATCAATTGAATGCCGACACTGTAACGGCAGACATCAGTCATTGCCTTTGAATGCCTTCAGTGTAACGGCAGACAAAACATTCAACACAGCATTGAAACGGCAGACAGAACCGTTTCTGCATTTATTTCAACCGTTACAAAAAAAAATCAAAACTGTAGCAAAAAGTGGCTCTGCACGGGGTGGGGTCAAGTCGGCCCCGCATTCGTGTTCGCAGGTCGGCGGGCGCACACAAGTCGCATGTAATCCGGTCCGAGATTTGCATCCCCCCTGCGCGCGCGCGAGAGAGCCTCTCTTCTAGCTATCTTACAATGCTTAGAAGGAGGTTACTATATATTCTTTTCTATTTCCTTTGATTTTTCCGATGTGGAACTATGTTTCCTTAACCCATTTTCAAGAATGAAAATGTCTCACTTTGAGAGACAATTTTTCATTCACCCCTTAACCGTTTTTAGCAAATCAATATATGATTTTGATCTACTCACGAAGGAGAACACAAATCAATCAAGATCTCTCAATAATTCATTGAGGATCTTACTCAAAAAATTGCTCAAAAATCGGTTTCGTAAATGGTGAATAAAACACCCATTTTCTAACATTCCCCACATGAATGAAAATCGACGACCACAGAGATGACAGACAGACACGACAGACTTGGTGATAGAATTCAACGGTTAATTCCTGTATAGGATAGGTAGGTATTACCCTTTGAACCTTCCATTATGAAAATATGTTTACTTTACTAACTAAACAGTAGACGCGATGTCCTTGAACTGTTCTGTCATTTGTGTAAACGATGACATATCTCACACAGAAATTTTCCTAACGCATTTTCAATTCTCACTGTTATGTTCGTTTTGGCCATAAACATACGCCTGGTTCTATAAGAGTTTAATAGGAATATTGCCCTATATTATTCCCTTGGAAGCGGCCCTTCTTCCCTCTTACATAGGTGATTTCTTACTTAAGAGTAACCCGCATTACTCTGCTCGGATATCCGACGCATAAGAATCATTAAAAGCCTAGCTTAACCTGTTACCTTACGGGCATTACTATTTCATCATGGGAATGGACATGGGAAAATTCCCACAGTGATCCAACTTGGTCTTCACAATTTAGTTGTCCCTTTGAACCTAAATCTTGGGATCTCCAGTGAGCTAGGTTGGGTTTCCATTGTATCGACTTATTCTTTCATGGGCTTTAGTCTCATTCCCCTCGATGATTTATCAAGTAACTCTCTGTTTAACCCTTTGGTTAGCGGATCCGTAGTATTATCCTTTGACTTTACATAGTCCACAGAGATAACCCCAGTAGAGAGTAGTTGTCTAATGGTATTATGTCTTCGACAAATATGTCTAGATTTACCATTATACATATTGCTGTGTGCTCTACAAATTGCAGATTGACTATCTGAATGTATGCAGATGGAGGCACAGGCTTCGTCCGCCTTGGAATATCCTCAAGGAAGTGGCGTAACTGTTCAGCCTCTTCTCTACATTTGTCTAGTGCGATAAATTCAGATTCCATCGTAGATTTAACAATCATTGTTTGTTTTGAGAATTTCCAAGAAACTGCTGCACCACCTAGTGTAAACACATAGCCACTAGTGGATTTTGAATTATCACTAGATAACCAGTTTGCATCACTGTATCCTTCAAGTACAACCGGGTATCTCATATAGTGCAGCTCATAGTTACGAGTAAAACTCAAGTACTTCAGTACTCTTGTAATTGCTTGCCAATGCTCGCTTCCAGGATTACTCGTGTATCTACTTAGTTTACTCACTGCATAGGTTATGTCTGGTCTTGTACAACTCATTAAGTACATTAGACTGTCTATGATTCTAGAGTATTCTACTTGAGAAATACTCTCACCTTTATTCTTGGATAAATGTAAAGTTAGATCTATTGGAGTTCTGGCAATTCCAGAATTATGTTTATCAAATTTTCCAAGAATATTGTTAACATAATGTAACTGGCTTAAAATAAGCTCGTCTGATGTTCTTGTGATTTTAATTCCCAATATAACATCAACCAGTCCCATGTCTTTCATGTCAAACCTCGAGTTCAACATGTTTTTAACAGATATAATTATCTGATCATTGCTTCCAATAATAAGCATGTCATCTACATACAAACTTATAATGACATATCCATCTTCTATGTCTTTGACATATACACATTTGTCACATTCATTGATCTTGAAGCCATTTGTCATCATGACATTGTCAAATTTTTCATGCCACTGCTTTGGAGCTTGTTTCAAGCCATATAATGACTTCACCAGTTTATACACTTTCTTTTCATGTCCTGGAGCTAAAAAACCCTCAGGTTGTTCCATGTAGATTTCTTCATCTAAATCTCCATTAAGAAAAGCTGTTTTTACATCCATTTGATGTACTTCAAGAATATTGCGCAAAGCTGCTACTGCAAGTACCATCCTAATAGAATTTATTCTCGTCACAGGAGAATATGTATCAAAGTAATCAAGACCTTCCTTTTTTTATAACCTTTAATTATAAGTCGTACCTTGTATTTATCAATTGATCCATCAGGTTTCATTTTTCTCTTGAAGATCCACTTGGAAACTAAAGGTTTACTACCCAGTGAAAGATCCACTAGTTCCCAAGTATGATTTTACAAGATAGAATTAATTTCACTCTTGATGTCTTCTTTCCATAGAGGACCATCACTAGAGTTCACCGCTTCCTTGAAGGTTTGGGGTTCACCTTCAAGCATAAAAGTCAAGAAATCCGGACTAGAAGATTTTTCCATTCTTGTTCTTTTACCGCGTCGAGGTTCCTCCTCAACTTCTTCATCTTGGTCTTCACTATCTTCACTAATAGTCTCATGTGTTCGCTTGGAGGAACTTGGTTCCTCCTTTGACTTACATGGAAATACATCTTCAAAGAACAATGCATTTCTAGATTCTATTATCGTGTTCTTTGATATATCAGTGATATCAGATTTGTACACCAAGAACCGATAGTCACTACTATTAAGTGCATAGCCAATGAAAATACAATCAACCGTTTTTTGTCCTATTTTCACTTTCTTAGGTGGAGGTACTGCCACCTTGGCAAGACATCCCCACAAGTGCAAGTAATTGTAGGATGACTTTCTTCCTTTCCATAATTCATATGGAGTTTTTTTTTCTTTCATTTTGGTCACCTTATTCAAAAGTTAATTAGCTGAAAGAATAGCTTCTCCCCACAAGTTTGGTGGCAAACCAGAACTTATTAACATTGCATTCATCATTTCTTTCAATGTACGATTCTTTCTCTCAACAACACCGTTGGAGAGTAAGGCGCTGTCGTTTCATGTATAATCCCATGCTTAGCACACGTGTCAGCAAATGGCGATTCATATTCTCCACCTCGGTCGCTTCTTAGTGCCTTAATTTTCTTATTGAGTTGTATCTCAACCTCATTTTTATAGAGAACAAATTTCTTTATAGCTTCATCCTTGCTTTTAAGCAAATATACATAACAGTATTTTGTGTTATCATCAATGAAGGTAATAAAATATTTATTACCACATCTTATTTGTATCTTTTTCAAATCACAAATATCAGTGTGAATTAGATCAAGTGGTTCAATGTTTCTTTCAACACTTTTAAATGATGATCTTGTTAGTTTTGTGTCACGCCTCGCTTCCCAAAAGAGGATACGGAATACGAATACGCGACAAAAGCCCAGCGAATAATTTTCATCATCCATAAGCTGTTCAAGAATCTTTACAACATTCACAAGAATAATCAGAGTCGGAAGCAAAAGTATCAACCAACATGCACATATGAACCAAAATTTTCAACAAGAGTACTTGAAATCAAATACATTAATCTCAAATAGTCATGATCTGAATAAATCAAAATTCTGGGTCACATTGCCCGAACACAAATAAATCCAAGTATCAAAATACAATATTTCCAAACTACTACAAAAATAATAATAACAAGATCCAGCACTAATACTTCATGTCACCAATACCGTCTGGAACCTGTTCTCCAAAAACTCCAATTTAACAATTGCAGGGAAGAGGAAAAGAGAAAACAAGTACCCGTCAATTGCAAGTTATGGACCGCTTGTAATGCAAGATACAAGTACATAGGAAAACTAACTAGCAACATGGTATGAGCATGATATCAAAATATAACAACTAGCATGGCAAATGAACAAGTATAGTGGTATGTATCAAGTGTCAAGTGATCAAGTATCATGTAAACAAGTGTCAAGTATCAAGTGTTATGTATCACGAAATCAAGTAACAAGTAACAAGTGTCAAGTAGTCAAGTATCAAGTAGCATGTTCAAGCATCAAGCCTCATGTATCATGTAATCAAGTATCAAGTAAGCATGTATCAAATATCTTGTATTATTACTATCTAGGTAACACTTCATGTGCCATCCTTTTATCACATGGTTGTTACAATCAATGCAATTCCATTTTAGATTTCATAGTGAACCATATAGGGCAGTGTACTCAGGGACAAGCCTCAAGAATCAAGTATCAAGTAAATAAGCCTCAAGAGTGAAATATCAAGCCTCAAGTGAAATATCAAGCCTCAACTAATGAAATATCAAGCCAAATCTCAAGTATCAAGCCAAGTCTCAAGTATCATACAGAATCTAAAGATCCTCTTTCGAGTACACGTTTCTGAATTATCCACTATTAGATATGTCCCTTTAAAACCCGGGCTTGGTTAATTTATTATTAATGTCAAACAAATAAGTATGTGTCATTGATATGGCTAAAAATGGGGTTAAATCGGAACCGTCCAGATTGGGCACGAATCTTGAAGCTCGGGGGTAAAAAGGTAATTTCACATGCAAGCGGATCCAAAACGGGTACTGAATCTCCTTCTCGCAGATCCAATAACCCACGAATGGATCCACACCTATTGGGTTCGGGTTCCGACCCGAGACGAACCCAAACCAACAAGAGACAAATCAGGATCCATGATTTGGCCAGGTCAATGGCCCTGATTTGCTCTCACCGGGAATCAAGGAAAGATTTCCTAAAACAGACTGAGGATTTTACTCCCTGCTGTTACACAGGAAATCAGGCCCTTAAACAACTCCCCTGGCGACTATAAATATCACCCCTCTACCACCATGAGCAGGTTAATCACTTTTTCACCACTTAAGCTCTTTCTTAATCTCTTCCGATTACTGACAAGAGCGTCGGAGGGTGCGTCGCCGGAATCAACCCCGGTGTTTCGCACTTCCTTGCAGGTTGCGCCAGGAGCAAGAAGGTTGAGTCAACTGTTCAGGTTTTTCTCGGACTCACAAATTCTATCTGTTTACCCCCACACCGAAATCAGCGGTAACAGATTGGCGCTGTCTGTGGGAAACACCACACGAACAGCCTCAGCTTCTTCTCCATCGTCCTCTGCAGCCATGCCTCCGAAGAAGGTCAGATCTAGGGGGTCGACCCGTGTGGCCAATCCCGCCGACCCTACGGAGGAAGCCCCGGTCAATCCCATTCCACAGTCCGATCTTCCTCCACCGGCCCAGCAGGTCCCACCTCCTCATCCCAAGCAGCAACCCAACAATGGCCCTTCCGGTCATAACGGCCGGAAGCAGAAGCAGACCCTCCATCAGGACCATGTCTCGGTTCATAACGGATCCTCGGATTCGATGGCTTCTCATCATCCCGACCTCCGCAACACACTCCTGAACCGCCAGAAGGACAACGACCTCCGCACCCACCTTGACGAGAGGCGGGCCCGAGAGGGAGCCTCCCGCCAGCGTCAGGGCGAGGGGTCCCTCGTCGCCGAGACGGTAGGAGGTCTCCGGACCGCAGAGGCCGAGCGGCATCTCCCGAGCACCGAAGGAGGAGACCACAGTCCCCCGCGGATCGGCATCATCGCAGGAACAATGACGCACCCATCACCCGAGCCGAGTTCCTACAATTCCAAGACACTGTTCTGCAGGCTCTCAACCTTTGGCAGAACGTCCAAAATGCTCAGAGGGCTCCTACGCCCCCGAGGGATCCCAGTCCTCGTCGCCGAACCCGAAGTCCTTCCCCGGCTCCCGGCCGCCAGTAGCAGCAATACAGTCCTCGCCGATCCCAGGACTACCGGTGCCGCAGTCCGCGCTCCCCTTCCTATGAAGAGGAGTCCGGAGGGTCATATGATTACCAGCGGAGGGACGATGCCCTCATCCGCCGTCTCCATGAGGTGGAAAGACGTATTGGCCGCATGGACAGAGAGGAGGAGTCCCGAGCAGGAACAGTTTGTCCTAGCAGACCCCCTTTCTCTCGGTCGATCATGGAGGCCCACATACCGAGGGGTTTCAAACCTCCGCAGTTTGAAACGTACTCAGGGGAATCCGACCCAGTCGACCACGTCGAGAGCTTCAAGACACTGATGCTGATCCATCAAGCTTCCGACGCCGTGCTCTGCAGGACCTTCCCGGCCACCCTCCGGGGGTCGGCTCGGGAATGGTATTCCAGACTCGCCCCCTCCTCCATCTTCTCGTTCGAGCAGTTTGAAACACTATTCATAACTCACTTCGTGAGTAGCAGGCGAGCCGAGAAGACAAGTCTCTCCCTACTGAACCTGCGGCAGGAAAGGGAAGAGAAGCTGCGGGACTATGTGAAGAGATTCACCGCAGAGGTTAGGTCTATCGCCTCCTTAGACCAGTCAGTGGCGACCGTGGCATTCCAGTCGAACGTTCTCAATGCCAACCTCCGATCGTCCCTAGCCAAGAAGCCCCCGCATGACTTCGCCGACCTCCTCCTGAGGTGCGAGAAGTATATCCGAGCAGAGGAGGCCGAAGCCCTTCCGAGCTTCGGGGGGTCCTCCTCAGGGTCGAAGAGGAAGGCGACGGGGGAAGAGGGGTCCAAGAAAGCTCAGAAGGACAACGACGGTCAGCGTCGACCTCCCCCCAGGTTCGAGAAGTTCACTCCCCTCACCACTAACGTCTCTACTATCCTAATGGAAGTGGAGAAGGAGGGGATCATCCCTCCAGCTCCGAGGATGCACACCCCAGCGAAGAGGAGGAACAAAGATAAGTGGTGTCGTTACCACCGAGACCACGGCCACGACACGAACGACTGCCGGGCTTTGAGAGACGAGATTGAAGCCCTCATCCGGAGGGGGCAGTTGGCCAAATTCGTGAAGGCTAACGATCGGACGGATCGCAACTCTCCTCCGCCTCGGGGGGCTAACAAGCGCTCCGAGCGGCGCGAGGAGACACTCGAGTTCGAGGAGAAAAGGATTCTGCACCTGATCCACGGAGGCCCCATGGGGGGCTCCTCTAATTCCTCCCGGAAGGCCTTCGTCCGAGAGGTCAACTCGGTTCACAGTGCCCCTCCCCCCAAAGGTCTCGGCGTCCCTGTGTCTTTCTCCGATGCCGACCTCGAAGGGGTCCGAACCCCTCACTGTGATGCCCTCGTCATCGACCTCCGCATGGACAACTTCAAGGTGCAGAGGATTTTAGTAGACAATGGGAGTTCGGTCAATATTCTCTTCCTCTCGGCCTTCTGAGGCCTGCAGTTGTCCTGAGACCGTCTCAAGCCGGTCGGTTACACACTCCATGGGTTCACGGGGGTCCCGGTAACCGTCGAAGGGGTGATAACCCTAGACGTTACCGCGGGAAGCACCCCTACTACCCGGACCGAGCCGATGGACTTCATGGTCGTCGACGTCCCGGTAGCGTATAATGTCATTCTAGGCGAACCCGGCCTAGCCGCCTTGGAAGCTGTCTCCTCGGCGTACCATTTGAAAATGAAGTTCCCCACTCGGTCGGGAGTAGGGGAAGTCAGGGGAAGCCAAGAAACAGCCCGGAAGTGCTACATGACTTCCACCGGGGGACCAGTGCTCTCGCTCGAGACACTAGAAATCCCCCAGCCAAAAGCTCGGCCGACGTCCGAGCCGGCGGACGAGTTAGAAGAAGTGCTCTTCTCATTAGCAAGTCCTAGCCGACTACACTGTGCTCGGACCTGATTCAATGCATCCGAGATAACCGCGACTTGTTCGCCTGGTCAGCCGCGGACATGCCCGACATTTCCGAGGAGTTGCTCGTCCATTGCCTGAGTGTCGAACCGGGGTGCAAACCGGTTCAGCAGAAGAGGCGAAAGTTCGCTCCCGAGCGACAGCAGGCCATCAAAGAGGAGGTGGATAAACTGCTGAAGGCCAAGTTCATACAGGAGGTAAATTACCCCGAGTGGCTGTCGAATGTTGTAATGGTCAAGAAGTCCAATGGCTCGTGGAGGATATGCATTGACTTCACCGACCTTAACAAGGCGTGTCCGAAGGATCCATTCCCTCTCCCGAACATCGACACCCTTATTGACGCCACCTCGGGCCATGAGCTCCTCAGCTTCATGGACGCCTTCTCGGGATACAATCAAATCCGAATGTTCCCTCCGGACATTCCGAAGACCTCCTTCGTCACCGACCAGGGCCTCTACTGCTATCGGATCATGCCGTTCGGCTTGAAGAACGCGGGCGCCACCAATCAGCGCCTCGTCAATAAGGTTTTCCAGAACCAGATAGGCCGGAATATGGAGGTGTACATTGACGACATGCTCGTCAAGAGCGTCCAAGGCACAGATCATGTGGCCGACCTCCAGGAGGCCTCCGGCGTGTTGAGAAGGCACAGCATGCGGCTGAACCCGAACAAGTGTGCGTTCGGGGTCTCCTCGGGAAAATTCCTCGGCTTCATGGTAAGCCAATGAGGAATCGAAGCTAATCCCGAGAAGATTAAGGCCATATTAGACATGGCCCCGCCTCGGAATATCAAGGAGGTGCAAAAGCTTACCGGTCGGCTCGCCGCTATCGGCCGGTTCCTCTCGAAGTCAGGGGAAAAGTGCCTCCCCTTCTTCAAAGCACTTAGGGGGGCTAAGGGTTTTGAATGGGGCCAACCACAACAGAAATCGTTCGACCAGCTGAAGGCATATTTGGTGAACCCCCCTCTGCTCAGCAAACCGGTCCCGGGCGAGACTCTCTTCATCTACTTGGCTGCTTCCGAGCAGACCCTAAGTGCTGTCTTGGTGAGAGAGGAGGACCGGGCCCAAAGGCCTATCTACTACGTGAGCAAGGTGCTTCGGGACGCCGAGCTCCGCTATCCGAGGATAGAGAAGATGGCCTACGCTCTGGTCATGGCAGCGAGAAAGCTTCGGCTGTACTTTCAATCCCATTCGGTCGTTGTCCTCACCGACCAACCCCTAAAGCAGATCCTCCACAAGCCTGAGACCTCGGGCCGGCTGATGAAGTGGTCCATCGAGCTGAGTCAGCATGACATCTCTTACCAGCCTCGGACGGCAATTAAGGCACAGGCCCTCGCCGACTTCATCGTGGAATCCACTATCCCTGAGGTCGGCCACGTCCCGAATGGACCCCCCGTTTGGACAGTCTTCGTGGATGGATCCTCTTGTAATGAAGGAAGCGGCGCCGGCATCATTCTGAACGGCCCAAACAACTTCGTCCTCCAGTACGCGATCCGTATGAACTTCAAGGCCTCGAACAACGAGGCGGAGTACGAGGCTCTCATTGCTGGTCTCGGACTTGCACGGAGTGCTAGGGCACAGCGCGTCCGAATCCACAGCGATTCCCAGCTCGTCGTGAACCAAGTCTTGGGCGAGTACGAGGCCCGAGACGAGCGGATGGCGAAATACCTCACCAAGGTTCGGGCCCTCATGAACCGGTTCGAGGAGGCGCTCATCGAGCGGGCTCCTCGTGAAGAGAACTCACAAGCCGATGCCCTCTCCAAATTGGCCTCGTCCTCCCTGCAAGGTCTCGAACAGACCGTACTGATCGAAGTCCTCTCTAGGCCGAGCTTCGAAGAGGAGACACCTGTCTCGGCGGAATCGTTGCCGGTCATGTTACAAGACAACTGGATGAAGCCTCTTGTGGAGTTCTTAAGGGACGGGCTCCTACCCGAAGACCCCAAAGAGGCTCGCCGAGTCAGAACCCGGGCCGAGCGGTATGTCTTGATCGAGGGCATCCTATACAAATGCTCTTTCTCCCAAATAGATGGCCGACCGTACCTAAGATGCCTCTCTCCGGACCAGGCCGAATATGCCCTACAAGAGCTCCACGAAGGCATCGGAGGGGCACACTCAGGGTTTAGGTCCTTGGCCCGAAAAGCTTTGAACTATGGGTACTTCTGGCCGACCCTCCTTCAAGACGCCGAGCGACACATTCGGCAATGCAACTCTTGTCAGAGACACTCCAGCATCCGACGCCTCCCTCAGGCCAACCTCGCCTCCCTATCAAGTCCCATCCCCTTCGCAATGTGGGGCATGGACTTACTAGGGCCCTTCCCTCCGGCTCCGGGTCAGTTCAGGTTCCTGGTCGTGGCCATCGACTACTTCTCGAAGTGGGTCGAGGCCGAGCCCCTCACCACTATAACCGAGAACAAAGTGGTACAGTTCTTCTGGAAGAGCATCATATGCAGGTTCGGCATCCCCCGTGTCCTCGTAACGGACAACGGGACTCAGTTCACTGGCGCAGCATTCCGAGCTCTATGCGACGACCTGGCCATCCAGCAGCGCTTCTCGTCCGTCTCCCACCCTCAGTCGAACGGACAGGCAGAAAATGCTAACCGGCAGATCCTCGCAGGTATCAAGAAAAGGCTCGACAAAAGTTCCAAGGGCTTATGGGTCGACTAACTCCCCAACGTCCTATGGAACTACCGCACGAGCAAACGGACCCCCACAGGCGAGTCCCCTTTCAACCTCACCTATGGGTCCGAGGCCGTGATACCGCTCGAGGTCGGGATACCTTCCCCTCGGCTCACAGCCTATGGCGAAGCACAGAATGCCAGAGACCTCAGAGCATATTTAGACCTGATAGATGAACTGAGGGAAAGAGCGGCGATTCGACAGCAGAGTTACCGAAGAAGGGTTGAACTGGCATACAACAAAAAGGTCCGACCCGCCAACCTTAAGCAAGGAGATTTGGTCTTGAGAAAGCTAGCCATATCCTTCCCCACTCAGAAGAGCAAGCTGGCTCCGAACTGGGAAGGGCCGTACAGGATTACAAAGGTAGTTCGGCCCGGAACATATCGTCTTGAAGACCTAGAGGGCAGAGAGCTTCCGAGGACCTAGAATGCCGACCACCTCCTAAAATACCAAGAAAGCGCTCCGGCGCCACTCTAAGTATCAGGGGGTATCGAGCCATTCCAGTCCTCCGACTTGTAACCTATTTTCATAAATTGTACTATGTAAAACAGTTCGCCGTCGATTATTAATAAAGAAAGCTCTTTCGTATTTGTGAATTCGCATGCTCCTCTCCCCTCTTATCATTTGCTCTTTAAATTGTGATTTCAACCGATGGTTCGGAGTCCATGTTCGGCTCGACCTCACCTCCTCGGCTCGTCCCCGGACGAACCAGGGGTAGACCGACGTTCGGAACTGCTCCCACAACCGTTGAACTACACCGATGGTTCGGAGTCCAACACTCGGCTCGACTTTACCTCCTCGGCTCGCTTCCGAGCAAGCCAGGGGTAGATCGCCGTTCGGAATTGCTCCCACAACCGTTGAACTACACCGATGGTTCGAAGTCCAACACTCGGCTCGACTTTACCTCCTCGGCTCGCTTCCAAGCAAGCCAGAGGTAGATCGCCATTCGGAATTGCTCCCACAACCGTTGAACTACACCGATGGTTCGGAGTCCAACACTCGGCTCGACTTTACCTCCTCGGCTCGCTTCCGAGCAAGCCAGGGGTAGATTGCCGTTCGGAATTGCTCCCACAACCGTTGAACTACACCGATGGTTCGGAGTCCAACACTCGGCTCGACTTTACCTCCTTGGCTCGCTTCCGAGCAAGCCAGGGGTAGATTGCCGTTCGGAATTGCTCCCACAACCGTTGAACTACACCGATGGTTCGGAGTCCAACACTCGGCTCGACTTTACCTCCTCGGCTCGCTTCCGAGCAAGCCAGGGGTAGATTGCCATTCGGAATTGCTCCCACAACCGTTGAACTACACCGATGGTTCGGAGTCCAACACTCGGCTCGACTTTACCACCTCGGCTCGCTTCCGGGCGAGCCAGGGGTAGATCGCCATTCGGAATTGCTCCTACAACCGTCGAGCCGCAACGATGGACCCGGAGACCAACACTTAGCTCCCAGTCCCCCCAAGCTTGCTTCGCGACAAACCGGGAATGGTCCGCCCCTCTGCTCCGTCAGTGGAGGGACGCCGAAGCTACGTTCGGCCACATAATCCGAGCGCTCTGTTGTGCTAAATCTAGCTACATAAATAAATAGACTAACTAGACACAAATTATAAAACCTCGCAAGTGCACGAATCGTTTATAGAATCGTAGTAATAGCAAGGGTCGATCCCACAGAGATTGTAGACTTCAACTTACTAATCAATAAAACTAATAATAAGAATGAATAAGGGTTGTTGTAATATTCTAAAAGAACTAAAAGATTAAAACTAAGATGAGAGGTGTTGAATCACAAATATCTCTTGAATAGTTGGGTTGTTGATCTCCACCAATAGTTAGTAATGCTAAGTTGCCTTCTGAATTTACTTCTAATTACTCATGTTTGTTCACTTCAAGGGCATGGTATCTACTCCTTAAAGTATTGTTTCCCTACGCCAAGAATTAGGCATGGTATCTACTCTAATTCGTTTCTTCCCCTAAGTATTTTAGCATGGTATCTACTAAGTTATACTTAACAAAAGCATAAGAACAGTGGAAACGAACAAACACTTAAAGTTCTAGAAATTGGTATCAGATCTAGATCCTTTAAGTTGATTGAACCAAGAATCCTAAAGATTCCCTTGTTACAAGTTACGAGCACGAGATACGGGTCGTCTCAATATGCTCATATAACAGATTCAGATTTCTAACTCATAAACTTGATGATATCAGATTCTGTATGGCAGTCGACTGGCTCTCACCTTCAGTCGACTGTACTTATAACTCCTGAACAAGTTTGACTGTTATCAATCTATATCAATTCAATTAGATTCAATCAATAAGTAAAATAGAAGGATTCAAAAGAACATAGCACTACATAACTACGGCTTCGATCTACCCAACTATGAAATTAGTTCCACATAATAATACTTTTATTGCTTAACAAGTTCAAATACATGATCAACATCAAAGAATAAAGAGAGAAGAAATAAACTAATGGATTCCGACAATAAGGTCGACTGTCTGTCACACAGTCGACTGCCTTCTGGTTGCTGTGCCTCCTTTCTCCTTCTTCGATGATGATGGAGTGATGCGCACGGTTGATGACTTGATGGTTGGGAACTCTGTGATTAAGTTGCTTTCAAGAGATCGATCCCCTGCTACAGATGATCTTTTCTGATATTTATAGAGTACGGCTGAGAATTAGGGTTTCCCCCTTTTTTAGGGAAAAATCTTCTTGATTTGATGATTTATGTCTTTCTCTTTTCTTCTTTCCTTCCTTATCTGTTCACCACGTGCTCTTGCCAATTCCCAGTCTCTAGATTTGATTCGTTGCATAAGATCTGGTTTCAAATAGATTCGGAATTAGATTTGGGTGAATCTTCGAATATCTTATCTGTTTACTCCGCCGCAGACCAGTCGACTTATCTTCGAACCAGTCGACTGAGTCGAGACTCCTGAAGATTTCATAATTGTTCAGACCAGTCGACTGTCTTTTGGGAGTGAGTCGACTGTGTCGAGAGTTGTGGAAAATCAGCTTCTCTTGTCCAGTCGCCTGTGTTGGGGAACCAGTCGACTGATCCTCTGCAGTTTGCTGTGTATTATCCTTGAAGTCCTAAATCTGCTTCGTTTTTCTGTTATAAGCTGTTTCCTATGGAAAAGAGAAAATAGGAGTTAAATACCACATATAGAGCTTTTAAATGTCTAATTATATTAAGATTATTGCTCTAAAAAGTGAATAATATTGTGTTCATCAAATACCCCCAAACTTAGATTTTTGCTTGTCCTCAAGCAAACTAGAATTACGAATAAGGAGAGTAATAATAATAATAGACTCAACCACCAAGATTTCTTATTATGTGGACATCAATATATAAAACTACAAACAATTTCAGATAAAGTAAAAACAAGCATACCCACTTTCTCCAGTGCAATTGTCTATTCATAGTTCCCAAACTTAATCATATTTGTCATGCGATTAATGTAGTTATAGTATGCAACTACTCAGTCTGTGATTATCCCTTTTCTCTACTACAAATCCAGTAGCAAACTAGAGGTTTTTTTTTTTTTTTTTTTTATAGCCTCTTCTCTAAAGTTGTCACTTGCCTTTTGACGCGAATACGAAACATTTGTGATGTATCCACCCGGTTACTCAACAAGTCACAAACTCTAAAGTGCTTTGCATACTCATATTTTAAGTTGCCGTTTGACGTAACGGTAAACATTGGTGATGAATACCCCTAGTTACTAAGCACTCAAAACATTGGAGTAGATTGACTTTATTCAAATATATATATATATATTTTATCACTCTATTTACTTAAACTCGATTTAGGACTAGATCTAAAGGGAATAATCACCAGAAAAAGTGTCACATTTGTTTCTTATGTATAATCGCATGACTCACACAATTTGTAAGGAGTTATGAAACTCAACAATCCTAAAGTAAATAAGTATTCTTACTCTTACTTTATAAGAAATTGTTTATCCTAAAAATTTCAAAAGACTCTAAAAATAACCCCTAATACCCCCAAACTTAGATGGAACATTGTCCCCAATGTTCGAAAGGAAATATAACAATAGGCATGTGTCACCATCTTAGTAAGGAGATACTGAAAAGAAAAATAACTAAAAGAAAAATAATAATGAATAACTGAAAGCAAATAAATGAAAGTGTAAATACTCCCCTGAAAAATTGGGTTGCCTCCCAATAAGCGCTGTTTTTCTTGTCTTCAGCTAGACTTGATGAGTTGTGCCATGTATTGAATGTCTCGCGGCTCACAACTCATCTTATTATAAGGTTTCCCCCCTCTGCCCATTCACCTAGAACGTTTGATTTGTCGTCAATGCTCCATGTGGGGGAAACCTGCGCAACATTTTATGGACCGTACCATCTTGACATTAGTTTATCAGCAATGGTCCATCTTAAAGCACCATTGTGATTTTGCAAGACTCCCTGCAGCCTTGCTTCTTTGTTCATCCTGAATTTTGCAGCAACTGTCACAGGTACTGTCTGGTTGTTCCCCAAATAATCAAGTAGTGGCCTCAGGTGTTCATGTAGTGGCTTTAGCTCCACATCTAGGATCCTGGTAGCAGTCGGGACAGTCGACTTATCCCGTCCACCAGTCGACTGGTCTGCAGAAACACAAGTTTTATCAGACACAAAATTTTCAACTGCAGGTGCAAGCTTACCTGTATATGACTTTGGAGTTTCAAGGTGATGTACTGTCTCTGCAATCCTCCAGTCATAGTGTTCCTGTTCAACATGAGATAATGTTAGAGGGTGTGTAATTGTTGCTTCTAATGGATCAACACCATGTTCCTGAAATGTTTGGTCGCAAATTTCCTGAACCACATTAATATTACAACATTCATGATTATCGTGTGAAAATTGTGGTCCATCAAACATTGTAAAATCAATCTCTTCTTCTAGTGTTGTCCTTGATTGGAGCTGTTCTTGTCCGCTAGGGTTAGGTATGGTTTGTGATGGAAATTCTCCTGCCTTTCTTTCACTTAACTCCGTAGCAATTTGGCCAATTTGAAATTCCAATTTTTGAATGGCCTGTCTTTGTTGATTGCTTGTTTGCTGTTGCTGTTGGAGTAATTGAAGAATGGTGGATTCGAAATCCAACTTCTCCTGTTCTTGTGCTGGCTCATCATACCCATTCCCACCCTGGAATTGCTGCGTATGCCCTGGTGCAAATTGATTGCCTTGATGATTTTGCCACCCTGGGTTATACGTGTTTGAAAAAAAATTGTTCTGGGGCGGGTACATTCCCTGTTCTTCGTAGTTTGTGTGCTCCTGATCTGCGAACGAAAACATGGGACATGAATTAGTTGTATGGTTAGATTGAAAACAATTTGCACAAATTTCTTTTGGTTGGTTTTTTACGCCACCCAACGTTGAATTTACAAGCATATCAATCTTTTTGTTCATGGTTTCCATTTCTAATTGCATGTTATTATTATGAGAAATTTCGTATACTCCCTGTTTTTTCGAAAGACCCCTCATTGTGGAGAATTGTTGTGAGTTCTCACTGAGTTCTTCAAATAACTCTATGGCCTCCTCAGCACTCTTCCTCATCAACATTCCATTGCAACCTGCATCTACAATTGCTTTGTTAGTGTCATTTAAACCCTCATAAAATGATTGTACCTGGTCATCCTTAGGTATGTTATGTGTAGGACACTTGAAAAGCTTGTTTTTAAAGTCCTTCCATGCCTCGAAAAACAAATCGCCATCTTTTTGTTGGAAAAGTAGAATCTCCCTTTTTAGTTGTCTGGTTTTCTGGGCTGGAAAGAACTCTTTCAAGAATTTTGTTGCCAATTGCTCCCATGAATTAATTGATCCTGGTTCCAAAGAATTATACCACAACTTAGCATTAAGTTTTAAAGAAAAAGGAAACAAGATTAACCTGATTTGTTCAGAGGTAAGCCCTTGGATGCTTTGTGTCCTGCAAAGATCAAAGAAGTCTTGTAGATGTAAGTGCGGATCTTCATCTAGTCTACCATTGAAGTGGGGAACCATGTTGAGTAATTGAGGTGATAGATGCATATTTCCTGTGACTTTGGGTTGAAAAGCTATGCAAGACGGTTGCTCAATATTCTGTGGAATGAATTTGTCTTGTATTGGTACTCGATTCAATATTCTTTCACCCATTGTTGCTTTTAGAATTCTTCGCTGTGCAGTCGACTGGTCCTTGGAGACAGTCGACTGACCCTGTTTGTGCAGAAAGTAAACTAAAAGAAAATGTTAGAAAAGAAAAAGAAGAAATAAAATAAAATAAACAGAAAAAGATTTTACTGATTTGTAAGTTAAAATACTAAACAATCCCTGGCAGCGGCGCCAAAAACTTGTTGTGCTAAATCTAGCTACCTAAATAAATAGACTAACTAGACACAAATTATAAAACCTCGCAAGTGCACGAATCGTTTATAGAATCGTAGTAATAGCAAGGGTCGATCCCACAGAGATTGTAGACTTCAACTTACTAATCAATAAAACTAATAATAAGAATGAATAAGGGTTGTTGTAATATTCTAAAAGAACTAAAAGATTAAAACTAAGATGAGAGGTGTTGAATCACAAATATCTCTTGAATAGTTGGGTTGTTGATCTCCACCAATAGTTAGTAATGCTAAGTTGCCTTCTGAATTTACTTCTAATTACTCATGTTTGTTCACTTCAAGGGCATGGTATCTACTCCTTAAAGTATTGTTTCCCTACGCCAAGAATTAGGCATGGTATCTACTCTAATTCGTTTCTTCCCCTAAGTATTTTAGCATGGTATCTACTAAGTTATACTTAACAAAAGCATAAGAACAGTGGAAACGAACAAACACTTAAAGTTCTAGAAATTGGTATCAGATCTAGATCCTTTAAGTTGATTGAACCAAGAATCCTAAAGATTCCCTTGTTACAAGTTACGAGCACGAGATACGGGTCGTCTCAATATGCTCATATAACAGATTCAGATTTCTAACTCACAAACTTGATGATATCAGATTCTGTATGGCAGTCGACTGGCTCTCACCTTCAGTCGACTGTACTTATAACTCCTGAACAAGTTTGACTGTTATCAATCTATATCAATTCAATTAGATTCAATCAATAAGTAAAATAGAAGGATTCAAAAGAACATAGCACTACATAACTACGGCTTCGATCTACCCAACTATGAAATTAGTTCCACATAATAATACTTTTATTGCTTAACAAGTTCAAATACATGATCAACATCAAAGAATAAAGAGAGAAGAAATAAACTAATGGATTCCGGCAATAAGGTCGACTGTCTGTCACACAGTCGACTGCCTTCTGGTTGCTGTGTCTCCTCTCTCCTTCTTCGATGATGATGGAGTGATGCGCACGGTTGATGACTTGATGGTTGGGAACTCTGTGATTAAGTTGCTTTCAAGAGATCGATCCCCTGCTACAGATGATCTTTTCTGATATTTATAGAGTACGGCTGAGAATTAGGGTTTCCCCCTTTTTCAGGGAAAAATCTTCTTGATTTGATGATTTATGTCTTTCTCTTTTCTTCTTTCCTTCCTTATCTGTTCACCACGTGCTCTTGCCAATTCCCAGTCTCTAGATTTGATTCGTTGCATAAGATTTGGTTTCAAATAGATTCGGAATTAGATTTGGGTGAATCTTCGAATATCTTATCTGTTTACTCCGCCGCAGACCAGTCGACTTATCTTCGAACCAGTCGACTGAGTCGAGACTCCTGAAGATTTCATAATTGTTCAGACCAGTCGACTGTCTTTTGGGAGTGAGTCGACTGTGTCGAGAGTTGTGGAAAATCAGCTTCTCTTGTCCAGTCGCCTGTGTTGGGGAACCAGTCGACTGATCCTCTGCAGTTTGCTGTGTATTATCCTTGAAGTCCTAAATCAGCTTCGTTTTTCTGTTATAAGCTGTTTCCTATGGAAAAGAGAAAATAGGAGTTAAATACCACATATAGAGCTTTTAACTGTCTAATTATATTAAGATTATTGCTCTAAAAAGTGAATAATATTGTGTTCATCACGCTCCTGCCTAATAGCCGAAGACCGAAGCCCTACGCCTTCGGTCGGCTACCGAGCAAGTGCCTTTCCGAGCTTGCAAACGGAGAAAACTCACTTTCTCCTCAACTTTCGTGCATGATCTCGATCAGACGGCTCAGATCTTGCCACTTGCGCTAAACGACAAGATAACGTTTTCTTGGGAACTGAGCCGCCTCGAGATTCGTTCCTACTTTCAACGGCTCAGATCTTTCCACTTGCGCTAAACGACAAGATAGCGCTTTCTTGGGGACAGAGCTGCCTAGGAATTCGTGTCGTACCTTGTCAGAGTCGCTAAACGACAAAATAGTGTACTCATAGGAACCCGTTCGGTTCAACACTCTCGCCGAGGGAACTAACACGCTCGGTTCAAAGATCTCGGCGCAACCAACACAGATATAAGCAAAGCAAATAGGCAAAGCAATGAAAGATATTTTATTAAACAACCAGGCCATAACACAAAGCACATCTTTTTCATGGTTACAAAGTGTTGGGAAACAAAATACACGACGCCGACCCACTACACTTAGCCCTCATATGGAAAAATCTTCACTAGACTGTTCGGCCGACTGCTCGTCCTCCTCGGCTGGTAGCTCCCCTGCATCGTTCCGGAGCTTCGCTACCACAGTCTGCAAGTGTCGAATCTCCGAGAGCAAATCATCCCGCTCGGCTATAATCTTCGACTGGTTGTGCCGAATACACTTGACCCGAAGAGCGTTGCTGAACGCGGTTTGCGAATCCTCGTCCCCTTCTGCAGGGTTCAGCTCGGCGATCCTATCCTCCAGACGCTGGATCTCGGCTTCCCGTAGGTCGAGGACGGACAAAAGGTGAGCCTGCTCACTCTCAGCTCGGCGTACCTCCAGCTCGACGCTCCTGGGACTCAGAGCCGCCGTCCCTGAAGTGGCTTCGGATTCAGAGTCATCATCTGAGCTATGCAGATTAGCATATGAATCGGCCGCCTCGAGCTGAAAAAAGGGGAAAACGAACAACAAGATTTCAATATACTTCCGAGGCACCACACTTGAAGAATTTTCCAATCATATTTAGACATAATGGTTCCACAATACAACAAGACCGAGCCTACAACAACATTTTACAACAAATCAGAAGGGACATGAAGTGACATAGTCAAGTTCTCTTCGGAAGGGGAACGCTTCGGTTTAAGGAAATGCGAGGACGACGAGGCCTGCCCTCCGAGCTCGATCCTAAACCAACGAAGCGCGACCCCCCTTCGCTGCTAGCCCTAACTGCGGCGCCGACCGAGGCCCCGCTCGACGAGACGGCCGCACTGCTCTGAGCGTCGGCTGGACTCCGTCTGGTCATAGTCGAGCGTGTCGCAAGTTCGTAAAAAGAAATCCCTCTCTCGTTCTCTTCGCGAGTACATGACGTACTGCGGACGTTAGCCCTCTCCGGCACAGGCTTGAGCGACGCGACCTCTTCCTCCAGTTCAATGATTCTGTCTCTCAGAGCGTCGTCCTTCGCCATCTTCTTCGGACGAGAGGGTCTTGACGAGCCAGAGACGGTGGCGCCATCGGTCGCAAGCCGTCAGAAGTGGGTGACCTCGATCCCCCTATCTATCGTGATCCTTCTGAGCCTGTCGACTTCGGCCAATAGCCGCTTGCACTCGGTCGATGCCTTCTCCAGCTCGGAAGTCAGTTTCTCTTCCGCCGCCAAACGTTCTTTCTCCGCTAATTCCAAGTGTTGGACCTCAGCCAAAAGGTCGTCATTCTTGTGCTCGGCAGCAGTGAGCTCTCTACGGAGCCGCTCGACTTTGCCTTCGGGACAAGGAGCTTGGGGGTACTTCCGCAGTTGCCACAGCTCGCGACAGTACCTCCGCAGAGCTGCCTTCGTCTCCTCCAGCCTGTCGAGCAGGAGAAATCGATTCTGTCGGCTCTATAAGAGCTCGCCCTTAGTTTTCGCCAGCTCCTTCCGAAGGTATACGACCTCCGTGATCGGACCGAACTTCACCTGAAAAGTGGAGATAAATCCGTTGGGACAATACACGGAAACATCTACAACTAGTCACACACAAATCCGAGGCTCAACACTTGGACAAATTTTGGCCAAACAAAATGTTTTCATTCAAAACCAAGGAGAAGGTTTTACAAAAGCGGTGGCCAGTCCGCAGTTAGGCTTACAAAAGAAAAAAGACTAAGAAAGACAACCGAGTCAGGGGTCGACCTTTTTGCCGTTCGGGTCCGTCGACCCCCCGGTCTTGTCCTCGCCATCGCCCTCGCCTCCGCCTTCGCTCCAACTCTCCTCCTTAGAGTCGTCCTCCTCCTCGCCCTCGGCTTCGGTCTCCCCTGGGCCTTCGACGGGTTCTGTCTCTCCCTCGGGGCCGAGCAGCCCCTCGGTAACCCCCTCCTCCCCTTCCACAGGGTCGTAAAAATGGTAGGAGGACGTGTCGAAGCCCGGGTTCTTGGCGGCTACGTGGAGCAGGGCTCGACCGTAGGCATCCTCCATGTTCTGGAGCATGTGCTGCGCGGCCTCCTCCTGCACGGCCTTCCTCACCTTCTTCACCTTCTTCAGATGCTTGGCCTTGATCCTTTCGGCCCTCTTCCGAGCCTTCTCCGCTTCCGACCAGGCGTTGGCCAGCTCCTCCTTCAGCTCGGCTGCCTCCTTCTCCTTCGCCTCAAGTTTGGCCGCCGCGTCCTTCGACAGTTGAATGGCGTCGGCCAGCTGCTTCTCCAACCCCGCTACTTCGGCAGCCCTCTTCGTCGAGAGGAGCTGCTCGGCATCAAGCCGCTGCGTGGCCTTGACGCGCTCCGCCCTCTCCCGCTCCTTCTCCTGCTCCTTGTTCGCAAACTCCTCGACCAGGAAATTGAAGTGGCAGAGGGTCTGAAAAAGAATAGCGGATTAAAATCCGAGCCCAAAGACTTGGCAAAATTTTTTTAAGGGAGAGATCAGCCTACTTACCGACATAGTATTCCGAGCGATCTGCATCACGGCGTCCCCTGCTTGCCCGGCCTTCAGGGTCGCTCGGTCCTTTGTGGTCGGCAGGTGCCTCACCGCCTCCATGCAGATGTTGCCGTCGCCCAGGAAGCCGTCGACGTTCATCACCTGCCAGTCGGGCACGAAGATCTGCTTGTGATGCTCGGTCAGGATCTTCTCCGCATCGGCAGTGAGAGGTGGAACTTGGAGGGACAGCACCTCCTTCACGCCGAACGTACCGTTCGACGAACCGGGAGCATCCACCTTTGGGGTCGGAGTCGGTACCTCCGAAGCAGCGGGGTCGAGAACCCTGATCTCCCCCTGCTCGAGGACCGCGACCTTCGGTTGGTCGGCAGTCTTCTCGACCGAAGGCTTCTTCGGGGCTCGGCTGTCCTGAGGCCCTGCCGAAGGCCTCTTCTTCTTCGCCTCCTGCTCCGACCGGCCCTTTGCCACCAGGGCTTTGTAATCCAGCTTCATCGTCTCTGCAAAAGTCGTATGAAAAAACTTTTAAAAAAATTTTTGAACTCTAAACAAAGAGTATAAATACCAGAAGCATACTAGGGTCGATCGGACTGAGACCCCCACGGAACAGATCCTCCTCGGTGATATCTTTCCAGCTTAGCGCTGGCAGGGCGAGGAGCTTCTTCTGAACCTCCGCCTCCTCATCACTCAGCGCCGCCTCCTTCTTGGTCCGCTTGGGCAGACCCTCCTTTGCCCAAACCGTCGGTATCACCCACGGCGCCGGAGCTCGGATAAGGAAGTACTTCTCCTTCCAATGTTTGATCGAGTCCGGATTCTCGATCAGCTTCACACCCGGCCGGGGCGTAAGATAGAACCTCTGTTCGTCTCGCCTTGGCTGACAGGGTCGGTAGAGACTCCGAAAGAGGAACATACTCGGCTTACCGCCGACCTCTTGGCATCGGAGGACGAACGCCATGACGTGCCTCCATGTGTTCGGCATCAGCTGGGCGGGGCTCAGACCGTACCATGTCAGAACATCAACCACGAACGGGTGGAGGGGAAAGCGGAGTCCGGCAATAAGGGAGTCGACCGGAAAGACACACACGTCCGACGAGGACTTTGTGTTGGCTCGAAAACCCGGTCCGGGGAGGAGCAGTCCATAGTCGGCAGGGATCCGGAAGCCCTCTCGGATCAAATGAAGGTCACCCTCGGTGAGAGACGAGATGGTATGATCCACCTCGGACAGCTCCCTCGGCTCGTTCTCCTCCACCAACTTAGCCGTGCCTTAGGTCACTCTCTCCAAGGTGTCCTCGGCATAGTCACGTACGCCCCCCACGCTCGACAGAGAAATGGGTGCCGACCGAATGCTCCCGCCGTCTTCGGCGTCTCCACAATCGTGACCACGGCCTTGCCCTCCCGGGACACCGCTGCGACCTCCTTAGGCGGCTCGGCCACTTCGCCCTCTCTGTTCGGACGAACGACATTCCGATCGCTCGGCTCCACTACCTCCTTCCCTTTATCCCCTCGGCCAACGGCTTGCTCTGAGGCGGGGGTCTCATCCGTGATCTTAACCATTTTTCTAAAAGAGAAGGGAAAGGGACTGACCTTGAAGTGATTGGTACGGTCGGAAAGTTCACCGGAAGCAAGGAACGCTACCGCGACAGCTAGCACCGCCACCAGAGAGCTGAAAACTTCGAAGGCAAAGTGAGAACTGAAGAGAGAGAGTAAAAGTAAAAAGTGAGACTCGATCTAAGAGGGGGGTGAAGATTTATAGTAAAATGGAACGTCCCTTGGACTTCCAAACGAAAGTTCGCGACCTTTGGGCTGCTCTCGAAACGTCGCGAAGGTCCAACACAACTGCCTTCCTCACCAAGTCGACTGGCTCGGCGCAATGGGAACCGAATCCGAGCTACACGCACTCCGAGGCAGATTGCACAGCCTCCGGTCGGTCTCCGAACAAGTGCCTTTCAGAGCCTGCAAATGGGGAAAACTCACTTTCTCCTCAACTTTCGCGCTTGATCTCGATCAGACGGCCCAGATCTCGCCGAGAACACTAGACGACGAGATAGTGTTTTCTGGAGAAATGTGCCCGTCTTGAGATGCACGCCATCATCCAACGGCTCGGGTTGCACCACGTCGCTCGGACGGCTGAACCATCGGATGCCCCACCTATGTCTAGAGGAACCAGGAAAAAATTTGATTCAAAGTTTTAAGGCACCGCCCTCGGCGAGCACCCCCCAGGTCCCGTGTCTCGGTCAGTATTCCGCCGACCCACGGACCCCGGTCGAAAGCAGATCAACACTCAGAGATCGGGAGAAGCAAACCATTCCGAGCCAGTTGATTGCAACTGCAAAGGTTCGGCCTGCTCTGGCAACAGAACCTTCACAGTTGCAAACAACTTGCCCGAAACGCCCTTCATTTCTTCCGGAAGAACGACCGCTCGTCCTTCCGACAAACTCACCCCTCGGATTCGGACATGGATGACCACCTCTCCTACCATGATCTCTGCCGACCCTGACACCCACTGCGGAGCAAACAGAGTAGGCAGAAGATCTTGGTAGGAGAACGACCACCCGTCCTTCCGAAGTAGCTCACACCCCGGATCCGGACTATGGTCATCACCACTACTGCCTCGTTCCCCCCCGCTCCTGACATCCACTTTGAGACCGTCAGGAACGAGAGAAGAAGAAGACAGTAGAGTGACCACCCCTCCGAACCTATCAAGGTCAAGACCCCACAAGACTGGCGTCCGCCAGAGGCAGACACCACCGAGGTCTAAAACTCAATATTGCTGCGACCGAAAATGACAAGGGGAATGGAGTACTTATAGCCTAACCTCCAAGAGCCAGCCATTATGACCCTCGGAAGTTGAAACGCCACGAATTAATTGAAGGAGTTATCCTTAATGACCTGGAGAAGGTGGAACGCCGCATAAACCCCGAAGCACCATTAATGCCCTTGGGAACAGGATCGTCTCGAGACAGAGTGCGCCACATCGCTCGACCTGCCGAGACCCCCTGTCTCCGGACGGATCCCGAGCAAGTGCCTTTCCGAGCTCGCAAACGGAGAAAACGCACTTTCTCCTCAACTTTCGCGCATGATCTCAATCAGACGGCCCAGATCTCGCCGAGGACACTAAACGACAAGATAGTGTTTTCTTGAAAAATGTGCCCGTCTTGAGATGCGCGTCGTCATCCAATGGCTCAGACTGCACCACGTCGCTCGGCCTGCCGAGACCCCCTGTCTCCGGACGGATCCCGAGCAAGTGCCTTTCCGAGCTCGCAAACGGAGAAAACGCACTTTCTCCTCAACTTTCGTGCATGATCTCAATCAGACGGCCCAGATCTCGCCGAGGACACTAAACGACAAGATAGTGTTTTCTTGGGAAATGTGCCCGTCTCGAGATGCGCATCGTCATCCAACGGCTCAGATTGCGCCACGTCACTCGGAACGCCGAACCCCCTAGTCTCCGATCGGCAGCCGAGCAAGTGCCATTCCGAGCTCGTAAACGGAGAAAAAAGACACTGAGCTACTACGACCGTTGGATCTCTCAGAAATTCGTGCTTCTAATGATGAACGGTCCAGATTGCGCCACGTGCACTAAAAGACAAGATAGCGTTTTCTTGGGAAACGCGCCACCATCCGATGGCTCAGATTGCGCCACGTCGCTCGGAACGCCGAACCCCTTAGTCTCCGGTCGGCAGCCGAGCAAGTGCCATTCCGAGCTCGTAAACGGAGAAAAAGGACGCCGAGCTATGAAGACCGTCAGATCTCTCAGAAAATCACGCTCGACTGTGATCAGAGGTCCAGATTGTGCCACGCCATAAATCAGTATTAAAAATCGTTTTTTATCTATTTAAATCGCTTTATTTATTTAAAAATTGCGAAAAATTGCTAAAAATTTGGGAAATTTAACCAAAAATTCTAGAAAATAATTGAAAATTCGGGGGTATATTTTTGGGCCCCTGAACGCACAATTATTGCCCAGAATGCACTGTTAAGGCCCCCCCGAACGATTAGTAAACACATCGCAAAATTAAATAAATAATCCGAAAAAAATAGATGAAAGACGCCAAATACTCGATATGGCTAGGAAACAGCTCATGGCATCAAAAAGTTACCTCACTACCCCCTTCAAGATCCTAAGTCCTCCACATGGACTCCGATACAACTCTGCTAGCCACCAAAACAGTCAAACTACTCCTCAAAGGCTGATCACGCTCAGTCTTTAGGAGTGGGGGGCTCGTGATATGGCTAAAAATGGGGTTAAATCGGAACCGTCCAGATTGGGCACGAATCTTGAAGCTCGGGGGTAAAAAGGTAATTTCACATGCAAGCGGATCCAAAACGGGTACTGAATCTCCTTCTCGCAGATCCAATAACCCACGAATGGATCCACACCTATTGGGTTCGGGTTCCGACCCGAGACGAACCCAAACCAATAAGAGACAAATCAAGATCCATGATTTGGCCAGGTCAATGGCCCTGATTTGCTCTCACCGAGAATCAAGGAAAGATTTCCTAAAACAGACTGAGGATTTTACTCCCTGCTGTTACACAGGAAATCAGGCCCTTAAACAACTCCCATGGCGACTATAAATATCACCCCTCTACCACCATGACCAGGTTAATCACTTTTTCACCACTTAAGCTCTTTCTTAATCTCTTCCGATTACTGACAAGAGTGTCGGAGGGTGCATCGCCGGAATCAACCCCGGTGTTTCGCACTTCCTTGCAGGTTGCGCCAGGAGCAAGAAGGCTGAGTCAACTGTTCAGATTTTTCTCGGACTCACAAATTCTATCTGTTTACCCCCACACCGAAATCAGCGGTAACAGTCATGAAACAAGCAAGTATATCATGGTATGATCAAGTAACAAGTTCAAGTTGCAAAATAAACAAGTATGGGTGCAAGATAATTCATAAAAGATTAAAATAACCAATTCTCAAGTTCAGGACAGCAGAACCATACTGTAGTAAAACTGAAATTCCCAGTGTTATAAAAATGCAAATCTGAATCCATCGAAAGTCTAGAAAATAGACTCCCAACCGAATCCAGCGTATACAAATAAGTCATATAGTATTTTACAAAATCATAACTCAAAACTGATTTGAATCCAGAAAACACGTTCAGGCAGAAATCAGTAAAACCAATTCTCAGTCAGGAAAACAGCATCAAAACTCAATAAATAAATTCACGGAAATTCTAGGGTATTCCCCTATCTGTCTAGTATCAAAATATAAGGTCTCATAATTTTCCAGTGAAATTAGACCAGTCATCAAAAATCAGAAAACATCAAGAAACGATAGTTTGGTAATCTGGAATTTCCAACATAGCTGTACGAAAACTGTAATATCTCGCAAACCGTGAAATGAAATCCAAATTCGCCAAAGGGATAAGGAAATAGAAGAAATAAGCTAACTTTCATATTTGACAAATATTTTTCATACAATCAAAGGAATCAGGGTGGAAAACGATTCTTTACAAAACAGCGAGCAAAATACAGCAAGTACAGTCTTTATAAACAAGCATGAAACGATATATAAAACTCATCAATAAAATCTGCCAAAATTCTGGGTAATTCCTAAATAAGTATAAAAAAACTGACCAAAGTTTAGGATCAAAATAATATATGTTTGGAACTAGTATCAAATTAATTTAATCATCAAAATTACCAAGAAACGAAATCTCGAAATGATCTACACCTCTGTAGTAAAACAGTCATATTTCACACATACGAAAACGAAATCAATCAAGGTCAGAGGGGTTGAAAAGAAGACGAATTTCTCTACAAATCATGTTTTATAATGAAATTAAGATTCTGACCTTAATATGGTCTAAATTACTGATCAAGACAGATCTTCGACAAAACACAGAATTTCCTCAAAAACCAAATTCAACATAGATTCAACGAAACTTGATCCAAACACAACCAAACATGAAATCGAGTCTACCAAGTGTCTAAACATCATATATTAGGTTAATTAACATATCTAAAATAAGTCTATCACATGGTTCTCAACAATTACCCAAATTCTCACAAGAAGTCTCACATACAAGATCAAATCAAGAACGGGCAAAACCTAAGTTAATTCATGTCAATATTGTGTCGTGAGTCAACTATGGTCAAATCACTATAGAGACAATATCAACAAGGGGTTTCACACATGAATTGTCCATAGAACCCAACTACACTACAAGCGGTATTTTTGACTTGTATCATATAAAGAAATTTGAGTACAAGTTACTTGGCTTAACCGAAGACGAAACGAACACCAAGAATAACAGGAACGAATTCCCGAGCAATGAGAAAAAATCCCACGAACGAAGATCCACGAACCAAGACAACCACGTGCAATTTACGTGCAGGTGCCAACTCAAATAAAGAGAGAGAACGGTCGGGGCGACGGTGGCGCTCCGCTGCGTCGCTGCTGTGCTCCTGCTGATCGGCGACGCGGCAAGGGGACGGAAGAGAGAGTCGGAGAGGTGATGAAGAGAGGGGATGGTGCCCGGGCTAGGGTGTTAGTCTGCAATGGGATCGAGAGTAGGGTAAGGCAGTGGCATCGACTAGGTGCAGGTGGAGGGAGGTCGAGTGAGGGGAACGGGGTGCTGGTCTGGGGTGACGACGCACACAGGAGAGAGAGGGGAGGCAGGGAGAGAGTAGGGAGACTAGGGTTAGGGTTTATGAGAGAGAGGGGTATTTATATGGGGATTGTTAGGGTTTAGTATGAGATGGGTTATTGGGTAATTGGGTTGTGGGTAATTTAGGCGTAGTAATAGGATTGGTTGAGGATACAATTTGCATAGGATTCAAACTAGGATTGTGGTTTTAATTTGGCATTGGTAATCAATAGAGTTCAAACAATAGGAATGGAAATAGGATGAGCAACCAAATCCACCACGAGTACCTAAGAACAAAAATAAAGAGGACAGGAACCAAATAAAAGAAAAGAACAATAACCGATGACGAACGAAACAAAGAGACAACAAATCAACACAAAGAGCTCAAAATGAAATAAAACGAATATATATTGAAAACAACTTCAATATACGGTCCAGAAAAATACAAGAGAGTACAGAATCCAAGAAAGAAAGAAAATACACCAAAAATACCAAAAATGAAAAACAGGAGTTACGAAGCCTGACAATGAGATTTTCAATGCTCATTTCTTTTCGCTTATGCTTTAGTTAGTTCTTAAAGTCTTTCTAACCTGGTGGTAATTTTTCAATTATACATGCTACTTGAAAACTTTCACTTTAGTTCATAGCTTCAGTATGAATCTCATGCAAGATCAGTTGTAGTTCTTGAACTTGACTGATCACTGTTTTAGAATGTACCATTTTATAGTCTAGGAAGCGGCCCACAATGAAATTCTTGGCGCCGACATCCTCAGTTTTATACTTATGGTCTAGTGATTCCCAAAGTTCTTTAGCTGTTCTTTTGTCAATGTATACATTATACAAAGAAGCGGCTAATCCGTTCATTATGTAATTCCTACACAAGTAATCAGCACTTTTTCAAGCATCCACAGCGGCAATGACTTGGTTATCTTGCTTATCTTTCTTAAGATTTGGAGCTTCTTCGTTTAAGAATCTTGCAAGATTCAGTGTGGTCAGATAGAACATCATCTTCTGTTGACACCTTTTGAAGTTCTGCCCATTGAACTTCTCAGGTTTCTCCTCATGGGAGACTCAGACAAGTACAACGGTGGGCATTGGCACTCGTGCCACAGCAGTAGTCGGTTCTTGCGTCGTATCAGTAACCGGCACGTGGACTGTTTCAGACACAGCAACATTGTTCGATGCAGTAGTCATTTTGATACTGAAAATTACACAACACGAGCGTAAGTTTTCCAGATTAAAGAAAAAGAAAAGACGTGCCTCAAAATCGGAAATCAAGAAAATCAAAATTTTGTTTTAAGTTTGTTACAAAAATTCTTTATAAAGTTGATTGAGAGGCACAGAAAATAGAGAAGAAAATAGGAAAGAGAAAAAACCGAAAGACAAAAAAAATAAAAACAAATAAATAACAACTTACAAAAACCAATTTCAGATTACAAGTTGAGAAGTCGAGGCCTGTGTATCATACAGTGTCCGTAAAATAGATTTTGCCTCTTTCGGTTGCTGGATTGTACGAAGTCATCTGTCTCTCAGGATGCAACGACCAGAGTGTTCACGTAGGCACCACGTAGCACTCTCGAACCGAGCAGCAGCATCAGAATCCTATCACCGGCTTACCAAACAGCAGGAGTGAAGAACAAAATAGAACTCAGAGGATGAAGGAAGAAGATTTCTGGTGCAGGGAAGAAATGAGAGGGGAGGCCTCTATTTATAGAGCCAGGGTTAAAACTGTAACGGTAGACAAGGCTATGAATGCCTTCAGTGTAACGGCAGACAATCAATTGAATGCCGACACTGTAACGGCAGACATCAGTCATTGTCTTTGAATGCCTTCAGTGTAACGGCAGACAAAATATTCAACACAGCATTGAAACGGCAGACAGAAACGTTTCTGCATTTATTTCAGCTGTTACAAAAGAAAAATCAAAACTGTAGCAAAAAGTGGCTCTGCATGGGGTGGGGTCAAGTCGGCCCGGCATTCGTGTTCGCAGATCGTGCGGGCGTACACAAGTCGCATGAAATCCGGTCCGAGATTTGCACCCCCCTGCGCGCGCGAGAGAGCCTCTCTTCTAGCTATCTTACAATGCTTAGAAGGAGGTTACTATATAACCTCTTCTATTTCCTTTGATTTTTCCGATGTGGGACTATGTTCCCTTAACCCATTTTCAGGAATGAAAACGTCTCACTTTGAGAGACAATTTCTCATCACCCCTTAACCGTTTTTAGCAAATCAATATATGATTTTGATCTACTCACGAAGGAGAACACAAATCAATCAAGATCTCTCAATAATTCATTGAGGATCTTACTCAAAAAATTGCTCAAAAATTGGTTCGTAAATGGTGAATAAAACACCCATTTGTTACAAAATTCTTTTATAAAGTTTCTTTTACAATAAACTCAATTGATTGAGAGGCACAGAAAACAGAGAAGAAAATAGGAGAGAAAGAAAACCGAAAGGAAAAATGAAATAAATAAATAGCAACTTACAAAAACCAATTTCAGATTACAAGTTAGAGTAGTCGAGGCCTGTGTAACACACAGTATCCTTAAAACAGATTTCGCCTCCTCCGGTTGCTGGATTATACGAAGGCGTCTGTCTTCCCAGATGCAACGATCAGAGTGTTCACGTAGGCACCACGCAGCACTCCCGAACCAAGAAGCAGCGTCAGAATCCTATCACCGACTTACCAAACAGCAGGAGTGAAGAACAGAACAGAACTCATGGGAGGAAGAAAGAAGATTACTAGTGCAGGGAAGAAATGAGAGGAGAGGCCTTTATTTATAGAGCCAGGGTTTAAACTGTAACGGCAGACAAGGCTTTGAATGCCTTCAGTGTAACGACAGACACTCAATTGAATGCCGGCACTGTAACGGTAGACATCAATCATTGCCTTTGAATGCCTTCGGTGTAACGGCAGACAAAATATTCAATACTGCATTGAAACGGCAGACAGATCAGTTTCTACATTTATTTCAGCCGTTTACAAAAGAAAAATCAAAATTGTAGCAAAAAGTGGCTCTGCACGGGTTGGGGTCAAGTCGGTCCGACATTCGTATCCGCAGATCGTGCGGGCGCACACAAGTCGCATGTAATCCGGTCCGAGATTTTCACCCCCCTGCCCGCGCGAGAGAGAGCTTCTCTTCTAGCTATCTTACAATACTTAGAAGGAGGTTACTATATATCCTCTTCTATTTTCTTTGATTTTTCCGATGTGGAACTATGTTCCCTTAACCCATTTTCAAGAATGAAAGCGTCTCACTTTGAGAGACAATTTCTCATTCATCCTTTAACCGTTTTAGCAAATAAATATATGATATTGATCTACTGACGAAGGAGAACACAAATCAATCAAGATCACTCAATAATTCATTGAGGATCTTACTCAAAAAAATTGCTCAAAAATCGGTTCGTAAATGGTGTCTAAAACGGTTAGTCAATCTGGAATTTTCCCTGAATATACCTCTTAACGGACTTAAACCCGTTAAGAAGAGTGTGAAATATCAAAATTTCCAGAATCGCCTTATACAAATTACAAAATTCATCATCATCTCCACCGCCGACCACCATCTCCACCGCCGACCACATTCTCCAACCACAGTCTCTATCATCTCCAACCACTGTCACCATCACCGACCACCATATCCACCACCACCATCATCCCCAACCACCATCACCACCGACCACAATCTCCACCCCAATCTCCAACCACCACCATCTCCATCAACCACCACCACCATCTCCAACCACCATCTCCATCATCTCCAACCACCATCTCCACCACCTCCGAAACACATCACCATCATCTTCATCTCCCTAAATTTTAAAAAAAACAAAACAAGAAAAACCGAAAAATTGAAGAAGAAGAAGAAGAAGTAGAAGAACTGAAAGGAGAAGAAGAGAGGCATGGGGTTATTTCTGTAATTTCACACTATTTTAGGTCAAAAATTAACAGAAGTGAATTTCGGTCTTATTTTAAAAACTTACGGTGCTATTTGGGTATTATAAAAATCTTTGAGTATTATTTGGGAATTAAAAGAAAGGAGAAGAAGAGAGGCATGGGGTTATTTCTGTAATTTCACACTATTTTAGGTCAAAAATTAATAGAAGTTATTTTCAGTCTTATTTTAAAAACTTCCGGTGCTATTTGGGTATTATAAAAAACTTTGAGTATTATTTAGGAATTAAGGTAAACTTTGGACACTATTTCGTCCTTCCCATTTTTTTTATCACTAAATGTCATTGCATTCTAAGGTCATTTTATGTATGTTTAAGAGTGCATGACAAAACTAAGGTCATTTTGTGCCTTGCATGGCGGGTGTGAGTTGTGGCCAATGCAAGGGCCGGAGTGGCCATTACCTTCCAACTAGTAAGTATTGATGAATTCAGCATCAATCAGTTATCTCACTATCTATTAGATCTAGTCATGAACCCTATGTCGGTAGACCTGACAAACGGGCAAGGTCGGGTACCTTGGGTATGTATCGCTTGATCCGCGGGTCCAACATGCCGGGTTAAAATGTATTCGAGATTTTTTTTTAGTTTTTATCTCGACCCGAATCCAGCCTGCAGGGTACCCACAGGTACCCACCAATATTTCAGAGTTTATTTTGAGTTTATTTTAGGGTTTTTAAAAAAAATTAAAAATTTTATTTTGATTGAATAATTGATTAAAAACATAACCAACATACTATCATTTAAAAAAATGTTTAAAAAAAATGAATAATTGATACAACAACAAACGATACTCATGAATCAAGAATGATAATTTAATAAGTTTGTTGTTTGTTGTCTTTTTATGCTCCTTGTTCAAATAAATATATGATATCAACATTCAAAATCCAACTAGTACTTCAATTTATCATTTCATCAACAAAAACAAAAGAACAATAAATTGTCCAATCAAAGAAAGAGAAATTATTTTTCAAAGCATGCAGACATAACTGAGTTTAAACAAAATTTAAACACAATCAAAAATACAATAGCAAAAATCAAAACAATGAAACCATATAACAAACAAGTTTCTAAAGTCTTAAACTTAATTGCATTAAAAACAATGAAACCAATTAAAAAGCAAACTCAAATTACAACTCAAGTTCATGAGTAATTAATTTAATTTTATTTATTTAAATACATGGGTACCCACGGATATTCTTGGGTATAACTGACCTGACCCACGGGTTCATGGGTTGGGTCAAAAAGTAACCACTCATTTTTTTCAAAATTTTCCTTATCCGTGCTTGGCTCGTACGGGTACACCCGTGGATACCCACTAGTTACGGGTCAAGAATGCCAGGTCTATATGTCAGATTGGGTACTCAACTAGCATACAATAGGTTGTTGAGGTACTCCACGAGATGTTCATGTGAGAAGGAACATAGTCTCCTTGTCGTCCTCCACATTTTGTGTTACTTTGATGTCCTTGAGTCCTTGTACTCATTTCATGTTGTTGTTGGGTTTTCCTTTTCTTTTCTTTTTTCTTAAAATTTTTATAGATAATTTCTTTCTAGATTGTTTTTTTTTCTCTCCCAAGTTCACTGTTTTATATTTCCGTTATATTCTTTTTAAGAAACAGTGTAGCTATACTTTACATTTTTATTTAGAAAAAAAAAAAAGAAATGCATGACAATGTTTGTAGAGATCATGCCTTTCGGTTCTCCTATCTCTTTTTCTATTCTTTTTTTATCTTTTTTTGTGTGTACGTAGATCATGCCTTCTGTCTTATCACTGAAATAATTATTGCATACAATGTGTGATTTTACTTTTAACCCGTATATAATTAGTAATCAATAAATTTATAATTTCTTCTCACATTCAATCTAATGTTTTTCTATTTCTGAAGTCAGATGAGATGTTGGAGAAAATTAAATAATTTTTTTGAGAACTATAAGTTGATATAGTTGGGACTTGGATGAATGTACAAGTAATAGGGAGTCATAGTTATTAAGCAGCGTACCGCTATAAAAATTTATATACAAAGGTTAATAAATTCAATTAATATTGTTCGTAGTCACAAACAGGCAAAAAAAAGTTGACCAATTTTATTGAAAAACTATGTCTGTTCGATTGGCTAAATCTCCAAATTATTGTGCATTAAACTTATTATAATTTGGAGGTGATCAAACATTGCAAGCTGCAACCATGGTGTGTTCTGGCTAATGAGAAACGGCTAATGAGAAAGAGACGGTTGTCATGGGAAAGAAAGCATGCATGGAGGTGTAAAAGGGAGGGCATGCACTGTTCTTAAATTTGAATGTTCTCTTATTTTTGCAAATCATACTCAGATGTGAGTCCTCTTGTTATTTGCAATATATGACTTTGAAATTTATATTTTGAAATTTATTTATTATGTTTCTTGAGTCGACTGACTGTATTTTGTTTGTACCAACGAAAATACATTATTGTGCATTGATTGGTTAAACTAAGGCTATGTTTGGTATTACTGATGATGATGGTAAAAATTGTAGCAAATCAGGGCCGTACGATTCCTGCACAGATCTCAAAGTTTCTTCAGGCAGATTAATCATAACGGGCCTTTTTAACAGGTCTAGCCGCCATGGACTTTTTTCAAACCCATAAAAAGTGACAGACTAGACCCACTAGGAGAGAAACCCAGCCCATGCAGGCTAGGAGTCAAATCTCTTATCCCATAACAAGAGAACTTATCTCTTAAGGTGGGGAGACATAAAAGATATAAGAAATTCAAATCGATCCAACGGATCTAAATCGATCTCTTGATATGCCTCTCAGGCCTATAAATACCCTTCCCCCCTCTACAGCCAGAAGGTAATGAACAATTCGCCAATTTCTCTCTCATACTCTCTTCCTCTTTCTAGTTCTGACTTGAGCGTTGGAGGGTCTGTTGTCGGGGCCAACCCCCGGTGTTTCTGGCTTTTTGTAGATCCATGGGCCGCATCAGCAACCACAGGATTCAGATATACGTGCCTGACTGTAGAGTCCATATTCTCCTTCGATCAGCTCGAGGAGCTCTTTATCGCGCACTTCGTTACTATCCGCAAGGCTGAAAAAAACAAGTGTTTCCCTACTGGAACTGACACAAAGAGATGGAGAACTGCTGAGAGACTTTTTCAAATGCTTTATAACTGAAGCAAGGTCAATTTCCTCCTTGAACACTTCAGTGGAAGCTGTAGCTCTCCGCCACAATGTCACTAACAAAGCCTTGAAAGTCTCCCTCGCAAAAAAGTCACCCAAAAGTTTCACTAAGCACCTGGAAATGAGTGACAAGTATATCAGGGTCAAAGAAGCTATCTATCGTCAAGGCAAGAATGATTCATCTTCCGGGAACAAACGGAATGATACAAGCAAGGAAGAACCCAGGAAGTTTTAGAAAAATGGCATAGGTCAACATCGTCCACCTCTAGCGCCACGCTTCGAAAAGTTCACTCCTCTCAATGCAAGTGTATCAGCCATCCTCATGGAAGTTTAGAAGGACGGAATAATCTACCCTTCCCCCAAGATGTCAACGTCTAGCAGAAGAAGAGACAAAAATAAGTGGTGCACATTTCACAGAGGTCATGGACTCATGGGCACACTACCGATAACCGTTGTGTAACACCCTGGCTCGAAACAACGATTTTCTAACAACTTCCCACCACAGGCTTACCTCATAAAAGGTGTTATAGCTGATTGGTGACCTAAAATCCCAGGCAATTATATATATATTTAATTAATATTTTGCAAACCTCCGATATGGGGACAAACATTTCCCATATCTCATGTGCAGACCCCCCTCAGAGGGCCCCACACGCCCACGTCAGCAAGCTGCAACTGCTGCTGCTGATGCCATCAAACCGGGGGCCCCACAATGCCACGTGGCAGCACCCCCTTCATAACCTGGGCGGGCCCCACGTCTCCCCTCCACATCATCATGGAGGAAGCTTGGCAGTAACAACCTCTAACATCCCATGGGCCACCCCCCATTAAATCCCCATACATCTCTCTTATAGAAATCTCTATATGACACCATTCCAATTAATTATATATATATATATATTCTTAATACGGGGTGTTACAGACACCCTGTAATGCCCCGCCCTAATACTCAGACAATTTTATTATTTTTAGAATACAAATTAGATACTATGTAGTACAACTGCCCACCACAGGCTGCCTTCTAAAAGGTGGTTAACCAATTAGGTGACTTTTGATCATTGGCTAATTATATTTATACTCAAACTATTTTTGTATATTTTCCATGTGGGACTATATTTCTCAAATCCCCTTTACAAATCCCCTCAAATCCCGTAAGCATCCAAATATCAAATTCAAAGACCATCACTCCACATATACATTCTGAAATCAATCAAATCCCAATCATTCTGGATGACATCAGCATCCATATCTTTAACAAATCCATCCACAACAACAGCATTCAAATCCCATCTTCAAACCGTAGGCCATTCTTCAATGACCGGATTGTATATAAATCCCCCCTATAGAATTATTCTATAGGACAACCCCCATATTCCTTTTACATATATATATATATATACATATATATATATATATATATATATATATATATATATATATATATATTTATATATATATATAGGGTAGCGATCCAGTGAGAACCGTTCTCACAATAAGCTTCGTGAGAACTCCACGCCTATCCATCCTATGGATAATCTGAACCGTTCACATTGTTTAACATAACTGAATTAGTCTAGAAATATAAAACCAAGTCATTTGATATTTATTTGTCCATGCATCATGCCACTATAAAAAATAACGATTTTTCAGTCACACAATTTGTAACACTTCAATGCATGGGCAAACGAATCTCAAATGACTTGATTTCTCATCCATAGACTAATTTAGTCGTGTAGATCAAAATGAACGGTTCAGATCTTTCAACTAATGTCCCAAACAAAAGTTCTCACGTGGTTCTCACCAAAAGAGTTCTCACTCGATCATTTCCCTATATATATATATATATATATATATATATATATATATATATATATATATATATATTATTTATTATATATTTCAGAAATACGGGGTATTGCATACACCCCACCTTAGAAATCAGCGTCCTCGCTGAGTACGGGGCACACATCTAGTATAGGATCCGCCTTTCTAGCCGATGTGGCATCGTCCTCGATCCCGGAGAGGAATCACTCTCAACACTGCAGATCGGATACTTAGCTATCAATCACTCTCAACACCGCAGATCATACCCGATCCCGGAGATCAATGACTCTCAATACCGCAGAATTTACCCGACCCCGAAGATAAATGACTCTCAACACCGCGGATCATACTGAGGCCCTCTTCCACACCCGGTGTCGAAAGTCGGCTCTGATACCATTTGTAATGCCCCGTCCCAATACTCAGACAATTTTATTATTTTTAGAATACAAATTAGATACTATGTAGTACAACTGCCCACCACAGGCTGCCTCTCAAAAAGTGGTTAACCAATTAGGTGACTCTTGATCATTGGCTAATTATATTTATACTCAAACTATTTTTGTATATTTTCCATGTGGGACTATATTTCTCAAATCCCCTTTACAAATCCCCTCAAATCCCGTAAGCATCCAAATATCAAATTCAAAGACCATCACTCCACATATACATTCCGAAATCAATCAAATCCCAATCATTCTGAATGACATCAGCATCCATATCTTTAACAAATCCATCCACAACAACAGTATTCAAATCCCATCTTCAAACCGTGGGCCATTCTTCAATGATCGAATTGTATATAAATCCCCCCGATAGAATTATTCTATAGGACAACCCCCATATTCCTTTCACATACATACATACATACATACATACATACATACATACATACATACATACATACATACATACATACATACATATATATATATATATATATATATATATATATATATATATATATATATACTTATATTATTTATTATATATTTCAGAAATACGGGGTATTACACCCCCCCCTTAAGAATTCAGCGTCCTCGCTGAAGCCGGGACTTGCAACGTAGCGCCAGGATCTCCTTTCTAGCCGATGTGGAGTGGCATTCACTTGATTCAGTCAAATCTTAGCGTACTGCCTCTGGCTACACCGCCAACGTACTGACTACGACTCCCTCTCAGGCACACAAGACACACCTCACTCTTACCCACATCGGTGTCGAAAACCTGGCTCTGATACCATTTGTAACACCCCGGCCCGAAACAACGATTTTTCTAACAACTGCCCACCACATGCTTGCCTCATTAAATGTGTTATAGCTGATTAGTGACCTCTAATCCCAGAAAATTATATATATATTTAATTAATCTTTTGCAAACCCCCGATATGGGACAAATATTTCCTATATCTCATGTGCAGACCATTTTCATAGGGCCCCACACACCCACGTCAGCAAGCTGCAACTCCTGCTGCATCTGCTCTCAAACCGGGGGCCCCACAACGCCACGTGGCAGCACCCCCCTTCACAACCTGGGTGGGCCCCACGTTTCCCCTCCACGTCATCATGGAGGAAGCTTGGCAGCAGCAACCTCTGCCATCCCGTGGGCCACCCCCCATTAAATCCCCATACATCTCTCCTATAGAAATCTCTATAGGACACCATTCCAATTAATTATATATATATGTGTGTGTGTGTGTGTGTGTGTGTGTGTGTGTGTCTATTCTTAACACGGGGTGTTACATGTTGAGCCCTTAAAGAAGAACTGGAAACCCTAATCGCAGGGGCTATCTCTCCCACTTCGTTCAAAAAGATAACAATGCCGAAAACCCTCTGCCCCGGGGGGCTAATAAGCGTCATGAGAGGCCATACGAATCGCAAGACTCTGAACACATGGCCGTCCTCCACTCCATTCATGGAGGCTCGATGGGGGCAGATTCTAACTCCTCTCGCAAAGCTTTCGTCGGGGAAGTCAACTCCATAGATAACATTCTGCTTGCCAAAAGCACCGGGGTCTCGATATCTTTCTCTGACAAGGACTTAGAAGGCATCCGAACACCTCATTGTGACGCGTTGGTCATAAACCTTTGCTTGGTGAATCATGAGGTACACCGCATCCTGGTGGACAATGACAGCTCAGTGAACATCCTCTTCATGGCCACATTCGAGGCTCTAAAGCTCTCCCGAGACCGACTCAAGCCAGCCTGTAATGCCCTGATTTTTCAATTAATGAAAAATTATTTATTTTGTACGTAGTGTGCACGTGTAATATTTTTTGGTTAATATTTGCATCAAGATGAGTAAAGATATTTCAATTAGTACTTTTAATTATTTTGTACAAAAGCCCTATTTTAATTAGATTAAAAAGGCTTTTTCTTAAAGCCCAAAATGTAATTTATTTATTTTATTTTAAAATAACTATTTTGGCCCATAAACTAAAGCCCATGGACTATATTTTTACACAACTTGTCATATAGAATACAATTTATAAGACTATTTTATTTTTATACAAAATTAAATGCACAAATTTTGGTCCTAGTTGCATGCACGTGCACTACACGTACACGTGCAAGTGCACTTCCTTATGCATGGCCGGGAATACTTCTTTTGGAGGGAGATTCAAAAATTGTAATGGTGATCATGGTGGTGGTTACTTAGATGTGGGTAGTTATTGCAACTCCTACTTTCATCCTAGCCCTCCATCCTACAACCAACTAATTGATCCTAGCCCTCCATTCTATTTGATTTTTAGTATAAATACCCCCCCCCCCCCCCCCCCCCCCCCATGGCTAGTTACTTTGTGCTTAATATTCTCTTCCAACCTATAGTCTAATAGCATTATCTAGTAGTAGTTGTGAGTTAAAAAGATTGAGTTGTGAGTGGGATTGTGCTTGCATTCTACCAAGGAGGAGAGGGCCGGCTATTCCAAGGAGGGGAGCTCGGGTTGGTGCTTGTGGAGCTTGTGTGCGCATCGTCTAGGAGGAGGTGCATCTCGTTGCAAGGACTTTTGTTGCAAATTGTGTTGTCTCTCCATACAAGGTGGGTGAATTTTTCCTATTTCTAAACATAGAAATCCATGCTAGATTAAATTATCAAAATAATGCAAAATGACTAATAAGAATGCACATTTAATTGAAAAGATGATCTCTATGTGATTGATTGGTTGATATGCAAAATTATGTGTGATGCTATTAGTAAAATTCAAGATTTGTGTGCAATATGGTTATAAATTGTGTGAAGAAATCTTTGTTGGTAGCATGATAAATTATGTGCAAAAGATTAGTATATTGATTATGTCGCTTTATATGCTAAATTGGAAATTTTGTTATGACGTAGTAATGAATAAATTAACATGAAATTTTATGGTTGGAAAATGAATAAGAGTAGAGAATTGTTATAGATATTGATGAAATTATAATGTCAAAAAAATGCATTAGTAGTATGTCACATTAACCAAATTGTATGGTAGAAATGTGTTATTCATGGAGAAAATTATGTTTAATTATTTAAGAATTTATTTTCATCTACTGGAATAAAATATATGATGGAAAAAGATTTAATTTGGATTTTTACAGTATATTAGTAAGAACTTGTGATATGCAATTTGATGAACGCCGAAATATTCTAAATAACAGAGACTGTGGATTAAATAGAGTTAGAATTATATTAATGACAACTGAGCGCGTAGCTCAAGTGGTCATATGGTGCGGTTGGGTTCTCTGTGGTGATCAGTTCGAATCCCTGTGGCATAGAGTTGTTTATTTTTTTTAAAAACATAAGAATCAGCGACCGAGAGTAATAAATACTCTCTGTCTTCTCTTTATATCGCCAGCAGCAATCTGCCTAGTGGTTGTGGCTTTCAGTTGGTTCTCTGTGGTGCTGGGTTCGATTCTTGCTATCGGCAAGAATGAAAAAAATTGTTTTTTGGGTTTTTAAGTGTCCAAAAATTGTGAAAAAAATATGGTTATTCTCCTAAAAGGACTTTATAAAAATAATTTGGGGATTATTTGAATGAAATAAACTATGATTTGGAGATAAAATGCATAAATAGAACTATGGTTCTATATGTATATTGTTGTGAAATTATAACTTACAAGAATAAGTTGAAATGAAGGATCAGAAGATTATTTGGCAAAAAGAAATTTTATCGTGTGGCATAATGCAATTTATTCTCATTTGAGAATAATGTGGAAAATATGAATTGTGAATATTTGTTAGTGATGTGAAATTTTGATATGAAGTGATAATTGATAAAGCATATGAAATTCATGTACGGTTATGGACTATTTGAACAAATTAGAAATCATGAATTGAAAAGAGAATATACATGTAAGTATGATAACTCAACATGGGGAATTTATGAGTTGGAAATTGTGAAATGAAAATTGAAATAAAAGAGTAGCTAAGTCTCCCCCGGCATTTGAAAATGAAATGAAATAAAATTTGAAAAGAAAGGCCAAGGTTGGTCATGTTGAAATGAATGAATAAGTCCGGTTTAGTAGAGAGGCTAACTCTAGAGCTTCGATTTTTGTTCATGATTTTGATAAAAGAAACTAAGGATTAGTACATAGTGGAGACGTGATGAAAGTAAGAGAAAAACACGAGTGAGGGCCATCGGATTTGCGGCGGAGAGTATTTCACAAGTTCTTCACGATGAGTCGTGACATGACGTGGATACGGCTCCAGGGTACCGTGGCGGCGGAGAGTATTTCACAGGTTCTTCACGATGCGTCGTGACATGACGTGGATACTGCTCCAGGGTACCGTCCCGGTGTTGACACTTGTGGGATGTTTGGTGACTGCATGAGGATCGTGTGCCATGAAGGAGGCTGAATTGCCACAGGTTCTTCACGATGAGTCGTGACATGACGTGGGATTCCCCTCCAGGTTTTCTGTACACGTGCTTGCACTCATAGATCATCTAGGATACCTACCGTAATTACAGTAGTAGATTAAGTCATGGCGAGGGATTGAACCCTACAAAGATGAAGAACGATTAAGAGGCTTGCCCTCGGACCTATGTAGTATGGGATGCATAGAATCCAAACAAGTGCGCATTAGTGTCATCTAATATAAACAACTGCATTAAGGACTAAGTGCACAATCACAACACGACATCAATAGGTTAGTCCCTTTAGTTGATTTGTGACAAGTTTGTGTTTGCTAAATATGAAAAATAAGTTATACTATTTCCGGCATAGAGAGGATGGCCGTGTATAATGATCGTCGGTTGAATAAACTTGCGTACCCACAGTCGTATATGCAGGTAAATGGCTTGATAAAGATTAAAGAGGAACAAATGCTTAAAGATTACTCCATGTTGTTGTATATTTGTTTTCATTGTTGTAAAATTTTACTTCTGCTGTGCAATGTAAAGTGTAATATTGATGTAAACTCTGATATAAAGTGAAAAGTTTAAATTTCCTTGTAAAATTGTACTAAAGAAGCGGAAAGATCCTGTAGAACATCTCGAATTCAGTGTATTTGGGATTCGGGGCGTTACACAGCCTGTTATATACTCCACGGATTCTCTGGTTTCCCCGTTCAAGTAGAATGAGTCGTCACACTGGATGTGACTGTAGGGAAAGCCCCCGCTATTCGAACGGAAGCATTGAACTTTATGGTAGTCAATGTCAAAGCCGCATACAACGCTATATTCGGCCATCCCGGCCTAGCGGCCTTCCATGCCGTTGCATCCGCATTTCACATGAAAATGAAGTTCCTAACAACAACTGGCGTAGGCCAAGTTGTAGGAAGCCAACAGGTTGCACGAGCATGCTACACCGCTACAATGGAGGGTTCGGTTCTCCCCCTCGATGCCATAAAGTAGTCACAATAATTTCGAGACTGTGAATGAGCTTGAAGCCACTGCCATAAACAACTCTACCAAGAACTTCCAAACCTGCCAAATCATCTCTCACCAGGTCCAAACTGATTCTCATCATAACACAGTAATGAACCTTAATCCCTAGCCCAAAGCCACTCCGGAGGCTCATTCAACGGAGACAAATAGTCATGCCTAAACACATTGGTGCATCAAAAGATTTCTCTTTCTCTATGCAAAATAATGGGGGGCTCCCTCCAAAACAGGCAAGCCTAGGCAAGGTCTACCAAGTTGTTCGCCGAACGGCTCGTCAACTTGAAGACTCGGGGGGTAAGGAGATATCAAAAGGGACTTGGAAAGTAGAACATCTTGTGAAGGTGAACGAGGGCGTCTGAAACGTCCTCTCTTAATAGTAGTAGCAAATTTCCTCAATTTGTAATAACGGCCAGCCACTAGAGCAGCTACTTAGTATTATTTTCCGATGAAATGTAGTATTAACTTTTGCAGAGGTATTGTACCAGCCAACGGAAGCATACAATGAGTTGACTGTCAAACTTATACACAAAAACGGCACCATAAACTTGTTAAAAACTTCATACAAGATGGGTTTGGAGTCCATACCCATGGTTCGAAGTTACTCTAGCAACTTGCAATGAAGAAAATTCAGAGTGTTCTTCGCCATTCGATCTGCTCCTGCAACCTGTTAATACTTAAGCGAACAACGAGCTAAACGCCCAACTTACACCTAGAGCGGTGCTAAACACTCGTTACAAGCTTTCCATAAGACGGATTCAAAGTCCATACCCATGGTTCGAAGATACTCTAGCAATTTGCAATGAAGCAAGTTCAGAGTGCGCTTCGCTATTCGATCTGCTCCTGCAATCCGTTAGCGCCTACACGACCGGTTCGGAGTCCATACCCATGGCTCGAAAGAGACTCCAGCAATTTGCAAAGAAGCAAGTTCAGAGTGCGCTTCGTTATTCAATTTGCTCCTGCAACCTGTCAATACTCAAACTAACAAGTTCGGAATCCATACCATGGCTCGGAGTTACTCTTGCAACCTGCAATTACACATGTTCATAGTTCAACTCGTCCAGTATCACTTGTAAAAAGCAACACTTAGAGTTCAACTCCCCACTCGATGTGACTCACAATTTGTCGGAGGACCCATACAACAAGTTTGGAAAATGACTCCCCCTCAGAGTTGCTCCTACAACTAGCTGAGTTCAAGGCAGAGAAGTTCTAAACTCCGTCACACACCGTCGACGATTCGTTAGTTATACGCAACAGACTTGAGGCTCTGTTATTTAGCTACAAAGAACGCAGTCGATGGTTCATCAATATTGACAACAAGGTGCATAACAAGGATCAAGCATGTGGAGAGAATTCTTCAAATCACAGAACTATCGCAAACTCATATGTTTAGATCCAGTACCACTACAAATATCTACAAACACAAAATGGCAAGTCCAGAGTCTAACTCTCCCCAAGAGCAGCTCATACGACTAGCCAACTCCCAAGACGATGAATCATAGGACACGACACCGGCACGTAGAAAACTTCTTATTCCACAAACTACAAGTCTCATTATAACAGCAGAATTACAATGAGTCTACGTTTTATGCCTAGGAATCGCTACCAAAAGTCCTGAGAACACCGTATAACAAACTGTCAAGCAAGTTGTTCTTCCAGCTACACATTGGAGAAGCTCTACCTAAGAGAAACAAACCTCTTCACCGGCCTCCTACCAGCTAACAGCTCCATAAGGCCACCTTAACTCTTGATGATGAAATTCAAGACAAGCCTTCCTTAAGCGGGCAAGCTCGAGGTTTATCCGGTCATCTTCACCTGAATAAGCTCCAACTCCGTCTCACTTAAAGCACTGTGCAAATGGAAGAATCCCAACTCCGTCAAGCACAGCGTATCACAAATGAGAGCAAGCTCAGTGTCCCAGGAAACTTCATTCGATGTACGCAACTACTTGTCAGCAAAGAGAAGAATGGAATCATTTCAATGTTGAACAAACACAAGTGACTTCACTTCAATGTTAAGAAGATTCAGAACACCCACCACTCATTCGCTCTAAAAATGAGTTCGACACTACGCACGCCACTTGAGTTCCTCCGGCCGACAACTCGTCAACGTCGAGCAACGAGTTCCATGCTCTTCTCACTGCTTGAGCTTCATTAACAACTTGTTGGCTCCAAACGAGTTCAGTGTCTTGGTTTTCGCTCAAGCCCCACCATACAACTCGTTGCATCCAAACAACGAGTTCAATGCTCTACCCACCGCTTGAGCTCCATCAATAACTTGTTGGTTCCAAACAACGAGTTCAACACCATGGTTTTCGCTTGAGATCCATCAACAACTAGTTGGCTCCGAACAACGAGTTCAACGCCTTGCTTTTCGTTCGGGCTTCATTAATAACTTGTTGGCTCCAAACAACGAGTTCAATCCCTTGGTCTTCGCTCAAGCTCCACCAAATAGCTCATTGGCTCCAAACAACGAGTTCAACGCTCCGCTCACCGCTTGAGCTCCATCAATAACTCGTTGACTCCAAACAACGAGTTCAACATCATGCTCTCCGCACGAGCTTCGTCAGTAACTTGTTGGTTCGAAATAGCGAGTTCAACGCATTGGTCTTTGCTCAAGCTCACCAAATAGCTCGTTAACCCCAAACTGCAAGTTCTACGCTCTGCTCTTCGCATGAGCTCCATCAACAACTCATTGGCTTCAAACAACAAGTTCAACGCCTTGGTCTTCGCTCAGGCTCCACCAAACAACGAGTTCAATGCCCTGCTTCCCGCATGAGCTCCATCCATAACTTGTTGGCTCCAAACAACAAGTTTAATACCTTGGTCTTCGCTCAAGCTCCACCAAATAACTCGTTGGCTCCAAACAACGAGTTCAATGCTCCGCTCATCGCTTAAGCTCCATCAATAACTCGTTGACTCTAAACAACGAGTTCAATTCCATGCTCTCCGCACGAGCTACGTCAATAACTCGTTGGTTCGAAATATCGAGTTCAATGCCCTGGTCTTCGCTAAAGCTCCACCAAATAGTTCGTTGGCCCCAAACTGCGAGCTCTACGCTCTGCTCTCCGCACGAACTCCATCAACAACTGGTTGGCTCCAAACAACAAGTTCAATGCCTTGGTCTTTGCTCAAGCTCCACCAAATGACTCGTTGGCTCCAAACAACGAGTTCAATACCCTGCTCACCGCTTGAGCTTCATCAACAACGAGTTCAGCGCTCTGCTCTCCGCTTGAGCTCCATCAACAACTCGTTGGCTCCAAACAACGAGTTCAACGCTCCACTCACTGCTTGAGCTCCTCAACAACTTGTTGGATCCAAACAACGAGTTCAACGCCTTGGTCTTCGCTCAGGCTCCACCAAATAGCTCGTTGGCTCCACTAAATGAGTTCAATGCCCTGATGTTCACTCAAGCTCCATCAACAACGAGTTCAACGCCTTGCTTTTCGCACAAGCTCCATTAAACAACGAGTACATTGCCCCGCTCCTTGCTCGAGTCCTTCCAGTGACCCCTTAGCTTCGGGCAATAGGCTTGGCATCCAACATCGGCCTAAACTTGTCTCTACAAATTTGCTAGGCGCAAATAGCAAGTTCAACATCCCACTCCATCGCAGAGTTCCCTATAAACTTGCCAGGTTCAAACGGCAAGCTCAATGTTCAACTCCGTCATAGAGTTCTCTCTAAACTTGCCGGGATCAAATGGCAGTTTCTACATCGACTCTATCTCAGAGTTGTCTCTAACTCGCCGGGATCAAACGGCAATTTCTACATCAACTCTATCTCAGAGTTGTCTCGAAACTCGTCTGGATCAAACAGCAGTTTCTATACCAACTCCACTATGAGTTGCCTCAACAAACTCGCCAGGATCAAACGGCAGTTTCTACACCCAACTCCACTACGAGTTGCCTCAACAAACTCATCGGGGTCAAACGAAAGTTTCTAAATCAACTCGATCAAGGAGTAACCTCTACAAACTCGCCAGTCTCTACATCAACTCTATCTCAAAGTTATCTCTAACTCACCGAGATCTAACGGAAGTTTATATACCAACTCCACTACGGGTTGCCTCTACAAACTCGTTGGGGTCAAACGGAAGTTTCTAAATCAACTCGATCAAGGAGTAACATCTATAAACTTGCTGGGACCAAACAACAAGTTCAAGCTCAATTTTATCTCAGAGCTCCCTCTAAACTTGCTGGGATCAAACATCAAGTTTAAACTTAGCCACACTACAAGTTTCCCCTACAAACTCGCCGGGATCAAACGGAATTTCTAAATCAACTTCATCTACATTTTTCTCTCCAAACTTGCTGGGCACAAACGGCAAGCTCAAACGTCCAACTCCATCACAGAGTTCTCTCCAAACTTGCTGGGATCAAACAGCAAGTTCGAACACAATTGCACTACGGGGTGCCTCTCCCATCTCACCGGGATGAAACGGCCGATTCTAAATCAACTCCGTCTAAGAGTTATCTCTCTAAACTTGCCGGATGCAAACGGCAAGCTCAAATGTCCAACTCCGTCACAGAGTTCTCTACAAACTTACTGGGATCAAACAACAAGTTGCCTCTCCAAACTCACCGGGATCAAACGACAGTTTTTGAATCAACTCCTACTATGAGTTGCCTCACCAAAACTTGTCAGGCGCAAACGACAAGATTAAACATCCAACTCCGTCACACAGTTCTTTCCAAACTTGCTGGGATCAAACAGCAAACTCTACGTCAACTCAGTCAAAGAGTTGTCTCTCCGAACTTGTTGGGCGCAAACGGCAAGCTCTATGCATAACTCCATCATGGAGTTGCCTTCACAAAACTCGCCGAGCACAAATGGCGGGTTCAAACGTTCAACTCCATCCCAGAATCGCCTTAACAAATTTATTGGGATCAAACAGCATGTCTGCAATAGCTCATACAGTTCAGTTATAGATCCCACGATCAAAGTACCCTGCTCTTAGGCTGATAGAACGCTCGTCCAACGATGAAATGCTTGGTGGACAAAAGAGTGGTTCATAAAAACGAGCGATGAGATGTTTGGTCGACAAGCACAACGTCGACATCGACAAAAAATCTTTCAAAGCCCGAAAAAAGATTCTATTTCACCCATAAATCGAGGGATATGAAGTAAAAACTTGGTACACGCATATAAATAATTACATATATACACATATGTATACAATTATATACAAATCCAAGTCTAAAAACTACCCCAAACAAATACTTGCAGGTTCAAAAGAAGAGAAGAAACGGGTCCGGGTCGGATTCGGATCCACAAACCAAGCCCACTAAGAGCAATGAGAATAGGATAATGGGTTGTGGGTACGGATCCAAACCCGAAACCCGCAAACCTGCCTCGTCTCTCCTTCTTCTCCTCTTCCAAAAAATTTCTTCCTGCCAAAAAATTCGAACTCGATTGAAGTACTCCAACCTCCCACTCTACCAAATCCTCCGCCCAAACTCCTGGTCGACGAAGGGGCCTCATAGCTTGACTAAATCCGCCATAGTTCGAACCAACATAGTTTGAGGGCTTCGCTCATCCAAACTCCTGGTCGACAAGGAGCCTCATGCTTCGAGGGCTTTGCTCGGTTCGCCAAAACCCCTCCATAGCTCGGCTGTAGCATAGCTTATCCAAAAAGCATAGCTCATAGCTCGGCTGAATCGAGGAAACCCATAGCTCAGCGAGATAACCATCTCCATAGATCGCTGAGATAACCATCTCCATAGCTCGGCAAGCTAATTCACCACAGCTCGATGAGGAAGCATCCCCATAGCTCGACGACTTCAAAAAACAGAGCATAGATCATAGCTCGGCTAAATCGAGGAAACCCATAGCTCGGCGAGGCACCATCTCCATAGCTCGATGGGATAACCACCTCCATAGCTCGGCGAGCTAATCCACTGTAGCTCGGCCGAAGCTCATCCCCTATGGCTTAGTAGCTCAACTGAACGAAACATGGAGCTCGACTCAAACTTCACGACTCCAACTTCGAGGTCTCCCGCTTCGTTCATGGATCGACGAGGACGAGGGCTCAAAGCTCAGTGAAGACATGTACTCCCCGTAGCTCAGTGAAGCCCTCGAAGTCGGGAAAAAAAATGGCCATAGCTTGGCCAAATGGTCGGCCGAGCTAGGGGGTCCTTGCTCCAATTTCTGACCCTTGGATCACCCGAAAAAGAGAGCACAATCATGATGAATGGCTCAGATGCGTCCACGTCGCTCTTCGTCTTCTCCGCTGCTCCGCTCACTTCCCACCGCTTGATTTCTCTCAGGGGTGAGCCGGGCTCTAATGGATGATCCTAATGGCGCCAAGCAACCCCTCATCACAGTGATCAAATCTTTGCCCTCTGATCCCCCTCAACGCTTAAGTTAGGGCATGATGGATGCCCCGGATAGCGCCACGTCACCACAGATTACAGCGATCGGATCTTAGCCGCCCAAACGCATCAGCGGGCGAGCCAGCATCTGATTAATGCTTCTGATCGCACCAAAAGTCGTGCCTAATCACCAAAATTATGGCAGGAGAGTCACAGCCGTCTGATCTCTCTCACCACGCGAGCTCCCCTTGATCACCACTGCAGATCGCTTTAAAAAGCGAGCCGACATCAGATTATTCACAAAAATCCCTTAAATTCATTTTTAATTCGAAAAATTAATTAAAAAATCTGAAGATAATTATTTAAATTCGCAAAATTAATTAAAATTTCGGAAAAATAATTAAAATTGAATTTATTAATTATAAAATTTGAAAAAGTGATTTTAAATTGGGAAAAAACTACAGAAAATTCCAGAAAAATTAAATCCGAAAAAATATGGAAAAATTCATTGCCTTCCGCAGCAACAGATCAGTTTCAGGTATCTCTAAACACCCTGACTACTAAGATTGTACTCCAGAGTCCAAAAGTAAGTCGTACTACTCCCCGAAAGCCAAGAAATTACCTTCCGGGAGTGGGGGGCTTATGATGATGGTAAAAATCGTAGCAAATCAGGGCCATGCGATTCCTGCACAGATCTCAATGCTTCTACAGGCAGATTAATCATAACGAGCATTTTTAATAGGTCCGGGTCTCCTCCAAGACATGGGCTTCTTTCAAGCCCATAAAAAGTGACAGACTAGACCCACTAGGAGAGACACCCAGCCCATACAGGTTAGGAGTCAAATCTCTTATCCCTTAACAAGAGAACTTATCTTTTGTGGGGGAGAGACATAAAAGAGATAAGAAATTCAAATCGATCCAACGGATCTAAATCGATCTCTTGATATGCCTCTCAGGCCTATAATACCCTTCCCCCTCTACAGCCAGAAGGTAATGAACAATTTGCCAGTTTCTCTCTCATACTCTCTCTCTTTCTGGTTCTGACTAGAGCGTCGGAGGGTCTGTCTCTGGGGCCAACCCCCGGTGTTTCAGGCTTTTTGCAGGTCCATCGGCCGCATCAGTAATCGTAGAATTCGGATCACGGTGGTCAATCAACGATCCAGATTCAATCCCAGGAGCCTTAACCGCTTTTCACGGCCAAGGTCAAAGGTCAGACTTTTAGTAGTTTCCATCAATTATTAACTCACTATCTGTTTGCCCCCACACCAAAATAAGCAGCAATAACTGAGTAGTGATACTAAAACTGTTGTTAGAAAGAATCTTGTTTAACTTCAAATTTTCCTAGCAAGTAAAAGTACTTATTGAAAAAGTTAAATGCACCACTTTAGGTGCTTTAAAAAAAATGTTAAAAACAATAAATTTAGAAAAAACACTGCCGGCTAAACATATTTTTAATTAAGTTTACCAAACACATATTTTGAACGTAAAAGAGCATTACATACCCAAAAGTACCCTAAAAAGCAATGACAAACAGAATCTAAGATTGACATCATCCTGCGGACACGAATGTCAAGCCGACTTGAACACACCCCGTGCAAACCCATTTTTCTCCCCCCAGTAACGGCCAAAAAAAATTCTCAACATAGACTCGCTATCTGAGATAGCGAGTCTAGTGCAAACACACTCGCTATCTCAAATAGCGAGTCTACACTTGTTCATTTTTTGTTTTGTCAAGAAATCCTCTCAACATGCACTCGGTATCTCAGATAGCGAGTGCTTTTTGAGTATGTCAGTTTGAATTATTTTTTAAAAAGTGTGTTAGTTTGGGAAAAACTTTCAAAAAGTGGGTCAGTTTGGGAAAAATTCTTGACATTGAGCCTCCTAATCCTATTGGGTTTTTACATTAAATTGACAAGAATATATCACCAGTTTTTCCGCTTGCAAAAACCAATGGGCAGCCGCTCTTCTGTAAATCACTAAAGGTGTTCAACGTTTCTACCAATAACTATAACTAAGTAACACATTATAAAAAAAACTCATGAGAGCCTCAAACTCTAGACTCATCCGCCGTCCCTCATCTTCTCCTCAGCCAGCCCTCCGAGACAGACGTTTGTCCTCGCCGATGACTAAGCATAGCAGGGATGAAGGAGATGCTCAACACCGCGAGGGCGAGCGGAGCAGATGGAAGGGCTCCACCCGAGAGGTCCACAGGGACTCGTCGCCCCGCAGAGCAAGGATGGATCGCGCGGATTACGTGAGGCAGAGATCATCTCATCGTGATCTTCATCGCGACACTGAGGATAGACTGAAGATCTCGAAGAGCACTACCAGGGTCGACCACCCAAGCCCAGTCATCGAAGGGAGCAACAAAAGAAACTGGACGTATGCTGACGTTACCAGAGGGAAAGCCGCCCACGTCGACGAACATAGAGTTCGCCGTCGTTCCCCCACCCCAGAAAAACCACGTCGACTGTCCAGAGAGGAGGAAGACAAAGAATGGATCCTCGTCAAGTCAAGGAAGCATAGGAAACCCATTAAGAGCAACAACGGTTCGGAAGCCTCGCGCATCGATGGACGACAAAATTGTCACAAATGCGCCCGGCCTGGCCATACCATTAGCAAGTGTCCACATGACTGGTTTTGCTACTACTGTAGGAGCTCGGGACATTTTTCAACTGCATGCCCTAAGCACGCCAAAGGCTCTGCGTCTAACTCGAAAGTCCACATGGAAGCGATCCCCGTGGTCTCGGAGGAGAGTAAGACTCAAGAGAGTGCCGCCGGGGAGCGTCGAGTGGTCCAAGCAACTATCGTCCTATCCCCGCTGATCGCTGAGTTCGAGCGTAGGTTCAATGGAGGCATTGTGATCAAGGCACAGACGGGCACTCCTACGACTAACGATATATCGGAGCTCCTATAGGCGGCATTAGTCACTACCCCGACCCCTATCTAGGTTATCTAGGAGATTGGTTCGAATGTCTTTTATGCTCATTGCAACGACGAGGATCTAGCCAAAGAGACTGTTAGGGTAAAGGGGTTAGAGGGGAGAGATTCTCAGGGATTAGAGTTTTTTGTTACATTCAAATGGTGGAGTAGAGATTATGGTGCGTTGAAGGCGGAAAACTACCCTCCGGTGTGGATCCGCTTATTCAATCTCCCGTTCCACTGTTGGGTTCGCTCGGGCTTCCAAAATGTGGTTCGTCCGTTCGGGATGCTGATAGATATAGATCGACAGACGCTTACCCTATCGGCGAGAAAGTTTGCAAGAATCAAAATTGGGGTGGCGAACAAATCAGATATCCCGTCCAAGATTCTAGATGAGTTCGACAACATCATCTATGAAGTTAGAGTGATCGTAGAGGTTCAAAAAAACGATTCCTTTAGAGAGTTCTCTTCGGCAAGGGAGGAAAATTTCAATGGCAGAGATGGCACGGCAGAGGTAGACGATGAAGCACAGTGGTTGGATGGGGGAGACAGGATTGGCTCTGGATCAGTGCAGGGGGCAGGTGGCCGTAAGTCTCGACCGTTGGATGTTGAGCGCCAAGCCAAATTTTCAAACGTTAGATGCGGTTTGACATCCCAACCATCCAAGCCTACGTCTAATCCTACTGCGGTTTCTAACAGCTGGCGAAGGGTCCCACAAGTGCCACATCAGCTTCAGAGTGACAATCTATCGGCTGTAAGAAAAGATGTCTCCACTGTTCATGATGTGACTGTGCGCGGCGAAGTGACAGGGAGAGGCGACATCATTAATAGGGGAGAAGGGCTGTCAACATCAAAAGGACTCAAATCTTCTGGCATTTTGAAGACGCAAGCTGCATTGGGCCCAGATCTAGTCAAATCGATGGGCCTGATCACGGAACCCTAGATGGGCTTCTCCAAGGAAGAGATCGAGTTGTTAGTTAAAAATGCTGTCACTGCTTTGCTTCACTCCAAAGTCAATCGTTGGGCCTGAGCCCATAGTCCTTCCAGTAACGAAGCCAGAGAGCAGTTCAGCTCCGATAGGTATCATCAAGTCATTGGAAGACCAGACAGGGACTGTCCCTATCTCTCAGCAGATCCAGGCTGCCAACTTACCTCCTACATTGGGTCAAGCCTCAGGGAACGATATTATTGGAGCTTTAGATGGTATTCATGAGGATAATATTGTCTCCGTGGCTGAAACATAAGGCGAAGAAAGGGAAGTCAGAGGAAGTGTGGGTAGTACATCAACCAGAAAAATCACTGAATATCAGAGGAAAGGAAAAAGACAGATGATCAGTTCGGAGAGTCAGAATAATGATCTTGGCGGTTGGTCCTTAAGAGGAAACAAGCAACAGGAGGAGACCACAACAGCAGAAGGTACCTCACATCCTAATTGTTCTGTTCTTAATTCTTTATCAGATGAGTCGTTAATTTACTTTGCAAGCTTGTATGGGATAGCTATGGGGTCCACTAGGGACATTCAACTTTCAAATTTAGCTATCATTAGAGAGGAAACCAGAATTGTTAGTAAGTAGACCCAAGGGACCATTAGGGGGGGAGAGGCACGTCCTTTAGATGTTGTTATTGTTGTTTTATGGTATACATCTTCTGGAACGTTAGAGGGATGCGTCAAAAGCTGAAAAAGAGAGCTATTGGCATCACGCTTAACAAGATTCGCCCAGACATCTGTGGTCTGCAAGAAACTAGGATCGAAAACCCAACAGAGGAGGACTTCACTTCTCTCAGGGGTATGGCAGACTTCCAATGGAGATTTAAGTCAGCTAGGGGTTTCTCGGGGGGGATAGCGGTAGGAGCTAGTGCAGCGACCTTCGAGATTGTCGACCATTTCATCGGAAATTTCTCTGTGTCGATTAGAATTAGACGAAGACGCGATAATTGGATCCAGACTGTTTCAAGCATCTACGGCCCGTATGACAGTAGACTGCGCAAAGAGTTCTGGGCGGAACTAAGATTCATCAGGAACAAATGGGGAGGTCCCTGGATTGTAGGCGGAGACTTTAACATTACCAGATTCCGGGACGAGCATAGAGGTAGAGGTCACAGTCAGTCGGAGCAAGACTCGTTCAATGAAATGATAGACGCACTAGATTTATTGGAGCTAGAGATGTCCGATAGGAAATTCACTTGGACGAACATGCAGTGGAATCCGACACTAGCCAAACTGGATCGAGTGTTGGTGTCGCTTGATTGGGAGAACGTTCACCCTCGAGATAAGGTCAAAACGACTATTCGATACACCTCGGACCACCTGCTCCTGGTAATTGACTGTGGGGTTAGCAAAAGGAAGAATTTCTTCAGCTTCAAATTCAAGAAAGCATGGACTTTGTGTGAGGATACTCGCCATCTTATTGCTGAATCTTGGAGTGGAAACACAACTCAGTTGTCGGCAGTTGGTATTTGGGTAGAGAAGACTAGACGCCTAAGAAGGTGCCTTAAATCTTGGGCTAGGGATAAAGCGCGTAACATCAGTTTGCAAAGAGATGAGCTAGCAATCAGAATCGCTAGTCTGGAAGCCACTCAAGAGAATACAGACCTTCAGGAGACAGAGAAAGATGAGCTAGCAAATAAAAGACTTGAGATGCAACAGATAGCAAAGATGGAGGAAATCTATTGGCAACAGAGAGCGAGGATTCAATGGTTGAGAGAAGGAGATGCTAACACAAAATATTTCCACAAGATGGCTAGTGTTAGGCGGAGACACAACCACATCATAGGCATCTCGATTAATGGGTCCTGGACCGAAAACGAAGACCAGGTCAAGGAGCACCTGGATGATTTCTATCATGCATTGTTAGGCCAAAATCAGGAGGCTAGATGCTCCTTATCTCAGGATATGTGGGGTTCATCCAGACTAGATGGGAGCAATGACATCGAAATGAGCTTTGAGGAGTATGAAGTTCTAGACGCTATCAAAAGCCTAGGCCAGGACAAGGCACCAGGTCCGGATGCCGATTTTCTTCTATTTAACTTATTGGAGTATAGTCAAGAATGACTTGTTGAGCATCTTTCACGAGGTCTATGAGGGAACGGCTAACTTGGATAGGTTAAATTATGCCTCCATCATACTAGTGCCCAAGAAAAGTGAAGTTAGATCACATGAAGATCTCAGACCCATAAGCCTGCTGAACGGGTCGTTCAAAATTATTACGAAAGTATTGGCCCAATGCCTAGCTCCGCATCTCAATGAGATTATCGCACACTCACAAAGCGGGTTCATTAGGGGAAGGGACATTATGGATAGCATCGCGTCAGCCCACGAGATTGTTTATAGAGGTCACAGTACCAAAGCGGAAGGCTTCATTCTTAATCTTGATTTCCAGAAGGCTTACGACTCCGTAGAGTGGGACTGTGTGGAGGAAGCCCTTGCTCTTAAAGGCTTTGGTACTAAATGGAGATCATGGATGAGCAAGTGTATTCGAGGAGGCAAATCGAACATCCAGGTTAACAGATAGCAAGGAAAAATGATCTTCTGTAAGAGAGGCCTACGACAGGGGGATCCCCTATCGTCCCTGCTCTTCGCGATTGTTGCAGACAGTCTCGCAGAAATGATTAGTAGGGCTATGGAAAACAACACAATCAAGGGGATTCAGATCAAGGGCATCCCTACTCCAATGTCGATCCTTCAATATGCGGACGATACAATGCTGTTCGGAAAAGCTTCGGTTGAAGAAGCTGTGGCTATGAAGACGGTGTTGGCTTGTTTCCAAGGTTGGTCAGGCCTCAAAGTGAATTTGACTAAAACTAGCATCATACCGATGGCTGACCTTCCGAACAACTTGCTCAAGGATATTTCGGATATCTTTGACTGCAAGACTAGTTCTTATCCCATTAAATACCTCGGTACCCCGATTAGACCAGGTGCGCTCTTAAGGGAGGATTGGAACCCTCTTATCGATAAGATTCATAGGAAACTCACCGGATGGCAGAGTCGGTTTCTTTCCCTCGGAGGAAGGATCATTCTGCTAAATTCGGTCATTAGAACAATCCCGCTTTATCTTATGTCCATCTTTGAGCTGCCAAAGTGGGTCATCAACAGAATTGATAAACTGAGGCGGAGATTTTTATGGAAAGGCTCCGATGAGGGTAACAATGGATTCAATCTCGTCAATTGGGGAAGAGTGTGCAAGAGAAGGGAATTCGGGGGTTTGGGGATCATGTGCCTGCATGACATGAACAAAGCCTTGCTTAGCAAGTGGTGGTGGAAGATCACTAATAATCACAGAGGCTGGTGGAGCTTCTCGTTTGCACAATTCAGGAAGAGACGCAAAGTTCGATTCGGAGGCAAAAGCCCATCGGCTAAAGTTTCACTTATTTGGAAGGGCATATCTAAGCAGGGAGTAATGTTCCACTCCAACACTAGGTGCAAAGTAGGTAATAGGATGAACACCAGGTTCTGGAAAGACAAATGGTGCGGAATGACCACCCTTCAAAACCAATTCCCTCTAGCCGCTGAAGCAACTATCAATTTAGATCTTACAGTGGCAGACGTTAGAAAGAGTGGTAAACTCAACTTTATTGTATCCCAGAATATCACCCCAGAGAGTGTGGTACAATTCGAGGCGTTAAACGATCTTATTCTGCAGACAGAAGGGTGGGGGAATTCGACAGAAGATGAGAGGTGGTGGGACAGAGACAACTCTAAGATTTTCTCAGTTTCATCCATGTATAAATGGATCAATGACGGCGGGATGAGATGTCAGGTACAATCGATCATATGGGGTACCAAAGCGCCGTTCAGGGTCAAAATGTTTTGTTGGTTGGCCAATAAAAACGCGATTCTGTCAAAAGCTAACCTTAAAAAGAGGGGCATGCAGATTGATACGAGTTGTGGGAGTTGCTTGTCAGCGGAAGAAGACGTCAACCACATCCTTTTTCATTGTCCTAGAGCTAGGCTGGCCTGGGAGGTTGTCAGTAGAGGGTTTGGGTGTAATCAGTGTCCTAATTCAACTACGGAAATTTGGGGGTCATATAGAGAAGTTCATATTAAAATAGATGATAGAAGGGCATGTGATATTGCAATTGCTGCTTTACTTTGGTCTTTATGGCTTCAAAGAAACGATCTTCTTTTCCGCAATGTTTCGTACAGATTTCCTCACTTTATGAATAAAATATTTCTATTGATTCATGATTGGGCAGGTGCTATGGAGGCAAACAAGAGGCTCAGGACCGCGGAGGGAGAGTAGTCGGACTGGGATTGGAGCGTATCCTCAAGCATAATCAAGCTTGATGGAGAGCGCTGTCGGCATTTTGGGGGTTCTTTTTTATTCAGACCGGTGTACCTTTTGTCTAGAGGGTTTGATTGTATTAGAAGCCTTGGATGGCTATGTTGTCACTATTATTAGCCCCTCTATTATGTAACCACTTATGTATGTTCTACTATGTTTCCTTAATAGTTCATTAATGAAACGATGGCTTAGACCATCTCTTTTATCTAAAAAAACTATAACTAAGTAGTCTAGTTTGCTATTCAACATCTCTCCCAATAACTAAGTAGTCTAGTTTGCTATCAAAAGGTTTCAGGCCAGTAACTTAATCCTTGATTTTCGCAAGTACCCACTCGGATACCTGTGGATAATTCTTTGGTAGTCGTTGTCACTGTATACTACACTAATATACACTTGAATGTGACAGGCAAAGGAAATATCTTTATAAGAGCATCTGTAGTCGTTTGCTATATATCGATAATATCGATATTTGGTTAAAAAAACACTTGCAGTCGTTTGCTATATATCGTTATTATCGATAAATCGCTACAGTAGATTGCTATATTTGAGAATCCATATAACTTTTATCCATATATGAGTGACGGCACTTGAAGTGTCGTCCCACAAAAAAAGTTAATATTTTTTTCGTCGGACGACACTTCAAGTGCCGTCCCTTTCAAAAATTAATTAATTTCCCAAATTAAAAATCGCCAAAACCAATTAAAAAATCCGAAAATTCCTTCCTCCTCGGACGGCACTCCGAGTGCCGTCCCACGCATCCGGAAGTCTCGGACGGCACATCATGTGCCGTCCCAAGGGTTATTTAAAAAAAAAAAAATTAATTGATTGTCAGATTATTACCAAGCTAAAGTCTATTCGTTAAGTCTTAATTATTACTACTGAATGTCAAATTATCACTGAATGTCAGATTATTACCTTCTCGGACGGCAAATCAAAATTTTTTTTTCTTTTTTCCTTCTCGGACGGCACTTCATGTGCCGTCCCTCAAATAAAGAATAAAATTTTTTATTCTGGTGTTCCGACGGCACTTCAAGTGCCGTTCAACATAATTTATTAATTTTTTAAGGTTTTTTTCTCTGACGGCACTTCGTGTGCCGTCGCTTATTATTATATTATAGAAAGCTAAAATATAGCTTTGAACGACTGCAGCAAAACTACGATTCCTATTTCTATTTATCCATATATCCATATTTTTACATTCAACGACTACAGATGCTCTAAGAAGGAAAATACTAAGTGTAGTACTTTTAAAAAATGTTAAAGATCTACCAAACATGTTTTATAATTACTATGAATCATAAATTCTAGGAAACATAAATTCCACGATTTATGATTCCTGGGAACAAAAAAAAAATTCCTTGTACCAAACGCCCCCTAAAATAATCTATAATCTCTAATCTCTAATCTCTAATATTATAATGGGAGAGTTGGGGTTGTCATTTGTAGGCAACATGTAATTTGCATGCATTCAACCATCTAATCTCAACGATTCATTTTTAAGTGAGAGTTATATTAACCATTCATTTTACTCAATTGTTGTTAGTTACCATAATACCCTCAATGTTCAAATTTATTCACAACATAACTAGTGTTATCCTATGCAAAATGCACAAACTAAAATAATTTTAATGGCCTTATAAAATTATATAAAACTTTAAAAAATGTGAGAGAATTGAAAGAAATTAACTCTTCGAGTGTATAGTTTAGTGAAATTTATCCTAAAAAATATGCTCACGGTCCGGCCTTTGTATACAGTCTGACCGGCAACACTCATGCCTTGACCTGCCTCATCTCAACCCTCCCCTCCCTCCCCTCCCCCTCCTAAATTCACACTCTATCAGATGCCTTATCCCTCATCTCCCGCATCTCCGTTGTCTTTGACCGTAGCGACGTCCCCTTCTCCAACATCCTCCTTCACCTCTCTGTTCGCCTCACCCTACTCTTCGCCACCTACCTCCTTACCAAAACTCATTATTGGACCCAATACCACAGTAATTCCCATATTCAGCCCGTACTCTTCCCCAAATTCAAATTTCAGGATTTCAAAAACACAAATTAGAAATTGATAATAAAATGAGGTAATAAATTAGGGTTTCATAAATAAATACATACACCATACATAGATACAATTGATTTAGTTAAGCAAAAAATTTCAAAACCATTTTTTCACAAACACATTGTGTGCTATATATGCATTTTATCGAATACTTAATTAGCAAAGTACAGTTCTAGTAATTGAGTTCCAAATTTATAAGTTTGAGGCTTTTATATTATTTTTTTAATGAAAATGTG